>OY294020.1:17851647-19051647 GCA_958510785.1 Exephanes ischioxanthus | reverse complement strand
TTCACACTCGTCAAGAACTCCCTTTCTAAGCCCTTGCCATACAAATAACTATTGATCATCTGAATCTGGATTCATAGTGTAGGAAAATGTAACTGGATGGCATTGGTTTCGGAATTTTTAAATAAAAATTCAAGATTCAGTGAGACTTGCCATTATGGGCTGATTGGGTTGCGGTGCGTGCATGAACATCTCGTCCTCGTCGTCGGTTTCCGGTGGCGGAGGTCGCGGAGGTGGCACTTCGCCTCCCGGCAGTGGTGGTCGCGGTGGAGCCATTTCTGTTCGAGGGACAAAACAAAAATTAGACAAACCGTGGAGCAACGCATGCTATGCTTCCCAATAGCATAAATCAACACGAAATCAAGATGCAGAACATTTTTCGCTAGGCATATCATGCCGGCTGTGGGTAAAACATTTTCATTCGCATAAGCAATTTGTTTTTTTCGATTGAAGCAAAATTGTTTATTGCGCGTTTGAGGGGTAACGTGGATCGAGTAGCTTACCATCGTCGTAAATGTTGTTATCGTAATATCCTGGCACGACAATCCATGCAGCGTTAGAATAATCATCAAATCATGAATATGTATTGTCATTAATTTATTTCATTTTTTTTTACTTTTTTGGTCCGTTCGTTTTAAAACAACACGTGATGATTGGTTACGATACCAACTTATTTTTTCATACAGTAGATTTCTTTTCGAGTACGAATAAATATGTAATCGTAGCGCAGCGGCACTTTAATTGTTCATCGATTATAAAAAGGTTTTCGAAAAAATATTGACGATTTTATGATTCGTAAGTACATGTATGGAATAATGGACCAATTAACGAGCGCTTCAGGCAACGAGTGAACGCCGGTAATGCAATTGCAGTTGCCACTTATATTTTTTTGATGTATCACAAAAACTCCGTCAGTCAACGAGACCGTCGCATGTTTTTCGACAAATCATCCGGATTTTTATGCATGCGTTATATAATGTTCGTTCACTGATAGGTGCTCACTCGTGGAAATGTTAAGGCGATGTGTTTCAAAAAACCCAGTCGGTAACAAAAACTGCAATTCGTTATCAAGGAGAGTCAATTATTTTGAGAAAAATCAAATTATTAGCGTCTGTTCAATTGGTTGAACGCTTTTTCCGAACTATTTTGGCCGCTTTAGTCGTTTTCCTATAGTAACATTTTTCAGAACAATTTTAGCCATTTTACTCAATTTCCAATAGTAACGCTCTTTGAAAACACATCTGTCAATTTTTCTCAATATCCGATAGTAACGCTCATAGTATAGTAATAATTTGAAATTTCCCCAAAATATTGAAGACCCTATAAAAAAAGTTGTTTATAATTTTTGTTACCGAGCGCGTATGTTCGACATTGTCGTAAATCTATTCATATGTTGCCTATCGACTATTCAAAATTTTAAATAGCACGACTGGCAGATCCGTTTCTCGAGATGCGGCGAGTCGCGGGGTGTTTTCCAAGCGAATGGGACGACGGGCTATGGTTAGTGTCTCGATGCTGTGATCATGCAGCATAACAAACTTGTACCTATTTCAAGTAGCTCAGTATAGCATGGCTTGCTAATATGATAAATGAAAAATAATCAAAATTATTGATGTTTAAGACATATGAATTGTGGGATGAAAAAAAAAATGAACGTACATAGAATAGAAAATAAACATTGAGCTAAGCGTTTCTTCTTCGTTTTTTGGGCATTTCCATGTACGACAACTTGTAGACAAATCGCGACCCAAGTTCGGAAGAAACCGACAGTTCAAGTTCTGAGCTTTATAGAAATGTATTTTTGTGAAGCAATCAAGATAATCGCATTGATAATTTAACGTCGTAATTTTTAAGAAAATTTTACAACAATTCGTCGCCCAATCGTGTGATTTTTAGACGATTTTTTTTTTTCGATTTTACCAGAAACGGTCCCTAAGCACGAGCACATAAATAATCACACAGAAGAGACAAGCATTGCTTCCCGAGATCAGCAGAAGCGCGGGTTCTGACATAACTGAGCTTCACGAAAACTCAGCTAAATTACCTCCGGCTCGTGCCGTTCTCTCTACATCGTTGTCGGAGGCGGCGAGCTCCTGGTAAAGGAGTTCCGGATTATCTCCTATCGAGAAATTAAAATCATTGACCAAATTGATTTGGATTGAAAAAATAATAAGAAAAAAAAAGCCACGCTTCAAGCACCGGAAATATTAATCCTTTTCTGAGTTATTTTTAATACTCCAACTGTATCTGTTTTCCAAGATTTTGTTTGAAACTTTAATGTAAATGTAATAAATCCATCTCTCCGTTCGGATAACTCGGGAGAATTTTAACTCAACAGCGTCCAGTTTGTTAGACTATCATGACGAAAAAATAAATGTAACATTCTTTTTTTTCGTGGGCATCGCGTAATCAATTTTATGGATAGATTTTATGAATATGAAAAAACTCGTTTTCTGTTGGAAAAATGATTTTTCTCAACTGCTCGAGACTGTCCGGCGAAAAATGTTTGAAAATTTCACTTTCACAATTTTTACAGCTATAAAATAAAATGAAAAATTATGACGAAATGGTTTTCGGAAAACTGATGTTCGGATACAGCATCGTTCCTAAAAATTTTCCAGAATTTTCAGCTTAAAATTGAAGAAGATATTTTTTTCAAATAGCCGTTTCACCAACTTGACAAAACTGGGCTTCAAGGTTTAATCCGGAGGTTAATACTGAAAGTGGCTGGCGCACTATATTTAATTCGAAAACCGATATAAGTCGTAAAAAAAAAAGTATTAATACTATAATATTTAGGTTTTTGACTGCGTCTTCCAATGACAATTTTTTCGAAGCCATTAGAATACTATATGAGCTGATATAAGAGAGACTAAATATGTAGATGTTTTTTTAATCCATTTGCAATCTTTAGATTATTCTCCGATGTTCCTAGAACGTCTCTATTCATTAACGAAAAAAATTAAATAAGACGGTGCAGAATTTGAGTGAAATTCCGCATACAGTAGGTATCTATTACAGATCTAATCTGGGCTCATAACGCATCGGAGATTTACGATCTGGATTTGGTTATGATTCACCAAGGTCTCCGAGTTAACCAAACAATTTACAAAATTTGTAATTTTTATAATTCTTTGGAAATGAGATTTTACGAATTTTCTCATTTTTTAGAAATTGTATTTTATGAGTTTTCTATTTTTGGAAATTTTATATTATAAATTTTTTATCTTATGCATAATAAGGATTTGACAAAAGAAAGACGTTACAATTGGCTTGTGTCCATATACATCGTAACGTTCGACAGAAAAGGGTTAATATTGCACGATTTGTTATTCGTCTCCCGGATCGAACTGTAAAAAAAACTCGTGTGATTGTTCGTATTTATGTGTTAGAGCAACGAACACATCGAGCGTCTCATTCGAATGCATTGAAAAATAATTTTAGTTATAGCGTTTATTTATTATTTTTTTTTAAACTCGTCTCTCTCGCTTTCGTTCGTCTTTTTGTACCTCCTCGCGCCCACTTCGGCAAAGGACTGACGGATCGTTGCTGCGGTTTATTAACTCCCAAAGTTGGACTGGTAGCGCCCAAATTCGAGGGTGACGGCTGATTCCTCAAAGGTTCACCGACTGACGAAGGTCAGAAAATTATATATATATATATATATATAAACATTACATCCCGGCGAAGAAACAAATGATTTTTTCGGAAAATGGACAAAACTTTCAACCGCGAATCGTAATACGAAATCTAAACAATTTTTTTTTTATATAAAAAAATTAGGTGCAGATGGCAATATGACGATGAGAAATGGTGATTTTTTTAATCACAAGAGATAATGAGTTTAGAACGAGGGACCGAAACGGGGGGGAGTTCTATATTCCGTGTAAAATCTACGGGGACGGGAGTCACTCGTCTAAAAAATTCTACGATCGCCATTATTAAGCTGAGCTCGCCTGAACTTATTTGCAGTGTGTGTAACCAAGCGTTAATCGTAGTATTCGTGTGAACGAAGGTACCTTTGTCAGCGAAGTACGTATGCCGGGGACTCGGCACCCGTTTCTCTGCAATAAGACACACAGACGATATTCACTCTACCGATCGTAATCCTGCTGCGGTCTGTATCGTCGGTTTCGTCGATAATCGATGCTGATGATGTCGATCGACGATGATGCCGATCGTCAATCGGCATCATCGTCACGCCAAATTGTTTCTGTTCCGAGTACGTCAACAGTTTGATTCGCGAATATTCGATAGTTTTTTTTTTTTTTTTTTTTTCAGCAGACCTATTACCAGCAATTTTCCGTGAAGTTTTAAAAAAGGAGAAGTTTGAGAGAAAACATGGAGTAGACCATGGAATGGATATCCAAAGATGAAGTGGGAACGGAAACGTTCGTCGCAAATTTGGATGTAATTTTGTTGCATAGAATTTCGTACCGAAGTCCTCGAAAGTTGGATTCTTACCGTCGTTGATGCGCAGTTGAGAAAGGTCGGGAGAGCTTCGCTGATCCGGATGAACAACGAGGGCTTTACGAACTTGTCCAACGCTGCCGAGAAGCTGAATAAAATCATCAAATTATACAGGGGGATAATAGCATACATACAGTGGTTGCCAAACACTACCATTATAGGTTTATGACGTAATAGATATCTAAGAAATTAAGAAATTTGAAGGCCGAAACAGAAAAATTTATATCGGAACTAAAAAGAAAAAATTGCAGACTGAGGGAAAGCGAGCTAACTTACGGCGCGATTGCTGTCTCGCCAGCGAGATACCGATGGTCCGTCGGTGATGTTCATGGCGACGGCCTTAGCGTCCTGGACCATAGGCGCGACGTCTGTAAGCGAAAAGAGAAGACAAAGTGGCATATCAATTATATTTTTTTCATTCATTACAACTGAAAAAAGGCGCAAATTTTATTTGCACACGGCTTCCTCATGTATTTTTACTTCGTTTAAGAAGCAGCCTCTAGGGGGACGTTTGCTAACCAATTTTGACTTCCTTAGAGAGGAAGGTATGTCAATGTACATAAAAAAAAAATGAGGCTGCAACGTGTGCAAATAAAATTTGCAACATTGTTTCCTTTCGTAAATATAGAGCTAAGATCTTAAAAATGCAGACAAATATAATATATCGATAAAAAAAACTTATGGTATTGCATTTAGCTAAAACTTATTCAAGCTGTCTGTTTTTAGGAAATGTTGAGCTTTATTTTAATTGCTGAAAACACTCTAATTCTGGTAAGTATGGAGGCATCGAATTCGAATTTTGAAAGTGACTGACAGTAGAATGTTTGATAGCAAACTCGGAAAAAATATAGCTAACGGTTAAAATCTTATGAACTTGAAATTTTCTTTTTAATTTTCAAAAAAAGGTTACCTTACGTCCGACACGAGTTTCTACATGAAATAGCACCCTCGGAGTAAAATAAGTTGGATGTCTAACCATTGGTGAAAAATATATTTCAAAATAGACCTCAAAGCAATGAATTGGACACACAGACGATATAAGCTTTGACTACTTGAGTTTTTCACAATAAGCATTGCTTCCTCTATGAGGAAGCCAAAATCGGTCAACGAACTTTCTCACAGAGGAAGCAATGGGCACATTACTTTGTAACTTTTTTTTTACCGGAATACCTTCCTTACGAGAAAGCAAAAAAAAAAAGAATGTCAATCTCGTCTTAGCTCAATAATCTTACTGTGTTGCAATACATCGGCGGCTTGATTGACCCGCTGAATGAAAGCGGGATCCTCGCTGTTGTCGCTTTCTTGTTTAGCGACAAGAATAACCCGATTGGCGAGTCTCGCGATCGCCGCGGTATTGTCGACCATCTTCTGAGGATGAGTCTTCGCGATCGCTTCCTCGCAGAGAAACGAGTGCTTCTGCATTTGTTCCTCGGACGTTCGAACGAAGTCCGCACTGTCCGTCGCCTCGTCGCAGAGCGCTCTAGCCCGCTGCATAGTTTCGGCGTACTGCTGTCGAAGATTCTCGAAGTGCACATCCGCAGCCTTGCTCTCGGGATAGGACATGCGAATGCGTCCGGCGTTTACCAGCTGAGGAGTCAGCGACTCGACCTGAGAGGCGCTTGTCAGGAGGGCCTCCGCCAGTTTCTTGTTTCCTCCGCTTCCTGCAATTTCATATCGGTATAAATACATTGTTGTCCTTAATTCGCTGACCCGATATGTCTATGATTTCGCCGTAAAAGTAATAATGTATCGGGATACAGTAGAGCCCCGATCAACCGTGGTTGGATTATCTGGAGAGCGGATTAACCGTGCGTCTACCGAGTGTCGTTTTTTTTTTAACATTAACAAACTTTTAAACGTCTGCAAACGCTAAATTTAAAAATCCAAAACAAACTAATGTAACTAATTGTTACAAAAAAGAAGAGAAATTAACGACAATGTATGAAAAAAAAAAGTTTTGTATGCTTGTACACACTCGTCATTAATTATGCCTTTAATGCCCAGTGTGCCATATTTGAAACGTTGGTCAGACCGCCATAAAAAATAAAAATACATCATTTTAATCTAAACATCGTGATTTTTTAAATGAATAGTCATGTCTAGTAATGCACCATATACAAAGTTTAAAAAAATGGCATACAAATAACAATTTATTGGACATTTTTTAAATATAGATTTTTCGAAGATTTTGATACGGAAAAGTACCGCGCAGTTGTACAAAACTATATATATTTTTTTCAACAGGATAGAGGCTTGGAACTTGAGGACATGTGATAAAAACTCAGTCGGTAACAAATCGGTTTCCCTATTTTCTCCGCGACCATTAATATTTCGGACATAAGCAGATTATGGTTTTCGCAGGCTATAATATAGATACATAAAAACCTAATTTCCTTTTGTCCGAAATATTAATAGACGCGGAGAAAATAGGGAAACCGATTTGTTAGCGACTGTATCTGTAGCACATGCCATTAAATGGTTAAGTAAAAGTTCATATGTATCGAATTAGAATCGAATTTGTAAAAAAAATTAAATAAAATCACGAAATTTAATTCAGATTGACTGTAGTTACAGTTACCCGGGGATTCTTCCGTCTTGAGAGCCTCTGTTAATCGGTAACTCTCAAGTCGTCCGATAGACTATTGTTATTAGAATAATTGAAAAGTTTATAAATTCTTCATTATTTCGGCACAAATATATTAATTCTCGAGAGACACAATAAAGTTCTTCATCGTCCAGACACTTTCGAGTGCCCAAACTTCCGTAAGTTTGAATTTATAAAAAAAAAAAAAAAAAAACATATTTGTCTACTTCAGTCACTTTTCGTTCAATATCCATCATCAAAGTGTACTATAATTTTTTACAAGACTTTTTAATTCTCGACTAGTACAGTCTCTCTTCAGGATGAATATTTTTTTGTACAATTTTTTTTTCCGACATTTTAATCACGAATATTGCGACCTACCGCCAGCCGCTACCATTCTCGCAGTCTTGGCAGCGCGGTTCGAGAAAGTCTGAAGCGCGTGAGTCTTGTCATTGAAGTTCTGTTCCCGCCCGGGAGTCCCCTCCGGCGCGAGAACGGCGTCGGTGAATTGCTTGAGGGGGGTCGATATGTCGATGAAATCCTCGACAACGCGGGATATGACGGCCTGTTGTATACGATTCTTGAGTTCGTACAGCTTCTGCGATAGCTGACGAGCGATCTCCTGGGCTCGCGGAGTGTTGCCCTGACCGTTGGCGCACAGATCGCCCAATTGACGCGACAGATTGTCGACCTCGTCGCAAAGCTGCAGTATCTCGGCTTTGTGAATACCCGGCAAACCTTCGGCTACCTGTATCGGGCATAATTAAATGTAATTAATATCGTAATTTACAATTCATTCGTTTACAATTAATTGTCAACTCATTCATGTACAATTAATTGTCAACTCAATCATGTACAATTAATTGTCAACTCAATCATGTACAATTAATTGTCAACGCAATCATGTACAATTAATTGTCAACTCATTTACAATTAATTGCCAATTCATTCGTAACAATTAGTTTACAGAATATAATGCGTTGTCCGAGACAACAATTTTGCCTGAGCATCCGTTTTTTCAGGCATTAACATCACTTATAGTCTTCACATCAATATCGACATGAAATGGTTATCCACTCATGTATGATGTACTTTTAAGAAATGAAACGCATAACGCATTTTTTTACGACCGAAATCAAACGAAGTTTTCTCTGTGCCGAAAAAAATGGCTTGACGAAAATCACCGTGCAAAATTATTCAGAATTTTTCGACCAAAAATTCTCACTAAAGGAACAGTTTGAAATTCAACATTGGCCATTTTGTAGGTCTTTCACTAGTTGAACCTCGTATGAGCAGGATTAAGATTTAAAGGTCGAAGAGACTCGAACATTAAAAAAAAAAATCCCTAAAAGATTTTGTTACGATTAACATATCAATTTTTGGGTCCACGGAATTTGTCGCCTGCAATTTGACACGAACTGTTTAATTACGTGCAACTTACATACGCAACTGCATGCTGCTGGTTCTATATGTCCGTAGGCAGCATTTGACGTGAAAAGCGTTTGCGTGAATCGATTAAAAATAAATTGGCAATTTTTATTCGCAAAAATTGTTGGGCTATTAATAAATTTTAACGAAAATATCGAGGATTTTTGATATCTCATACCTTCTTTCCTTCGTGAATAATCATGGCTATGGCTCGTTGACCGAGGCCGCGATCATCGTGCTGCGGATTCAGAAGCCACTTATTGGCCTGTTCCAATCTTCCGGCTACGGTGTGAGCCGTCTGTGCGGTACCGGACTTGTCGGCAGCCACGAGTGCCGAAGCGATCGTCGATCGAAGCTCGTTGAGCTTGTCCTTTACGCCACGAGCCAGGGCTTCTGCCTGAGGAGTACTTCCTGCAAAATTCGAACAATGTAGCTGACAACATTTTGATATTCAGGATGCTTCGCGTATACATTTTCAACCGAAAATTTGATCCGGTAAAGGTAAAAATTTCAGTACATCCTAAAAAGATGAAAATAAGAGCCACCTTTTTTTCATATGAAAAATACATTACACATACATTACATTACATACATTAGAACATTAATAATACATCAGTCGATTTTTCTGAAAACATTAATTGTTTTTTAGCATTTTCTAATCGTTGCAGAATGCTAAAATTTGCTTTATTTATTTTGAGAAATGTACGAAAAGTGGCGGCTTTAAGATAAGTAGTTGTAGCAGATTACACGTGAGAAGTTACTCGGTCATCAAGCGAACAGATTCATAAAAACAGCCTTAAAAAAATTAGAGAACAGAAATTTCACCATGAAAAAATTCTGCAAAAAAATGCACGTGTATTCAGAAAATTTAATGAATTTGTGAACCAATTTTTTCAAACTAGTATTCCGTGACCGAAAGGTTAATCGCTCAAAATTACTTTGAAAAAATAACCATCGGAAGAGAAAATATAGTATCGACCGAGATGGCAATGCAAAAAAATCGTCTAAAAATTTGTCGTAGGAATAGTTTTTTTTAGTAGGATTAGTGTGTTAGAGTGAGAATAAATTTGTACAAACCCTTCTCGTTCTGGCGAAGTTCGCACAGGGCGTCAGTCATTGTGGCAATCTGAGACGCAAGTTTGGCAAGCGGTTCCGCCTGTGCCGGCGCTAAATAACGATCCGATAGCCTCTCGGCTTGTTCGATTATCTGTCGTAGACTCTTCTCGCCGACGCCACCTCGCAGCGCCCGACCGTCATCCAACCAGTCGTGGGCTGCCCGTATTCGCGACTCTATGGCGCTTTGAGCCTTCTTTAACACCTGGTTCACATCAAATACAAGATAAGTGCAAAAAAATTAATGCATGTAAATAAAATTAAAATGTAATAAAAATGTAAATAAATATTTTCAAAACTTTTTATATTCATGGTCTGAAGGACTCAGATCGATGGCTCTTTGTCAATGTGCATAATTATCGTTAGGTACGAAACTAGTATAAGATGATAATTGTATAAATGTATGTATTGTATAATTGTCGATAAATTTATTTTACTACTACTTTATATTTATTTAGTACATACGGTTATATCACACTATATAATATTGAGCTTTAAGAATTTTTTATTTTTTTTTAAGATTTTTACTTTTAAAATTTTTCTCTGTTTTTTTTCTGTATTCTGACGAAAAAATTGTGTGCATCGTGGCATTAAAGAACATGAGCATACGTACCGTCAACTGGTCCGCGTCCCATTCCTCCTCGTCGTACGTTGTCAATTGAAGGACACGAATAATTTCGTTCAGCTCATCGGATATGCGACCAGACAGGTAATTACGATTTTCCGCCGCTTCCTCGGCACCCTTGCCTCCTTGCGAGATAATGTGAATGAAGATTTTCATCGAACATATTAGAATTGGCGCCAGAGTTTTCACCTATGAGGACAGTATTATTTTTTCAACGATTTGTGTATTTATTTTTTCATTTTATTACCTTTATATCTTTATGTTTCTTATATTTAACAAATTCGGTAGTCAACATTTTCTGTATATCTGCCGCGAAATAAATAAGAAAATATGAAATTTAGTTTAACAAAAAAATACAAATTATTTTAAAAATTGTCCATTTTATTTAAATTCACTAACACCCGAAACTCATGGCATTTATCGGCGCCAGATTGTTTTTTTCAATTTTTCTGTCGACTGATATTTTACCGAACGAATTTTCCACGGTCGATTTTTGCCGGTTCCATCTGATATAAAAACACACAGCTACCTTCCGATGTAAAACATTATCTATTTATAGAAACTATTTACAGAAGAAGCTGATGTAGCTAATGGTACTAATTTTGTTTCCCCAGAGGAAGCAAATGCTATGGGAGCTATTTTCATTTTTTGTATTGAGAGTGTCGTGTCAGAGTACTTAAAATGGTCTTAATCGTCGAAAAATTTGATCTTCAGCTGGCATCCGAATGTGCGTTTGTGTATGTATGTGATCCCTAGAAGTATTTTTAAATCGCTTTAATTCAAGAACGGTTTGCGCCCACAAGTTAAAATTTGATATATACGTAAAATGGTTACTTCTCTTTGTTCAGATAAATTTTCATGAAAATTGATATGTAATTTGGAATTTTCAGAAATTATGAATTTAAAAAAAAAATGGCGTGGTATCTCTAAATTTCGTACCGATCAAGGATCTTTGTTATCAAATATGTCCCAAATCTGTCCGAGCAGTTAGATTGTACGAAATTTGGAGTTTCTTTTTTGTAATTACTAAAATGCTCTGACTCGTGTAAAAACGGAGGTATCGAGTTGAAATTTGGAAAGCGAATGTACCGATACTGTAAAATGTTTGGTATTAAATTTCTCGACAATAAATCTAATCGTTTAAATTTCATAGAATTTTTGTATTTTTCAAAATATCTGTATTGTACATCCGACATGAGTTTCTGCATCGAATATCGCCCTAGGAGTAAAAAAAAAAAGTCGCAGTGAAATAATATATCACAAATGGCCTCGAAACGCCGAAATACGAAAATTTGACCTGACCAATTTCTACGGTAAATATGGCAGTAAATTTTCACCGTTTAAATTTTATATTATAAGCATAAAAATCGATGACCATTCTCATAGCAAAAGCAATGCGCAAATTACTTTGCACCTTTTTTATCTTCGTTATCGGGATTCGGAGCCGTCACGAAAGTGGCCAAACTGTCCAGACCGTTTTTCTTTCATCCACTGAGTATCGTTCTCGAATACCATACCATACTTTCACCGTACCTTCATATATGTGATTCAGAGCTGGGCAAATTCTCTAAATACTCGAATTACGTATTGACGTATCGAGTATTTCAAGTACCGAGCACTGAGTCGTTCTTGAGTACTGACGTATCGAGTACTGGCAGAACTTAATAGGTCAAGTTCTGAGAGTACCGGACATTGACTCAGTACTTGATACTTCAATACGTACTTCAAGTACTTAGTGTATTGGGCCAGTTCTGATGTGATTTTAATTCGTACCTGATCGAGACAGCGAACGAGAATCTCGCGATGAACCTGATGGGTCAGTTCCTTCTCACGCGCGCTCACTTCCCGGGACACTTTGCTGAGGCAAGGACTGAGGTTCTTGAGGAAGTGCATTAGGTCCTCCATCGTCTCTATGACCTCCGTCACCGCGAGATAATCGAGGACTCGTTTGCACTCGCGGATAATCTTGCGAACCTCGCTCTCGTCGAAGCAGAGCAACAGAGAACTCGTGCCCTGAAGAATACCTCGGGACCCTTCGATCAGCTTTTTTCTACAAATAAAAAAAAATGTTAATACTTGAAATATTCGTAACCTTTCAATGAACAAATATTTCCCTCGATATGCTCACGCCTCAATGGCTCATGTTCAAAAATCTGTAGATGTGAAACATGTAAATTCTACAATTGAGTGCAGGCATCTGCAATTTATTATCGCTACCTCGCCGGTCCGGAGTAAGGATCCTGTTTGAGCAGACCCGAAGCTTCCTCGAGGAGCCTGGAGGCTCCCTCGACTCGCTGCAGAGCTGCCGGCATATCCTGCTTGAGTAGCGCATCGTCCGAGGAGTTGATAGTTTCCTTTCCCACCTGTAATTCGAGAAACGATCTTTTACTTTCGGGAAATCACAATTTTTTAACGGATCATAGACCTGATCGAATAAAAATACACTGTAAAAAAAATTTGTTTCGAAATTAATTAACGCTACTGGAAGCTTTCTTACATAAACTGTCTCCGAAATTTCGAACACATGTGCGATGCAATTTTACAGTCAAATTTTAATTTGTAATTAACTTTTTTTGTAAATTTCGGGCAAAAGATTTGGAATTTCAAAGTCTGGTATTTTTATTTTACAGAAATGTACATCAATGTTCAATGAATGCAAGTAATGTAAGCAAATTTCAAATTCCGGGGCATTGAATGTACAAATTATTTTTGCAGTGTATTTTAACGAAGATAACGCTGTGTTTTTACATTCTTTTTTTGTCAGCTCCGCTTGACGTATAGTATTTTACTGGCGTATAGCCAGGACCGTACGGTCAATCTTGGCGTGCTCGTAGAGGGAGCTTTGTGAACAGCGAAAAAAAAATATTTTTATTTTATTGTTAAAAATAATAATGTAATCGGTAACGTACGCAAACACCTGCTGCGCCTCAACGAAATGAAAATCAAAATCGCGGGAAAAGGGTTTAAAAAATATATATATATGTTCTTCCCGTACACTTCTTTTTCGTACGTCTATATATGTACTTCAGTAATAAGCCAGTGAGTAAGGTTTTTGAACTTAAAGTAAAAGCCATGGTTTTGAAACTATGTTTGGACCTTGTTATGGTTTTGAGACTTGTTTATATGTTTGGACCGATTTTATAATGTTGAGCCTAATTTTCAACGTTTATTGAGCTCAATTTTCGAAAAAAAAGTCAATACAGAAGTGATGCAAACTTGAGGAAAATTCGATAGACGGCTGCGGAGAATATACTGTGTCGATTTTACAGCCCTTTTATTTTTTTGAGGATCCAGAAACGTAAATACTCACTTTAACGAGATTGGTGACTGCCATGCTGACCGCCTGGACCGGTCGGCCCAGGTCCGGCATTGCGTTTCCATCCTCGGCCTCTTCATGTAGAATAACGAGTCTCGACACCTGGAAACGCAAATTTATCTTCATATAGTACATTATTGGTTTACGCTAGTCAATTGGTCTACACGCAATTTTGAATTCTTAGCATTTTTTTTTTTTTACTTGGTGTCGAGACGCTACTGTGTCCCCTAATAGTGTAAAAATATTATTTTAGGGAAAACATCGATTTTTTTTTTCTCAGATTAACAAAGACGTTTAAGGTAGCTATGTCGCTTTCCACTCATCTCGCATAAGCTCGAGAAAAGTAAGCGAATATTGCAAGTACTTCTCGATGGTATAAAAATCTGAAAAAATGCATGCATATTAAAGGTACTGAAAATAATAATTTTGCGTAATAATAATTTAAAAGTATTATTAACAAATTAATAAAAAAATTAATTTTTCAACGAATTACCAGGCAAACCAACTTTTTTTTAATGAAAATGATTCGTTCATTTTTCTGAATGCTCATGAATTTTTTCAAATTTTTTAATTAGTTTTGATTTTCGTGTGTTTTCACATCTTTTTTTAATATAAAAATTGCAATGTTCTCTTCTTTTTCTCGAACTTATGCGAAATGAGCCCGAAGCGACATAGCTACCTTTAAATAGCTTCTTTCGTCGGGCCATTTTGTTCTTCCCCTCAACATTCCCTTACATGAAACTCCCCTCGGGGAATTATTCTTATTAATATAATTATTCTTATAAATATTTTGTGCACACGGCCCGCTAGTGCGGCAGAAACTGTAAATCTCGAAAGCTGACATATATCTTAACACACCAACCGTTTTACGAGTGGATTTCAATATATTTTAATCTGCATATACTTTGTAAAAAAAAGTTTGTCCCGTGAATAAATAAATAAATAATATCGATAGCATTATATAACTGAACCAACAGTGTCCACTTGACCTTTGGCAATGAGTAATGTGAAGCTAACAAGTGGGTCCCATATAAGAACGCCCAATATTTTTCGTGCAAACTGATTGGTGCTCGAATAAGATTGCATGAAGATATATTTTACAATTATTATAATTGTCGAAATACATATATCTTAACGAACCAACCGTTTTAGGGGTGGATTTCAATATATTTTAATCTGCATATACTTTGTAAAAAAAAGTTTGTCCCGTGAATAAATAAATAAATAATATCGATAGCACTATATAACTGAACCAACAGTGTCCACTTGACCTTTGGCAATAAGTAATGTGTAGCTAACAAGTGGGTCCCACATAAGAACGCCCAATATTTTTCGTGCAAACTGATTGGTGCCCGAATAAGAT
The DNA here is from genome assembly GCA_958510785.1 of Exephanes ischioxanthus. Classification (NCBI taxonomy): domain Eukaryota; kingdom Metazoa; phylum Arthropoda; class Insecta; order Hymenoptera; family Ichneumonidae; genus Exephanes; species Exephanes ischioxanthus. The sequence continues at coordinate 19,036,751 of OY294020.1, read as the reverse complement.
TGCATCGAGATATATTTTACAATTATTATAATTGTCGAAATACATATATCTTAACGAACCAACCGTTTTAGGGGTGGATTTCAATATATTTTAATCTGCATATACTTTGTAAAAAAAAGTTTGTCCCGTGAATAAATAAATAAATAATATCGATAGCATTATATAACTGAACCAACAGTGTCCACTTGACCTTTGGCAATAAGTAATGTGTAGCTAACAAGTGGGTCCCACATAAGAACGCCCAATATTTTTCGTGCAAACTGATTGGTGCCCGAATAAGATTGCATCGAGATATATTTTACAATTACTATAATTGTCGAAATACATATATCTTAACACACCAACCGTTTTAGGGGGTGGATTTCAATATATTTTAATCTGCATATACTTTGTAAAAAAAAGTTTGTCCCGTGAATAAATAAATAAATAATATCGATAGCATTATATAACTGAACCAACAGTGTCCACTTGACCTTTGGCAATAAGTAATGTGTAGCTAACAAGTGGGTCCCACATAAGAGCGCCCAATATTTTTCGTGCAAACTGATTGGTGCCCGAATAAGATTGCATCGAGATATATTTTACAATTATTATAATTGTCGAAATACATATATCTTAACACACCAACCGTTTTAGGGGGTGGATTTCAATATATTTTAATCTGCATATACTTTGTAAAAAAAAGTTTGTCCCGTGAATAAATAAATAAATAATATCGATAGCATTATATAACTGAACCAACAGTGTCCACTTGACCTTTGGCAATAAGTAATGTGTAGCTAACAAGTGGGTCCCACATAAGAGCGCCCAATATTTTTCGTGCAAACTGATTGGTGCCCGAATAAGATTGCATCGAGATATATTTTACAATTACTATAATTGTCAAAATACATATATCTTAACGAACCAACCGTTTTAGGGGTGGATTTCAATATATTTTAATCTGCATATACTTTGTAAAAAAAAGTTTGTCCCGTGAATAAATAAATAAATAATATCGATAGCATTATATAACTGAACCAACAGTGTCCACTTGACCTTTGGCAATGAGTGATGTGAAGCTAACAAGTGGGTCCCACATAAGAACGCCCAATATTTTTCGTGCAAACTGATTGGTGCCCGAATAAGATTGCATCGAGATATATTTTACAATTATTATAATAGTCGAAATACGAATAACAGAACACCTCCGCAATGCCTTTCCAGACACATGATACGCCTATAGGAGTTGCTCCATGAGTCGTAAACAAGACAAGCGGACAAGCACTGAGACGAGGCGATTCCGTATTTGGTGCGAATCACGCGCATGCGCCCGGAGGCGCAGAACCATTTTCATAAATCGGGTATGGTGGGTCCCGTGCGCACAGTATACACGCAGAGCTTGGCAGCGTGGGCGACTGGGTGCTCGTTCGCACGCGCTTCAGCACAATTCTACCTGTCCCGCGAACATCACCGCGCCACACCTGCAAATGTACAGTGGAAACTCCGTTTGCAACATGCCGTGATAGAGCACGATTTCGCGAAAATTCACTCCGCTGCTGAACGCTTCGCCCTACCCTAATTCATTTCCGTGCCTGGCTAGACGCCGTCCACATTACGACCACATTAGGGTATTTAAAAAAAAATTTTACATTTCGATACGAGCTGAGAAACGAAATCACACGAGTTGAGAAAACGTTTTTCGCACGAGTCTCGAACAAAATTTTATTTCACAAGGTGTGAAATAAAATTTTTGAGGGTGGACTTTTTTTTTTTTTTTTTTTTCAACAATTTCACACCACTGGACATTTTTAGAATTTCCCATATAAGGTGAAGGGGCCCAGTTTCTGACACTGACCCAGTTTGTGACAGGGATGCCTCTAGCGTAGTCGGCTCCCCCCCACCATTTGATATGCCAATATCAATTATTTATTTGCAGCCAATGGATAGCGCGTGTTCGGGGGATCACAAACTGCGACTCTTGGTCGCATGATTTTACACGCTTGAAGTGAGAGAGCTGTGTAGAAGTGTCATAAACTGGGCCTTTTACCTTACGAATAAAAGAAAATTAACGAATATGTATTGTGGATTTACTAGAAAAAAACGACAAACAGTTAATCTCCCACCCCGTGCAAGTATATATTTCGATCTAAAAAAACATCTCGCTAAAGGCGGTCGTTGACCATAACGTTTAAAAGGTGCCGCATTTTTGGCATAGAAACGTCCAATGCGGCACCTTTTAGGAGTTTTTTTTTTTGCTAGGATTCGCTTTTCGTGAGGTTCAATTTGGAATCGAAATCTATAATTTAATAGGGGGGGGGGGGGAGGAAAATGTGAAAAAATGTCCTTTTTGAGGAACATCCTATTGCCCATATATAGGGACGATACTAGAATCAGTGGTGAGAAAATAACAATTGGCAAACAATTCGTTATTCATTTTTTTCTTCCTCATAGAGAAGAAAAAAAAACCTCATAGAGAAAACTTTGTTTTCATGTAGAGAAAAAAAAAAAAACCTCATAGAGAAAACTTTGTTTTCATGTAGAGAAGAAAAAGACCTCATAGAGAAAACTTTGCTTTCATGAAGGTAAAACTTTTTTTCGGGCTTTTCATGCAGCACGTTCATAATGTTGCAAAACATCATTAAAAAAATCATGTTTAGAAAAAATGGGTGAATGAATGTGCGTGTGCCAGGCATTTAAAGTTAAAAACTCTACAACTCAAGAACGGCTTTTTTAATCGGGCTGAAATTTGGCATGCAAGGAGAATGGTTGGACGCCTCCGATTGTCAAAATTTAGGCCATAATTGAAACATTTGTTAAGGTTTTACATTGTTACGAAAAAATATGTGTTCACATTCTAACTTTCGCAAATTTTAAGGTATCGGGCTCAAACTTTATACGGATGTGTGACTAATATCAAACAACGTTCGTTATTGAATTTCTTATGGGTTTTCAGAAAACACAATGTAAACATTTTCAATTTTTTGGATACGATTTTTTCACATTTCCCATGTGGAGTCCACGTGAAAGACATGAGTCTGGCGTGTGTAAGATACCCTCGATTATTCACATGAAGTTTACACTATCCGTGAAGTTTGTCTGGTAATAACTAGGGTATTGCTCTTTTTTACTTCCTCATAAATAAAGCTTTGTTTTCGCAAAAAAAAAAAAGAAAAATTGTCGAGATTTATGTGTCAGAGTGTTCAAAATTTTCCAAAACATCGAAAAATCACATTTAAAAAAAAACATCCGCATATAAGTGTATTTATGTGTATGTATGAATCTGACCCGAAAAATTCAAACCGGTATAACTCGAGAGTGTCTCGAGCGATCAAGTTGAAATTGTACACATCTTATGTACGGTCAATGGTCAATGTTATGATATGATAATTTTTTGACGGATTGCGCTTTCTACAGATAAAAACGAAAAATTACATATCAACATTTACGCAACTTCGTATGTAATCACATGTATCTTCTTTTGGCTTGTGGACATATATGAAGCTAAATTAATTTTATGTATGTAAATATAACGATATATATTTTAGACGGATCATTTAATCGGTCGTTTATAAAATAGACGGGAACATAAAAACGAACCCTCCCGTCGACCGACTACTGGTATTTTATAATGTTTCTCTTGGCTACCATCGCAAAAGCCGTTGAATGACCGTTCCGAAAGCCCAAGTGCAGAATATCTGTTTCCTGTATTTAGTCAGCGCGCTATAGCCGAGTTCTTTGCACTATTTGTTGGGTGAAACTCCTCATGAAACAACGTTGTCTGCGCATTGCGTAATAGCCAATTTGGGACATGTAAATTTAAGGTAGTACTAGCGGACAGCCTGAGCCCACGTGAGTTCAGAGAGAATTGAGAGAGGAATTGCGAACACTTCTCGACGAGATAAAAATCTTGAAAAAATCAACCATATAGAAGGTACTGAAAAGAGTAATTTGACATAATAATAATTCCAAAATGTTATCAACAAATCAACGAAACAAAAATTTCCCAACAAACAACCCGGCAACCTAACTTTTTTTTTTTTTTTATGAAAACGATTTGTTAATTTTTCTGAATACGTATGAATTTTTTTCAGAATTTTGGGTAACTTTTGAAAATTGCGTTTTTAGTTCATAAAAAAACATAATTTTCATAAATTACACAAAATTCTGAAAAAATTCATTCGTGTTCAAAAAGATTAACAAATTGTTTTTATGTGAAAAAAAAAAGTTGAGTTGCCGGGGAATTTCGCAGCCGTTTGTTTTATACAATTCATTTTTTTTTTTTTTTTTTTTTTTTTGTAAATGACGTTTCTCCCGCCAGCTTTTACATTTTGTTGACTATGTGGCTGAGAACGTGTACACAAATCGCATATTATCGTCTAGTGAACCCGCTTGAATTTTGGGAGGATCGATCGATCCGTTTAAATTTTCTGCAGTTTGAAAACATATTATTTAATGAAAAATTTGTACTTTACTTTACACGCAAGTTTTCGGTATTAAATATTCATCTACGGGTAACATTTTTTTCGAGCTCCGAACTAATCAGGCAGCAGTTTTGGGTGGAAGTTTAGAATGACGTTCGAGTTCGTACAAAAAATGATTTATCTTATTTGCTATAATATATAATACACTTTTAATCCCTCATGATATACAACAAATAAATAAGTGAAAAGGTGAAAATTGAAATATTCATATCGCCACTTTATAATTTTCCTTTATTCGCAAAGCTTTCTCTATGAGGAACCTAAAAATACAAACGAGACTTCCTCATACAAGTTTTGCAAATATAAAAAAAATTATGAAGATGCGATATGAAAATTTCAATCTTTAGATTTTTTTGTTGCGTATCGCTATTAAAAAAAAAAATTACATATAGTAATATGTAATTTTTTTAATAGCGATCCGCAATAAAAAAAATCCGAAAATTGAAATGTTCATATCGCATCTTCATAATTTTTATATATCATTGTGTTACTACACAAATAACACGATATGGTGATGATTCTTTAGGTTTCGACCAGTTTACGTTCTTATGTGTAATGTTCCCTCTCCATTAATCCACCAACGGCAGGAAGTAGTTGCCAAACATAGTAACGAAGTCGCGTGAAGCGCGGTAACGCTACAACCGCATTTTTTTAATGGTCGGGCCTCCGGGTCTCGTTTCCTGTGGGCTGTACGCCACGCTCTCCATATTACTGCTGTAAGCGCGAGAGGAGCAGCACTGCCCATGCCGCCACGCGATCGCCGTGTTTGCGGAGGCCTTTTATTTTGATCCACATTATTTTTAGAAATCGTCATAATCTTGCTCTTACTCAACGGGCATAGTCCAGTGGGCGTGGCCGCCCAAGCGCGCTAACTTCTCATCATGGGCAAGAAAGGCCGGAAACCAAGTTCGTTAATTGAAGGACGGCGACGAAAACCAACGAAAAAAAATTCCACGACAAAATCTTCGTAATTAGAGAGTAAAAAATTTAAACATTTAAGACATGAAATATTATTACATCCATTTGGTCTTTTTTTTAACTGTTTTTTAAAAATAAAATTATGAAACCTGGATCATAAGATAGTTGAAAATACGATTTTTTTTTTCGTTATACATGTGAATATGCTTTTATAATAATAATCGATAAATGTTTTTGTGGAAAATAATGTTGAGCGATATCTTTGGCAAAAACGAGACGAGAGAATTACACTACTTTCTTTCATTAGTAATTTGTAAATCCAGGAGAGTTTCTTGTCTATCTTTCTTTTTGTGGTCTTTAAAATGGGTTTTAACATAAACAACGAAGCTTCCTTCGTAAGGAGGCGAAATGCGCCGAAGCTTTTATTATCAATAATTTATCGATTCTGCAGCATTTCCGCCTTCGCTTGAGCTCTATCCTCCGTCGGGAAAACTTTGGAAAATTGAAAAATGTTACTTGGAAGACCCAGTAGATTTAGTCGAGAACCCAGACTCAGAGTTCAGTTGAGTTAACCCTGACCGAAAGTGTCCTTTCCCGAAATTGCCTCAGAGTCCAGAACGGACGAGTAAATCCGCATAGAGTTACGCCTCAGTCGGTCGTAATGTTACTTGGAAGACCCAGTATATTTAGTCGAGAACCCAGACTCAGAGTTCAGTTGAGTTAACCCTGACCGAAAGTGTCCTTTCCCGAAATTGCCTTAGAGTCCAGAACGGACGAGTAAATCCGCATAGAGTCACGCCTCAGTCGGTCTTAATGTTACTTGGAAGACCCATTAGATTTAGTCGAGAACCCAGACTCAGAGTTCAGTTGAGTTAACCTTGACCGAAAGTGTCCTTTCCCGAAATTGCCTTAGAGTCCAGAACGGACGAGTAAATCCGCATAGAGTTACGCCTCAGTCGGTCGTAATGTTACTTGGAAGACCCATTAGATTTAGTCGAGAACCCAGACTCAGAGTTCAGTTGAGTTAACCTTGACCGAAAGTGTCCTTTCCCGAAATTGCCTTAGAGTCCAGAACGGACGAGTAAATCCGCATAGAGTTACGCCTCAGTCGGTCGTAATGTTACTTGGAAGACCCAGTAGATTTAGTCGAGAACCCAGACTCAGAGTTCAGTTGAGTTAACCCTGACCGAAAGTGTCCTTTCCCGAAATTGCCTTAGAGTCCAGAACGGACGAGTAAATCCGCATAGAGTTACGCCTCAGTCGGTCTTAATGTTACTTGGAAGACCCAGTAGATTTAGTCGAGAACCCAGACTCAGAGTTCAGTTGAGTTAACCTTGACCGAAAGTGTCCTTTCCCGAAATTGCCTTAGAGTCCAGAACGGACGAGTAAATCCGCATAGAGTCACGCCTCAGTCGGTCTTAATGTTACTTGGAAGACCCATTAGATTTAGTCGAGAACTCAGACTCAGAGTTCAGTTGAGTTAACCTTGACCGAAAGTGTCCTTTCCCGAAATTGCCTGAGAGTCCAGAACGGACGAGTAAATCCGCATAGCGTTACGCCTCAGTCGGTCGTAATGTTACTTGGAAGACCCAGTAGATTTAGTCGAGAACCCAGACTCAGAGTTCAGTTGAGTTAACCTTGACCGAAAGTGTCCTTTCCCGAAATTGCCTTAGAGTCCAGAACGGACGAGTAAATCCGCATAGCGTTACGCCTCAGTCGGTCGTAATGTTACTTGGAAGACCCAGTAGATTTAGTCGAGAACCCAGACTCAGAGTTCAGTTGAGTTAACCCTGACCGAAAGTGTCCTTTCCCGAAATTGCCTTAGAGTCCAGAACGGACGAGTAAATCCGCATAGAGTTACGCCTAAGTCGGTCGTAATGTTACTTGGAAGACCCAGTAGATTTAGTCGAGAACCCAGACTCAGAGTTCAGTTGAGTTAACCCTGACCGAAAGTGTCCTTTCCCGAAATTGTCTTAGAGTCCAGAACGGACGAGTAAATCCGCATAGAGTCACGCCTCAGTCGGTCTTAATGTTACTTGGAAGACCCATTAGATTTAGTCGAGAACTCAGACTCAGAGTTCAGTTGAGTTAACCCTGACCGAAAGTGTCCTTTCCCGAAATTGCCTTAGAGTCCAGAACGGACGAGTAAATCCGCATAGAGTTACGCCTCAGTCGGTCGTAATGTTACTTGGAAGACCCAGTAGATTTAGTCGAGAACCCAGACTCAGAGTTCAGTTGAGTTAACCCTGACCGAAAGTGTCCTTTCCCGAAATTGCCTCAGAGTCCAGAACGGACGAGTAAATCCGCATAGAGTTACGCCTCAGTCGGTCTTAATGTTACTTGGAAGACCCATTAGATTTAGTCGAGAACTCAGACTCAGAGTTCAGTTGAGTTAACCCTGACCGAAAGTGTCCTTTCCCGAAATTGCCTTAGAGTCCAGAACGAAACAACGACTCAACCAGCGAAGGGTTACGCCACAGTCGGTCGTTTCACTTCAATACTTCGCTTTTTTCCATACTTTGATTGTTTCTTTTTGCATAAAATAATATTGAAAACTTTCTCAAGTTTTTCCGATAATCTTTTCATTCAGGATAATAAACAAGCCATTTTATTAATTCTCATGAAGTGTCATCGTTTTTTTTATTAACGGTGGTTGCATATTAGCGATAACGCAGCATATGTGCATAATAGCGTCAGCATAATCGAGTAATTCTAAGTCAAAGTGGTGTAAAATACCGTATACTTTGATGCGTTTGATAGCTCTCGCAACATGACTCCTCACCGACGGTGTCTTGTTTCCTTCGTTATTGCCACTTGCCGTAAGCTTCGAATTGTGGTCGAACGGTGGAATGACCAGAGTGGCGTTGCGCTTCGATAATTCCGGCTTGATTTTTGAGAATCCCTTGTTCGCGATTACTATGTCGCCGTTTCCAATGAAGCCCAAAAATCCGCAGTCGTCAGTTATAAAACTATCGGTGAACCGTCCTCCGTATCCTCCGGAGACTTTGCATACGAAGCCATCGGGAGTAATCGCCACCAGGAACTTCACTGTGTAGCGATCTTTACTTCTACAGTACATGAGTTCTCGTTGTTCCGCGGTTGGCGGAGCGTCCGTACAAACTTCCGTGCAGTCTATGATGCACCGACACGTCGGATAGTCGGCGAACGTCGGTGGCAGATTTGTTAGTACGTTTTCTCTGGGTGGCCAAGAGATCCATGTTTTTGTTTTTTCCGCGAGAGTTTCCAGAATTTCAAAGAAAATCCGAGACGCCGTGACCTCGTGTACACCGAATATGCAGCCCAGGGCAGCGAACGGTACTCCAGATTTAATGTTCATTAGAAAAAGGAGCAACCTGCTTTCCTTGGTAAGCTTTCTGTAATAGGCCGGTTGTCCGTTCTTGCCGAGTTCGATGAGACTCAGAAGAACTGAGAAAATCTGACGAGAAACCCCAGCCAGTTGGCGCATCGAACGATCGCTCGAAATACTTTCGAAGCCGGAAAAGCCCAAGTCCATCGCTATAGCTGTTCCACATCCTCTGTTGACCAGTTGGATTCTTCTTTCGACTCGCTGCTGGGTCCGCAGCTTAAAAAATATTTGAGTCTGTGTCGAAGCTTCGTTGCCTCCCGACCAGCAAAACAACAAGTTTGGCTGCTCTCGTTGTTCTTCGGGGCTCTCCGTTGGGTCTGTTTGACAAGAGACTGATCTGGTATTTATAACTTTCTCAACATCCATCGAAGTGTCTAAATTTGAGCAATTAATTGAGAGAAATAAAATGTGAGAAGGAAAGACCGTGAGATTGAAATTGTATTTTGATACGACGTACCTTCCATAAATTCATGTTTGTTAAGTCCCATCAACAAAATTGTCGAAATGCTTGCTTCGGGGTCTGGCACTCGAGTACACATTGCTTCGTTATGAAAATTGTCGTTACGACAAAGTTTTGGGAATATCGAAGGGACGTACGCTTCATCTCTCTGGATGTCCGACCTTTTGCCTCCTCTGAAGTGTGCGCTGCATACACGTGTATAGCTGGTCGGGGCCCACAAAGTATTCGAACCCTTGCTGCGGGAAAGAATTCCAAGCGATATTACTAACGTTGATAAAAATTAATTTGACCAATTTATTTGTACGTCTAAAAATTCAAAAGAGTTATAATACGGGTTGAAAAAAATATATATATATATGTATATATTTAATTTATGCCCCTAGAAAATATCTTCATAAATACTTGTGTTTACTAACGTTTTTTTAATCGCTTCGATCCATCGTTGTTTTCGTTCCACCTCGTATTTTCGACCGGGAAGCGTGTAAAAATGTAGTTCAGGATTTCTATCCTCACTGTTACGGCACCCACCTATAGAACAAACTCTCCTGGCGCGAGTAAACATGTTTGATTTGTCACCTACTTTTTACCCGTGAAAATTCGGCCACTTGCTGCGCACTGTCCGCCATACTCTCACCGACGGAAACAGGTGATAGCTTGGTTGCGCCGAATCTCGCCACGAGGGCAGCGCCACTCGCGCTGCGAGTGAGGCGTGTTAAGCTGCTCGCAGACAAAACTACGTACGGAACACAAACAGGCCGTGCCGTATCCACACACAGCCGTGATTGGCTGATACTCGCGTATTGCTGTCCGATCAGGTCCGATAATACACAAGCGTGTTTTTTTTTACTTTCTCTCTCTGCGGATCTTTGAATTTAGATCGATAGTAATCTCACAACGTTGCCTTAAATATAAGAATGACGTACATAAAAAAAATAACGCCACTCGAATTCGGTTCGTCTGATTTATATCCGCTCCGGTATCGCTTGTTGGCACTGAACTTTTGTGAATGGTCGAAAACACATTAAATTGCAGCACTTCCTTTCGATTATTCTGCATCGGTCATCGGTGAGCAGCAGAGATATAAATTATGGGCAATATTGAAAAATTACTTATGAGATCCAAGACGAAAAATTACAATGAGAACATTATCGCCGACTACTCGAAAAATCTCCTTCTCCTATGATCAGTATACATCTCGATTGTAAGTAGGTTTACAATGCAATTGACTTCGCCTGAATCAACGAGGATTAAATTTTACATTAACTATATTCACGATGCCCATCGAATAAAATTGAAGAACATAGTAAAAAAAACTTTGTATATTTAACAGAGTTTAGTTTCCCACAGAAGTCCACAATATTTTGTTTTTGATGATTATGCAATTTTATTTTTCAACGAATCGTATTTTTAGCAAAAAAACCATACAATTAAAAAGAAAATAATGGTGAATGTTTGTGCACAAGAAATCCTTGTTAAAAGTACAAACCATTTTCACAGTGAAGCTACCTTGAAAAATGTGTGCACTTCTCGTAACAGCTGTTCTTATTAGAATTAGTTAAAAGAGGTATTTGACTAATCCTACGATATCAGTGAAGAAATCGTACTTTTTATTATTGTTGATTTCGCAATTTTTTTTTCAGCGAATCGTATTTGTGGAAAAAAAACTGTATTGTTAACAAGAAAAAAAAATGGTGGATACTTGCGGGCTAAATATGCTTGTTAAAAGTACAAACCATTTACAGTCAAAGCAACCCTCACAGTTTTTTTTTCACAGTGAAGCTACTGTGCAAAAATTACGCATGTCCCGTTAAAGCTGTTCCCATTACCACTGTTTAAAGAGGTATTTATGGAACCCTACGATATCCATGAAGAAATCTTGCTGACACTGTAAGTAACTCGCGGGGATTAAAAAAAAAAAAATCGGTCAGTTGTAGCATTTTTGCCGAGTTACATAAAAAAAAAGTAACAAAAAAACAAAATTATTTTTACTGTTCGATTGTACGTATTTTTTAAATATTTCTATATTGTTATCTCATTATTAAGTTTTCCCCGAGGATGTTTCACGTATCACAAGTATTTGTGATTTTGTAAACAAAAAAAGCCCACTAGTAAATCTAACAATCTAACAATTTCCCACTTTAAGCCATTTCAAATTGCTTTTTTTTTTCTTCTTTTTACCAAAATGTTTCGCTGACTAAAAAAAGGAGATGTGTTATGTATTCGCCTAAGACTCGAAGTTTTATCAGTCCTCATTCGCTCGTTTGATCACGAATTTTTAAAATCATAGTATATATAAATTGGGACGAAATGTGAGTTCTAAACATTTTTTTAATCCTTCAGTGAGATTATTATTCTCTTTCATGATAAACTAATAGTAAGAAACGAGAACCTGTAGGAAAATATTTCGCCTCAACGATGCAAAAACAAAAGGTAAATAAATTTAAAAAAAAAACCCCTAACATTCGGCATTTACCGTTCGGCTTCATCGATGTTGAACATTTTTTTATTTGCCTTGAATCAGAGAGCCTCGTAATTTTTTTACTACTGCTTCATCGATGTAAAAATTTTAGTGAATTCAGTTTCTTGTGAAACGGTACAATGTCTCGATGACCAATTCCACCACAGAACAAACGCTATTTTTTTTCCCAACACCCTGATGTATACATCCGACTGCGTGCGTCTCGCTCGGTCTCGTCGCCGCCTCTGTCTCTTTCTCAATGAGTGATGTCATCCCGCTAAATATATAGATACACGAGCTTCCGTGCATTATTCCGACCTGCACGAAAATGGTCGTAACGCAGTCGTTCTCCCTCGCTCGCTAACACGCTACACTCGTCCGTTCCATTGATTATCGTTGCTACTGTGTATCCTATTTAACTTTGTCGAAGGGACACAACGCGTGTCAAGGATCTTCCATAAATAATGATTTCAGCACTCGAGACTCCAGACTCTGAATGACCGTCGAGCCAGCGTGGGAGCACGCTGTTACACAGAGCCCACAACTTTAAGCGGCGAATGAGATTTGTGTTGTCATTATTTTTTGTTTTTCAATATGAAGAGTCTGATTTAATCAATCATGAAAACCTTGGTAAATTGTTACTGCAAGACGGAAACAGAACGAGACGCTTGACAGTTATTTGTTTAATAATAATAATAATAATAATAATAATAATAATAATAATAATAATAATAATAATAATAATAATAATAATAATAATAATAATAATAATAATAATAATAATAATAATAATAATAATAATAATAATAATAATAATAATAATAATAATAATAATAATAATAATAATAATAATAATAATAATAATAATAATAATAATAATAATAACAGCGACAGTAATTATCATTGTTGTTGTTGTGTCGTGGTTATTATTATTATTATTGTTATTTCTTTATTACATTATTATTATACGCAATATCGGTGGCTTATCGCCACAAGGGCACTCGGTCCGTGTATAAGCATAGATATTACGCTCTTTTGAAGTCGAGCCATACGCAATTGTTGGAGCATAAAATTATGAGATCTTGAATAAAAACATATAATTGAACAACAATTAGATCATAAAAAAAAAAAAAAGAACAAATCGTTGCCCCGTGAAATGTTGAACGGGTAATTTTTACATTCATATTAACAAAAAATATGATTTTTTGTGTCGCTTGCATACGGCTTTATGCACTTTAAGCTCTTATATATTCTTAGGCATTTAAATGAGATACGAAGACTCCGGCTATCGTACTTGACTCACGAATTACTCGTCAACTCAAGTCTACACCCGTCTTACTCACACTCGCGGTCAGAGCGAAAAATAGCACTTACTGTTTTCTCGAAGTTTTAATGACTCGACGGATGCTTCTTTTGCGACGTGAAAAGTTCGATTTTCTATCTGAAAAAACTTTTCTCGTTTTCTTTTTTAACTAGATCGGTCGAGAGAATAAAATGTCGAAGGTCGAAAAAAGCCGGAAACGCGTTAATGTCTCGTTGGATCCAATATTTGCTTCATTTCCATCGAAAAGATTCGGAAAGAAAAAGTTGAAGTCTGAAAGATTCGAGCGCCGAATTTCCCGTCCAATTTGTCGAAAGATCTTGCGTTGCTCATCAGTCGATAATGCCGTTGGTAAAACGCCGTTACCACTCGAGAATTACGAAATAGCGTAAACAAACTTTGAGTCCTTGCGTCCGACGTTTATAAATAACGTCTCGTTTATTTTCGACTGTCGACGTTGAGAAACGTCGGTGAGTCAAGTTTTTTCAATGTTTCGACAATGTATAATAAACTGAAAGATTTCGATTAATTTCCTTTCGTCTGCAAATAATTTCCGGTCGACGAGAATTCGATCGCCGACGTTGGAAAGTCTCGTGAGAACCTACCCAGAACTTATTTTTAAAAACCTTAGTGATCATTAAAAAAAAAAAACTAATTTGCTACGGAAAAAAACGGACGAATAATTTTTTTGTTAGATCGTTAGAGGAAAATTTAATTTTGTTTACGAATTTCATCAAACTATATCGCGAAGTCTCCATCATGACCGACGAATCGGGCAATTTCAGGTCGTTTTTCCGATGTTTCGATGATGTGTAATAAACCGAAAGAAAGTCTATTAATTTTTTTTTGTCTGCAAAAATTTTCCGGTAGACAATCATCGGATAGCCGACGTTAAAAAGTCTCACGAAAACCTACCCTGAAGGTATCAAAAAAACTTCGAGATCATTAAAAAAAAAACTTGATTTGCCACGAAAAATCTTGGCGAAATTTTTATCAGAGGAAAATTCCACTTCGTTTTCGAATTTCATCAAAGTATATTCCGATTCCCGACAAAATTTTGTTTAGATCGTTAGAGAGGAAAATTCCACTTTGTTTACGAATTTCATTAAATTATATTCCGATTTCCAACAAATTTTTGTCTAGATCGTTAGAGAGGAAAATTCCACATTGTTTACGAATTTAATAAAAGTATATTCCGAAGTCTCTCTCATGCCCGACGAATCGTCCATCGAGACTAAACATTTCGCAAACTTGCGAATCTTGAAGATTATAAATAACCCCTTAGTTCTCGAGTGTCGGAGCGAAGAAACGACTGCAACTCATTTCTTTTTGTCTCTCAAGTTGCGGTGTAACGAACGTCGCGAGTTACGAATAAGCACCACTTAGCGGTTATTCGAAGGGTTTTGCATGCTGTTTTTTCTTCGGCACGCGAATAGACGAGACGAGCCGAAGACAATCGTCGCGTTTGTCTTGGCGTTCCCGTCGTCCGACTTTTCGACGTACGCCAAGTCAGTCGAGCAATCTCGAGAAGTAAGTTTCTCCGTATCGCACATAAGTAGTCACACAGTACGTACCTGCTGTGCAACTGGCTCGAGAATACTCTCTATAGTCTTTGTGTGAAACACCGGCATGATTTTAACCTATCACCGTCCGTGACACTCGATATTTACTTTTCTTCGATAAACGCGAACTGATCTTCGAAAAGAAAAACGAAAATTAAAAATTAAAAAATTCCGAAACGATACAAAATTTATATTGTCGTCCGTTCGACACCGACAAGTGCGGCAGCAGGCGAAAAAAAAAAACACGTCGCACGTAGACGCAGATACACGTCAGAAGCGTCAATGCACGACAAAAGTCGGCAAACAACTGGCCCCGATTACGAACGTCAAGTGCGAAAGAGCGACGTTAAGGCGGGTTCACAAAACGAGCCTCGTCGCGGAGGCAAACGGAGATGAAAAATAACCATCGGTCTTGCCGGAATGACGTTGGATCTTTCGATCAAATGTATTTCCTTTCCAGTTATTATTATTAATTGATTAAGTACAAATTATTTACATACATTAATTTTGTCCGCGGAAGCTTTTAGGCACGTACTCGGATATCACTCGTATGTTAAAAAAAAATATATATATATATGTCTTAAATCTTCAGGTACAAATATCGCAGGGCCGATTAAGTAACACTCCATGCATATAATATCTTAAATAAAATAACGATTCCATATAACGATTCAACATCAATTTCTCCAATGCATTCACAATACGTTAATGAGAGAAATTCTACAATATTTGCTTCCGTTGCTCATCTGTTTTTAGGCTGCTTGTCGCGTCAACATCCCAGATAGACAAGCGCCACGAAAAGTAGCGATATTAGCGCAATATTTGCGACATGTGCAGCACATGTCGCAATTATTGCACCAAACTGCTACTTTTCGTTGCGCTTGTCTATGCGGGATTTGTTTTAACACTTTCGCAAGAGATAAAACTAACGGTTGCATCGAGAGTCTTTTTATTAGGATTATTGTTTTAAAAAAAAATGAAAATTCAATCTCAGGCGACAACTAAAAGTTTTTGGTCGGTTTTCGTGCGTTGTAAACGCGCCCTCCGATCTTAAGGAGTAAACAAGTTTCTAACCTTAAATTTGCGATTTGTCATTTCACATTTTCGACGAAAATAAATGTGGTCGAAGATATATAAAAAAAAGAAATAATAAAAAAAATTAATCGCTTATTCGGGCTTAGCGATATTTTCGGGATAATTCTTGTTGTTCTGAGGCAACTCGATTGAATTTTGATTACGCAGGTTTGCAGCGGAATTCAATAGCCAGTTTTTGAGGTTAAGAAAACGACGATCCGACGATTGTAGACTGTCATCATTTTTTGTTTTTACGAATAAAAAATACACTTTATCGCAAATCGGAGTTATTTATTGCGTCGATAAGAGACGACAGGGAGAAACTATGGCTTCGGGTCTGGAAAGTTACGTCAATCGTATCCTTTTTATTGGTAATTAATTGAGAATACTTCGAGCCGTTCGTCGACAATTTTTAAGTTATGTTTACCTTAATTATTTTTAAACGTAAGACACGGTTTCCATTATCACTTCCGATGGCAGAAATTTCATCGTAAGTTTAATTCTTATGTTATAGATTTTTTTTTTTTGCTTCTCTGTCGTGCTGATTTAACGGAGGAATGTTTTTGTTCAATGGACTTCTAGGGCACTCTGAAAGGCTTCGATCAAACTATCAACCTGATACTCGACGAGTCCCACGAAAGAGTTTACAGCACAACGCAGGGCGTCGAGCAAGTCGTTCTGGGCTTGCACATTATTCGAGGCGACAATGTGTAAATATTTTTGTGCCAAACTCAATTTTTATTCTTTCCATAGATAAATTCATTTGTATTTTTTTTTATTTTTTATTTTAAAAAAGTGTCCATTGTTTGATATTCAATTTATCTTGAATCAGCAAAAGGATTCGGAATTTATGAATATTTACTTTTCTTAGTTCTTTTGTTAAATACCATTTGTGCTGGTTTGTTGCTTGCATAATTTTTTTAATATCGAAAAATTGAAATTCAAATTTTTTTGCTACACGTAATTTCCGACACATTTTAAACACCATCAGACGGTCTAAAATCCAAGTTATTAAAAAATACACATTTCAAAGCTTCCTCCATGAAAAAGCAATTTTTTTTTATCGATACAAATGAATCTGCACGAAATGCCCTATAAAATAATTAAAGACCACATTAACACTTTCGATTTATTTATTTTTCTACAGAGTTCCAAATTATTTCACGAAACTTCAATCTCGTAATAGAGTAAACAAAATGAAAACGTAAAAAAATGTGTAAAATCGCAGCGTCATCGTGTCGTGCATGAAAAGAAACAGTATCGAGCGCGTATGGAACCCGGATTTATTTAGAATATATAAAATATAAATATATAAAAATAATATAATATAGTAAATATTATGCAATTATTATAATATAAAAGTATAAAAATATTGCTGAAAATATTTTGTACGAGAAAAAAAATATAGTGTTCCTAATGATTTGCTTTTATGCTTTCAGAGCGATAGTCGGTGAGCTGGACGACGAGCTGGATGCTCGGCTAGATCTTCCCTCGATTAGAGCAGACCCGCTAACGTCTGTAGCGCATTAATGTGAAACCGACTTTGTCTAAAAAATTTTCACGATATCCAACACCCCTCCCCCCTTTTTCCCATTTTCACACGAAGTCGTATTGTTGTTGGTCAACGCGGATTTTACACTTTTATCAGAACTAGTATTTCTATCCGACTTTGCTGTAAAATTATACCGAAGGTTTAAAGCGAAAACTTGCTCTTATACCATCTTCACACGTTAAAAAGAAATCGAAAGATAAGATTTTTTTCGTTTTCTTACTTTCTGTAAAAATCTCTATTAACTCGAGAATTAGTTTTTAACGCGCTTCAAAAATAAAGCGTTTACACAAACAGTAACAATGGTGTAAATATAAAATTAAATGAAAAAAAATGTAAAAAACTTGTCAAACATTGAGAACCATATTGATTGGGAAAATAAAGCAGTGGAACGAAATATTTGTGGTGTTTCGTTAATTTTATGGTAAGTATAGAGATTATTGCCCAAATAATTAATAAATAACAAATGCAAGCTGCGTGTCAATAGCCACGGATTTTTATTTCCGGAAAAGTATCGACGCATAATTATCGGCGACAGTCAGCAGGAATCCACTATTAATGAACTTGTTCGTGAAGGAAGCTTTGTTACGTTGAAAAAAAATATTATTTAGATTTTAATGTCTGCGATTAACAAACAAAAAAATATATACATAAATATTTTTCTCAAAAAATAAACAATGATTCATGTTTGAAATTTTTATGATTTTAACATTGAGTGTGCCCGGTAAAATCAAACCGTTTTTAAAATCCATCGCACAATAAATGTGTTCAGCAGGAAAATTATTTAATTATTCAAAACAAACTCAGCGAACGACTCAACGATCTGACGAATTGCTGGGCTCGGAAATCGGTAAGACAAGCTAAATTTTTCCGGTCGAAGCGTTTAAGAAGCAGGCGAACGGACTGATTTTGAGATGAAGTGAAACACGTTCTCTGTTGCGCTCTCTCGCTCCACTGTAAGACCAATGTCGCTATCTCTCTCGCACTCCTGGCTCTGTCACGTGACTGTCACTTCACTTTAAGATATGAATAGAAATAAAGAAGCGTAGCCTCGGCACTATCATTAGGTTTTTCGTTAAGTTTTTCATTGGGACTTTCTAAGGTTTTTCTTTTATATTTATACGCATTTAATGTTATTTTTTAACAAAAAATGTTAGTCAAGCTTATGTATTAATGTAGCATTGTATACTTAAATTTTGTAAGCCTCGTCATTTCGGCTCACAACTTTGAGTTTTGTGTAAAGGAGTTTCCCCGTCAATAATTTAAAATTAAACTAAATTAAATTATTTTAAACCATGTAAAGTAATAACAAAAAATAATTTGTAAACAATTATTTAAAATTATTTGCGTTGCAATCTTTTTTGCATTTCCTAACGTAAGATATTCGTTCCCTCAAGCGTTCTTAAAATTCGGTGATAGGGCACGGAATAACATTCGAATTATAAACAAATATTTTATTCAACAAAATTTTATTAATCATCTTTTTTTTTCCTCGTTAAACTATAAATATCGAAGTACAACAGCGTTTCGTAATATTTACAAATTGCGATTCCCGGCGGAAGAATTTCAACTCCAAAACTCCCGTTACTCGTATTTACAGTCTAATGGGGATTTTCATTGAATCGCCCCGACATAGTACGCTGTCACGTACCGAGGTACATATTCATGCATTATCAATTATATTGTGTGTATATCCTAGGCGTAAAAAAATAAAGTACGGAGAATTAGAAATAAATATTTTATTGAATGAGATTATTATTATTATTATATACCACCTATAGCTTATACTAGTCTATCATATATACCGGAGTGTTACGGGGCTATTAGTTATTTACAGCTCGCGATCCCACGATGGAAGAATTCTTTTACAATGTCCTTAAAAGATATCCTGTCAGTAATGTACTATCATCATCGTTTCTATTTACACAGATTACACTCGTGTAATTAAAAAAAAGATCCTGTCTTAACCGGGAGTATCGATCCATCCTAAAAAAAAAAATTATACCCTCGCACTCTTGCGACTGCACAGAAAACCATCAAATCAATATCAAATCGATATCGAACGATCTACGAATTACGTAAGTACATCAGCAGATGCGAACAAAAAAATAATGTACGGGAGAGTGGAAATAAATTTTTTGTTTTATTGGATGAAACTAAATATTATACTAATTGTCTTTTTTTTTTTTTAATCTTAAGCTATCGTATAAATGAAAGGATTATTTTATTTGTATCGAAGTGTTACAGAAGTCGTTGGTTATTTACAAAAACTTGAAACCGCGATGGAAGTTCAAATTACGGCTCTCCAACGTAATTTCCGTCGAAACGATCGGGACGCGTCCCGTTCGTTAATCGTTAGTTATCGTTATTATATACACTTGGGTTGTTTGTTAAACTCGGATTTATTATGCTAACATTCGCTGGAAGCAAAGTCTGCTACTTCTTCGTCGTACTTTAATTTCCCTTAAAGATAGAAAAAAAAAAGAAAAAAAAAAAAAATTAAATAAAATTTTCCCAATGCATTTCTCCTCGTCAATGCATCATCTTCATTATCTTCGAACGATCTCCCCGACGATTTTTTTACGCAGCAAACGCGGATCACCACGTTCTTCCCATCATCGCTCAACGCGTAATCCGCGGAATCGTGAAACACAATATTTCACCGATCTCTACACCGAACTACACTCGGCATGCTTCATTTTTCTTCGACCCTCAAACACGAGTTCGTTATCCGGAAACGAAAATCCGTCTATATAAAAACAACATTATTAAAAAAAAAAAAAAAAAAAAAAAAAATCCACATGGTAATCTTCGTCTCCAAAAATTCGGCATATCTTCCATATTATGCAATTTGAATTTTTTTTTTTTTTTTTAAATGATATTTTTTTTTCTCAAACATAATTTAAGGCGGCGATCTGTTTCCCCTGTTGTTCGGTCCGGTGTTAGTTCTGTTTCTGTTTCGCCTCCGCACCCTCCCGCCGCGTCGCATCTGGTTCTGATTCTGATTCTGGTTTCCGGTCGTCCACTCGGCGGGCGGAACGTTGCCGCCGAAGCTGCCGGGGTTCGGTCCATTGGGACCGAAACCCATCATGCCTGGGTCGGCGGGTCCGGGTCCAGGTCCGTAATTGCCGAAGTTTCCCGGTCCCGGATATCCGGGTGGTCCGTCGTACCCCGCGGGTCCGACGTCCGGTCCGTAGCCCATTCCGGGCGCGGGTCCGAGGAGTCCCGGTCCGCCGTTTCTCTGAGCGGCGTATCGAGGATCGTATCCCATTTGATTCGGCGCCATCGGCGGTCCGTTTCCCATACCCGGGCCCATTCCCGGTCCCATGCCCATGGGCGGCATATTTTGGGGTGCCATGGGACCACCCATCATCGGTCCCATCGGTCCCATGTTGCCCATCATCGGATTCGGTCCCATCTGCTGCATCCCGCCCATCCCGGGCGGAATTCCCTGAACGCCCATTCCTCCCATTCCGCCCATGCCGTCCTGCTGAACGGACTGCACCTGCGGTCCCATTCCGGCCTGGCCCTGGCCCGGTATCATACCGACCGGCACGACCGGCGGCCCGTTCTGGGAGCCCTGGTTGGATGCCTCGAGAGCCTTTCTTCGAGGATCCGGACGGACGTTCGAGTGCGGCGGCGATTTCGGCGCCTCGGGCTTGCCCGCGGACTGCGCGGCCGGCGGCGGTGACATCGGCGAGTCGGCGATGTCGACTTTCGGCAGGCGGAATATCTTGCGCAGCCTCGGATCGTACTTGACCTGAGCGTCGTTCTTCGTCAGTTTGAGTCCCGTGTAGTCGGGACGAGGGATGTCGACGACGTAGACCTTGTAGGCGAAGGGCGGATGGGAGGAGACGCTGGCGTCGATCTCGGTGCAGGGGACGTGCGAAGGGGCGGGCTTGAAGGGTAGGCTGAGCATCTGCCGGAGATCGACGTCGGAGCGCGAGGACGAGTCCGCGAAGTTCGAGCCTACGACCCGGAGGTCCGTGTCACCGAAGTCCTGCTGGGGATAACGCTGACGGAGATCCATGTCCTTGCGACGGTGGTCCTGGTCGAGGCGGGCGCGGAGGTCGGTGTCCATGCCGGTGTCCATCGCCGTTATGCCCGATGAGTATATCGAGGTCTCGAGGCGGAGTGTCTTGGGCTCCTTCTTCGCGTCGGAGCGGCTCGGGCTGCTGCCGGCCTTCTGCTCGTCGCGACGCTGACGGGGGTCCCTCGACATTCTCGGGTCGCGCGACATCGGCGCCGCGTTCGACGATCTCGGACTGGAGCTTCCGCTGTCGGACTTGAGGGCGTTGCCGACTCGGGAGCCGCTCTTCGAGGCCGCGCCCTGATCGTCCGAGTGGCGGGGCGAATTGAACGGCGAGCTTCCCGACATCTCGCGCGGAAGGCCGCTCGCGTTCTTCGACGGGTAATGATCGTCCGAGCGGGAGTCGACCGAGGACTGCGAGGCGTCCGCAGCCGCGCGGGCCGCCGCCGATTTCGCACTCTGTGGCTTTATCGATGAGAGGAGCTTCGTTACCTCGGCGCTTATGTCGATCTTGCTGAGGTCGCCGAGCTTGTCGACGAAGACCGCCGGCTGAGGAACACCAGGGATCTCCGACATCGCCGGAGGTTTCTCGTCCTCCGGCGTGTCCTGACCACCGTCCTCGCCGCGATCGCTCTCGTCCTTCTGCGAGTCCTTTATTACGATCTGGAGGTTTCCCGCCTCGTCGTCGTCGTCGTCGTCGTCGTCGTCATCATCGTCGTCGTCGTCGTCGTCGTCGTCGTTCTCGGCGTCGTCCTCGTCGTTCGAGTACCAATTCTCCCGGTTCTTTGACGCGTCCTCCACCTCACCCTGGTCGTCGGCAATGGAGAGACTGTCCTTGGCTTCTCGCTGCTGCTGCTGTATTCGCATGAAGAGCTCCTGAGCTTTTTTCGGCATGTTCCGAGGAGGCAAATCCTGGTCGTCCGGGTTGCTCGGTTGAGAGGACGAGGACGCGTCGACTGGAGGTTTCGAAGACCTCGACGCGACTGGGTCGGCGACTGGAAAAATCAGAAAAGGGTATTTGTTAGTTTCGCTTAGGACCATGTGACAACCATTCCTTCCCGTTCGCCACGGAGCCCCGTCGGTAACGAAACCTGTAATTAATTTTTTTTTTAGAGCACCGACCAATTATCGTCAGGAGCGAATTCTTATGTGAAGCGGAAATCAATGCAAGTTCGTGTAAAAATCTGCTTTTGGTCGCAGATTGTCGACACCATAGAAAAAAATCTATTACAGTTTTTATTACCGACAGCGACATTTTATATACCGTTACAGTCCCGCCAAACGTGAGTTTCAGGGAAAAATTCAAACATTTTACGATGGGATAAAAATCTGAAAAATATCGACCATATGGGATGTGCTGCAAATACTGTTTTTATCTAATAATAATTCCAAAATGTTATTGACAAAATAACGATAAAAATAATTATTCAACAAATTACCCGGCAACTTGAATATTTTTTTTTTTTTATTCCATAACAATGATTCGTTTATTTTTGCGAATACCTATGAATTTTTCCAGAATTTTTTTTTGTGATCTTTGAAAATCGCGTTTTTCATATGTTCAAGCTGTAAAAAAACGCAATTTTCAAAGATTACAAAAAATTCTGAAAAAATTGATACGTATTCAGAAAAATAAACGAATCATTTTTATGCAGGAAAATCGTTAAGTTGCCGGGTAATTGGTTGAATAATGATTTTTATCTTCAATTTGTTAATAACAAATTGGAATTATTATTTCACAAAAACAATCTTTGCGGAACCTCCCATATACTTGACTTTTTTTTAATTTTTATACCTTCGAGAAGTGTTCGAAATTTTCTCTGAAACTCACGTTTGGTGGTGCTGTGCCGACTACCGTAATGAGTACAAACCCCAACTTTCGTGGATATTCATCGCAACTCAGAAAATAATAATAAATCTCGGCACATTTTCTGTTGTTATTCTACGAGATAGCGGTGCAAATTTGAAACTTTCGGTTCCAGCGATTTCGGCACGTGAAAGTTTTAAATATCGGATGTGAAAAAAAAAATCTCAAATTATGTTCATTCACATGTATCTGTGGGTGATATTATTGCTTGTAACGAATCATTAAAAAATATCGACATTTTCGGCAGCCTTACGAATTATTTACAATTTAAAATACATATATCTACATTTTTCAATTGTTATTGCGAAAAGATAAACCTTTTTATTTTCGATCGTGGAACATAATCCAGACGCGACGAGGATGAAAAACTTGAAATAAATGCTGAGGCGATAAAGTTAGAAACTCCACTATCCGGATGACGCTCAATTCGAATTTAATATGAAATTTACCAATTTCAGATTACTTGATTCAAGATATGATGGATTAAAAATCAGTATGTTTTTCCCAAATCAGTTTCGCAAAATTTCCTCCATACAATATTGTACAGGTATATTCAGTATTTATTTAGGTATCATTTTTTCTATAGGAAGTTGGTCAATGTTCAAGAAAAAAAAATGAAACTATCTTTGGCGTATTTTCTTCGCAAATGAGAAAAATTAATTTCAGCAATTCAATTTTATGTATTGCAAAATTTTGTCGTCAAAACGATTGTATTCGTTATCCGGAGCGTCGAGTTCAAATGTTTGTAAAATGTTGTTCGACAATTGCAGTTCAAGATCGAATGGATAATTGATTCGGCCTTACCTTCTTCGATTTCGGTATTTTCATTATGCGCTTTATCATTGTCCATCGCCGGCTCCTTAGCGATGTCTTTGCGCTTTTCTTCGTCCTTATCTTTGTCCTCCTCGTCAACTGGCATCTCTATAACGAGACTCGTCTCCTCGTCGCGGTCACTCTCGTCGTCGAATTTCGAGGTCGACAAATTAGCCGCTTCATCGGCTATAGTCAAGTCAGACGTCGCTCTATTCGCGTTCAAAATTTGTCTCAGATCCACGTCCTTCGCTGCCATCGAATTGGCCATCTCGGTGGCCGCTTTTGTTTGCTGAAGAAAAAATTTCATCATTTTTACCAATGCGCCCGATTGGAAAATATAAGCACATTTCATAGTGACGAAATTTCGAGTCATTTAAAAGTTTTTCTTATTACAGAACAATAGACCGGTACGTAAACATTGATTCTTTTTTTTCATCGGACTTTCGTAACACAAACCCCAAAATAGGTATAGTTTATTATTAATTTACCTTAATAATAAACATGAATAATATTAATTATCAAGTTTTTCCGAAACAAAGAATAAAAATAATAAAAAAATATAGTTACAAAAAGAAGAAGAAAAAAGAATCTTCACATCAGTAAAAGTAGATATCAAGATAAGTGTGACTGTGTAAAAAAAAAAAGTATCGCAGGAAGATATACAAATTTAAAGGAAAATATTATTACCTGGGCGAGAATCTCGTCCTCTTCGACGTCCTTCGTAAAGTCCTCCTTCACCTTGTCCATTCCCTTATCTTTGATTTCCTTGATCGAGGGAGTTTCGGACGGACTGCCGTGTATCTCGTTGTAGAATTCCATGTTCGCCAGACACTGCTGTATGAGTATGTGCTGCTGTAGCTGCTGCTGGACCTGCTGCTGAACAGCGAGACCGAGGGCGACGTTCGGCAGATGAAGACCGAGCTGGCTCACCGACTGGAGCAACATTATCTGTTCGTAAGGCACCCTGTCCTCGTCTGAACCCCAGCGCGTCTTTTTCCCCGCTGGTTTTCGTTCCTTTCCACCCGAAGTCGCTGACCTCTTCTGCTGCAACGCGACGGTCATATTTCCATCGTTACCGATCGATGTCGCTGACCCACCGTTTCCGCGAGATTCTGCAATAGAAATTATTATAGTTACTGTCTATTATTCCAAGCGTTTTTCTTTTACAATTAATTCAATTGAATCAGTGCAGTAAACAATGTCGGGCATTAAATTCAAGAAAAGGGGAAAGATTTTTCAAATATTTCCGAGATTTTTTGATGACCGATTTCAGATCAATTTTTTTTTCAACGCTGTCGTGGACTAATTATTTTTTTTTTTTTTTAATAATTTTAAGATGACGTTCTACGATACCAAAGTTAAACCAAATAAAAATGTCTATACATTTGTTTCCCATATATTTGAACTTAATGGGGCATAAAATTCGAGAGAAGAGGGAAGATTTTTCAAATATTGCCGAGATTTTTTGATCATGGATTTCAGATGATTTTTTTTTTAATGGTAATTAGGATAATTTTTTTGTTTCATGATTTTAAGATCATATCTAACGAGACTCAAGTTGATCCAGATAAAAATGTCTGTTCATTTCTTTCCCGTATGTTCGAAACTGGCAAATTCGATATCCTATTCAATTTTTTTAGATCGCAATTTTTAGATTTTAAATTTGAATTTTATATTTAGTTCTGTAAATTTGGGACTGAAAAGCATGCAATTAGGTTGTGCAAGGACTCGATGCTTACCGGCGTCGTCGTGATCGCCGGAATTCGTCGGGGCCGGAAGGGCGACGTCAAACAGACTCGGAATCTTCTGATTTCCACCGTCCTGGCCTTGCGACATGCTTCTCGCTGTGTTGTTTATCATGAGCAAAGCACCCTCGCGGCTGAGCCGTGGAAAGTCACCGAGAATCTCCTTTGGCGCTGTCTCCAAGTGTTTCAGAAGAATATTCTTTACCTGAAAAACGAATGACTTTTTGAGTAAAATTGTTTAAACCAACTTTTTTTTTCGTAAATCGTAAATAAGATCTTCGTAAATCGATTGATTTTTATTACGGATTAACGATACGATGTTATGTAAAATTGTACATGATCATTGGATAACTTGAAAATCGCGAAAATAATCAATAACTGAATATGATGCAAATTTAGTTTCGCTTATTTCCAACCAGCATCAGAAGTCCATTTATAGGAGAATCTTACATTAGAAGTGTAAATGGTTAAAAATATTTGATACTTAATTATAAAAAAAAATGTAAAGATCTTAGTGAAATTCTTTTTCAAAATTCAAGACACGTTGCAAAAATGAAATTGCTATAAAACAACGGGTTTGCGTGTCGGCTTGTATGGTCAATTTTTTCGGTCGTTTAGCAATCGGGACTCTTTTACGTTAATCTATTTATTGACTTAAATTTATTTATAAATTGAGTCCACTGGCGAATTCGTAAAATGATCATCGAATAAAAATCTCGATCTTTGTATCGGGTAACAAACAAATCGTACGGCTTTTTCATCTCGCCCGCAAATGAGACTGTAAGAAAGATCTGTGCAGGTGCCAATATTTTTGCCCAACCTTAGGCGACCGCGATTTACTGAGAGACGCGCCGCATGCGCTTAAATCCTAATAAAATGGACATTAATGCGCTTACTTGTTCATTGAGAGGCTGATGCGAAAATTTGCAGTTCTTGGCGTTGACGCACTTGAGACCAGTGTGAAAGAATTTGCATGGAAAATCGTGATGCATGTACAGACACTTGTCACGCTTCGCGCAACAGTCCATCAGATAAAATTTGCAGAGTTCCATTTTTCGGGGCGGTAAGGCGTTGTGCGAGAACGGACAGTCGTCCCCACGATGGCATTTTCCCTGCATGTAATACAGACATATCGCGTCGGGATCCTGGCCGTGATCCTGATTCTGATTCCTTCTGCCGTTTCTCTCGTTTCGCTGCTGAGCCCGACCTTTGTTCTTTCCGCCACGCTCGCTTTTTCCACCGCGTCGACCTGCGTCAATAATTTTACATAATTATTTACATATAAACAAATTTGAGTACATGGAAAATGTACAATAGGGTGGTCCTCGAAATTTTTTGAATTTTCTGGGGGCCACCATAACATTTTATACCTTTCGACCACTGCAGGAATTTGTCGACGCCCTTTATCGGTAACGACAAACTTTCGATTTTTTATTTAATTCTGTTGCAACAAATATTTCTTTTGAAATAAAATATTCGATTATTTTTTCGAAGGGGATTTTCCCATTCTACAACATTTTATAACTATTACCTATAATTGTCGAAAACTGTGGTTTTTCAACCCTACTTATACTTTGGAATTGCGGAGGGGGCGCCAAGGAAATCTCGAATTTTTCATTTCGACTTTAAATTTAGATGTTCCGAAGTTTTTAATTTTTTTTAAATAGCCGGTAGCGACCTCTAAAAATGCATTAATTTCGGGGAACCTTCGCACATCGCATTTTTCACGATATTACGGGCTGACGCCCAGAAAATTCAAAAATGTTCAACTTAAGGACCAACCTAATGTAAAGCGATATTGAAAGTGTCGTTTATTTTTTTTGCAAAAAAAAAAATGCATACCCGAGCCACGACCGGTGCTTCCTCCAGTTCCTCGCTTGTTATTCTCGTTGTCCCTCTGCCTTTTGTCGCTCGGCCTCTCGTCGTTGTCCGATATATTGTCATAATTGTCGCGGTCCGTCGATCTTCTCGGCGGCGAACGCGTTGTATCGTGGCCGTCCCTACGCGATACCGGCGATGCACCTCTAACGAACAGCATCTCATCGTCGTCCTCGTGGCCGTTTTCCTCATCGCTCACCTTTCTCTTCTAAAAAATTTAATTCGAATAATAAAATAATTAGTCAAATGTTTTAAATTTATTTCTTTTATCTTACAGAGCAGAATTTAAATATGTGAACATTCTAATTTGGACATTGATTTGTCGTAAATTTTTAGGATTCTCGAGGCTGTCCTCGACGACAATGTGTATTTCTCAATGTTGTCTTTCTCGTGAACAATGGCAAAATAGCAGCGATTTTTCGAAAATTTCAAAAATTTCAAACATTGGGAGTTGGGAGAAAACGACGTGCAAATTTCAATTTACGTCTATAATCTTGGATTTGGTTGAATTTTGTTGGTTGTTGAATTGGGACTAAAATATGTGGCAGATTCGTGATAAGAGGAGAAACAGCATATTGGATGTTGCATTGAAATGTGTGTGACAATAATTTCTGTCCGGTTCATCGTACGAAAAGAATAATTGTACTTTTGGTATCTCCAGAAAGCGGATATCTTTGCGTTTCAATGGAATGTCGGCAAAACCGAGGTGCCAATTTGGTACGCGGAAAAAAATATCTGAGGTGCGGCAACTGACACAGTTGCAAAAAAAAATTAGGCAAATTGCAGCGATTTTCTAGATTCAACAATTTAAAAAATTAAAAATCTTTTTGTTTAGTTTTAAACACTGTAACGTTTTTGACATTATATAGAATATAAAAAATTGTCGCTGCAGCTGAGAACAAACATGTTTTGAAAAATTCCAAATTTCGTGTAGTAAAAAGTCTACAGTCATTTTAACGAAAATTGCACCGATCAATGGTATTTTGCTTCTCGACTTGTGCGAAAAATGTTAGCATGATTCACAAATCCGTTCTCACGACACGGTTGTTTGTTTTTTCATAAAACCAGCACATTCATGCGTCCAGCTATTTTTTTAATGTGATTTTTTTAATTACTCCAGAACATTTTTTTAGAGATAAAGTATGCAAATCTCGAAAAAAATGTCACGATGACAAACGATCTTTGCTTTCTCTATGAGGAAATAAAATAAAAAAATGTCTCGATTTTTATTAAAAATCTGCAACGAACATTCTATTGAATTTTTTTCAAACTTTGTGCCATTTTTCTAGGTACTTCTGGGTCTGAACAAAAATTACATTTAATATTATCATGGAGCCAGGATTCATTTTTAAAAATAAGATTCATTACCCATTTATGGAGTTACAAATAAAAGGCGTACAATTAAAACAGGGTAACTCACGGTGGCAATTGGAAAGAAATTTTCAATTCCCGCTGCGAGCTAATCTGTTTTATTAATGTAACTTCCATTTCTAACTATAACCGGTAACAAACCTTTCAGCTCCGCCATAACAATACTTGGTAATTTCTGCTTCGGCCTAGAGAAACGACGCATCGCCTTAATTAACGACCATCGATGTGTGAAAATCATTATCGACATCTTATAGGAAAAATCGTTTCTCATCTGCAAAAATTCTATAAATTTTTATACATTATATTATATAAAGTTATAAGATTTTTTTTTCCACCTTTGAACGCGGTACCTTTTGTTCCTTAGAACGTTCCTCCTCTTTCTCCTCTCTGGCTCTCTTCCTGTTCTTGCTTCGATTGCTCTTGCTCTTAGATTTGTTGTTCTCCTGGCCCTTCGATCGAACCTGCTCCTCGAGCACGGCCCTGATGGCTTTCTCCACGTCGCCTGCCCAATCCTCCGATGGATTTTTGTACTTGTTAAATCTCTCCTGTTTGCTGCCGCTTCCGCCGCTGCCTCCGCTCTGCTTCTTGTTCTTGCCGAACTTCGAGTCGAAGGACTTGTGCTTCGGCGACTCTGGCTTCGGCGCCGGCTTGGCCGGCTCCGCGACGGGCTTTGGAGCTGGCGGCGGAGGCGTTGGCTCGTCGTCTTCATCCGAGGGTATCTCACCATCCTCCAAGTCATCGTTCGCCGCATTGCTGTGGAAACGAGAAAAAAAATTATTTATCTTCGACATTTAATTTCAAGAAACTTATCTAATTTTTTATTAATTTTTTACTTATACTTTTCAAATAAATAAAATACTAATAATTATCATTGTTTAATAACAATTTATTTATTGAGTAGTAAATAAATTGTTATTTAGTTACAATCATTTATTAATAAATTATTTATCGATTAAGGAATAAAATATTGTTCTGTCAGTCCTCGGTTTGTGTTTGTCGACGAGAGATTTCCATGACGATGATGATCATCGACACATAAGGTTTTTTTTTTCACAATCAGGTATCCTTTGAAATATATGTGCTTCGAAAAGTATACGAAAACAAACATAGAACGGTCGATGCACAAAGACGGTGTATTAAATTTGATGTTCAAATCGTGAGGCAAAATTAAATAAACGGTGCGAGAAACACATTCGATTCAATACCAAGTATTTAATTTACTTCAAACTTTTGTATCGAAAACATTTAATATACTGACTCGCGCATCAACGCATTCTTGTGTATTGTGTATAAATTTGCGTGCAAATTTTCTTTTTGTACACCTGTTTCTTTATTCTGATATTGATCATCGCTCAATTTTGTTCCAATGATGATTGATGATGTTTTTTTAATAAGGTATCCAGAATTTTGATCCATTCGCAAAACAGCCTTTCTTGCTTTTTGCCATTCAGTGTGTATTTCGTATATGGATGCACAAATTGTCCATGCAAAGCAATGAACTGTATGCTTCGATAATTCTTTTTTTTTAGTTTCCAACAAACCAGAAAATGATTGATATTACAAAATTGATAAAACGAAACCAATAATTGCGCAAGGATGAAAAAAAAAAAAGATCACTCGCTTCGGTAAATTCTGTTTAGCTTCCGATGGTTTGCAGGAAACTAACGTGAAAAAAAATGATAACGCGGAACCAATAACCATGCAGGGATGCAAAGAAAGAGTAACATGTTTCGATAAATTTTGTCTAGCGTCCGATGGTTTACAGCAAAATAATGTAAAAACAATTATCGATAAAAAGAGAAAACAAGGGTGTAAATAAAAATTTTACGTGCGTCGCTGACTATTTGATTTTTTGAAAATTACATTGAAGAACGTGTGTTACGGTAGCGATTGCGTTTCGTATATCGATACAAAAACTGTCCGTACAATGCAAAGAATCACTCGCTTCGATAAATTTTGTTCAGCTTTCGATAATTTACAAAAAAAACAGTGTGAAAAAAAAAATAAAAAAATATCTACAATTTAAGAATGCAATAAAAAATTAACTCGCATCACCAAACATAAAACAATAAAACTCAAAATTTCATGGGAAGCTGTTCGGCGAGCCTCGCAGTAGAATTGGAAAAAGAAAAAAAAAATGGTCCAGAACTGAATAACCTCCAATGCGAGTGTGAAAAAAATGTATCCGAGTTAATTTTTGGAATCGCACACTCGTGCGGCAAAGAAGAAATAATCTTTTCTCGATCCAGTGAATTCGACGGGCCGCAAATCGTTATTAGTCGTTCAACATTCCGACGAACGAGTCCACGTGCGAATGCCCGACAGCGTGAAATCTTTTTTCGCCGCAATTATGTTCGTATCGTAATATATCTGTTCGATAGAAATATTGTGGACTCTGGTAAGAAAAATTCTCGCGACGGAAACATCACCTTTGCAGCATGCAACAAATCATTTTTTTTTTTTTTTTCGTATATTATCGGTCGATAGAAATATCAAATATTTTTTTTTACTGTGAAATCATTAAATTTCGATCGGTCAGCTTGTCGTTTCTACACCGGAAACAACGATGTGTAGCGATCGCGTCGGCTCGTCGCTATGGCCACGATGATGTTTGGCGCGATTGTCACCATCAATTGAAAGCGGGAATACGAAGTGTTCGCGTGTTCTCGCGGTCGCTCGAATGGATACTTTTTGTCCGAATATTATTAATTATTTTCGTCGCTCACACGAGCCGTGACAAATGTCGATAACAGTATCGCGAAAACGTGGAACCGGAAAAAGTAACGAGGAAAAAAGAATTTGCTAAATTCCGACCTTCCTTCATTTCCGCGCAACTGAAGATATTTTTGAGGATTATTTTTTTTCAAATTTTATTTTTTATATCAAATAAAACTAATATTTATTATCATTTATATTATTTTGCTACTTATTATTTTTATTAGATTTTTTTGTTTATCACTTGTATATTAATATTTAGTGACTTCTTTTCGAGTGCGGAAAAAAGAAATAAAGCTTTTTTTTTTAGTTTAATAATACGCAGGCCGTGCCAGAAGAACACACGCGAAAGATGTTCGTAACTTTTTCCGCAATTAGCTCGAAAGTATGGAGAATTTTTGAAAATCTATTCGAAATTTATCGAAGCGAATTTTACCGGAAACCGACCGTATCGTAAATTACTTTTGCATCACCTATGAGTCGGTAATTTATAATCGAAGAGTTTTTTTTGTCTATAAAAGCATGCCCAATATAGTTTATTTTTTAACGTGCCATTTCCGATGCATTTTTAAATAACCTTCAGAAGACGATATGATATTTTGATTTAATTTTTTTTCTTCTTCCGAAGATGAGTTTATCAATTATGCAATCATAAAAAATATTAATTCGTTCAACGCGTAGAAAGAAAAATTAGTTATTCGTCACGAACCAATTATGCAAGAATTTATTAATTACCAACTTCGACAAAAAATGTTGGCAACATGGAAAAAGATTTGTTTTTTTTTTTAAGAATAAATAATGTGATTTTATCTATATCGTCTTCGTAGAAACGTAAATTTATTAGCAAATTTGTTTTTTTTTGCCGCCCTTGGTCGCATGCAAAAAATGACTCGACGATATGAGAAATAAAATTAATCTGACGGTCGAATAAATAATAGATTAAAAAGCATCTTGAGACATTTTACGTCGAACGTCTTCGAAGATCCGCGACAAACTCGTGGATGACGTGCGAACGCGGTACACAAACTTTGCAGACCGCGCTCTACAGTGGATCAGCGCGAGCACGTATGTCCGTTAGGTACATATTAGCGCAAACGTATCACCCCTGCTTGCCGCTCACCTACCGATCTACGTAAACTTCAGCATTTTCTTAAAAGCTGAAATAATTTTTTTTTTTAACTCAGATAACTTACGAACTCAAAATTCAGTTTACAGATTGTAGACGACGAATATTATTTTTCAACTAAATTTGCAATAATTATTAAATCAATTGGCATAATAATAATTTTTTGTAAAATCCTTTCTTTCATACTGATTTTTTTTCAACTTTTACATTTAATTTCCGGACTCACGATTCTGTAATTATGGCACATAAGGCCTGTGTAGCCTTCGAATTATTATGTAAATTGAGAAACGAATTATTCTTCTTGTCCTCAAAATATTGCCGATTAAAATTTTTTTAATAACAAGATTTGCTAATTTTTTTGGAACGCAAAAAATACTGGAATGCAAATAAATTATGTCACTAAAATGTTAATCGCGTAGCCATCCGTTTTTAAAACATAAACAAAGGGTTTAAAAAAATAGCAAGTCGAGCGGTAGATTGGTAGGTTCTTCGATTTGTCGACGTTTTTTTTCAGGGGTATTTCTTTCGCACATCGGATCGCAGAAAATGTTCGTTGTCAAAATGGCAAAATAATATATATTCTTATAAGTTATACTATCATGCTGCAATCGACAAGGTCATCCATGAAGAAGAAAACAAATTCAAATCAAAATGAAAAATTAAAAAATTCAAATAAAAAATGACGAAAAATAATTTGAATATACTTCAGTCACAAATGAAGAATAGAAACAATAGATTCAAATTTAACACAGTTCGAGCTCATCAAATGGGTGAAAAAATGTTTCAAATAAATTAATGACAATTAACCCCTCTTCTCAAAGTGTATCACTGTCGTTAATAGGACTTTGAAGGTCATTTCCGATTATGCATGGTTCTGAACGATCGCAAAATAACGTAAATTAAATTAAATCCATAGGAAAAAAAAAAATCAAAATCTATTGAATTTTTCGATTCGATTTTTGTTGCAAGATTATTACGAGCGATGAAATTAATAAAATCTCGAAGCAAACATTCACGTTATCCCGAAACCTAATTATTTCTCTCATATTCAGGAAAACATGTAATTGAGTATTCACAGAAATTAAGTCGATTGACTGATTTTTTTCATTGTCAAAAAAAAAAAACCAATGAAATTATGTATCACAAAAATTGAGTCACCAATTGATTTTTTTCATTGTCAGAAAAAAAAAAATGAAATAGTGTATCACAAAAATCGAGTCGACTGATAGATTTTTTTCATAGTCACGAAAAAAAAAAAAAAAATCAAATCGAGTATCACAGAAATCGAGTCGTTTGATTGATTTTTGAAACTCAAAAATGTCCCCACTTCCGCGAAGCCCGATATTCAATAAGATTTTAGTCAACAAGATCCTTGCGTTATACGACATGTGAGTTAGAAGAAACGTTCGGATGTGCAAGCAAATCGGATGCCGTCCCTCAAAGGCGCCTCAACCACATGCCATACCAACCACGATACACCCATGGACCTATCACTAAAGTAAAAAAAAAAAGAGGTATTAAGAATGAAGAATATTATTACTCAGAAAAAAAAAAATTCTTAATTAATTTCAAGAGTTTCTTTAAAAACCATTTTCCACTCATCCAAACGCCACATTATATAGCACCTTCGTTAATGCACTATTAGATTTTGTCCAAAAATATTTCCATCTTATGTAAAATTAATTATTTCTTTTCTTTTTTATTTACTTTACCCTTCTCCCCGCGATCTTTTCAAATATGCATACGCAGATCTCTAAAGAGAGTATAGATTGGAGTTACCTTACCGAATGAGAATCGGGGAATCATCATCATCATCATCATCATGAGCATGATCATTATCAACATACAAGGTCATCATCACCATCATCATTAAAATCATCATCGGCATCATAATCATCATTGGAATCATCAGGATCATCATCGATGACAATCGTCGGCATAAAATATTGAATTTTCAAATTCACGTAATTTTTTTTTTCTTTCGGAGCATAAATTCGTTGCTCGTCGTTGCCCGACTCTTCATTTTATGTTCGTCTATTTTATGCCGACGATTGTCGTCAATGACAATCGTCAGCTTAAAATATTGAATTTTCAAATTCACGTAATTTTTTTTTTTCGGAGCATAAATTCGTTGCTCGTCGTTGCCCGACTCTTCATTTTACGTTCGTCTATTTTATGCCGACGATTGTCGTCAGTGACAATCGTCAGCTTAAAATATTGAATTTTCAAATTCGCGTAATTTTTTTTTTTTCGGAGCATAAATTCGTTGCTCGTTGTTGCCCGACTCGTCATTTTATGTTCGTCTATTTTATGGCGACGATTGTCATCGATGACAATCGTCGGCATAAAATATTGAATTTTCAAATTCACGTAATTTTTTTTTTTTTCGGCTCATAAATTCGTTTCTCGACGTTGCCCCGGCTCTTTATTTTGTATTCGTCCGTTCTATAGTCTCGTCGTCGAAGAGGTCGGGTAGTCGCGTAAATTGGTAGAAAAAACAAAGAAAATAGCCGTGGAAAGAAAATATCCCAGGAAAATCGACTATAATACAACAGTCTCTGCAGACTTCATGCAGTATGCAGTAATAGGAAACGCGGATGTATGACTTTACACGGTGCACGTCCAGAGGCATTTTATTGTCTTCCCCTGCTCGGTATGTACTCGTCCCTCGTGATAAATTAATGGAAGTGAGTCACCGTTCTTCCCCACAGCGCGCGCCTCGTGTTTGTGTAGTTCAATAAGGGACCGGAGTGATCGATAAGGCCGTAGGCGTCCGTCGCGTGCCAATCGAGTTATGATGTGTACGACCTCTGAATTTAAAAAATAACCCGAGTTCGACGCGACGAAATCGTCCGTTTCAATTTTCGTTTTTTATTTCATTTCTCCAAATAAAAGTTATCAATAATCGAATAAAAAATAATCGATAGATTCATTTGTGAGCCCAAAGTTGTGTCCCGGTTCTGATTCGCAGTTAAGTCATTTTTACCGTTTTGTGTCCACTTTTGTCAGTCAATTTTTATTTATTTTCACGTTTTTACTCTTTAACCCTTTGAAGCATATTTGCGTATACTGATTTTACCGATATATATATATATATATAGTCTCATTGAAGTATCTTCCAAGTTGCTCGACGATAAATAGCGAAGCATTTTTTTACTGATTAATTTATCGATAACTCGGTTCGAGAATTTGTGTCATGTTTTTTTTTCTCCATTTATCTTCTTTCTTTTTTTTTTCCAATACCGCTTCAAAGGGTGAAGTCTCCGAGAGTCTAACGAGGTCTACTCTACACATCCCCGACAGCGTGCGTGTTCCCTATGAAAACCATCCGCCAGACGGGCCGAGGGTGAAGTTTTCTTTGTACGCGTGTATTCTCGTCCGCTTCACTGTTGCGTGTCTATCATGTCTACGAGGTTGTCTGCCAACAAGTGTTCGTCTCAATATTAAACTTGTTCGGGCACGGTACACGTTATTATGTCATGCCCCCCCCCCCCCCCCCCGTGCCCCTCGATCTCGAAATAGCAGCATCGATTCCAAATATTTTTACGACTAACTTTCTACTGTCCGTTTACGAAACGTTCGCTTTTATTTTTTATCCCCCCTCTCGATAATCGTCCTTTTTATCCCGTTCGGCCAACGACGAAAACTACGCGACTCGACTGAACTCGATTCGTTCGATTAGATCGTTTTGAACTCTTGGTTTATAGTCAGGAGACGAAAATATATATATTTTTTTTCAACCATTAAGTTGAATTAATTTTGTATGTTTTTAAGAACTTTTTTTTCTTCGTAATTTAATTTGTTTCGTTAACGCCACGTTTAACGATTGGAACAAAAAAAAAAATACCCTATGATCTTCGTCCGTAAGACCGAAAAACCGGATTTCTTGATTCGCCGTCAATCGAGATGCCAGCCAGTTCAATAAAAAAAGTTTTTTGCAATTATCATCGGAAAAATAGATTTTGCATTTAATTTTGTTGGTCAAATCTCCGACACGGAACGTCCAATAGCCGAAGACAAAAAAAATAACCTCGCGAGAAAGTTACCACGTGACCGGAAGTCTCTAAAAAAGAACGAAAAATAATCCGAGTCTAAGAGGAATCGTGCGCGTAGGTGAGGGAAATTCCGAGGTCGCTCGAGCGGACACGAGCGAGAATGCCCGATCGCAGCCCGAGCGAGCTCTTCCCGTCGCCGACGCGCACACACAGTAAAAAAAAAAAAACACACGGACCCGCGTGTACACGGCCGGCTTTTCGTGAAGCTGACACCTCGCAGTCCTCCGCTGCGGGTTAGCGCAACGAGCGACTGCATTCCATGCGTCAGCTTCGCCGAAAAGGCCGAAAAGAGTTTGGTGAAATAACGCGGGGCCACGCGTCGGTGCGCTGCAGCGCGTATGTACGAGAGAAGGCGAACGATTATTCGAGCCCGTTTGCGTCCCGAAACGATGTGCCAAACCCGACGTATAAACGCTCGCTAGTTACGGCAGGCCGACAACTTACGAGGCATTAAAGATGGCCGACGTTGGCCCACGTAACGAGATATTCTCTCGTCCTCGATTCTTATTTCCCGAACGAGCCACTTGCCACGATGAAATTATGTATTTATCTCTCTAATTTTTCCGTCGGATCGCGGATGGACAAGTCACTCCGATAAATTTTCCTACTGGCTCGCGTCTGTTCAACGGACCGACGACTCATCAGCGGGAAACGTCGCGGCGAATAGCTTTACGCTCGATACATCGATGGCAAACGAGAAGCAAATAATGGCCGAACGGGAAATGCGTATGCACGACAAATCGCGAATGGCAATCTCGAGACCTCTCGGGCGAATCGATTTTTCCTTCATTTAAAACGACAAAACTAATATTCGGACTCCGACAGCGGTTTCGACGAGACCGAGGGGCGCGTCGCGAGAGCTTCGGGCAACGACGCGCGCTTCGACGAAATCGATGACACGACGAATTTTTACTCCATTTTTTTTTTTTTTTTTTGTTCCTGTATAAGTTTCTTTTTTTTCTCAATTTCAATTCTCGTCCGTCAGTCAGCGTCGTGCGTCGTTTCGTAAATAACGAAGGAAAAAAAAAAAAAAATTGAGGAAGGCAAACCTTTGGATCAGAGTCTCGGCCGCGGTAACACTCTCGAGTGCCATAACTCTTTTTCCCTTTGTCTCTTATGTGGTTTAATTCTGATTTTTTTTTTGTTTCTCTCTCTCTCAACGCTCGGTATCTTTAACACCTCTCCCCTCGCCCCCACGTATATCTCTCCTCTCTTTGTCTCTCTCCTTCCGTGGGCTTCCCGTATTTATTCTTTTCACGAATAAATTCGGACGACGCAGTAGAAGACCGATGCAGAATTGTTTGTTTTGGTTTTTTTTTTTCTGTTTTCTTTGATTTATATACGAAGACTCGAAGATAATAATAACGACCCGACACTCGAGCGCCCCTCGCTGCTGCCGCTTCTGCTGCCGTTCCCGTTGCTGATCCTCCTGCTTCTGTTTCCCTCGTTATTCCTCGGCTCGCTGTCCCCGTTTCGCCCCTCGCCGTAGGTCTATCATCGATGGCCCAATCTCAATGTCCCGCCGAGTGTCTGCGTGCGCGGCGCTTCGGCTCTCCCGAACGGGCTGCGGACATTTACATGCCAATATAGCAAGCGCGTCCCTCTCGGCTCCTCGCGCTGTGATTCGCCTCCTCTCCCCCCACCCCGCCGCTCGCCGAGCGATACCGAGAAATCCCGAGCCCCCTCGGCCGGATGTGCTCGGGCGCGTCGGGTCTTCCCCCTCTCCTTCCTCCGGCAAGTAGCCGCGAAGCGGATTCCCTCCCCGCCGCTTAGGTCTCGGCTTTTTTTTTTCTCTCTTTTTTTTCCTTTCTACATAGAACTCGAGAAAAAGCCGTGATTTTTCAGGCCTCGAGAATACGCGACGCAATAAACGAGCGACATATTTTATGCTCGACTATCAAGATTTTCTTTCTTCATTTGCAAATCTTACGCGATTTCACTCTTTGCAACGATCGTTTAATTTTAACGATCTTTTTTTTATATATATATTATGTTACTGTATATATATTTATATATGTATGTTTATTACGTGTATAGTTTTGGTTCTTTTTATTCGGGTTTGTGCCCATTCTCACTTGGTATAACGCTGACAGCCGTGCGAAGCTTCTCGTGATCTATTGAAAATCTCCTTTCAACCGCTGGTTCGTCGTTATTATCCCGGGAGGTTTCTCTCTCTCCCTCCCCGTATCCTCGAGTACGATTCCTCAATACCCTCGCCTCTCACCCTTCGTCCGTCATGGGTGTGGAACGAGAGCGCGTCTCACCGTTTCGGTCGATGCCGTTACAGCTGCCCGCTGCTGCCCGTGCTCTCCTCTTGGAGAGTCTGCGACGTTGCCAGCGTCATTGTCGCTGACGTGGCACAGACGCAGATATATCCGTTCGGACTTTCAACCTCGGCCGCTTCGGCTATCCTCGACTCCCGAACGTCTCCCCGGGCCTCGACACACCGTCGGTCTTTCTTTGCCTCTTTGTATATATGCGTATATATATATATTGTATCTACTCTATATAGCCTTTGGGTCGTCCAGCTACTGCGTGCGAGGCTTATCACTCTACGTGTGCGGTCTGCGACAAAGTGCGCAACGGCGCAATCTCTAAAACGCTCGCACTGGGGTTGCGATACGATCGATCACACATACGATCTTTCACCGTTGAGAGTTGAGAACAGTGTGAGATCGGTAAACATGCCTCGGATGATCGTTTGTCTCTCGAAGTTGAGAACGTTACGGGCCGCCGATGTCTTTTGTATCGTATACGCGAATGTCTCCGTCGCGCGGTTCCCGTGCGTGTGTGCAAAATCCGTTTCGGTGTGCGCATGCGCGGACCGTGTGTGTGGGTAAAGAGCGCGCGCGCGCGCAGGCGTTCTCGATGACGTTTGTGAATGCGTCGCGGCGATCCTCTCCCCTCTCGCCTCCCTCCCTCGCTCACTCCGTGACCCCGTTTTCCTCGCGTGCTAGCACACCAAACGGAGGAGGGCTTTGGCTCTGGGATAATGTTATCGATATCGATGTACGGAGGCGGGTTCTTGAGCTCGACGGAAGTCCTCAGGTCTCACCGTTATATATAGATATATACATTGTGCAATGTCTATATCGATGCTCTGCGGAGATACATATTGTAACTGGACATCCGTGCTTTACCGAATCTTCATGTGAAGCCGTTGTTTTCGTCACGAACTCTGGGTAAATTCTTTCTCCGTCTTTTTTAATTTTTCTTTTTTTTTTCCACCGATAGGGACTCGGAATTGCACGACTCTCGCGGTCGACGCGGTTTCACGTTTATTTCTCGATTCTCTCGCGGAGCGCGAACATCCGAGGTCTCGCGGACCAGAAATCAAACTTGTTAGAAGATTGATTATTTTTTTTATTTTTTTTTTTTCTGACTGGCTAATCGTTTTCGGGTCCGATTGCCGTTTTTGCGTGGCGTCTCGAGTCGGCAAGAGGTATTAAAAAACACGCGCCGATTGCTTCAGAGTCATTTCGCGTCGGAGCCACAGAAAATATTCATGACAAACCGAACAAACGTGTTCTGTCCGCTCTCCTCGTGCTGCTCCCTCAGCTGGCGAGCGGGTCGATCTATTTCGCGTCAGTTCGCCGAGCGGCGACTCGTGGCGATTCCCGTCCGAGGGACCGAGGTGCGTAAAATCTTACGAATGTCGGTGTCTCTACGGTCGCTATCGCTCTCGACGCTTCGCGAACCCTCGTATCGTGCGGACTTTTGTTTAATTATCTTTTCAATACCGTTATAATAACTACCATACTCTGTACCCCTTTCCTCAATCTTGAAATCTCGAAATATCAATATGGATTTCTCGCTTTCTCGATTGCCTTTTTTTTTCGTTTTGTTTTTTTTGTTGCAAACGACAGTCGCAGCGTTAGATAAGTAGCAGTGTAATGAGTGTATCGCTGTAACGTGTATGTTATTTACTTATCAATCTCTCTCTCTGTCTCTCTCGTTATTATAATCGGTGTATATATATATGTGAAATCGATTAATGAGTAAAACTTCAAAGAGTAAACTAAACATGGCCACATCTGGAACTATTCTGAGAGCATGAGGAAGCGCAGGTCGGAGGAGAGCCGGAGCGGAGCCGCCGAAGCCCGAGCCCCACGTACAGACGAGGGACACACACTCGCTCGAGCGGTTCGACCAATCAGAGCAGCCGTACGGCTCACGTG
Source organism: Exephanes ischioxanthus (assembly GCA_958510785.1). Taxonomy (NCBI): domain Eukaryota; kingdom Metazoa; phylum Arthropoda; class Insecta; order Hymenoptera; family Ichneumonidae; genus Exephanes; species Exephanes ischioxanthus. Next base: position 18,995,801 of record OY294020.1, on the reverse strand, counting down.
ACCGGGCCTCGGCCGCCGCGCGCAAAGCGGCCCCCCGCGTCCCTTCCGCCCCACGCTTCGACGTAATTTCACGATCTCACCGCACCGCCGCATTTGCGCGAAACCTTCCCACCACCCCCCTCCCCCCCTGGCCGTTCGTACAACCGAGGCCTGCGGAAAGTCGGAGCGAAAGCGCACGAATTCCTCTCCGACAACGCCGCTTCCTCCTTGCTGTGCATTGTCGCGGGCTCGGAAAATATCGATGGTCGACCTTCCCCTCCCCCCTTTCCCCTTCGTCCGCCGCCGTTGCCATTTCTGCGAACTCTTCCCACCGCTTCACTTCGGGGTAACGCTCCTTCGCAAACATTGTACTCACCGTCGAGAAAACATCGACCGACAGGAAAAAAAGGGTCCGGTCTTTCCGAAGTCTCCCGTCTCTCTCTTGCGCTCATCGAAACGCTGTTCAGAGGTCAGAGACTCGTTCGGGGGTCGAAAACCGCCCGTTTAACTCGAAGATCTACGAAATGCTACTGGCAAAAGGGGGGGGGGGGGGCAGCAACAGAGCTTTCACTGACCTTCGAGAGGATTTTTGTTTTATTTATCTTTGAAATTGAATACACTTGTTAACATCTATAAAATGGTCCGCTCGAATATCGATAAGGGATTGTTGATATTGATATTGATATTTATTGACGGATTGCTCTGTCTACAGTTTCATGAAAATAAAACATTCCAATAAATATTCGAGTTAGTTTTTGTTATCACATGTGTTCTCTTCTGGCTTCAAAACAAATACAAAATTAAATAATAATACTAGTTACAAATGAATAAGTTAGGTAGATTATCTTGGATTAAATTAGTTACAGATAAAAAATATACAGAAATATAGAAGAACATGGGAGCTTGTGTGGGAGATTGTGTTTTATTAATATCGATTTCATATGTTTTGGTAAAAATATCTTTTGTTTCGTGTCAGAGGAACTATAGTCTCGAGCAAGGGATTACAACGTCTTAATAAAAGAATGTATTTCGTGTTATCTGTTTCTCTTATAATTAAGCTCCAGATCTCACCCGGTTTTAACAAAACTTTTTTGTGGTAATTTGTAGAATACCTGGGAAAAAGTTAAGGGGGGAGATTATCGTCTTCAAAAAATCGAAAAAAATGTATTCGATAAAATGTTTGTTTAACGGGTCAAGAATGTAAATGCACAGTCCTAAAACAAAATTCGAAGTCTTCCTAATGGAACAAGCCAATGGTCCGACTAATCTGCGCTCGGGGCCGGAGCGTGCCGCAGGTATATTCGAGCGCTCAACTCAGGGGCGTCCCGCACTTTGTTGTCCCGTCTTCCAAACTATTGTATCGTTACTCATCGTAGAGCAGATGAAGTTGAGTTGATTGGGCAGTGACCCTGATAGACAAGCGCCACGAAAAGTAGCAGTTGGCGCAATAATTGCGACATGTGCCGCACATGTCGCAAATATCGCGCCAATATTGCTACTTTTCATGGCGCTTGTCTATCTGGGGACCGATGTCGTAGAATTTATACTCTCTGCTACGCCTAAAATCGGCACCGTCAGCTGGAAGGATATTGCGAAACTGCAGAACACGTTTAACTCACTCGGTGCGAAAATGGCAGTTTTACGCACGGCTTACGTAAAACTGCCATTTACACACCTTGTGAAGTAAAATTTAGTACGATACTTAAGGTAAAAACTTTTTCTTAAATCGTGTGTTTGCAACCCAGAATCAGATCGATATACCTCCGTCATATTGAAAAATTCTGAAGAAAAAAAAAAAACATTGCAATCGGCGAACATCATAATAATACGTGAAGTTACAAAACCGTTGAAAAAAATGTTTCCTTGAAAAAAAAAAAAAAATACATGAAAATCACAAATTTTGTCCTCGCCTAAAGATATCTCCCCTTAAGTTGAAGTGAAACACGTTCTCCGTCGCTCTCTCTCTCGCTCCACCGTAAGACCAAGGCCACTATCTCTCTCACACTTCTGGCTCCATCACGTGACTGTCCCTTCACCTTAAGAGTTTAACTCTTCGAAGGAGGAATGCCTTAAAACACTGAAAACGTCATTATAAAGCACGAGAGAGTTTTTAAGGACACGTGTATAGTGCACATGTATAGCGCACATGTATAGCGCACATGTATAGCGCACATGTATGGCGCACATGTATGGCGCACATGTATGGCGCACGTGTATGGCGCACGTGTATGGCGCACGTGTATGGCGCACGTGTATGGCGCACGTGTATGGCGCACGTGTATGGGGCACGTGTATGGCGCACGTGTATGGCGCACGTGTATGGCGCACGTGTATGGCGCACGTGTATGGCGCACATGTATGGCGCACATGTATGGCACACATGTATGGCGCACATGTATAGCGCACATGTATAGCGCACATGTATAGCGCACATGTATAGCGCACATGTATAGCGCACATGTATAGCGCACATGTATAGCGCACATGTATAGCACACATGTATAGCGCACATGTATAGCGCACATGTATAGCGCACATGTATAGCGCACATGTACAGTGCACATGTATAGTGACATGTATAGTGACATGTATAGTGACATGTATAGTGTTTAATGCACATGTATAGTGCAGTGCTTTAACGTGCTGAAATACGCAACGGATATTTTTTTACTGACGCATCGCTTACGATAATATACGTTGGCTCATCTATATTTCCTCGAATTCTTGTGAATCACGAAATCAACAGCAATCGCGCTGGGAAATGATCTCACGGTAGGACGTTCGAGTGTCCATACAGATCGAATCCTATCAGAATCGTTAAACTTATAGGGCTTTGGCGGAGGGACTGGAATGCAAAAGAATAACAACGATAACGATGACGACAACGTAATGAAAAATAATAATGATAATCGCGCTGGCTGCTGGTATCGATGTAGACGATACCGGCGGTTTTCCTTTGACTCTAATTACCTCATGTATGGCAAACATTCGTTGCGTCGTATCGATAGAGTTGTTTGTTCGTCGAAACATATTTTACAGTCACTTAGCCTGTCGGACATATAAAGAAACGTGGGAGCGCAAGAGAGAGTAATAACCTACTTGACCTTGCAGGAAGAGTCGATTTCCAGCTGGCCGAATAGAATGCAGACGATCGATTTTTTTAAACTCGGCGTAATAACTTTTAATCCTAAAGCGGGCTTGGAATCATAATGAGGCAAAAAAATACGGAAACAGTTCGCGCGCAATGAGAAAGAAGTGACGCAAAGCAAATTTGCGCATCGCTTCCTCATTTCTGAAATCAACGATGACAAATGAGGAAGAATTTTTCTTTAATGGAAGATAAAAAAGACGAAACATTTTAGTTCTAGACGATACAATATGAGAAAGCATTTTCTTTTATCGACGATAAAAAATGTGGAAGCCTTTTAGTTCTAGACGATAAAATATGAAGAAGTTTTTTTTTATCGACGATAAAATATGAGATGACCCTGAAGATATCTGCATGACATCAAATTTCGTCTTTGTGCAAGTCTCCGTCGACGCGCGGTTTTATGAAAAAAATGCACTCGTAGAGTTTTGTTCTCCAATTGAACTCCCGAGCGAAGTTTGTGTAATGCAAAAAAAAAAAAACAAAAAAACATACGTTGTAACTTAACGAAATTTAGTCTCTTGCAGATATCTTCGGCGTCATAATATGGGGAAGCATTTTTTAATCGACGATAAAACATTTGCATTTTACTTTTAATAATGCCACGACAGTCGAGGTGGTCTAATTGATACAGGCGAGAGGGTGCAGGGCAGGTACCGTGCGAGAGGTTCGACCACCTGTTGACCCTGTGCGGTCAATAGGCTACTTTAGGAGTCTACGCGGAGATTCGTATGCAGAGACCAGTATAATGCGTGTGCGTAACTCGCAGGCATGTTTCCTTATTGACCGCAAAGGGATAAAGTGGCGCGTCATTGAATTGCATGCAAATCGATAATATCACCGTTGGATAATTTGCCCTTACTATTTCGCTGTACATAGTGAGCGAATACAATATGGAAAGAGGGCACAAATAAAATGGATGGGAAAACTGCGTTTTTTTTTTTTTTTTTAATATATCGTTGACGAATTTCGTTTCATTTGAAATAATGCACCCGCCTCATGTCAAGGCATTTCTCGAGCGCCAGTAAGTTGGTTATGAACATAATAGTGGCTTAAGCGAATAAATCGGTTTAAGGTCGTTCTTGCGAATAGTGTTCACTTCGCATAAGTTTCAGAGAAATGAGAGGGAATTTCAAACACTTGTCGATGTTATAGAAATCTGAAAAAAATCAAGCATATTCAAGGTGCTGAAAAGATTAATTTTGTATAATAATAGTTCCAGAATGTTATTAAAAAATTAATGAAAAATAATATTGTTCAACAAATCTCGCGGAAACGTAACTTTTTTTTAATGAAAATGATTCGGTCATTTTTCTCAATACGTATAAGATTTTTTCAATTTTTTAATTCACTTTGAATTTTGTGAATTTCTACGCATTTTCCCCTTAAAAAAAAAATCAAAGTGAATTTAAAAGTCTGAAAAAAATCATACGTATTCAGAAAAGAGAACGAATGATTTTCATTTTTTTTAAAGTTAGGTTTCCGGGAGAATGGTTGAACAATTTTATTTTTCATCAATTTGTGAATAATATTTTGGAATTATTATTATGCAAAATTAATCTTTTCAATACCTTTAATATCCTTGATTTTTTCAGATTTTTATACTATCCAGAAGGGTTTACGATTTCCTCTCATTTCTCTGAAACTTATGCGAAGTGAACACTATTCGCAAGGACAACCATAAGACGATGTGTCACTCCTTCTCCCCCATTTACTCGGGCCCAGTTGGTAACAAAACCTGTAATTAATTTTTTTAAACATCGCATCCCATTTACAATTAATAGCAAATTCTTAGATAACATTCTTAGATAAATCGATTCAACTTCGTGTAAAAATTTGCTTTTGGTGGCAGATGGTCTGCAACATAAAAAAAAAAAATCAATTACAGATTGTAATATCGACCGCGACATTCCACATGCTCTTGAAACAGATTGGAACGTTGTGACCTGTATCGGTGGAAAAAGAGATATAACTCATGGCGCTTGCGGTGGAGTGAGTGCGAAAGACTGAGAATACTATGTTTCACATCGGACTTCAGGTGATGTCAAACACCCTCCTTCCCACCCGTTCCGCACCCAGTCGGTAATAAAAGCCGTAATGCAATTTTTTCTAAGGGGCTGAGGCTTTATTGTCTGACGGTAATAGAATGCCACTGCGTCTATCAGTTCTACAGTTGGGTCCTATTTCCAACGCATCATTACTTTCAGCCCATTCCCTTTCAGACCTGTCAGCATCATTGGAAAAAAGAGCATTACAGTTCTTCCGCAGCATTTCACATGCCCTTAAAAGCACGTGCAATACCGCAGTCGGTAATAAAAACTGTAATAAACTTTTCACGTGGATTAAGGAGAGTCTCATTGAAAGCCAAGATGATATCCGCTTTCGATGTGACTTTTCTTTTGACCGTACATACGAAAACCCGTGAGAAAAGTCGATTACAGTTTTCGATACCGACTGAGTCCGGGATGGACGAGGAGGGAAGTGTTTCATATTGTCTTAAGAGCATGTGATACACTATGGAGTGCGAGAGAGATAGCATCAGTGGCGCTCTCGGCGGAGCGAGAGAGACACGCTGAGAACGTGTTTCACATGCTCTTAAGGTAGTACTAGCGGACAGCCTGAGCCCACGTGAGTTCAGAGAGAATTGAGAGAGAATTGCGAACACTTCTCGACGGGATAAAAATCTGAAAAAATCAAGCATATGGAAGGTGCTGAAAAGATTAATTATGCATAATAATAATTCCAAAATGTTATTAACAAATGAATGAAAAAAAAAAAAAAATTCCCCACAAATCACCCGGCAACCTATCTTTTTTTTATGAAAACGATTTGTTAATTTTTCCGAATACGTATGAATTTTTTCAGAATGTTGTGTAATTTTTGAAAATCGCGTTTTTAGTTAATAAAAAAACGTAATTTTAAAAAATTACACAAAATTCTGTAAAAATTCATACGTGTTCAAAAAGATTAACAAATTGTTTTTATATGAACAAAAAGTTAAGTTGCCGGGGAATTTGATGAACAATTTTCGTCGCGTGACTTTCACTTTCCCTTAAGACCATATGAAACACCTCCCTCCCCGGCTGACCCGAGCTCAGTCGGTATCAAAAACTGTAATAAACTTTTCTCACGCGTTCTCGTATGGACGGTCAAAAAAATATACGATCAAGTCACCTCGAGTGGATATCATGTCGGCATTCGATGAGACCTTTTTTATTGTGAATGCCAGAATCCGTGCGAAAAGTCCAATACAGTTTTTATTACCGACCGCGGTATTGCACTTGCTATTAACAGCATGTGAGATTCCTCGGTCGGTAATGAAAACTAATAAACATTTGCAACGATGCTGACTTTGTACAGTCGAAAACGAATTTTTACATGAGGCTGCGTTAATATCCGCTTAATGTAATAATTTTGTTCAGATCGTCCAGTGTCAGAAAGGTTAAAAAAAAAAAGAATTATTTACAGATTTTGATACCGACCGAACCCACGGAGGGTCTCGCGGTGTACAACGTAAAAAATGGCTTTTATTACAAAAACAATATTTTTAAATTAATAGCATCTAAAAATATTAAAATTAAATTATTTTAAATATTAAATTCAAACATAAATATTAAAAAGAAGCAAATTCTCATTACTCAACAACAATGGTGGTCCTGTACGTCGACTATATATAGAGGTTTGCAGCAATCCGGACAAATCTAGGACTTATGCGGGAATATCATTGGCAGGTTCCGGGAATACAGCGATGTTATTGGTCGAATGAATTTACAGGTGATTCGAGACTCGGTGAATTTGATTGTTTTCCATTGTTCATTAAAAAATCATCGACCTTAAACTTTTCGGGTGAAATATTTAGACTTTCAACCGACATTTAAGAAAAAAAATATACATGATATGATCAATGGATCAGTTTGAATGAAAAGCGACGATGCAAGCGAGCGCTGCCGCCGCCACCAGCGCCTTCTTTTTCGTCCGTAGTTCGCCATTCGTCTTCCATCGTGCACAATGATTTTCACCGCTTAACGCCGACAAGAAACACATCGAAAGTGACGCTTGGCTGCGACAAAGGGACGTTGCTGGGTTAAAAAAGAGTTTCAAGAAATCCGCAAACAGAAGGTACGAATAAACAAAACAAAAACTGTCAGCATGTTGTAAATACAAACCCCGGTGTTTCTTTCGACACCGCGAAACGAGTAGTGACAAAAATATATGACAATTGCGACGCGGTCGGGAGCTCGCACGCGAGGTGAGACCCTACTCGTCGTAATGTTTCTGTTCGCGTCACTATTACAGTGGCTGGTCTACAATTCCGAATGTTGACAATCGCAAAAATTTTATTTCGCAAATAAACGCAAATAAACAGCCCAATGCTTGCCATGTTAAAACAATTGCATCATTTATTTATTTATTTATTTATCAACCTGAGACACTTTTCCCAGATAAAAAAACGTGCCATCAAACTGAAATCCTACCATTGGTACCGCTATTGTTACGTCGCCGTGCCGTCAATTTTCTATCTGGCTTACAAAGAAATATAATATAGCCTATGTGATTTAACTTAATATTTATTTATTTGTTCGGTTTGCAGGATAAATCCTTTTACTTACATACAACAATAAAAAAGAAATCAGTAAATAGTGGAAGTGTTACAATCAGAATAATATCATCCGATCGCATCTTAATATAAAACTAGATAAAATATACTTCTTTCCATTGAGACATTCTTAATCAACACACCGATTATTTGGCTTTATCCGAAGTTGACAATCGCAGAAATTTTATTGCAAATAAACGCAAATAAACACCCTAATGCTTGCCATGTTAAAACAATTCCATCATTTATTTATTTATTTATTTATTCATTTATTTATTTATTTATTTATCAACCTGAGACACTTCCTAGATAAAAAAAAAAGTGCCATCAAACAGGTGGAAGTATTACAATCAGAATAAAATCACCCGATCGCATCTTAATTTAAAACTAGATAAAATATACTTCATTTCGTTGAGACATTCTTAATCAACACACCGATTATTTGACTTTCGTAGCCAGATTATTCAGAAATAAAAGTCATTCAAAGACATGGATTCGCCGCACCGCAACTGCTTTCAACTCACTGGCAGTTAGTCAGAATTTTACTATGTCCCCAAGGGTATTGGCGAGGTTTATGAGTCTATAGATAGCTGACATTGTTCCGAACGCACTTCTAGCCACCCGCACAGCAAACAAGTTGATCCTTCATAAAATAATACATAAAGTATATTGATTATTGAGCGTTGAGTAACTTTTTGGTGTCGTTCGTGACCTGCATGGTACGTATCTATATATTATGTAACCAGTTTTAAAAATGAATCTTCCGTTAGTTGGTTTAATGGAGCGACAAAAAAAAAAAAATTCCGACGGAATAAATCTGAGATTTAGTGTTTCCATATTTTACATAGCGGATAGACTGATAGGGCAAATTTTTATTCTATCAAAGTAAGGAACAGCGATGGACAGTTGAAAAGTTTTAAACTCTGAATGCAGCAAAACACTGAACATTATTAGCTCGGTCTCAATAACGCACAAAGCCTTTTATGAGCCAACCGTCTACCAATACAATTACACAATTGTCATTAACGCCAGGAAGTTTGCATGGATTCTGTAGAGACTGCATCGATCTGAATTTCTTGGTCATGACAATTGTTCACAGAAGAAAATTGTCGCAGCTAGACAATTTATTAACTGATGGCTGTAGAGCTATCCAGGGAAAAGTGAGTTGTGTTGAAATTGTTTTTTTACTTTGTTCACTTATAAACATTCATTCGGCATTTTTTATTGATCTAAACTTAGCAATTGTATTTGGCAATTGCTTGGCAGGAGACAATTATTCCTGTTAGATGCTTTCATGACTGACGTCTATAGAGCTGTTAAAAAAAACTTACTGGTGTTGGACATTTTTTACTTCATTCAATTATAAACTTCCATTCGGCGTTTCTTGTTGACTTTAATTTACAAATTGTATTTGGCAAATGAACGAGAACCAAGTACGTATGTGCAGGGTTTTCGCTCATTTTGCTGTAAATTTAATGCGTAAATTGAATCAGAAACGCGCCACAAGTGATATTTGAAATTGATGCTATTGAGCACTTCAGATCAATAGCAGATTCATTGGACTAAATTTTTATACTTTAAAATTATTATATTTGTTGTCACAAATTTTATTTTATTTATTGTTACAAATTCAAATTTAATTTCATATATGGTCTGAAGCCAGAAGAGGATGCGCGCGACTGTACGCTAATTAGAAAAATAATTAAAATTTACTATTTTCTTTCGAGGTGTAAAAAGGAGCAATCCGTGAATCAATATCAATATCAATATCAATATCGTCTAGTGTATGGTAGGGATGGTAATTTACCGGTAAATTATATTGGGTAAAGTTACCGGTTACGTTACCGATTATTTGATTGAATCACGTTCTGCTAATAGCTCGAAGTCTCGATTTTTATTCGAAAAGTCGTCGAGATTAAAAAGTTAATTAACGCATATGCCTAAGTATCACATCAACTCCAGAATTACAGTAAAAAATGAAGATTTTTACAATTACAGAAATAAAAAATGTTTCGTACAGACTATTTTAATCCCTGTCTATCTCCGTTATTTGGAGTTCATAATTTTTTTTACTAAACCGTTAGACGGATACAATCGCTAGGGGCAAAGATGCAAGATGATTTTTAATTGTGATAGGCATTACAGTCTATAATAAAATGGGTACCTTACTAAAAAAAAATTAACTCGTGCTCCGAGTGGAAAACTTTTTTTTTATATCAACTTTAACTTACGCAACTCCTATAGGGCAAGCCAACAATTAAATTTAGAAGTCGAACCCTGGCAAGTTCTGCGACTTGAAAAACCACCACCAAACTACCTTCAAAGCGACCGAGTAAACGACCGGTCGTTTTCGGACAAAAATACGTTCGCGAAAACGACCGTCAAAAGAACTTTCAATCCGGTCGTTTTTTTAAATTTTCAACCGACGAAACCATCGCATAACGACAACCGGACTGAAAGGTCTTTTTTGAACGTTCGTTTCCGCGTTTGTTCGTCCAGTCTTGAAATGTAAAACGACCTGACTGAAAGCTCTCTGACGCGGATGAAGTCGTTTTACCGGACGTATTTTCGTCCGAAAACGGCCGGTGGTTTTTTCGGCGATTTTGATGGTCGCACGATCTGCCGGGGAATTTATGGGGTACAATTTTTTGGGTTACTTTGGTAGAAATTGCAAAGTCGTTTTGCCCCCCTCAATCGCGCGATTTATACCTTCGGCATTGTAGACCAGGCGCAAGTATCGTCAGAATAAAAATAACAAAAAAAAATCTACGACTGATCAAGCTTACACGAGAGGTAAGATAGTAATCAGAAAAAAAAATTCTTGATCTGGTAGAGTGCAGTCACGTTGCGAGGAAGCTCAGACATGGATGACTACCACGAAGAGGACCAGCACGATGTGGACAGGAAGCCTCTCGACGATCTGTCGAATCCGTCGCCGGACCAGAATCCAGATGACTGCATCATCGACGAGGATGCCCTGAAAATATTCGGCGATTTGGAAAAGATATTGGGCGACGATCCTTCGCAAAGAATGAAAAGGGAGGTCAATCTGCACCAGACACTCGTAACTCGGTGGAAGGATTGGATAGTCACGGGATTTTCTAAGGAAGTACTTGACGAGCTTACGGCGAAATATCCACGCACCGGTAACTGCAATCTGGAAGCACCGGCGCTCAATCTCGAAGTTATGCATTCCCTGAAAGAAACCGCCCAGAAGCGAGACAAGCACTTTGTAAATACGCAGAATTTGGCGGGTACTGCTTTGTCGGCGGTTGGAATGGCCATAACGTGCCTCCTAAGGGAGGAAGGTATCGACAAGCTTAAGCTGCTCGAACTATTGTCCGACGCCGCGAAGCTTCTTATCGAAGTACATCACAAGGAGTCGAGCGCGAGAATCGCTTACATACTTCCGGGAATGGGTAAACAAATAAAAGCGGTCCTCGAGGAAACCAAGCCGGACACACTCCTGTTCGGGCACGGCCTGACCGAGAAATTGCAGGAAGCTATCGCATTGGAAAAGTTGGGCAAAGAGTTGAAGGCCTCGCAAGAACCACCGATCCCTAAGAAGCCGAATCAAAGACCTCAGGGAAATTCGAAGTGGAAAAATCCGGCTCACAGGCAACCTGGCTCAGGGCATGTGGACAATCGGTCCAGACCCGGTCCCAATCGGAATTTCCAGCAGAGGCCCAGACAAGCTCCGTACCACACAGGCCCACTGAGGCAACAGAATCAGGGTCGACCGCAGAATAACCGACCGGAAGTTAATCGCAGACCGTAGAGTCCATCGGACTTGGATATTTATTCATTATCAAAAATGACAAGAGCAACGTTACGCTACAACTGTCGAAACAATTGAACTGCGTCTACTTTACACTGCACTCTTTTTACTCATTCTTTTCTGCTGTCCGAGTGACTTGTAGAATTTTTTCTTTAATAAACTTCTTCATACGTGTCATCGACAAATTTTGTGTATCTTCAAATACATACAAATCAGTAAGAGGTCAAATAAAATCGAAGTACGTTTTACCGACTGAGCGAATTCATTTCATACCCTTAAACCACGTTTTTTTTTTACAATACTAGCACAATGTACCTGATTCGTTCGCACTCCTTCCATTTCTTTTCATGTCCCATGGCTCGCACAGGCTGCGCACTTTTAAGTTAGGTGCGCCGGTCTCACTAACGAATCGGATGATCCCGATTGGCTACGAAAACTTTGTACACGCCTGACTAAAAAAAACTCCACGGTCAAAGAATTTGAAAAAATTTCAAACGATTTAGTGGATCTTTCCCTAAAATGTAGCAAAGTTTTATAGCGATCGAACAGAAACGCGTTTTGGCCCAAACATCCTAAAGAAAGGAATATAAACAATGAGCAGCACAAAGTTCAAGAGTGATGTTTGCACTTTACACCCTCAAAACAGCGGTGTAACATAAGTAGACTTGCTACAAGTTTATCTTATGAGTTAGAGTTTTGTTCAAAGAATGCAATATTAGTTCCCGACCGATACTCGAGCCTTTTACGATACGGTTCATGTCTTACAGTAAGGGTTTAACAGTTACGAGATTCGTCCCAGTTTTTCCCTCGTCTACTGTCGACTACTGCTTTAGTCTTTGCACAATGCGCATCGAAACAATCCATGGCACAATAAAAATACTTCTACCGTCCGCTCGGTTATTTCTGACACAATTGTATTTTCCTGTCCACCGCTTTATCGACACGCGACAATGCTCGCCCTTCACCCAGCATTTTACAATACGTCGATGACTGTGTCTATTTCCCCTACGTACAAAGTCCCGGAAAAAAAACTACCCTTGCTTCATTCTTGTTTTTTTTTTTTTTTTTTTTTTTCCAGAACTCTATCACCCCCTTGCCGTGATTTCTGTTTCTACATCCGGAACGATCAATTAACTATAGCTGAACTTTTTTCTAGTTTCTCTTGAACTAATGAATCACTTACTGACGTTTATATTAACGATTCTATATATGCATTTTTGACCATTGGAGTTCTCATAATATGATAAAAATATTCACTTAAAGTAAAATAAAAATAGATTCTTGAAACTTTTACGAAGGAAGAGATCGGGAGATGCCACAATTGGGTCGAATTTAAGTTATACAGATATGACATTTTTATGCGATCTTGGAATTGTGTAGAAAATCGTAGAGTCCGCAACAAATTAAAAGCGATAAAAATAAGTGGTACAAATAACGAAAATATTTCTGTACTGTACACAGATATTTCCAATATCAATTGAATGTCACGCATTTCGACTTCTAGATGGTCAAAATAAACGAAATTTTTAGGAAACACTTACTTGAAATCGACCATGACAACCATGGTTTATTAGTTTTTTTTATTTAAAAAGTTAGATTTTTTTTCTCTCATTTATAGTTGTTTTTCTTCTTTCGTTTATCTTTTAAAACAATGTGAATTTGATAATTGTAAGCATTCCTGCGCTGACAGCTAGTAATATTCATAAATCGATACGTACGATAACAATTGTGTCTATGATTTGAATAACAGGAAAAAAAATTGTATACTTAACAAATGTTTATTATACACGAATGTCCACAATTTTGTTTTCCTCAGAATTTGACTATTTTCTCGTCAAATTTCCTGTCGTGAATTTCACAATAATTTTTTTTTGATAATGGTCGTTGACAACAAAAATAACTTGTAAAATTAGTAAAGAAAAATGTTGGACCTTTGTGAACAACAAACGTTTGTTAAATCTTCAACACGTTTTTGATGTATACTTTCTACAACAAAAAAAATGTTTATACGTTGTGTCCACCTACCTAAAGTATATGTAATTTATTTAGCACTCAATTTTGTTTCAAGTAATAAAATAATTCCACAAACTTCGCCCCAATAAAACAATTGATCCGACAAAAAGGTTCGCATCGTACGTTAATTATTCATTCCTAAAAAAGAAATTACAAAAAATCCCTGACACATCCGATAGACGTTGGAAGGCTGTTATATCGTCATCACGGAGCAATAAAAAAAATTCCAAGAAAAGTGCTCCACGAAAGAAATCAACGAATCTCGCACGGTAAACCTGCCGAGTGCGTAATTCAATAATTAGCCCATTAATCGTGTACGTGCAAGCGAGTGAAACTATTGATCGCTCGCTCTCGATCGATAAAAATCACGGGCCGCGATAAATCGCCGCCCAAGTACCAATTACAAACTCGCTGATTTTGCACGCAATCGTTTTTATTTCTCAAAAATCCTTGATGAAAATTTTTGTTTCGACCCTCGAAGATTATCGCTTCTCGAGCTCGAGCCTTCAGTTTCGAGGTCTGAAGAATGGAATGAGCCGCGAGCACTCACGAGGAAGGTGAAGAAGTCAACTGTACTCGACGGAGCATTATGCTCGCCTTCGTCCAGTCTCCATATGGGATACTAAAAAAATAATTTTACCGATATTCGCACGAACTACACGCGTGGAATTCATTTAAAAGTAAATAGTCGATTGAAAATGTTTACGAACATTCGGCGGAACGGTTTCGCTCGTTGGACATTCATCGCTAATATCTTCATTTTTTTGTTTATCCTTCGGGGCGTCGCTTCGCTTGTCGAGTGAGTAGAAAAATCTTGAATCATTTCCGATATCCTTTCTTCCTGCCGGCCGTTCCTGAAGCGTGGTGCAGATTAACTTTTCCTTGTTTTTTTTTTTTTTTTTTTTTTTTTATTATTTCGGTGGAATCGTCTATTCTTTTTAAACTGAAGATCCGAAACTTCCGAGCGAGGAAGAAACACGACCTGCAGCCTCAGACTCACGAGGCAAAAGGTCCTTATCCAAGAAGTCGAGGATCCCGAAAATTCTGGAAAGAAACGACGAATTAGAAGAAAATACGGGATTGACAATGGGGGAGGATACGCGTCGCCCGACATAGTTGTCGAAGAATTTCGCATAAGGGCGAAGATAAATTTTCAGGTAATAAATCTAATTCGGAAAACCGTGGTAATATTTTGTGGACTGAAAACATACTGATTGAGGGCTGTGCATAAGCTCGGCGCCGAAAAAGCAGGAGGACTTTCAATTTTTGTTTGTTTTCTTTACATGGGTATAAAAAAATGGATTGAGGGCTGTGCATAAGTTTGGCGCCGAAAAAACAAGAGCATTTTTAATTTTTTTTTTGTTTGTTTTTTTTTTTAACATGGTCATTGATATGACAAGGTTCGCATTTTGCACGCGCTTTACCCACGGTTTTTAGTAGTTTAAGTTTTATTTTAATGGAGAAATATTTATACATAACGGAGTAATCGATAACTTAATGAAGCGCAGAAGCCATTGCGCTGCCAGTCTATGTACATAATTCCGGCGACTGTTGTGATCTGAAAACAAAAAACGAAAAATTAAGTTTAAGAATAATGATAAAACTATCTGATGACCGGATATTCCATGGAAATTTTGAAAAAATTACAGTTTATTTTATTTTATTTTTTTTAATCGATTTTCCATCAAAACAGGAAAACATTAACGGACTGTCATTTTTGCAATTTTGAAAATTTCAAAAAATTTCTGATCATTCGATACTTTTATTGTTAGCTTAAAAGTACATTTTTTGTTTTCGCATTACTATAGTTATCGGAACCATATATTGCGGCGATTTGCTAAATTAACAATGCCTATTTTACGTATAAATATTTGTAAAACAAGAATAAACTGTAACTTGTAAAACGCATATGTAAAGTGTCTGCGAAGTTCTGAACTTAACCCGATAGTTGCGTTGACATTTGTTTTCAGAAAATTTATCGATATTTTGGGCGCCAAGCTTATGCGTAGACCCTAAGAAATATTGTTATTAAATTATTATTAAGAAAACGTAAATTAAAAATAAAATTTTCACGCAGATTGGGTAAGTAACAGTTTAGTATTTTAGTTACCATTGTATTTTTTGTAATAAAGTCTGTAACATTATTTGAACGAAGATAAATATGACGCTCGGGACTAAGAAAAAAAATGAACGAACAGACCAAACGATGCAGTTTTTCGAAGTAATCGAGTCGATTTAAATTAAGCCTACGTTATTAGCGACTCCGCGTTACTAACAGTATTCGAATCATTTAGCGGATGGAATGCCTAAATTCAGGCCCTTTCAATCGAATTTAAGAGCACCGCAAAATTAATAATTTTTTTTTTTAATCAAATTAAAAAAAAACATATATAGACCTCAGTATATAGATTTTATATATAGATATATATAGAAAAATATATATCTATTAGCTACCGGAAACGACAATTCTAAAGACCGCGCGCAGTAATCGGCTCTTCAGTGAATATTTGAATTTTGGAATCTGTTCGCAGGCTCGTCCGAGGACCCGCAGAGTTGCGCACACGGAAATTTCGAACCATACGAGAACACGTATAGTCTCTCCGAGCTTTCGAGACCGAGGAATAGTGTACAGTCATACCGAATCGTTGACTCCAAAAAATTCTCCGCAATTTGAGGCCGAAAGCTCGATCGCGCCTTCGACCGATAGATCGATCGATATCGAAAAGAAAAACGTTTTACCGGAAGCCCAGTTACCAAAAAAGATCATTTTTAACGGCAACGGAACGACTAAATTTAGACATGACGAATCTTCGTCGATACCTAATTTCCAAGAAAAATCTGACAGAGATCATAGACAAGTTGGAAAATTGACGAAAAAAGTGGAAACAGAATTTTTTTTGAAAATGAAGAAAAAACTTCACCATTTCACGAACGATAAGAAGAAATTTTTGCAAAAGACTCGTTTCGATGATGGACCACTTTTCGGGACAAAAAATGAAGAAATCGAGAGATCAAAATCGTCATCGGTATTTTTTAATTTTAATGAAAAATCGATCAGAGATAATTCTCGAGAAATTGAAAAATCCAGCGCTCATTCACGTAACAGAAAATCAACGAGAAAGGTGAAAAATGAAGGAGTTGATACAGGCATCAAAAAAATGACTCGGAATTTGAATACAACGAGAAAAGAATTTTTGAGTGAAAATAAAACCCTTTTTACCCGTAAACCCAAAGGTTTCTTAGTTTCCGAAAAACTCAACAAGAGAGTCGAAAAGATTCCACAATGGTATAAAATACATCGACATCCAGAGATAAAATCGACAAATGGTAAAACAGAAATGCAAAATACGAAGCATTGGCCATTTTTCGAAGACTACGAAATTGTCGAGTTAAAAAACAATAAACTCGACAGACGCGGGCGATCGTCGGTTTCTAACGATCTGAAGAAAAAATTGATCGAGCATATCGAAGAAAATAAGAGAATCGAGGTTCATGAAAAATGCTACGGAAAAACGCCGAAAAATTATACAATTCCATTTTCATCGAGACTGAAGAAAAGGGACGTAAATATCGATATTCCGAGTGTCAAGACTTTTACCGACGAGCAGGAAAAATTGAACCCGAAAAATGATCGTTTCGAGAATTCGACACAACAATCGGTGGCCCACAATCCAAACGAAAAATCGCACAATGGCTCCGACACGGGTAATAAAATAACGGCTCAATCGGAGGAAAAAAAATCCTCGAAGACTACGAAAAATAGTACGAACGTTTCGAACAAGAATAGCGAGAAGAAATCGTCCAAGCAATCAGCGAAGAATAAAAAGAAGAAATCTAGATCGGAGAATGCGCCAAAAAAATTGCCATCTAAAGCGTCGAAATCGTCGGCGAGTAAAACGAACGCAAGAGTGGAGAAGCGATCGAACAATACAATGTGGAATTTCACTTGGCCTTCGGTTGTCGGAAAGTACATTGCATTTATATCTTCCCTGCTCGGCATTGGCACGACGGCCAATAAAAATCATCCGTCAGGAGAAGAAACGAACAAAACAATCGTTCCCAATATCGGCGAGGAAAAAGTCCATGGTAATGCGTCAGCAACACATATTTCGCTCGGTACGAACGGTGAAATTTTTCAAAATATCACGCACGACAATAATCGATCGACGCCGTTACGGGACGAAATCGACAAAACGATTTCTTCGAATTTCACCGACGAAAACGATCTTTTGACCGATAAGAAGGAAGACATTTTTCAAAACTCGACCAAAATTTCTCTTGAAAATTCCACGAAAATTGATCATGCGATTTTAAAGGACCAGGCCGTTTGGAATTTTACGCGAAGTTCCGATCACTCTTCCAACAAGAGCCAATCGCCAGCATCGTCGAAAAATTCTCGCAAAGTGATGATCGAAAGTGACCTTCGAGTACCCGTGGAGAAAGCTTCAAAAATCCTCGCGGAAAACGTTGGGTCGATCAAGTTTGAAGCGCCTCGAAAAACTAATTCCGAAAATACTTCGAAAACTGATAATTACTCCGATATCCATATATCCGAAAAATCAGCAAAAATCGAAGATAAATCTCAAAATGTAACGGACTTTCCTAAACCAACGGCGAAAGAATTATCAAATTTTTCGAACGGCACGCTCGATAAGAACAGCGAACATTTTTCGAATCCAGCCGAAAGAAACGTCGCGAACGTCTCGGATATTCGTCCCGAAGATAACGAAGAAAAATCTACGAAGCTCGAAGAATTTATTAAATATACAACAATTTCTACCGGTAATTTAACGAAGGCTTTGCGCGAAGCTGCAAACGAGAAGATCGAGGAATATCCAGAAAAAACTACCTTAAATTTCACGATCATAGATCCAAACTGTACCGAGCCTTTCGTGCAAAATTCTCTGAGCAACAACACCCTCGACCGATCGTCGAGTATCGTCGAAGTGATCGCTCGAGTTTCGACCTTTCCTACGATCAAGCGCTACTCGCGAAACGACAGCGCCATCGATAACGCAATTCCGACGAAAAATGAAGTTAATCATGCGCACAATACCAATGCGAAAAATCGTCAGACGAAAAATTCGTTGGGTGACTATAATTTGCCGAACGGTGCCAGAAGAGGGCGCGGCGGAGCGATTTCTCGGGGAAGATTGCGCTCGCGTTACAAAGGAAGAGATCAATATCCGTCGATTCCGCGGATCGGTAAAAGTTCGTGGCGAAGAAACAACGTATCAGCGACGCTAAACTTCTCGACGTCGCCGAATTCGTCGAAGCGTCCAGGAAATCTCGGTGGTTCGGTGCTTCCTAGAGAAAACAGGAAATTCCCTTCTAAGCCAATTTTCGGGGGATTCCCCGATTCGTCGATCACTTCGCCGCCAAACGCCGATCACAATAAAATTAACTCTACTGCGATAGAAGATACTATTTTTTACGGAAAATCGACCCTTTCCATACCCACGAAAATTTCGACGAACGAGATTTATCGGACAACGGGCTCGACGCCCTCGGCAGTCGACGATTTTTTGAGAGAAGAAAACAAGTCCGGAGGCAAGACCTGGAAAAAAGAACCGGAACAGTCCACCGTTTCTTCGACAAAGGATTTTTCAACGATCGATACGATTCGGACTAATCCAACTCTCACCCGCGCTGAGACGCGACGAGATGAGGATCGAATCGCTAACGACGAAATTTCGACGAAGAAAAAACTTACGACCGGATCGTCGACTATTCCGTACGAGAAATCGATTTCCGGTGAATCAACGATTTCGACGATTTTAGTGAGAAATAATTTAAGTGTTTCGAGTAATCGGACCGACGGCGAGGTGGAGATAAAAATTGAAGGAAGTTCCAATGAATTGGAAATTGTAGATTCGAAAAAAGAGGATATCAAAGAATCGTTTGCTGGAGGGAAGATATTTGAAATTTCACCGCCAACGAATCCATCTCGCGTCTCTTCCGAGACGAAACTACATCGAAACTCGACAATCGAAATTGACGATAATACCGTGTCGAATGAACCGACGACGCGTTCTTACGAAAAATCGAGTTTCGCGGATTCAACGATCTTCAACGAAGTTCAATCGGCGACGGAGAAGAAAATCACTGTTAGCGAGTCGCCGCCGATAACGGAAAACGAGATACTGCCTGGTGCGCGGAACACTCAGACTACCGTGGACGAACCCGTTGGACAAGACAACGTGCGAGCTTTTGTTTCCGATTCGATGGAGAATCGAAACATCGCAAACTACACGACTGAAGAAAAATCGAAATACCCTTCGGTCACGAAAAACATAATGGACTTCAAACATTCGACGACTCCCCCTTACGCGAATAACGAACCGGGCGATTCACCGGAAAATTCTCGAAACTCGACGGAAATTCGTTTTCCGACAAAATTAAATAAAAGCCCGCAAATTCGGGACGATGATTTTTCGACGGAACGAGAATTTCCGATCGAAACGGAAAAAATGATTTCGCCGAACGATTCGACAATGCCGATTTACGGCGGGCCGAAAAATCACGAGACGGTGGGATTTTTGGAAAGCTCCGGGGATTCTTCGCTATATCTGGAAAATAAAACCGATGTCAATTATACTTCGATAACGAGGAATCCGGATTCTACTGGACTAGAATTTTTTACGAAAGAAGAATATGTACTCGTACCTGTTACCGAATCCTCACCGTCGATATCCTCGTCTAACGTCGTTCGGAAAGCTCGGGATTCACGGGCGATATCCGACTACGATGACCGTCGCGAGCCGGAATTCGATTACGATATCGACGCTTCGGCGGAGATCGAACCAGCAACGGAGAAGACTGTGAAATCCAGAGAAGATAATGCGGAGGTACCGAAAGCTCAGGAACGAATTTTCCAGGAATTGCGTAGAATACTCTCGGGTTACGGAGCGCTGTTGGATTGAGAAAAACGATTATTTTAAAGAAGCCAATATTATTATTATTTTTTAAATATTTTTTGTCGTTTATTACGGAGCGGGATTTGGATACTTCAATTTTACTTCTTCAATGAATTAAACGGAAACCGATAGCTTATCGAACCTTCATCATAACCGGTTACCGAACTTTAAACAGTTAGACAGATTTAAAAAAAAAAAAGATTAAAAAAATTTAATTGATTTACTAAAATATTTATAGATTTTTTAAGTATAAAATTAAATGAATTTGATTACACAAAAAAATAATTGAGATCATTTGAAATAATCAATGAGAGCGAGGTAGAATATAATTTCGTAATAAGATCGGTGTGAAGTCTAAAAAAAAACAGTCATTATCGTCCATAAAGATATAATATAGATGTAAATCAATATAATTTAGGAAAAAAAATCCCGACATTATTTTAAAGCTTGCATTTGCGGAACCCCAATTTAAGCTTCGAGTTACTAAAAAAAAGACTTCGTTTACCGAATAAAATAATAAATTCACTATTTTTTTTTACTGCAAACCAGAATTAATTACTCTAATGGAGTTATTAACTAATAATTAATTATTGATTAGACAATTAATGACAATCCCGATAACGGTGGTCGTGAGAGGGACGCAGGAAAACCCGCGTGAAATACGCGACACCGAACTTTCCAGGATCTAGAAAAATTAATTGAGCATTTTCTCAAATATTTCAATAAATTGACCTCGAAAATATTGAACAAATATAGAAGAATTTATAACTCAGATAATTCATTTGAAATTGAAGATTCAAATAATCGTTTGTGATTTCACTTAATTAAATTAATTATGTTTCATGTGTGAAGAAACGAAGCAGTGATCCTGGAAAGTTGCGGAACGCGTTGATCCCGTACAGACACGAAGCCCACAGAAATATCGAAGGACCGAGGAGCTCGTCTACGAAAGGCGACACCACAGGCTCTACGAACACACACAGCGAGGTACATACTCGGTTATTCTACTAGAAATATATTGCTTCATAGAAAAATTTATTAATCGAGAATTAAATCAAAGAAACTATAAAAAATGCATTAAAAATATCAAAATATCTACCGCTACAAATTTGAATTTTTAGTTATATTTATCATTTTTCTGTCTCAGAAACTGTATTTCGATATTTTTTTATGATGACATTTCGATCTGGAAGTATTCCAAATAGATTCAAAATAAAGTTGCTGTGGCGCGCAAAACTTGTAAAGTGGTGGTTTCTTTTTTTTTATTTTTGATACGGTTTCGAGCAAATTTTATAAGTTACTAGTTTCAGTCTTACAAAATTTACGAAAGTCAAAACACTTCCTAGGATCGTTGGTTACAGAATTTTTTAAAAAGCCATTTCACTTTTTTTTTTTAATTTCCAATGCTATAATCGAGTGGAAAATCAGTATTTTTTTTCAAGTCCTTCCGACAAATAAGTCAAGACTAAAGCTGCAATTTAAAATCCTAATTTATATCTATGATTTTTCTTCCTCAAAGAAGAAGCTATATGTTTATTTCAAAAATGTTACAATTTTTTTTAACGTAGCTTAGCAACTTAAGAAACGATCTGTATCGAATTTGGTAAGTTCTACCAATAATTTTTTTTTCTATCTCAGCAAAATTCATAGTGCGCGCACGATTATAAACAAGTAAAAAGTTGAAGAACTTAGATATTTACCAGAATATGAAATGGGCATTTTTGTCAATTTCAACGTTGTAGAGCTCCGGAGGAATTCCGACCCCGAAAAATTCTCCCATGGTCGTCGGTTTGCCTCACTCGGCGGTGCACGAAGTGTTCTTCGAGGATGGCGAGGCCGCAGGGGACTCGGAATCGACGGCGATTCCCACGATTCACAGAATTCCGGATGAACAATCTGTCCGTGCGTCGACCGCGCGACTGGCCGATAATTTCAATCTTCCTTACGAATTTCCCGAGACTCCCGACAATTTGACGAATTTTCTCGACGAGTCGAAACTTCTCGAGTTCGTCGAGAGCCTCGAGGATTTTCTCTTCGACGACAGCGTGACCGGAACCTCGGACCGCAAGTCGTTGCCCTCGAGTGATCAGGACCTCCTCGCTGAATCGACTAACAGCGTCGCCGAGACCAGATCCGCAATCTTTAAAACAAAAAAAATTAGCGCACAGAATAAGAAAAGAAAGAATGTAAAAAACACGAAAAGAAGCGGAAACGAGCGATCGAAAAAAATCGATTCGATGAGATCTGGAAAAAAAGTGCCGACCCGATCGACGAGTAAGAAAACTTCCGATCTCTCGCCGATCGGACGGAAAAATCGGCCCAAAAGTGCGACAAAAAAAATCGACAAGAGAACAGAAAAAAAAATTAAGAGGGACAAGTTGAAGGACAAATTTCGTCAAGTGAAGATCTCAAAGACCCTGATGGACTTCAACAGTCGTCGCAATCGTGTCAAAGAACACAATTCTACCGACAAAACTTCAGCAAAAAAAAGTTAAAAATAAATACCCTCCGTAGGATCGACGATCGTTTAATATCTAGAAAAATTTAACTATTGAAAGATTAAATATTTCTTCGGATAGTAATGTTCTTCCATTCGTAATTTCCCATTTACTCGATTAATAAAATAAGGGTTCGAATGTGATTTAGAATATTTAATTAACTAATGAACAACGATAATGTACACGAATACTGTTCGAGGATTATTTGCTTGAATAAATTTTATGAAAATCGTATAAAAAATACTTTCGCCGAAGTGAAGTTTCCATTATTTACATTCGTAGAGATTCCGCGACATCGACGTTTGCTTTATATTTTTGTGCGATCGGTTTTTGCTTACGTCCCGAATTAAATTGTTTTGCTTGAAAATTGAGCGGTCAGGATTTTTATAATGAGTACGAACGCACAAACCGAGCCATCCATTTTCAAAACTTTAGAACCATTGGTCTTCAGCGGCCAAGTTCGTGTTACGTACGAACGAGACCACGGTCGAACTAATCAGAATTATTATTGAATTCATTGATACGATGATTATTAACTTTATAACCAAGAATGTAGGCAGCAAATCGTGGATATTAGAAAACGTCTAATCGAAAAAAAATATTATTTGATCACCCGGTTTTTTTTTTTTTTTTTTTAAGAAATTTGGATTTCCATTATATTAATTAATACGACAAATACTAATTTACTGAGACGACAAAGCGATATAAATAAAAGTAATAAACGTAGAGACAAGCGACAACATATAAGACAACAATTTGCTCGTCGACCCGTCCGATCTATCGAGAAATTTTCAAATAAACGCAGTTATGTTAAATTTTTTATGCCTGAGACAATCGTTTGCTCGCGTGTAATTAAATGTCATGGAGAAAAAAGAAAAAAAATTTAAATTCGTTGAAATGCGATTTCGCTGCGGCTGATCAACGTACTCGGCATGCCAACACTCGACCACCCAGTACTTACTGCTTGAAAATTTCACTAACGGGTTTGTTTTTCCTCTAAGACCGCAACTTATACGAATAAAAAACGTGGACAGAATTAGATTCGCTATCTAATCGAGTTGGTTTCTCTATATAAATCGACAACTCGTCGATAGATCGCCGGAACGGCGATAGAAGGTAAATGAAAATTGTTGATTGCTCAGTTTTGTTTTTTTTTCCCCACTCGAATCATGTGACGACCTCGGCGGAGCGGTGATGGAAGACGAAGGAAATACCGCTGGACCAGCACTGCCGCAAAGGTATGTCCGGCAATGTTCGGGGATTGTGGGCGTGCCGCCACTCAGACAAATCCGAATTGCAGTCCGATTGTTCCGGCGGCCCTTTTACCTCAACTCCGTTCACGCATCGTTTGCACTTGAATCTGGGAAACAATGAAACATAAATGAGAAAATATTCATTAACTGAAAATATAAAATCTTCTATAACATGCGGCCAAGTACTCAGTGCGTGCTTTTTGATATACGAATAATCACGACGTTAAATGTCTTTAATTTTATTTTGCTATTGTTAAATTATTATTTAAAAAAAATTTTGTTTCGTGCTATTAATTATGTTATTAAACCACGCTTCAGTTATGATTTTCAATATGTGACGCATTGTAGCAGAAGATAGTCATTTCTAAATTGAAATCCATCCATCCAGACATTTTTTAACGTCTGGATGTGATTTTTCGACTTATTGGAACGTTCTGAACACGTTTTCATTAAAATCTTGAAAACAAAATTTTTCACCAAAACAGAGTTTCCTCTCTGAGGAAACATAAACAAGAAAATGTTTACGCACTTCGCGTGTGTGTCCGAAATCGTGTTTTCTTCGAGTTTGAAGAGATCCCGAAGATCCGTGAGCGTGAAATGCCGACAAACGTCGTCCTCCTGATCCACGACCGTCGAGCTCAACGCTTTCTTGTGCGCCTGCCGTTGGAAAATCTTTTCCTCTATTGTTCCGGTCTGAAAGCCAAAAATAGTAATATTTAAATAGTAACATTGGTGATATTAAGATGAAAATGAAAAACATTTTTCAAATGAGGTATTTAAAAATAATTAAATATAAAGCAACTTAAAAAAATGCACAGCATTGAAGAGAAAATAGAAACAATAAAAAATTTGTAGCTAAAATTAATTGATACAATTTTTATATAACGCTTTCCGCCCAGATAAGCCATAAAATTATATGGCCATTGATCGCCCGAAATATAAAGATAATTCTGAGATAAACGAAAATTCGGAAGCCTTACACATAGGAAACGATAAACGAAGCAAGGTTTCTTCTGTCCATCGCGCCAGACTCGCGCCATGGCCTGATCGTCGTTCGCCGGATTCCAGTCGGGATCGAACATGACCAACCGATTGGCACCGATCAGATTGAGACCACATCCGCCGGCCTTCGAACTCAGCATAAATATAAAATCCGCGCTGTTCGGATCGTTGAAATTGTCGACGACTTTGGCACGTTTTTTAATCGTCATCGTGCCGTCCAGTCTCACGTAACGGTAGGTGCGCTTTCGACACAGTTTCTCGAAGAGATCGAGGGTCTGCGTGTAATTCGAGACCAGAACTATCTTATCAGTCGTTGTCGATTTTATCGACGCCAAAAGACAATCCAGCACCATCAGCTTGCCCGACAATTCCGGTAAAACTTCCCTGAAAAATTTAATGTCGATTAAGAAAAAAAAATTCAATTTCTGTGCAAGTTTGAATACTTCGGGTTATGCCGAATAATAACACATCCACCTAGAGAAATATCTTTGACTGTAAAAATTGAATGCGATTTATCGCGTACTTTGTACTGTAATGAGGTGGTAGCATGCTTGCAGTACCCTCGAAGCCGTCAGTATTGTTGAGGATCTTCTCGTAAACCAAGTCCGGATGATTGCACAATTTCTTGAGCAGAGTTATGGCCGAGAGTGCGGACAGACTTCCTTTCTTTTCTCCGCCTATGCCGTCGACTGATTTGGAGAAAATACATTTTATTTTAAATTTAATTGATCGATTGTTAAAAAATAAGATGCGCGTATTCTTGCACGGTGCTGAAGCTGCATTATTGTGATGAATTGTTTTGTAATTTTTTTTTTTTTTTTGTAAATTCCCGAATAATCTTTATAAATACCCTTCGGTTAAAAAAATGTTGGCCGACCGGGACGCAATATTTTACAAATGTTCGGCGCAATGATAAGACCACTAGAATAAATTTTCGTGACAATCGATGTAAGCGTACAATTTTTATGATATTCAGAATTTTTCGCCGAAAAGAAAAACAAACGGCTGTAAATAATACTTGCACATTGCTACCTTATTTCATACCGTCGCACGCGAAGCTTCCCTTGTGCGATAGTCAAAAATTGACCAACATTCTTCCGCACAGGAGAAAAATTGCGTGAAACGGGTAATAACGAGGAAGCAATCTGCAAACGGTATTTTTTGCAGATTGCATTTTTTTTAAATTTTGCTTACTAATTTCATTTTGTTCCGAAAATGACTTTTGCCGCATTGTAATTAACAATGCAATATAAGTACAGCATTGATTTTTACGGTACCTTGCATGGATCTTTTGATACTATCGCTTTGGATAAAATTCTTGTACAGATCGTTTTGCAGCTTCCCCATTTTAATGCACACGACGAGTTCGTATTTGATCGGCAAATACTTGGACAACAGCGCGCTCGTACGCCTGATCAAACATTTGTTGACTATCGTCACCAGTTCTTCCAGTCTTTCTTGAGCGAGTTTTCGCTCCGAATCCGTTGCCGCCGCGTCCTGTCCACGGATGATGGGATTTTCGAATTTTCGCCGAAATTCCTGAAATCAAATTCAAAAATTTTACAGTAAAAAATAGCTGCATTCATCGTATTATCGCGTATTGATTATTCACGTACTACTTAATATTTGCTTATTTATTGTGTATTCCCTAACAGCCAAATTTAATGTTTCGCAAATTAATCCAAAAACTGCAAAAAAAATTTTTTTAATAAATAAATGACAACTTCTATTCCTCTCTACTTAAACTACTCTGATTAGTATTGCTCCAATTTTAGAATTGTACTATACAATATCGCAATGACGGGACGATACTCAGAATTCCATACTCATATTTAAGAAACTATATTTTGGTGTTTTACTAATTTCCTTGGATTTATTTGACTATTTACCTATGCGTTTGCGAAAATGTAGACATATTAGATTTTTAAGCAAAGTCTATTTTCAAATTTAATCGAATGAACTCTAATAAATTATAAAATTGCAAAATAATAAATTTGTTTTGACGAATTCGTCGATTTTTGAGATTATTTGTCAACAAACATAAATTTGTAATTTAAACAATTTCCGAAAATTGCTCAAATTTAACAAAGTTTTCCCAAAATTCGGAAAGATTGAGAGAAAAAACAAAAACCGGGTAATAATGAAGTTCTTCGAGGGAAAGCATTTTTCTATAATCTCTGGACACTGTGTACGAACTATACGGCTCTTACTTGTGCAGTTCCAAGAAGCCCTTGGTTGACAAACTGGACCAGCGAAAAATATTCGAGCAGGTCATTTTGGATCGGTGTACCGCTGAGCAAAACTCGTCGCTTCGCTTTCAGTCCCATGAGCGACTGGTACGTCTGATTTTCAGAATTTTTCAGCCGATGTCCCTCGTCGCATAGTACCAGACCGACCTCGTCGTTGTGCAGCACGTGAGCGTGCAGACGGAACGTCTCGTAACTTATAATGAGAATGGGATTGGCGCATCGGCGTCCGTAAGTCTTCATGAAACCCGTTAGCTTTGCGTCTATGTCGTGTTTGCTGCCTCCGTCGATGGCCAGAGGATTGACGCGCTTTCCGAGCCACTTGCCGATCTCATTGTACCAATTCTTCACCAGGGAACTCGGCGCTACGATTACCGCTTTCTCGATTAACGGCTTTGCCTCCGGACCTTTCGTAAAATATGAAACAAAACAAAAATACTTTAGACAAATCAGTTGCGATGTCTGTAAATCGTATAGACCAGTGGTTCTTAAACTTGGGGGTCCATAGGGGGTCCCTCGTGTATTTCGGGGGTCCATTGACCTCAGGTTAAGAACCGCTGGTATAGACATTGAAAGGCTGTACTCGAGGCATCGGAGAAACTACAAGACATTTTTTAACGTTTTTGTATAAGATCTTTTAACGCCGAAATTTTATATAACTAAAATACCGTATGCCGCGCTTATTTTTTTTTATAACATTTTTTTTACTATAATAATCGAACAGTCGTGTCTTTTTCAGTCTACGTTCATACAAGGTAAGACGAAAAGATGAAATGGAGAGTATAGAAATGACGGAGACGAGAAAAAAAATGTTATTCCTGAAAGAATTACGAGGCTCGATCTTTCCGAAACCATTTCAGATTTTGCGTAATTCATTGATTTTACTTTGAGGATGATTTTTCTATTTAAGTCCCCAAACAAATTTCATTAATCTCGTAGTCGATTAGCTTACGGCAATTCGTATTTGTCACAATGATTAATAAAATCTCGCCAGTTACATACCGGTTGTCCATTTTTTCTTAATCGTTAGGGCAGCCTTCGAAGAATATTTTAACAGAAGAGATGACGGATTGTATTAATTTTTTTTTTTTCAATATTGTCCATCAATATAATATACCTTGCTTCAGAAGGGTCCACATAAGAGTTATACACTGGAGTGTTTTTCCGAGACCCATTTCATCGGCCATAATGCAGCCGTATGCGCCTTCTATCCTCTTCCCGGTAACGCATTCGTACATGAACTTAACTCCTTCGCGCTGATGAGGTCTCAGAACGTTGCAGAGCATCGGGTCGATAACTACGTGAACGAGTAGCTTTGTTCTGTAATACAAAAATTCAAAAGAATTAAAAAATAAAAAGAAACGGTGATTTTTAATTCCAAGACAACATCTCCCAGTTTTGTAGTGACGAAGAAATGGAAAAAACAAACCTATACGACAATACGACGACCGAGATTTGTTGTCGGAATTAATGCGTTAAAAAAGTTTTTTTGTTCCTTTTTCAGTGGAGAAATTAAGGACTCCCAATCGTATAATAGTTTCAATATGTAATTCATTCGGAGTACTGACTGGTCGGCTTTGAGTCTATCGTGTTCCGACATTTCCGGCGGAGTAAAAACGATCAACGCATTGGCCTCGTCGGGATCGAAGAGCGATCTGCGCGGTCCTGCCAATCGAGAACCGAGACTGCGTCCAGAAAGCTGGTATCCTGGAATCGGGATCTTGAAGGGCTTGCTGAGAAGCTTTCGTACTCGTTCTTCCTACAAATCGAAAATGCTCTAATTAAGTATCGATTTATTTCGGAGACAAACTATTTCTATAAAGATTGGACATTTATTTCATTAGTAGATGATCAAAATGAAGCAGTAAATCATTATTGATTTCATATGATGAAATATCATCGATTAAAATATTTAGAGATCTAATTCTTTCGATCGATTCGTCGGATAAAATTTAATCCGATTTGATACAATATTTTTAAATCTAAAATTAAATAAGTTCGTTAAGTCTGGAAAACGTAATGAGAAATAAACAAATGTTCGCGGATCGTACAGACAAATGCTAATAACAGATTGGCAAGACTTGTTAATAAAAAATGTGTGAGAACAAACGAAAGATTTACGAAAATTCAAAACTAGTAACTACTTTAAAGCAATAAATGAATAAAGAAATGAATGAAAGCAACGCTCTGCTGAATGACGGAAAGGTATTTACAATGAATGATTTTCACATGTTATCATAGAACATTACAAACCACTACCAAACGTAAAATATTTCATCCAACATAATACCAGTTTTATTCAGGAACAGTATATTTTATCAATAATTGTAAGAATCAATCATTGATCACCTAAATTCAATTTTTTTGTTTTCTTAAAATCCTTGTTTACTACCATAACTCGAAAAAGTCACTAATTATCAATGTTAAAAAAAAAATCCCTCAATTAGATAATTAAATAAATCTTTACGTGCTAAGTACTAAGGCGGTACGTTTTTCGGAACAAAATATATAATTAAATTGCCGAGATCTTAAATAATATTATTTTTTTAAATTTATATTATTTAGGATAGGTTGATTATAGGAGTAGTGTAAGGATCGTGATCGCGAACAGGCCTATGATAGGGCTTATGCGACCCGCACAAGATGCCGAAAGGAAAAGATATATTGTACTCTGCAAAACAAGAACTCTGGACTCTGAGACTGGTGCTAGCCAATCAAGAGTAATTATTTTCAGATGTTAATTTTTACCATGTTTTTGTACTCTCTTGCATCCGTGCACCCTATAAATATTATTATTATTATTATTTAATATTTGAAAACTGTTATTTAATTGGTTCCTCACGTGTTCGGAAATGACTTCCTGCGTCGCGTCGACTCCATTTCCGCTGAGAACTACCGCTTTTCGTTGCTGTATGCTGACACTCCTTTCGTTGCTCACTCTGGTCCTTTTTGTCTTTGGTTCCAGCTCCTGGACAGGCTTTTGCACCGTCAAATCGTTGCAGATGTCCTTGAGCAGCGGACGTTTGCCCCTTTGACTAGGTGCCAAGGATCTGTTCTGTTGATTTGACAATGTCACGAATCAGTGAAAAAAAATTATTATAACATTTATAATAAGATATTTGTAAAAAAAAATATATATAAAATATTTTTGTATAATATTGAAAAATATAAAATAAATATAAGTAATAAAATAATTTTTAATGTTTATGTTAATACATATTATAACATAATATCTATTATGATATAATAAATATGATAGAAATTGTGCCACCTCGCAAATGGTTAGACTTGAAAATGAATTTTCAGCATTAATTTTTACGGAGTCTTCCTTCGAGGCCTTTAAAGAGATGACTAACACAGTCGTACTAATGTGTCTGTGTAGTTTAGGGTGTTGTACAGGAGATATGAGTCTGGTCTTATGTTATTATTATTATTATTATTAATATTTACAGAAAGAAAGTTAAACTTATTTTATCTGCTTCAGAATATTTGTAAATTTGTGCATCATTACATTATATGGACAAGTGTTTTATTTTCAAACATTTTGTGTGTTTTATTACTTCATGAAAATGCATTATTCAGAGATAAAAAAATGGGCTTTATTGTATACTGATTGTGAAAAAGGAGAAATCTGTAAAATAAATTAAATTTTGCAACGAGATTTTTACTTTTGTAATTCTAGCTTGTAATTTGAGCTTTAATATTCAGGATTTATTATATACTGATTTCAAAGCAGAATTTCGTCACAGTAATGAATTATCAAATTTTCAAATAAAATTAAAGTTAAATTTTAATTATGTAAATTTTATAATATGGCGTAGATTCAAAGTTGTCCAATAGGCTTTGAATCGTATGATGAATGTTTTGACAACATATATAACGATGTTTGACGAACATATTTAAAAATAAAATTGATATATTTTTATGTGAACAGCATTATGTAGAAGCAGAATTAAAAAGTGGAAACTTATTTTCTGTAAATAATAATAATAATAATATATGCGACAATAAAAATAAAAATGAAATATCCAGCGAAACGGTAGAAAATAAAAAAAATAACAATAAAATTCAAGCTGCCTATTCTGACCAATTCATCGAAATATTCGTCACGACGAATTAATCGAAAGACTAAGGCGAAAATTGTGAAATATTTACGTCGAGTACAATCAAACGTCGACCGTTATTTTTTTGGAATTGATTCTGAAAAAATTCGAATTGTACATTGTGACAAATTTTAGGAGATGTTCGTTCGATCTGGCAATTCACGGAAAATCGGCATTATGTATGCGACGAGTTGCTGTCGAAAAAGAAAATGTTCGTCTCGACGGACGAATCGTAAAATAAAAAAAATAAAAATTGGCAGAAAATACACGATAAATTAATACGATTTCGGATGTAAAAATATTTAACACAGACAAATTACGCATCGAACAAATCTAGGACACGATGCTGTTTGATAATCGATGTCGGATAACCTTAAAAAAAAATTTACATTAACTTTGAAAATTTTCGTATATTCACCATTATTTTTTAATTTTTTACGTTGAAGGATGTTCATGCCAACTATCGATTGGACGACCAACAACAAACGCCCGGAAAATGGAATGATCCGAGTGTAGTTCACGAATTCGAGAGAAAATTCTACCCAATTCTACCGCTCGAGCAAAAATTGTATCTGTTTTGAAGGATGAAAATTACCGGGAAAATAGGAGCGCCCGATGCGCCATTCAGATGGCGAAGCTGGACGTGTTTTTGGAGTACAACCGTCGGTCGAGAAGGTAGGAAACAAATCTTCGTTGGGAGCAAATTTTTAACTCTAGTTAAAAATTTGCTCCCAACGAAGATTTGTTTCCTACCAAGAACCTAATAGAACCTCGCTTATCCGATCCTCGATCAATCGAGCCTCCACGTTATCCGAGGCACCCAACTCATCCGGGTCCTCCGCGTTAAGGGCATGTGATACATACGTATCGATGCTTTGATGGTAACAAATCGCTTTCCCTATTTTCTCCGTGATGGTTGACGCTTCGACCAAAATCAAATTAGGTTTTTGTAGTCAATAGATATAAGTATGAAAACCTAATTTGCTTTTGCTCGTCGTATCAATCGTTTTGCAGTGAACAGGGAAGGCGATTTGTTACCGATTGAGTTTGTACCAAATGCCCTTAAGGTTAAGTGAAAGTCACGTGACGGGGCCATAAGTGTGAGAGAGATAGTTGCAATTTTCAAATTAACTTTATTCAATGGGGCGATTTTTTTTTGAGAAAAAGATGAATTCGGGCCGGATGCGAAATTACCGTGTGCATCCGGCTCGAATTTGCTTTTTCCTCAAAAAAATGAGCACCCTTGAGAAGAGTTCATTACAGTTTTCATTACCGACCGCGATATTTCACTTCCCCTTAAGGTGAAGTGTAACCAGCATGAGTGCAAGCGAGCGAGATGTAATTTCGCATCCCAAAAATCGCCCAAGCCGTTTATTTCTTGGGAAAAAGATGAGAACAGTGAATTGCAGAATTACTGCCCATAGTTTACCGTTCTCGTATTTTTCCCTAAAAATTAATCGTCTTAAAGGATTTTTTATTGCAGTTTTTGTTACTGACCGAGGAGTTGCCCTTCGCCTTAAGAGCATGTGAAATACTCCAATCGATAATGAAAACTGTAATCTTTTGACCGTCAACTGCTGAGACCCGTGAAAAAACTTGATTACAGTTTCTGATACCGACTGGGTCCGGGGTTAGGTGCAATCGAAACAGAGTCAACGAATATATTTAAAAATAAAATTGATTTATTTATTTTTATGTGGAGAGCATTATATAGAAGCAGATCTAAAAAGTGAAAATTTATTTTCTGTAAGTCAATAATAATAATAATAATAAATATTATTATTATTATTAGGTTTAGATAAATTGCCTACTTAGGAATTTCATAAGCGACGGTGATATGATTTTTACACAAAAAAGAAAGAACAAAGGATATTATTATTTTTGTTAAAATAGTGTTCCTATAGAAAATTTGTGAAAATGACAAACTTCCTTTTATATGATAAATTATTGAATGGGGGATCGGCTATAGAAGTTGATTTATTCAAAGAATTTTAATCATGAACGAAGCTGAAAAAGATGAATTGTGTGAAATAAAGATTTTATAGAGTTCATTTTTTTTTTCTTCTATTTTTATGCTTTTTTCATAACGGGGTTTTAGTGAACGATGGTAAAAAAAGTAGAAAGCAACGTGCGAACGACGTTTGCGATACTTTTTTTTATTTACCAACTTATGGTTCGATCTCTTTCTTTCGTATATTACAAACAGTAAAGCTGACAAAAAGAATGTGATGCAAAAACAATATCCGCGTGAATTCTTAGAGTCGATGGACCATGAACGAATAAAGTTATTATGATGTGTTAAAAAACAGTTTTGATGAATAAATATACATATACGTTTTTGCATCGCATTATTTTCACCCCGCCGCGCGTAAATCGAGTTTTCACTCTGAGAAGAAAAAAAAAAAACGACCGCAAAACGATATTTCGATGTAAAAATGTAATCTTTTAAATTTTATTTTTATTCTTTCTATCTAACATCTACTTTAACCTTTAGAATTTTATTTCGGTTTATGCCGCGGTAATGCCTAACCGGAGAAAGACGGAGCATCATATTTCGAAGAACTCATTTTTCATTCCCACAAATCATTGTAACAACGAGTTTTCCGTTTCGCGGTAGTCAACTGCGGAATTTAATTCGACCACAAAGATTCCTCAACGCTCGCTCGACATAATGCACAAACGATATTCCGCAACAAAAATGTCGAGTGAAAATGAATCACGAACCATGACGAAAGAGCGCGAAACATTCGAAATTAAGTTTTTTGTAGATTAAAAAATCGATGTTTTCCAGAAAATAAATTTATCATCGATATTTTCCAGACGATCAATCATTACAGACGTACGAACATTTTTCATCGAACCTTCCCCAATCCTTGTATGCCCAAGGTCACAAACACCAAGTCAAAAAATTATTTAAAGAAAACAAAAAAAAAAAAAAAAAATCTCTCCATACGAAAACAAATCGTATTTTATTACTATAGTCTTCCCTGCGAGTAAATGTACACGGACACGCCGCAAGTACAAAATTCCGACGCGCCTACCCAAGAACATTAGTTCCCGGCCTTAATGAAAAATACATCTTAATTTAGCTGTTGCTCAGTGCCGCCTGTGCTTGTTCCGATGTTTGCTCGACTTCTCCACGTCTCTGTCTCTGGTCCGGCTGCGCGACCTGTACCGGCTGCGAGACGACTTGTGACTGCCGGACCTCCGTCTCTGCGTCTTCTTGGGTTTGTGCGTGTGTCCGTGGCTGTGGCTCCTCGATCGGCTGCGGCTGGTGTGTTTCTTCCGCTTGGCGTGTTTCGCGCCTTCGCCCCTAGCCGGCGAAGTGCTCGTCGACTTGGAGCGTCTCGGCGACTTCGTTCTCTCCGGAACGGCGTGAGTGCCGCTGCGGCTGATGAAACCTCCCCAGGCGTTGTGGTGCTTCGGCAGCGGCGGACTGGGCGTGTGACCGTCGATGTCGCCGCCGCGAGCCTTCGACCTCGCGTCCTCGTACTGCCGCCGCAGCTCCTCGACCTTTTTCTCCAGCGCTTCGGGCCTCACTCTCGGACGGCAGTAGAGCCGCAGGATCCTGCGGCAGACGTCGCGTATCGCAGTCTCGTTGACCTTGAACAGCGAGAACCAAGCGGGCGCCGTGGGTAGCGGAAGTTGGAGTTGCCTCGCGCCGAGATAAACGCAGGCGCACGCGACAGTCTCGGGATGATAACGGAGAAATACGTCGGAGCGTAGCGAATCGTTCATGTAGTTCCAGCATTGCTGCATAAGCGCGCGATTCTTCTCGTAACCGAGAACCTGAAGATACATGACTATTATCTTGTGAGGATGTTTAACGTGAACGCAGAAACCGAGCTCCTTGAGGACCCTGCGCTCGGACTTGATCACCTGATTTTTAAGTCCTACGTAATTCTGATCGAGTACGACGGGCTGTATGGACTTTTGTCCGCAGACCTGTTTGACGTGATTGAAGACGTTTATGACGTCGCGTATGCGTCTCGGTGCCTCCTCGATTTTACTCGCGAGACAAACGCAGCCCATCGCCGTTGTCTCCATGTTGTGTCTCACGAGGGACTTGCTGTAGTAGAAACGCTGGAATATCACCTGACCTGTCGCCATCGCGACCTGCGGCAGTTTCAACAGAATTCCGGCCGTTTGAATTAGCTCGCATCCCAATATTCGAAGATCCGTCTCGGTCTCGGCGTCGAGACCGTCCAGAAAGGACGGCGTCGAGTTTAGCTTCTCGTCGGGCAGCAGACAATTCTGCAGGGTCAGAACAATTTTACCGTAACACTTGGCGTTGTTCGACTGAACCGATTTCGTTCCGGTGGAGACCGACGAATTTTCTTGAGTACCCATCGCATTTAGTCGAAAAGAAACTCGACCGCGTTCGCCGTAGGGCTTTCGACACGAGAACTCCGAACGCTCGCCGAGAGACAACACGAAAAACAAACGTAACCTCAAAAGGTTCGTGCTACAGCTCGTAGAGTCGCGAGCGGAATTTCATCGCCTGCGATTGGTTGCCGTGGTTGGCGAATGAAATCGGCTCTTCTTCTTCTTCTGGCAGCCCACCGTTCCTCCATAAACCGATTCCACACATGCGTGGATCCACCAATGGGGAGGTCTAGAACCGAGCTTCCACCAATCAACGGAGCGCGTGTAGAAACGGTTTATGGGGAAACGGTGGGCTGCCCTTCGTCTTCTTCAATTAGCCAGCATCCACAACGACGAATACCGCCTGGGGCAGCCCACCGTTTCTCCATAAACCGTTTCTACACACGCTCTGTTGATTCGTGGAAGCTCGGTTCTAGACTTCCCCATCGGTGGATCCAAGCATGTGTAGAATCGGTTTATGGAGGAACGGTGGGCTGCCGGCCACAGGTAGTAAGCTCGGTTAATAACCAGTTAAGTAGCCGGATATTGAACCGGTAAATAACCACGGTTATTTATAATATTTTACCGCATGCTATTTATTCGCCGGTTGGCATGGCAGCCCACCGTTCCTCCTAAACCGATTCTACACATGCTTGGATCCACCAATGGGCAGGTCTGAAAGCGAGCTTCCACCAATCAACGGAGCGTGCGTAGCAACGGTTTATGGAGAAACGGTGGGCTGCCGTTGGCATCATTGCGTGTGACCATTTTGCGCAAACGACGCCGACCGCTGAAACCTTCTTTTTTCGGAACGACATTCGCAACGCCTAGCGGCATAAAACACGGGAAAAAAAGAAAACAAATAAAAAACGAAAACAGTTTCCTTGGTATTCATCCTTGTTTGTTTCGGACTTTTTAATGGTATAGTCGCTAAGTCGACATTCGCAGTCCGCCCCAAGCATAATATAACAATGTTTCGGACTTCGGCTATGGCGTTGCACATAACTGCTGCACCCCGTTCTAACGCAGTACTGTACGTGTACTAGGATAAGGTTAGTAATTGTAAATTACTAGCCTTACGGCATATTAACCGAATTTTTCCTGATGCGGGAAACACCCATTTTCCTACAGTTCTAATCCAATCGGCATCCCGCTCATTGCCGCAAAAAATGCATCGCCGCTAGTCGAGAAACGGCATGGCTGTGGCACAATTTTAATCGCCGAGATCACAAATCCACAGAGTCAACGATAAAGATTTTACGAGGTGAGACAAGCATCGTTATTGCCTTTATTACTCTTATCGTAATGACTTTCACATACGACAATGGAAGCCTAACGAAGCTCATTATATTAGCAGTTGGGACATCTCACGCGGATCAACTCGTGCAGCGGCGTCGCGCTCAAGGTTATCGTACGTAACATGGAGGCTTTATGCATCTCCGAAATACTTCTACACAGGATGAATCTCATTGAACTTTTCAATGCGATCAAAGACCTGAATGTCGAAACAATTGAGAGGCTTCTGATACAAGGAGCCAACATAAACGCCGCTGACGATGACGGTTTAACAGCGCTTCACATTGCTTCTATGAACAATAGCTCAAATATTGTACGAATCCTTATACGCCGCGGAGCTTCCATTGACCCAAAAACATATGAAAGCAATGAGAGAGCTTGTTACACACCACTGCATTATGCTGTCGAGAGAGGTCATGAGAAAATTGTCAAAATTCTGCTACTTAACGGCGGTGATGTAAATTTACACACAAAGTCGGGAATGTTACCGCTTGACATCGCAGTCTCAGGACAATATGTGGATATCGCTAGAGATCTTTTGAGTCGCGGAGCTTCTGTTGACTCTCAATGTTCTCCGACGTACCCATCGTAGCCCAATGCATCGCATGTATATACACCACTACATCGTGCCATTGAACATGTTAACCCTGTACTTGTTTCATTGCTTATTGACGCTGGTGCTGATGTTAATGCTGTCAAGAACGTTGAGTTGACTCCGCGTCAGCTTTTTGTGAACAAGGGACGTATAGGAACGATCCAAACATTGTCGGAGCATGGAGACAATGTCGATCCCGTAGATGGTGAATTTCAAACGCCGCTATGTATCGCTATGGAAAAAGGACACGTGATACTTCGATTATCCGAATCTGGAAGCTGTAGAGATGACGAATATGCGAGATACGAGATAATTACAAAACTGTTGTTGGAACACGGAGCTGTATACGTTCCTGAAAACAAGATTTTCCAGAAGAGTCTACATGCTGCTGTGAAAGTGGGAAGTACAACGACTGTAAGATATATCTTGAAGTCTTTTCCCGACGCAATGGTGTCATGCCGCAACCGACTGCAAGACAATTGTACGCTGTTGCATACAGCGGCCGAAAGCTGGAATGTAAAATCAGTTGAGTTCCTTATGCGCCACGGCGCTAATGTGAATGCCGAAGATAAACACGGAAGAACCCCGATATTTTACGTGGTGAAGGAAGATTATAAATCTCCGTCGCGTAAAATGAAAAGTCCTGCGGAGGCTCTGAAAATCGCTGAAACGCTTTTAAGCAACGGAGCTAATGTGGATTCTGGAGCTAAAAATGAGAAAACTCCGCTCCACTGTGCAGTAGAAAACTGTCATTACGAAATGGTCAAATTGTTGCTAATGCATAACGCCTGTGTCGAGAGCCATGTTGAAAGTGGCATTGGCCCTCTTCACGTTGCTGTGAACAAGGGAGATGTAGAAATCATCCGAACTTTGTTGGAGCATGGAGCCAATGTCGATGCTAATGTCGATGCTAAAGTTGCTGGAATTCACACTCCGCTACATATCGCTATGCACAAAGTATATATGATACTTCAATCATTTAAATCTGGACGCCATATAGATTCCAAACACGCGACACTTCAAACGCGATGGGAGATGATTACAAAACTGTTAGTGGAACACGGAGCGGCATTTGTTCCTGAAAACACTATTTTCCAGAAGGGTCTACATGCCGCTGTGAAAATGGGAAGTACAACGACTGTAAGATATATCTTGAAGTCTTTTCCCGACGCAATGGTGTCATGCCGCAACCGACTGCAAGACAATTGTACGCTGTTGCATACAGCGGCCGAAAGCTGGAATGTAAAATCAGTTGAGTTCCTTATGCGCCACGGCGCTAATGTGAATGCCGAAGATAAACACGGAAGAACCCCGATATTTTACGTGGTGAAGGAAGATTATAAATCTCCGTCGCGTAAAATGAAAAGTCCTGCGGAGGCTCTGAAAATCGCTGAAACGCTTTTAAGCAACGGAGCTAATGTGGATTCTGGAGCTAAAAATGAGAAAACACCGCTCCACTTTGCAGTAGAAAACTGTCATTACGAAATGGTCAAATTGTTGCTAATGCATAACGCCTGTGTCGAGAGCCATGTTGACAGTGGCATTAGCCCTCTTCATGTTGCTGTTGATAAGGGACATGTACGAATTGCCGAAGCTCTTTTGAATAACGGAGCCCGCATCGACTCTGCGTGCGACCAAGGCTGTATGCCTTTGTCTTCCTCCAATTTTAATTGGCCCTGTAGTAGCCCTGGGTCTCCTGGGTATCGTCCAGCATCTACTGAGCATTGTTCATTATCACGATCCTGTGTACCGACTTGTGCCTCGGACCAAGCGCCAGTAGTACTTAATTCCTTGCCCGTCAGGCACTTGACACCGCTCGACTGCGCCGCCAAGAAAGGCCACGAAGAACTCGTCAAGCTCCTTCTGAGTAAGGGCGCTCATGCTAATGCCAGCAGTGTCAATAATTTAACGCCACTGTATTCTGCAATAAATAAGGGACACGATCGGATTGTAAAACTACTTCTAGATCATGGATTTAACGTCGACGTTAACGACGAACAATTCAAGAAAGCATTATTTTCGGCCGGTAGTCTTGGATACAAAAGAGCTATTGAGCATATCTTGAAGTCCCGTCCTGACGTCAATGTAGTAGTCGATAATAGAGGTCGTACACTTTTGCATAAAGCAATTTCAGGCGGGTTGGTGAATGTAGCCGAGCTATTGATAAAAGCCGGGTCCGACTTGAATGCTGTAGGCGTGGATGGAAAAACTCTGCTATTACATGCTCTAGCTTGTTCGATCTCTGCTCGAAATCCCTCTAACAATCCATTCCCGTGGGATACGCAGCTTTATGAGGATTTCGAATCTAAAAGATTCGACAAAATTGTGAAGTGTCTCTTGGAGCATGGGGCTCGAGTTGATCCTACCGACGAGAATGTAAAGAACACATTGCTCCTTGCTATTAAAAGCGGAAGGCACACGCTCATTGGGCATGTTTTGAAATATTGTCCCGATGTTAAAATGCTGTTGCACGCAAACGGTACTCCCCTTTTACATACCGCAATTAAAGAAAAACGTGCGGAAGTGGCCAGGGTATTAATAAAGTACGGAGCTAATGTAAATGCCACGAACGTAAGTGGCCAAACTGCACTTCACCTTGCAGCTTGTGATAATCATAAAGTTGTAGAAATGTTAATACAACACGGCGCTAACATTGATCTCAGAGACGAAAATGGCAGGACAGCACTGCATATAGCTGCTCGTGGGGCACCACTACAAATTATGACGGTTCTTCTAGAGTATGGTGCTGATGTTAATATCACAAGTAACAATAATTTCACAGCCCTCGATTATGCTGTGCAAATTTTACCGTTTCAGACAGACTATAAAACGCATGATCATATTCTTATAAAGCATTTAATTAAAATGAAAGCCGCAAATCTATTCGTGAGTCAAAAGAATTTGCAATCAATCGATTCGTGTGTTTCCTACGGCTATTTGTATGACACTTGTAAGGCCGAATGTGAAAAGATGAGGAAGACGAAGGTCGCCGGTACTAGATTTTCATTCTATGATATCTTGACTGGATTCCACTACGCAAGAAATAAAAGTGTCGTAAGAACTTTGGAGTCGCTTGACTACGAAGCCATATTCCCGGTGTATTCCGATTGGATAAGAAATAATTTCAAGAGAGCCCAAAAAAGAGTCTATTTGTTAACTGGCAGCGCAACTTTTTTTAATTACTCACTGGGATACGAGTTACCTGCGGATTTAACTATGGA
This sequence comes from Exephanes ischioxanthus, assembly GCA_958510785.1. Classification (NCBI taxonomy): domain Eukaryota; kingdom Metazoa; phylum Arthropoda; class Insecta; order Hymenoptera; family Ichneumonidae; genus Exephanes; species Exephanes ischioxanthus. The sequence continues at coordinate 18,954,790 of OY294020.1, read as the reverse complement.
AATCTTCGGTTATCTCAGTAATTTTGATTTGCAAAACTTGATTGAAGCTTACACCAATGACAACGGTGATAAGTTGTACGAAATCCACGAAAGAAACAAGCGGAAAAATAACGTGATAATAGAAGGATTCAGGGTAAAAAGCAGGAATGCCGTGGAGAGAGAGGTAAAACTGTTTTTGGAATCTATAGCAGGGAAGGAAGTCAAGTTGGAGAGCGTAAGAGAATTACAGGGCGAAGAAAAAGATACATACCTGGTGAGGTTCTCGGAGTTTGCGTCGAAAATATCGGTAATGAAACGAAAGAAAATATTAAAGGGAAAGAATGTCTTCATTGACAATGATTCAACGGAGCGACAAAAAGAGATTCAAACATTGGTAATAGAAATGGCAAAACAGAAAAGAAAATCTGGAAAAAGAACGAGCATTGGGTACATGAAATTGTGGGTGAACGACAGACAATACGAATGGAATGAGGATACTGAAGAGCTGGAAGAAAGGAGAACGGAAGGGAGAAACCGGAAGAGACCGTGGGAGTTGTTAAGAGGTACGGAAAGAGAAAATCGACTAATAAAACGTGCGAGGACATCAATACGGAAGAGAAATTGAGCGGAAGACATGAAAGGGAATTGCGCAAACCAGTAGAGGATACAATGCAGGACATTTTATACCGAGCAAGGTTGAAGGTTCAAGAAAAAAAAGTTTGTTATTTAGGGGCATGTAACTACAGCGGATAAACCCATGCTGGACAAATTTTTTTTTGTTACAATTTACATACATTTTCTTTTGTGTTTTTTGATTTTTCGCTAGGGTAGATTCATAATTATTATGATTATAAGGGTGTTGCTTTGAAGATCCGGGTTTGTCGATAGTTAATAGTATAATATTCGTCTCGTTTATCCGAAAGTGAAATTTCTTTCATATGCCGATTATAAATGGAATTTCGTTTCGAATGCTGTTCTGAAAATAATGATTTTATTTGCCATAGTTTTAGGTTCGTAATAATAAGATGTTCCATGCGAGCCTGATTTTTTTACTGTTTGCTGTGTAGCGAGAGTGCTAATAAAAAGTGTATTTTATGTAAGTCTTTTCTACCTTTTAGAGTTCATGCATTTTTTTAGATATTTTTTGTTATATCGCTGGGAGGTAATGACATCACAGTTACCTTGTCCTTCACGGTTTCTTTTTTTCGTATTACTGCACTCCGAATATGTCATACTTAACTGTTTTGCGCTCGATGTAGAGAAGTTTCAGCGAGGGATTGTAGTGGAAATGTGTCATTAGTACGAATTAAAATTCAAACAACTTTTGAATTTAATAGAAACGACGTCAATGTTTTTAGAATTATATTCAACGATATTTAATGTCAATGATCGTATCAACGATTGAAAGCTCTGCTTGCACATTTTAAAGCAAGCTTGCGCAATATTGAATCGGTCCATCGGATGTTGACAAAACATAGGATTCAATATTATCCGATCGAACTTAGGTTTTGCGTAGAATTTAACGTTTTCCCATAAACGCCACTGCAACTGGTCACGAGACTAAAATGCTTTAATTGACTTTCTCCGTTAAGCAGACGCCCATATTATGCATCCAAGAGCTAATATAAAGAAATGCGATCACCAATCAGCTGCTGTCCAGTAACATTACAGACTGGAATTCTGCCAAGGCAAAATGTTGAGAGTGCGCCTGAAGGCGTCGATGTCCGTGATATAGTAATCACGAGTTGACCGCGTAGTCTTCTTTGTATCTTTGGACAACCGGGTTAAATACTTCAGCGGATATTCGACCGATTTTCCTAAAAAATGTAAAGCACTGTATTAGACTTTGAAAAAGCACACTTCTTTGTAACAAAATATTTTAAAGGTCCAATTAATTTGCAAATTTCTCTTACCGTTTCCATTATCCCGTAGTTGCACAGTATCAGCCGAGTCCTCCATGGGGTCGTCATATCCCACAATTTGAATACTCAGCTTCCGCAAACGACGATCGTATTCGCCCATAGTGAACTTCATCATCCACATTCGCAGTTCCTCGACGGTCATTTTATTCATAATTTCCAATTCTCGTACTTCTCTATTGAAACCATATTTGCCCGCCATAATCTCAATCCAGTTGGCTTGCTCCCCGTCTTCACGGCCAATCGCTTCGACTTCTTCTTTTTTCACTGTTATCAGTTTTGTCTTTATGCAGAGCAAATGATTTTTCGTCATGTCTTTGAATGCTTGGTTGAAAAAACTGCGCAAGTTTTCTATTCGATAGTCAACGTCCTCCACAGTATCGTCTTCGAGAACTATACCCGTGATGGCATAGCCGAACATTCCGAAATTGCCCCTTAGTAAGTCGCATTCGTTATCTCTGGGAAGAAAATGTGCCATAATCATCTGAAAGTAAATGAATAAATAAATAATAATATTTTCAATAATTTAATAAATTGGGAAAGGTTCAAATAATTGTTGTATAGAGTTTTTAAAGATCCCCTACGCTCAGGTAGTCAATCATCGAGACCAATTTGAACGATGGATCCTCGAATTGATAGTAATTCGTCACAAACGACTGCAAATGCTGAGAATCGAAACTTCGCACTCTGCAGCAACGTACTCCGCGTGGAATCTTGTTCATACTGTGATGAGGCATAGTATTCGGTAATAGTGGACGACAGTTCAGTATATCGATGCATTCCAATGCAGCATCGATGACGTCGGCTCCTTCCATGTTCCCCTGTACATAGCACTGGACGTACATGTGGTCGGTGAAATGTTTGACGAAGTCTTGAAACTTATCGAACTCGATATCGGAAAGGGCCGCGTACATTTCGGTGATTGACCAGTAATGCAGTATCGTAAGCGATCGCCTCACATCTCTGAAACATTTACGGCACACACTGCATGATCAGTTTTACGCGAAACGCGAATATTAGATTACATTTATTTAAAAACATTTATATATGGTACTTGGTCTGGCGGCTTGGGTCCAAGAAAACAGGAAGAAGAAGAAACAAAATTTCATGTCCGAAACATCGAAGATCTGTTCGATAGTTGTAATTGAATTTTTTCGAACGAGGCTTCAATAAGTTAAATTGTTTTCTCCATGATTTTTTCACGGAGAAAGCTTTGGTCTCATTAAATGTTTGTGTTCGAAGTTTCAACGCTCTTATACACGAAATGTTCGAAAATGTTGTAAAATGAAGTTAAAAAAAGAAAAATATGTCTTGTATGTGATTATGCTGTACGAAATATCTCTCTATCAGACTTTGAGCATAGATGAAATTTGGCACACATCTTTTAATTTAAGAAAATTTACAGTTATCAAAGTAACGGTTTCAATAAAAAATGTTTGGTAACAACCTTGATGAATATAAATAAAGGTGTTTGGATTTTATGAGAATTGGTTCTTTCTTCTTCATTATAGAGCAAGCTATGGTGTCGTTAAAAAAAATCGAGATTTTAATTGTCAGAGTAGTTTAAATAGTCCAAAACATCCAGAAATGTGATTGTTGAGATAGTGAGTTGAAATGGAACACTGGGTACACTTGGTACACTTGGTGCACTCGTACAGTGGTCGCGTCTCTTCCCTCGGTGTAATTTTCATGTCAATTGAATGCCAGTTCCAGATTTTACACGATTTTGAAGTGTTTGAAAAAAGGTTGTGGTAGTTGTAGCTTGCATACATTTTGAACTATCGTCCTTGAATTGCATGCAAATATAATATGATGTTGAAAGATCTTTGGTATTGAGTTCGGCCGAAATCTATCCAAGCGCGAACATTTTGTGTAATTTTGATTTTTTTCAAAAATTCCTAAAAATGATGCCATTTGAGTTAACATGGAGTTATCGAGCTGAAATTTGACAAAGGAATCGACTAATACAGTACATACAATGTTTCGTATGAAATTTGGCGACAGTGGATTGAACCATTCCGAGATAGACAAGCGCCACGAAAAGTAGCAGTTGGCGCAATAATTGCGACATGTGCTGTACATGTCGCAATTATTGTGCGATTATTTATCAATACGCCGACATTTAATTTCTAATCGGAGGGACGTTTTTGAAATTGAACAGATTGAAATTTTCATATTGCTTTCACATAGAAGAAGCTTCTCGAAATGGAATTTCGTGAACATTAGAAAAAACGATATCAAAATTTCAATTCCCAACTTTTTAAAATTACTATAAACAATCTAATTTGAGCAAGCTTTGGACTAAAGAATTCAAATTTTGCACACTGATGCAAATAAAACAAAATAAATCTTTAAAGTACGCTTAGTGCAGAAGCCAGTGGAAATTGACAAATGCATTTAGATTCTGAACAATCGTACAAAGTAACTTCTTCCGAACCAAAATAACGCATAATTGAAAATTGGGCTTTTCTAGAGTATTATATGTCACATTGTTACAAAGAAGACTGAATGAAATTTTCATATTGCTTCTTCATTATTTTCATCTTTCGCAGAGTTTGCTCTTTCTTCCATTACAAGAGATGGACGGTCATGATTAAATATAAATTAATAACAATTAATCTGCAAATTTGCATTCTGGGCAGCTTTCGCTTGAACGCTTCTTTTCTTTTTTCATAAGAAACATTTGTGACTTACTCGGCGAGCTTCTCTGGATCCATTATTTTCCTTCGGTATATCTGGAGAATTTCTTTCTTCGCCAGGTCGAACAAATCTTCGGTAAGCAGATTCCAGTACATGGTCAGGTAGCTTGTGATGTCCTTCAGGAAAGTCTTAAATTTATCAAATAACGAACAGCCATATAAATCACATTCCTGATATCTCAATCCTCAGTGCGCCGCCCTACGTTATTAATCATTAAGTGCACGCAAGGTCGATTCGATGCCAACACCTCATGTATGCATTTTTTTGGGAAAATAATTGAGACTTTTTTGTTGTAGCATATTTATACAGCTTAAACTTTTTTTTGTTTTCAGTCATCAAAAAAATGTTTGAAGCCGAAACTGCGTACTATTCGACTGCAAAATTTTGCAAAAAAAATTCCCCTCTGCGCACACCAATGTTTAACAATGTATATAAATCATTCTTACAGGTAGTTTCTGATTGAAACCATTGGCTTTGATCCAAAGTCCCTTCAAGCCTGGAGAAATTCTGTAATTCACTTCGGCAAAGTAAAGCCGATTCAAGCGCTCGGCGATCAGATTCTTCAGGATTTTTTCGTACAAGTCGAACATGGCGAAGCTGAGAATACATTACGTATATATAATACACCCTAATATAAAAAATTATGAAGTTGTATAAACGAACTGGCATGTTAAATTTTAAATACAAAACTGAGTTAAAATTTATTTTTCAGTGTGTTAAATACATGCAGAAAGGTCGATTCAATATACCGAGCATTCGGCTTAACACGTGCCTTTACACCGAATCTGTTTTCTTCGTTTAGGTGTAAAAACTTTGTATAACTCGTACAAGTTTTCATACACCATTTTTTTACAGCTCATAAATCGCGGTACGTACATCGACAATTCATTACGGATTGCTTTCGACTGTGAGTGCATTGTACATACTTGTCAACCGACACGAATGGTATTGGCGAAATATAATGAAGATTCGCATAGCTCTCCGGACCTCCGGCATGCGAATCCGCTTTGTGCCAAACTTCTAACAAAGCGTCCGAGTGGATCTGAATAGGCTGATCGATGAAATGAGCCTGCGTCCTGGCATTCGTCACCCACGCTTCTTGTGGTTCGATCTTTATGTACGCTTCTTCTGGTTCGACTTTTATGTAGGCTTCTTCCTGTTCGATCTTTATGTACGCTTCTTCTGGTTCGATTTTTATGTAAGCTCCTTCCGATTCGAACTTTATGGTCAGCTCATCTTCCTTCGGTTTCTTCACACGAGAGGATTGACGAATTGCCGTTTTTTTTGGTTTTCCAGACCCTCTGAGTTTTTTTCTTAGGGATGACATTTGCGTTCGGTTTTTCTCGCAGTTATCAAGCAATCTCGGAATTCGACAATTGTTCGTTCCGATCGCTGTTTTACTGTTATACAGTTATGGATTGAACATTTTTTGTAACTTGTCCGAAGTAGATTTTTTAATATTTTTCGAGCTGTGAAGCGCAAGGACCTAAGCGGCGTAATTTGCACAATTGCAGACCGCTTAGTGAGCTGTGCCGGTTTTCCACAATACCCAATAAACTGTCTCGGTCGGTAACTTGGCTTTACCGAACAAAGGGTAAATACCGACGGACTCAAAACAAAAATTGTGTACCACATTCTTGGGTGCTTTCGATTCGCCGTTATAATGATGGTGTGCATGCGCGCGGTCGGTTTTTCGTACGAATTCATATCAAAAAACGACCGTGCGCAAGCGCAGTCACGTTGTAATAACGAAAAAAAACGCCAAATCGAAAGCAGCTCTTGTGGCTTTATGGAATCGATCGAGACTTCAGACATCTACATGTATTATAAATAACCGTGGTTATTTACCGGTTAAATATCCGGCTACTTAACCGGTTACTAACCGAGCTTACATCACTAGCTCTGGGCGTACTCTAGAATCGCTCGGAGCTCGGAGTACAGGTTTAAATGCGCGCGCACGGTAACTCCATTTTCTCTCTAGCGAAGATGGCGCGCGATCGTTTTTTTAGGCGCCAAAACATGCCGAACTAGTTGCAACGTAGCTTTCTACTGTGCACTTACCGAGCTACTGTGCTGTGTACCGGGATTCTCACCTTGCGTGGTTGCATGAAAAAATTAAGTTTGATCCGCATATGTAAAATAAATTCAATTCAAAGGGTGAACAATAAAGATGACAAATTTCGCGGCGCTGTAGAGTCGAGATAAGTCGTAAAAATGGACAACCCGATGAACGGGACTGGACATGTTCACAGTGGAAATAACGACGAATGCACCGTGATCGAGAAACAAGGAGCCGACGATCCACAGGCCGTTGAATATCTCGCAGTTCCGATCAAACAGCAAAGCGACAAGAGACAATACAGGTTCCGTGTTCAATTTTTATACATATGAAATAATTTTTTTAATACCCCTTCATAACTCGTCTTGGAAAAAAATCTTGGTCAGACCTATTGTAACATTATCTTTGTCCGTTCCAGACCCATACGACTGTCGAATGGCCTCACAGCTCTGTTGATCAGCGATCCCAATGGAGCTTCGCTGCAGGTAGACGAGACGCAAGCAACCAACGGAACACGCAAAGGTGGTGAGTGAGATTGCTGCTGAGAACTTTCACTGTTTATTCCCTGTAACATCGGCGACTTTCGAAATTAAATTTATTATGCAAAGACAGTGGTTACTGGTTAATTTGAAGAAATTTGGAAGCGAATGTTTATTTGATTTTTACTTGGTAAGTATTGACACTCAACAATCGTAAAGGCGAGCATTCCGACTGACGCACATTTTTTTTTTGTTTTTTCATGTTGCTTCTGTTTGAGGCAATACAAAAACCCAAAACATCCATCCTCTCTGAGCTCAGTCGGTATTGAAAACTGTAACTAATTTTTTCAACAATGCTCAGCCTCTACAGTCACAAGGATATTCTCATATGAAGCAGATCTTGCAAAAAAATATTAATTACAATTTTTATCAATGGTCAGAGCACTTCACGTCGCTCTTAAGATCATTTCGCTCCTTGTTTACGACAATACAAAAACCGAAAACATCCAGCCTCTCTGAGCTCGGTCAGTATAATAACTATAACAATTTTTTTTTTAACCATGCTCAGCTTCTGCCGTCAAAAGCATATTTTTATATGAAGCAGATATAGAAAAAAAAAAAAAAAAATGAATTACAATTTTTATTAATAATCGAGGCACTTCACATGGCTCTTAAGAGTATGTAAAATACTGCTATTGTGAACGAAGATTGTAACAAATGCTATTTTGAGACCATGAATATTCAAAGAAAAAAAGAAATTGTCCTTCATCACAGAATTGGTAGACACATAAAACGATAATTTTCATTTTCCATTAATGTCTACTTTCTCAAAGCAGCATTTATTACTTTTTGTTATCAACTAGACGTGGGAGGGATAGCTGCTATGGTGTACCACATCACGTTACACGATAGAGACCTTTCATTTTTTTTCTTTACTAATTTTCATACCCTATTTAACATTTTTTGATGGACAGTCGGCAACTGTGAAATATTATCAATGAATATTACGGAAAGGGAAGAAACTTATTTTTAACGCTCCAGCTCTTTTGGACGTGACCTTTTAATAATTAGTGAAAGGATTCCTGCTTAATTATTATTATTATTATTATTATTATTATTATTTATTTACAGAAAGAAAGTTAACAACTTATAGAATGTGCATCATATAGTTATCATTTATTAGACAAGTTTATCGAGTCTATTTAGTATTTAGGATTAAGTTTATTTCAGTTTGACATAGTTTTACGGCTTTGCACCCTGGGATTTTACAAACAAAATAAATAGTCATATTTGGTGAAAAACTATAGTGACTCCAACTAGTTGAGCTTCCACTGGTGGTACAGTGGAATTAATAGAGGATGAAAAATTAAAAATTATGAATCTGAATTAAGGAGTTAAAAAAAAGTGCAACAACGTATTTAAGCAAAAATAACTCAATTTATGCTAATAAATTGATGGGCATATCTTTATACAGTTTCTTCTTTCAAGACGAATTTGTAATTTTATTTCGATCTTAACAATTGGGACTTTGTTCGTTGATACATGCTCTATAAATTGAACATTTATGATGATATTCATTGTAACACGTCTACTCTGCCAACTAAACTTTTCTTCTCATTGAAACGTAAAAGAGAAAACATGTCTTGTTGGATTCGTGAAACCTCTTTCATTGGTTCATTGATTCGTTGAAAATGTTCATTGGTTCATTGATTCGTTGAAAATGTTCATTGGTTCATTGAACCAATAAACATTTATGATGATATTCATTTTAACACCTCTACTGTGGCAACAAAATTTTTCTTCTCATTGAGAAGTAAAACAAAAAAAAATGTCTTGTTGGATTCGTGAAACCTCTCTCAAAAAACAAACTGCTTTGTACTCAATCGGCATATCCGTATCGTAAGGAAAACTTTCAATTTTTACGCAGCTTAACGAAAAGTCAGTTGTAAAGATTAACTAATCGCTATTACTGTCATTAACACATTAATTTTAGTATTAGTAAAAGAGATTTATTTCCAAAGGCAATATTTATACAGTTATCTTCTTATAATAATTTTACACCTAATAATAATTTTACCTCTTGGCGAAGGGCCGTTCATTTTATTTTATATTAATTCATTATATAGCGAGTGCGCACAATTGGACTGATAAGGACAAAACTGATGGTACTTCGCCTAATTCCAAAAGAATGAAGATGGATGAAATATTGGTAACAGCAGAAGAGATAGTAATCATAGTGGTGCATAATTTCAATCCAAAGAGCGGCACCATCTGAGATCTTTTTTCCTCTCCAGGTTCAATGTGCATTGAACATCAGAGTTGGAAGTTCCAGTGATCCATCCGAAATTCCAGGTTTAGCGCGTTTCATGGAACATGTGGTCTTCGTGCGATTTGAAAAGTCTTCGCAGGTGCGATTCAGCTAAATAATGCTATCGCCTGAATTTCCAAAAAAACAATTTTATATTTTTCATTTTCTTCAGGACTTCAGTGAATTCATAAATAACAACGGTGGTTGGTGTTACGCATACACGAGCTGTAATAAAACTGCTTTCAACTTCGCGATTCCGGGAAAGTTTCTGCGTAGAGCACTCGATCATTTTGCTCGATTCTTCACAAGCTCTTTGTCGATCAAACAGAACGCTGTTGTTCGCGCTCGACAATCTTTACACGGACGACAATTCTTTCGCAACAATCTGACGGACGAAGGGCTGCATTCTGCAGTCGTCCACTTCAAGGAAGAACATTATAGAACGCATAATGTGACCATCGCGATAGAGGTATACATTTAAAAAAAAATGAAATTTGCACGTTGCTTCCGCTCTCATTTCCACCAATGGCAAAATCTTTCTAAGAGGGTACGTCGATCAATGTTTCCTCCCTCGTGAAGGAAACTTAGTCACCAGTGTAAAAGAGTCAGGTGTAATGTTGCGTGAACACTTTTTTCTTTTTGCTTATCGTTATCAGTTGGTGTTTAATACGTACTCAGTCAGCTAAAAATTATCTTGGATCGTGTAAAAGTTAAACTGAATTGTTAGAAAGATCCCGGAAAGCAATTTGAAAAAAAAATTGATTTCAGGGTCTTTGAGGGTTTTCATTCCTCGTGCATTTAAATCTCATGAAAAAAAAATAGGAAAAAACTTTCACAAAGCTCACTCTATGAGTGATCAAATTTTCGTTTGCTCTATTTGATATACAACGATTGTCCGAGCTAATTATGAGATTTTTTTCTGATAGGCGAACTTGCCACTGGAAACCCTGGAAAAGTATATCACAGATTGTTTTCTGAGCATACCAAAAAAGCCCTTGAACAAGCATCGTTTTTGCGAGTTGAAAGGAGCCGATCTGTTGGATATATCGAGACTGCAACGGTTGTACAGAGTAGATGCGGAGGACAAAGCTGGCACGGTTGGTTTTGTTTGTCAAGATAAACATGACATTTTTCTTCATTTGCGTTTGACAAAATCTCTACCGACAATTTTCAGATTGAATTCGTCTGGACGGTTCCATCGCTATATCAATGCTGCAGAAGCAAACCGCTCGAGTATGTTTCATGGACGATATGTCACAAGGGCAAAGGATCGTTGATCGGTTATTTGCGAAGGGCCGGCTGGTGTCTGGATATATCCAGCAGCACAGCGATATCACATTCGAACTGTTGCCTCTTCACAGTCACATTGATACTCATGAACGATGGTTCCAAAGAATATGAAGGAATCGGCCGGGCCGTTTATTCATACCTAAATCTGATGCGCAATGAAGGCCCAAAGAAACGAATTCACGATGATATTCGTAAGACCAATGAGGCAAAGTTCAGGTAATTGTTATATGGAAAATATATTTTCATCACAAGGTGCGAAAATGGCCACTTTTCCGCCCGCTTCGCGTGCGTAAAACCGCCATTTTCGCACCTTGTGATGAAAAATTTCGTACATCCCTCGTGCGAAACACTTTTTCTAACTCTTGTGATTACAGCACTCGCCTTCGGCTCGTGCTGCAAACTCAGACTCGTTAGAAAAACGTTTTTCGCCCTCGTGGAGTAATGTACTAATTTTTCCCGACTATGCTAAAATAACCACATTCCTTGCATGGATTGCGGCCGGAAAATAGCCTATTATTGACCGATGAACATTATTAAACTGTGCGCATGCGCAGTGCAGCTTCATTACTCCCTAGGGAGTAATAGGGCTCATCACTCCTTCTGGAAGCTCTATTACCTCCGAGAGAGTAATGGTCATTGGCGAATATGACGATTTTGCGACGCAAGAAATGTGGTTATTTCAACGAAGTCGAAAAGAAAACCTTCGTATCCTACATGGGAGTGAGTGCGTTTTCGGCTCGTGTGATTTCTGCCCTCGTTTCGCTCGGGCATTAAACTTCACACTCTGTGAAAATCACGCACTTCCCTCCCTTGTAACATTATATATTATTTTTCTCGACTACGCTAAAATGATCATATTTCATGCCTGCAGCGCGGGTGGAAAGTTACCGAATCTTGACCAGCGAGAGGAAAAGTAGTCGAGTTCGAGGAAAACTAGCTGAACGGGAAGAAAAGTGGTACTTTTCCCCCCTGGGGAAGAAAAGTAGCTGACAAGCCGGTGGGCCGTTGCAGACATAAAAAAATGCTCAATTTTAGCATAGTCGGGAAAAAAATATCGTATGCCACAAGTAAGGAAGTGCATTTTCACCTCGTGTGAATTTCTGCCCTCGCTTCGCTCGGGCATCAAACTTCACGCTCGGTGAAAAGACGCACTTTCCTCCCTTGTGCCATAATACACTATTTTACGAATGATTCTGTGATCACTTTACCCCCGATATATCTGTGTAGATTCTTGGACGGAAAGCAACGGGCCGAACTTCCCGATCTGTGCGATAACATGGACTTCGATTCTTCCGCCAGTTACTTAACCGGAAACGACGTTTGCTACGAGTGGGACCCGGTAATGATAACGGCTTGCATGAACGAGTTGTCCCCGGAGCACGTGAATATCGTCATATTCGACAAAGCCGACGTAGATGAACCTCGCAAAGTCGAGCCGCGATTCCAGACGAAATACACGGAGACCGGCATAGCCAAGAGACTCATCAACGACTGGAAAAGAGTTCAACCGCTGCCGCAATTCAAACTCCCGAAAGCTAACGTCTACGTTGCTGACGATTTGACTTTGCTGCCTACACTCGAGAACTTCGCTCCGCACCCCGTCAAGATACACTCGTGTGCTCAATCCGAGATTTGGTACAAACCCTACTCGGAATCGCCACTTCCGACGTGTGAGATGAACGTACATTACATCTCTCCACTCCCGCTCGCGTCGCCAGAGAAGTCAGTAAAATTACGAACACTATTGTTTAGAACGTTCGATTGAAATATTTTAACGATATCCAACGTCGTTGCAGCGCGGCAATGCTCGACCTGCTGGTAACAACGCTGAAGCAACTCCTCCTCGAAGAATTGTATCCGGCAACGACCGCCGTATTGCACTACCATCTGCGAACGACCGAGATAGGTCTGCATGTGAAACTCCATGGCCTCAATCAGAAGATACCCGTAAGAACCGATATATGCAACCAACGATCCCTGGTGGATCGAAGAACCATCGTTCGTCAATTGTTTTCGCTTGACAACCAAGAATCAACGATTGCTTTTTCACAAACAAAAAAATCCTCAAGCGAACCCAAACAGTAATCATTGCTTTACGGTTGCCAATTGGATTGCTTTTTCCATCCGCAGTTTTCTCATCTCGCGGACCGTCCTAATTTAAGGCGATTTGACACCCCGCTTAATCGGCGCCCGGTTGGTAACACATGGTGGCCGCGGTCAGGGAAAACCGGGAGAAGTCAGGGAATTTAAAAATTGGTCAGGGAACGAGTAAATTGTCGCCAAACCTTCTATAAATAAATATAAAGTACATAAAAGGAAGCCATGAAAAAAAAATTGGGAACATTTTGAAAAAAAAAAAAAAAAACACAATTAAACATTATACAATAATTAGGTATTTTCATCTGCATCATAAATTTGTTTTAATAGACGTCGTTAGTAGTTTGGTCAGGGAACATTTTTAATTGTTCAGTGAAAAGTCGGGAAATTTTTTCCAGGGGAAAAAGCGGCCACCATGTAACAGAAACTGATTCATTTTTTTTGCACAGTTGTTGACCATTTCCGGTATAAAAGCAAATTCTTATGAGAAGTGGATGTGAATTCAACTTCATGGAAGAATTTTCTTTCGGTTGTAGATGATCAGCACCGCAAAAAGAAGAAAAAAATCATTACAGATTTTATTAGCGATCGCGGTATTTCGCCTGCTCTTAACTTTGGGTTGGATTACAGCGAACTGCCAAGGCATTTCTCGCAAGCGAAACATCGCATGAACCCGCTATAGATGCGTTATCCATCGAACACAACTAAGAGTTGGACGAGCAACCGTTCGCCCTCGATTGTTGATCATTGGCTCACATTTACTAAAACCGAACGATTGATTCACGATTCTCTTTCGGCACCTTTTCGTCGAAGTGCAACCAGTTGTTAATTGCAATTAATGTCTGATGGTTACTCGATCCGCTAGTGATACGCTTAATCGAATAAGTCCGCGTACTACATCGTTACGGTAATCGAAAAATTTTAGCTTCTGTTGCAAACGATAACGAAAAGCATAGCGGACTGCTCAAATCTCGTGACGAAAAGTCTATTCGATGCATTGAAAGTACGGCAACTCGATGCGTACAGCAGAACGTATGGAAGAAGTGGAAAACTGACAAAGTAGGCAATTTCGTAGTTTTGGATCCGAGGCGTCAGGAACCCGTTTTTACAGATTTAATTATACACAGATCCAGACTGGACACACTTGACTTAGTGAGATGAAATTGTACACGGCACACACCCGACGAGAAAAAACTATACGAAGCTGTAAAAGCGGGTTCGTGCTTCTGAGGCCGTACCTGACCTTTCCGCGATAATCGACAAAGCAATAACAGCACGTGTTTCAGAGAATTGGAATTGTCGATAACGAGGTTGGTCCACTGGACCGTTGTTGACAAACACGCGGCTCTCGATGGTGTAACATTCAACGAATTCCTACACTTCGTAAACCTTTACCGCGACCGAATTTACGTCCAATGCTTGGTAAAAGGAAACATGACCGAGACTGAGGTTACCGACAGTGTAGAGAAATGCGTTGAAATATTGGATTGCGAGCCTCTATTGCCGAACACCATGCCCCAGCTCAGAACCATCGAGATTCCTCGCGGCGTACTTTGCTGCAGAGTGAAGGGTCTTCGATCGAACGAACTACCCGCGGTGAGGAATTGCTATCTGTTCGACGATCGGTCGATCGAGTTGATCGCGATGATCGACATGTTCCATGTAAGTTGTATCTTTTAGTGCAGATTGTAATTCATGGTGGCCGCGGTCAGGGATAACCGGGAAAAGTCAGGGAATTTCAAAATTGGTAAGGGAAAATAGTATATTATGCCACCAGGGAGGAAAGTGCGTTTTTTCACCGACGCGTTAAGTTTGATGCCCGAGCGAAGCGAGGGCAGAAATTCACACGAGGTGAAAATGCACTTCCTCCCGAGTGGCATACGCTATTTTATTTTTTTGCCCGACTATGCTAAAAAGTAGCCACATTTCTATGCCTGCAATGGGGATGGAAAGTGGCCCGCCGCAGTACTTTTCAGCCCGCTGCGTTACGTTTCGGCCCGCTGCGATACTTTTCGGCCCGCTGGTCAAGAATCGACAACTTTCCGCCCCCGTTGCAGGCATGGAATGTGGACTTTTTAGCGTAGTCAGGCAAAAAGTAAATTGTCGCGAAACCTTCTATAAATAAATAAAACGTAAATAAAAGGAATCCTTGAATAAAAATGCCGAACATAAAAAAAAATAACAGAATTAAACATAAAATAATTAGGCATTTTCATTTGCATCATTAATTTTTTTTTTTAATAGACTTCGTTAGAAGTTTGGTCAGGAAAAATATTTAATTGGTCAGTGAGAAGTCAGGACATTTTTTTTAGGGCAATAAACGGCCACCATGTAATTGTATCTTTTAGAACCCCTATTAACCGGGTTCGGATTATCCGAAGAGCGAATTAACTGTCTCTTTTTAAACATTAACAAATCTTTAATATCCACAAATTCGAAATTCAAAAACTGAAAACAAGCAAAGGTGACTAATATTATTACATAGGGCAAGAGTAATTAACTGAATGTCTGAAAAAATAATAGATAACATACTGGTACACATTCGTAATTAATTGACCCTTTAATGCTCAGTGTACCATATTTGACGCGTTGTTGAAACCGTCATTATTTTCTTAAACATCTTTAATTTTAATCTAAACATTCTAGAAAAATTTACCAAATGGTCATGCTTAATAATGCATCCCGAACAAAGCATAATTTCGAACGAAATTGCATATAAATCAACATTTTGTTGTTAACATTGAAAATCTGGATTTTGCGAAGATTTCGATACAAACAAGTGTCACGCAGTTTAGAAAAAAAATATCTTCAACACGCTGGAGCCTTAGAACTTAAAGTGTCAACTAAACATTCATATGTACTGAATTGGAATGGAAATTGTTAATTTTGCTTCCTCATAGAGGAAGCTTTGTGATGGTGAAAAAAAATCGAGATTTTAATGAAAACGTGTTCAGAATGTTCCAAAACATCGAAAAATCGCATTTTTTAATTTTTATTCATGACATTTAATTCTTATTAACCGTGCTTTCGGTTATCCGCGACTTCTTTGGTTCCGAGTACGCCGGTTAATCGTGGTTCTACTGTAGTTCACCTATTGGTTCAGTGTCAATTGATTGCACAAACTATAAAGTTATTGCTTCTTTGTTGCACCAATCCGCAGGCGATGATGAGTGTACAGTTCGAAGACCTCAGAGATCGAATGTCCGTGGACTGGATAGATATCGGACTTCTTAAAAACTATCGCAGCGTGATCGGCTACTCGATCCTCAAGGATATCCGGTGTTCCAAGACGTTCGAAGAAATCGACGAGGCGATCGAGGATTATCGTACAGCTTTCGGCACTGCAGTGGGTGGTTTATCGGATCGAGACTTAACGACGGTGAAGGAGGCCCTGGCGAAGGAGAAGATTGACGACGATTGGAACGAGATCACGTCAAGAGAGTACGCTTTCGATAGACGAGCTCGACGAGCCGATACGATAAATAGAATGACCATCGAGGAAATAAAACGCGGGCTCGTTGATCTGACTGCTAATGGACCAGCTTGTCGAAAACTGAGTATCCAAGTGGTTCCGAATGTGGTTTACGAAGAGGACTCGATTGTCCCTTCGGAACCAGAGAATCATGGAAACGTCCAGCAGATTATCACCGATAATGGTAAATAATCGACGAATGAAAATCTCGTTTTGTTTCGTCAGCGTTCAAGGCATTTTTATTTTTCAAGGTGACTCTGATACACGATACGGAGGCAACTTACATGATCGGTTCGAGTATTTGACCGATCTTCCGAACGAACAAAAGAGGAGTGACGATTATTATATCGTGGATATAGAAGACTACAAGCGACGCAGCCTCCACGTTCTGGAAGGACCCAAATCAACTCTCCGGATCAACGACACTTAAGTGCAAACGGTGTTTTATGCAGTCTGCATGTGAATCCTGCTAGTAGCAGAGCTATGCGTCTTTATCGTCAAAGAATTTTAGCTTCACGTGTATACGATTGTACGTAAAATCGTGGTTCTTGCGATAACGGAAGGTGATAAATTTTGAGATCAGAATAGCGTCTAGTACTGTTTATTTAATACTTTGGCTCGAAGTTTGAGACACGGGAATACCTATCTCGTGTATTTATCGAGCAGGTGCTCGATGAGGGACGATTACCCATGTCAGATCTTGAGGACATTTTAAAGCCGCTCAGTGCATGCCAATATAGTTTTATTCAAACAGCCGTCATGCCGTTTAAAGTGTGTTTTATCTATATTATCATGTGTGTGTGATATATCCTTAATGGCGAAGTATGTACGAGTACTTTAAAAATATTTTTTTAAAATCATTACTTTTTTTTGTTTGTTATAACTCGTTTGTCTATGTACTTCACCTTGTACGTTCGATATGTTTTATATGATTATCATTAAAGTCTACTGGTAATTTATAAAACATTCAATTTTTTTTTACATTCTCATGACGTAACGAAGTATGTAATAGTTTTTTTCAGCAGGAGATGGAACATATGGGACTTCAGCAACGCATATGCATGTGTGTGTGTGTGTGTGTGTGTGTGTGTGTGCGTGCGTGCGCGCGTGCGTGCGTGCGTGCGCGCGCGTGTGTGTGTGATACTTTCAATTCGTTCAAAATTTGAACGGCGACAATTTTCCTTCCACGAAGCAAAATAATATTGAGAAAGAATTCAACGGCAACGCTGAGTGTAACTATTTCGCAGCAAGGAGATCTAGATTATCTGGTGAAAGTAAGCTTTTCTTAAGGTACAATTTGCTGCGGAAAACTGACCACAATAAAGTAGCGATGCCTATTTTCATTCAGGATATTTTTTCAAAATTTTGCTACGGTTTCAACTAATCGGAGTAGTAGAAAAGCATCGTGTGGCTGTAATTTATTACTGTATGAAAGCATAAGTGCCGAAGCCGATGGAGATGATAAAGATTCAATTTAATATCGTCGTCAATTTTGAAGAAAAATAAGAAGCACTTAGATTTTTCAATTAAAAAAGCAAAGTGATTGCCTCTAGTTCCGTGATCGGATTTCTCTTAACTTCCAATATAATTTTTTCTTGAAGATCGAAGGTTGTCGGTAAAAGTGCTTTATGCCTATTTTTAACCCTTTGAAGCATCCATTTTTTTTACAACTATGAAGTTTCAGATACATCGGTTGGTCGTTAATGCATTTTTTCTGAATTCAAAGAGAGTTGAACGTAACAACGGTGATACGTTCTATTCTGATCGAATACACTACGCACTTGATCGAATACTACACATTGAAAGATGGACCGAATCTTGGACCAATTTCCCATCGGTACAACAGGATATTTGAATTCTCGACGAAGTGGCGACATTTCTGTGGAAAAGAATACGAAAGATTCCACGCATGAAACACGATAGTAAAATTATCGTCGAATTGTGGTCAATGCCAAAGTTACCAAGATTAGTACTCACGATTTTCGATAAAAAAGTTATATCCGGGATCATAAAAGTTTTTTTTTTAAGTTCCCAGCGAATAGATTTTATAACCAGTTCGTGACCCACGTGTCCCGAAGGTTACAAACACTCGCAAAGGAATCATTTCTACAGAATAGACGAAGACCGAACGGAAAATGAAACTTGGCAAAGTAATTATAGAATGAAAATTTGGCGGTTGAATTTTTATTCAATCTGTATCTGACCTTGCTATTGTATTACGGTGGGTGAAACAGCATCATGAGAGCTGTTTTAAAATCAATGTACGGTAAACGAAATGTATGTAATTCTTTATCTCTTCCCGCAAGCCGTTACGATATAACCAGACAGACAAGCGCCATGAAACGGACGTAGTGGGAGAAAAATTGACGACACGCGCAGCGCATGTCGAAAATATTGCGCCAACTGCGACCGTTTCGTGGCGCATGTCTATCTGGGTATGTAACTTTATCTACACTCTTCCGCATTTAAAATCGCTTTTATGCTTCTCCGAATAATATTTGACGAGTTCAACGTGGCCGGTGCAAGTGTCGGCATCGTCAAGCCCAAATTGTCCGTCGTCCTAATGGATTGTGTCTATAACGCGTCCCGTTTGTGAACGTAAGTGAATATTATTGTATCTTCCAAACTGTATGAAGAGGTACATACATAATAATTATTATTTTGTATTTCGTTTATTACTATTGCCATTTCTTGATCAGTTGGACTCGCAAATCGATGCAACCTAGGCAATGCAACAAAAAATTGCTTCGTAATGGATTTGATAGTTCGAATTGAAACTGTAAACGTGTGAGATATTCAATGCGAATCTTCTTCTAATTATCGACGGTTCAATGTTACAGCTGATCGAGAACGAAATCAGGACACTGGCGGTAAATGATGGCGGTCAAACTCACAATGTCTCGTATTTACGGGTTGACATTGATTTTATTAATTACTTCAATCACGGTAATCGCATCGAAGAAAAAGCTCCGCTTTGTCAGCGTGGTAAGTGTTTACCAGTAGAAAGGATCAGTTTTACTCACCTAAATTTATACTCTGCTTTGTTGCGTTATGTTACTATTTACGGGCCGTCTCTATAAAAAAATTAAATAAATTTGTTAAAATATGTAAAAGAATTTTTTTTTCTCAAGGATCATGTAGTAGGCCGGGAAACAAGCATATGCAACAAATCAATTTAAGTGAAACAATACATACATTTTTTTTTTTTTGGGTGCTTATTTTGAGTTATCTGTATGAGTTCATACCGTGGCCATGGATTATCGTGTATTATATTTTGGATAATATTTGGATTTTTTTGAGTGGTTAATTTGAGTTATCCGTGCGAATTCATACCGTAGCTATGGATATATATATATATATATATATATATATATTTCGGACAGTTGTTTTTTGTCTGTTTGTTTGTTTGTCCCAATTTTTTGAGAATCCGAGGGTTCCTAGAAGGAGTCCCTGGATTGTGTGCTTCTTCTATTCTGTCCGTCCCGGTGAGTTATGCGCAATAATGCGATGCATAACAGAGTTGTACACTATCGTCATGTGTAAAACAAACGATTTTTCTCTGCAACATATACGTCACATCCGGTCCAGAAAACTCATGTTTCGAAGGTCGGATAAGCGCGATCCTACTGTAAGAGGACAATTCGAATGAGAGAAATATATATTTGACATTAGCGCAGTGGTTGGCGCTCTTACTTTGTACCAGACTAACCCGGGTTCAATTCCCGGTGATCACCATATATTTTTTCTGTTCGATAGTTCGTCCATCCGTCTATCCGCAATGCCAGTAGGTCTGTTCGTTACTGGAGTAAACTTTTACTCAGAGCTCTTCTAGAGTACTTCCAGAGCGCTCGGAACCGGAAACGCCTCACGGGACAAAAAACGAACACGCGTTCGGTCTTTGGCCAACTCTAGCTGAGTTGAGTTACACATACTACGTACGGAAGCGCGACTTTATAAACGAACACGCGGTCGGGCTCATTTAGACTAAAGTTGAGATAAACGAACACGCGTTCGGGCTCACGTCGACTCCAGGCTTTTTCCAGGAACTTTCATTAGAGGTTAGCAGCATAGAAAAAAATAGAAACCTCGGTGCATTTGACTCCTCTATCGAAACCCAAGGCACTAGGGGGGCGCAGCAGTACTTCCGGCTGAACGAACGCTCTGCTTTTGCGCTCCACTCTGATCTACTCTCGTAGCGAACAGACCTCGCATTTACAAGTTCCCAAACACTACGCCCGACCATTACATGACGTATTTCCGGCATGATGGTACTTCCTGTCGACAAATGGGATTTCCGGACCAGTAGTGACGTGATTACGGTATGATTTCGGGCGAAAAATGAGTTTTTCGAACCGGAAGTAACATATTTCCGGTATATCTCCGTAAAATCCAAATTTACAGATTATGAATTCCATAGTCCACAGCGAGGTCGCGATGGGCCCGATCGATAAGAACCTGCTAGTGGTAATATATATGGTAATAATTGCAGGTGTTCCGCCATGGAGACAGAGCACCCGATAATTTCAAACCCGAACTGTACCCGAACGATCCTTATGTTAATAATACTTTCTACCCAATGGGGCCTGGAGGATTGACGAACGTAAGTATACAAGGTCCGTAGTAGGTACACTAGAACCTCGACTTCATTCACAGCGGCGGGACCGGCCCCGCTCACACTCAACAAAATCGAGTGTATAACTATAAGCTATCCTACGTCCAAAAGTTAACTTTTAGACATAAGATAGCTTATAGTAACCATTCGGGCGGACATATGTATCCCAT
Source organism: Exephanes ischioxanthus (assembly GCA_958510785.1). Lineage (NCBI taxonomy): Eukaryota > Metazoa > Arthropoda > Insecta > Hymenoptera > Ichneumonidae > Exephanes > Exephanes ischioxanthus. Next base: position 18,933,705 of record OY294020.1, on the reverse strand, counting down.
TCGGATGACTCTTTTGTACCAGATGTATTTTTGCTACTTGGGCAGTGAACACATTTAAGTGTTTCTATTTTTTGCGGATCTCGAATTTTTGCATGCGACGGTGGTACGTGATCGATCACTGATTTACTGAGAGAACGTCCATGCCGTTACAGTAAAGACAGGTTGAACACATGTATAACGAATGTACGATGGTATTTTAGGCTGGCAAAAGAAAAGTGTACAGACTTGGGCACAAACTTCGGGACAGATACAATGATTTTCTCAGAAACGTGTACATCCCCAGAGACGTTGAAGCCCGCAGCAGCGACTATCCGAGAACAAAAATGTCGCTACAATTGGTTCTTGCCGGGCTCTATCCACCGAAAGGAATTCAAATATGGAAAAAGCATCTGAATTGGCAGCCGATCGAAACGAAATATGTACCTAAGAACGTCGACAAATTATTGTCCGCTCCTAACTCGTGTCCTAAGTTAGTTGTCATAATTATTTCGTTGTGCAAGTTTCAATGCCGAAGGAAGTTAAGAATTATAACGTTTTCTAGGTACTTCGAAGAGGTCATGAGAGTCTATTCATCATCAACCGAAGTTAGAAAGTTTCTTGAAGATTTTCGTTCAATCCTGGAGGAGTTGACAAAGATGACCGGCAAGCCTATGAATAATTTGCTAGACATGTGGTACCTCTATCATGGTCTATATGCCGAGAAATCCATGCATCTGAAATTGCCCAAGTGGACGAGAAAATTTTTTCCCAACGGTCCTTTACGCGAAGCGGCGAAACTTGTGTCCCGGATTTTTAATTGGAACGACTTACTCAAGAGACTCGGTGGAGGTACATTGGCAACTATCATCTCCCACCCCGACTGAAAATTCCATCATGGGATCCCCCATAAAATCTCATGCGGTATCCTATGTGAGACTCAAAGTGAGAACGCCTGTAGGTCCTCCCATACTCATAATTCGTATTTACGATCCTATGTGAGATTTGGTGTAAAAATTCCTAGTGGAGGATATGAGATCGTACATAAGAAATCATGTGATTTTTTTTTTTTTTTTTTTTTTTATTTAACGTCGTATCAACTGCTATGATAACGACGGCACCTCCATAGCAAGTTGACGGACCGTAAAGCGGACCGAAAAACGGACACGTACGTTCGGGAAAGTAACGGACCGTAAAAAACCGTGAAACGTACCGTAACGTTTTTGATTAGCGCTCCCTCGGTTTCCGGTCGCGAAAGCCGAAAGAGGAGTTCGCAAGCCGTTTCCAACCAGAATTTCATTCGGTCCGTTTACGATTGCGAGAACCGAAACCAGACCAAACGAGCCGAATTTTCTTTTTAGTAACCGAGAAATATTGAATTTCGTACAAAAAAAACTCCTCAGTTCTTTTGTTTCTCCGTAAAGAACTTTTGGTTGGAAATGTACGCGTAATCCGTCCTTAATGCAAGAAACTAGCGGGGAAGCATAATGTTGCAATTTAAATTGACGCCTTTTTTGACTCTGAAAAAACGGACCGCATTGAATTTAGTAAAAAAAAGTTCAATGTTCGTTAAAATTAGTTCGGTCCTTTTGCGGTTTTCGCAACAAAAAAGAGCGCGAAACCAAAAACCGAAAAGATATGGTCCGTTTATCCATTTTATACGGTCCGCTTCGTTCCCGAACGTACGGGTCCGTTTTCGGTCCGATTGACGGTTTTTTCACGAAAAACAGACGGTCGCACAACTTGCTAGGGCTACTATTGTTTTTGTTAGTGGGAACCGTACCACTTTGGGGGTTGCTCGGTATAAGTGAATGTTAACTGGTACTTTTGGGCGTCGGTAATAGTCGGTCTTCTGGGTTTGCATCCCGGCGCCGGAGCTACGTCACGCCGATTGCTGGCTGTAAACATTGGACGTTTACTATTGGATATCCAGTGTCAGTAGACATCGAATTCGATACACATGTATCAAATATTGGACCATAGATTCCAGGCGCTCAGGTGCGTCACAATATTATACCGCCAGCAAGGCTACGGCACGAGCCTTTCGTGCCGTAGCCTTATTACTGCCCTAGCGAGTTAAGTGACCTCATAAAACCACCATGAAAATCACCACAAAAACGACGGTTTCTTCATATGAAATGTATACCGTCAGCACACTGTTTCTTCTAAAACCGATTCGACACACGCGCAGTTCTATCCAACACAAACCATATCCTACCACGCGTGTGTAGGACCGGTTTATGGAGAAATGATGTCGCTTGGATCGAATATGGTTTGGGTCGCATAAACTACTGGGGCTGTATGCCCAGGTAACACAAAAAATTTGTTATCAAAAAGTGATCTAAATGGGTTACATATGTCCGTCTGGATGGTGACTATAAGCTATCCTACGTCCAAAAGTTAACTTTTTTGATGGGAGGCAACTTTCGGATACCCATTTAGTAATGGGTATCCGAAAGTTGCCACCCATCAAATGTAACCCATTTAGATCACTTTCTGATAACTAATTTTTTTGTGCTACCTGGGTGGGTTCTGACTTGGAGTCCTATATAGTATACCATATAGGGGTCTTATGTGGGATTCCATGGAGTAATTTTTCGCCGCAAAGGACATCCGTTCCCACTTAGACACCCCTGAAGGTTTCCTGTACGGGTCACATTTTTAGAAGCAGCTTGTAAGGCTCATATCTTATGCCACATGGGATTTTATGTGGAATTTCACGCGCGAATTCCCAGCAGGTTCGGGCCAGAGTTCAAACTAGTCGACTACCTCTAAATTTTATTATGCAATTTTTTTTAGGTGTGCTGCTCAAAAGGATTATAGACGATATGAAAGCTGTAGCAGTGAATGGTACATCCACGAAAGCGCGAAAGATTAATTTATTTAGTGGTCATGAACACAACATTGCCGGGCTGTTGAGCGCTCTTGGCTTGTTCAAGCCTCACGTGCCCAAATATTCCAGTGCAGTTATCATCGAGCTCATTCATTACAAAAAGGCGTATTATGTCAAGGTACGTCTCACTGCGTCTACGCTATCTCAATTTTATTTTAATTTACTTCCTAAACTTCACTAAAGCTTATGTTTGAACAGATAATCCGGTACCTAGGAAGTCTTTCAAAGTTCAAAGTTGAAAAAATACCGAATTGCCATGAACTCTGTCCACTGGATAAATTTATCAAACTGATGCAACTGGTGACTCCGTTGGATGTGGAAATGGAATGTAAATCTGCCACGATGTCACGATCTAAGCTTGCTGCGATGATGAACCATTTAGTACAACCCTAACGGCCCGACCGTCAACTTTTAATTGAATTTCAGTTGATTTTGGGATCCGTTGAAGCGACGTGAAACACATCGCCAGTGCGAAACTCAATCAGTTGCTTTCTTTTTAAAGCCAATCCTCAATTAATGCCGACTCGTCGGTGCGTTTTACGCCTCTTTCTGGTCGTTCTTTCCGTAAACGGCCATCGACGATTTAAAAATCTTTGTCTGGTAGCAAATGTCCGAATTCCTGAAATTTGATTCCAAATTGTCTGAAATGTTCGTTTCAAATTGTTCGAAATGTCCGATTCGTGATAGCAGCGCCCTCCTAAATTCACTATCGCCCTGCTTCCACAAGCCGTTTTATAGCACTTTAATCCGCATTTATAACAGATTTTTCGGCTCATTTCTTTTTCTCAGCTGTTGTCTTACAAAATAGCACTAGACATGTGTCAAAGTTTTTATTTGTTTACTGCCGGGAATGTGCCACTCTTTTTTTCGACTCTTATTTCGAAGTACAAATATCATTGCGTATCACTTTATTATTACAGATTTATCATGGTAATTGATTAGTCATTTTTTTCACCGATTAAAAAAAAAAATCCAACCTGGACACCCTTCTTTCGTGCCGCAATTTCGTAATGATTGTCAATATTTTAATTAACTTGAGTTTTGGTATTTAGACCCCCCTTAAAGTATATTTATTAATCTCAAATTCATGTATTCAGTAAAATTGAATTCTAGTACATGAGTGAACTATCGCAACGGATGAATCGATACATACCGAAAGAGAAATACGCAAACTTATTTCAATAGATATTTCATTGATCGTACTTTTAAAGTATAAAGTACATAGTGGTATTAAAAAAAAGGGCGGCACTGGTACTGAAGAGCGCAATTCTATTTCTCAAATTGCCGTTACAAACAGCTGTTGCCGACATGTAACTACGAAAATAAACAAGGTTTCGTACAAGTTCTAGTGAGCCTTACATGATGACGAATCCCGTAAGATTGTTATAAAAAAAAGTTTTTTTTTTTAATTAAAGGTGTTGAGATATTTGTATAGAACGTTGAGGAAGATTTGCCGTTTTCCGGAGACCAAGTTTGCGCGCGACCAATCGTAAAAGAAGTTTGTCTCCGAGGCCGAGCGGCATGTTCTCAGTGGGGTAGCATCTGTGTAAAATACGGATATACGATGTAGTTGCAAAACTACCCAGATAGACAACTGACGGCACGGGATCGACTCGGTGATAGCACGGACCTGGATGTCGTGCCGGCACAATACAGACATGTACGTCAGCATGTGACGATATTGTGACGGCACAGCATTTTTATACCGAAAGCTGCTTGCACAGTTCCAGCTTGCCGTGGAGCTCCGCAATCTTGACGTGAGGCTTCACAGTGAGCTGGAACTGTGCAAGCAGGTTCTGGTATCAAAAGGGCCGTGCCGTCACAATATCGTCACATGCGGACGCACATGACGATATTGTGACGGCACGGCGTGGCGAATGCACGGCACGTTTTTCTATCTGGGTAGCGATCATTTTTAAGGCAGCTGAGTGATTGAACATAACGTTGGCAAAGTTAATTAATCATCCTTCTTCTTCTTCTTCTTCTTCTTCGTAACCATTTATCCAGACTTTGAGCACCTACCGAAGGGGAACCGGATTGGCCACGGGTAAACCGTGCCGGCCAATATTACCACGTAGACAACGAATGTAGGCCTACATAGAAGCGTAGAGCCTATGCTTCGGTTGAAGATAAACTGCGAGCGACTATTTGACTACGCTCGGGAAGCCACGTGACGCTCAGAAGAGCCGACCCAGTGGGGCGGGTATGAGAGAGAGACAGCATATGCTCTCTTACTATCTTTTGCCTAAGTTTGCGGTTCGATCCCAGTATATGACTTTTTTTTATGAACAATTAATAGGTTACCATTACTGTACAAAAATTAATTGAACAGCTTGTAGCTGTTAGGAGGATTCCAATTAGATCTTTATATACTCACACGTTGCTAATTTTAGCATTAACTGTTTATAATCTTAAGACAATCCGTGCAACTAATACTTTTCATTCGACTGCTGCTATCACCTGTGGTGAGGTACACATTCGGACGATTTATGATCGAACGAGATAATTATCGAACGCAATTTATTTTTCTTAAGGGCATGTGGCACAGACTCAGTCGGTAACAAATCGCCTTCCCTATTTTCTCCAAAACGATTGATCCGACGAGCAAAAGCAAATTAGGTTTTCATACTTATATCTATTGCCTACAAAAACCTAATTTGATTTTGGTCGAAGCATCAACCATCACGGAGAAAATAGGGAAAGCGATTTGTTACCATCGGAGCATCTATACGTGTGTGTCACATGCCCTTAAGAGGCTGCTGGACCTTCCTGTTTTACCGACGAAAATAGGCGATTTCTTAGTTATCACTATTCATTGTTATTATGCGACGCGTATGATTCAAATCTTGCAGGAAGTTTAACACCAGTTTCTGAGCTTCAGCCGCCACATAGGCTCTACGCTTCTAGGTTTATATTCGTTGGCATTATGTTTACACGGTAAAGTGTGAATTTCACACGTTTTACATAATCTTTGATGACTCGTCCCTTCAAAGCTAGTTTTTCAAAGTCCTAAGTTAACTTGATGGCAGTAAATTAATGATCTTTTATCCCGGAACCGACCGACTCCAATGTTAGAACATAGGATGATACGGTCAAAGTAGTTAACTTTTAAATTGTATTGCAAATAAACTATACGGTCAAAATTGCTCAGAGTTTGGGAATAGATGCGGAGAGTATTGATGTAGAAACATATTAAAAAATTGGGGCCTTAAGTTGGATTTCGTCTGATAGTCGATTCTCTTAAAGGATTGCTGGACCCTCTTGTTTTATCGACCGAACGAGGCGATTTCCTAGAAACGACGTCACATAATTAATATGCACGCATCTGCTTCAAACTTTACAGGACGTTAATACTAGCCATACGTGCTTGAGAGTGCACTTGAATTTCGGTTGATAACATCCAAGAAATTACGAAAATCGAATATTAAATATTGTCACGAAAACCAATATAGAGCCGGTTAAAATGTCAACCGAATCTATTTTTGTAGGATATAAAATATTCTCGAACTCACATAGATGAAATGAGAGTGCACGCCCATTCTCTATAATTCCCCGAATATTTCAAAACCCTTTCGAAGTCTATCGCACAAAAGAAATCCTTGTAAAGAGTATTCTATGGGCGCGTTGGAAAGCTTGTGTCTTATATATATGAAAAAAGTGTCGTCAGAATTCCGATCCGGTGCTTCGTTTCCGAGAAAATCGAGAAGCAAGAATCCACTTCCGGCATTTTGGAGTATATATAGTTGGTAGCGTCTCGTCAACTAAAAACTTTTTTTAAGTACTTGGCGTCGAGACGCTACCGCGTCTCTTGATTTACTGTTCACTTGTGACAAGTGATCTGAGCCGATAACAAGCGCATGAATTGTAGGGCACGATGTAGAACCACCGGTGGGTCAATCGGCTCTGTGGCACTACGTTCATGTTTTGCGCAAACTGTAATATTAGATATATTTCATTTTTTTTTTCGTTGTACGTTGTTACTGACAATTTGATTGCACGCCGAAGCATTTTTATGTCAAATATCATAGTCCTGAAGGATTTGAAGCATATTCATAGCATATAAATAATTCTCAATAAAAATTAAGAAATCGCCTCATCCCAGTAAAAAAAATAAGTGAGGAGGAACCGGCTAACGGGTAAGCCGTCAAAAATGGGTCCATCATCCCCTTAAGTGGAGCGACGTAATTATAAAAAATGATCGAAGTGATTATTTTATAAAATTAAAAAATAAAAATTGACGAATTACCGTTCCCACGCTTTAAGCGAGTTTACGTACTCGATTAAATCTTCGTCGAGATAGGGAAGTCTCGATTGCCTTCCGTGATCGGAAATAACGCGGTCATCTCTGCCCAAATGTTCCTCAGAAATTCTCGACATTCCCGCGTCGAGTTCCTCACTGAGTGCGGGCCATCCGCCGCATCTCAGTGTCGTTCTGTGGCTCATGTAGCCGCCAAAAAGTTCGTCGGCTCCGGTTCCAAGGATGAGCACTCTGCACGGCGACTTGTATAATTTTCCGGTTGACGAAAGAATTCCAGAGCCCCGACTCGCGAACCAGAGGGCGCAACCGTGGACGCAACAACCGAGAGTGACGTCGTGAACGGTCGGCTGAGGATATACGAGATCGCTGATTCTTGACGACTCACATTTCTGGACCTGTAATCGCAGGATGTTGCACTGAAACAATGAAAACAATTATGTATTTTTAAAAATATGTGTACTAATCATTGTGATCACCAACTTCTATTTCGAGGCAATACTCTCGGTTTTCGGCGAATATGGTTTGAAAAAAAGTGTTTGGATGGGTGAATGCATCTTAATATGTTTTTAATGTTCCAATTGCAGCATCAGCTATTAAAGTTTGCAGCACACATATTGTACGAAAAATTGTCTAATCTACGGTACCATTTGTCGCCCATAGAATTATTTATATGCTATCGTGCATCCAAAGACAACTTTTTCCAGCGGATGATCCTATAACGGTCGGCGAATAGAAGCATAAAAAGTTTAGATTACCATTTCAATTTAAGCTACATTATACAAAAATATTAAAAATTACATTCTGACATATACAGATTTACAAGGTACATGGCACCTTGAAACGAATTCAGATTAAATTTCCGGAAAGATAAAATGAATTTCGATTCAACCAAATAGCTTCCCAGTAAGTCGTGATTTTTCGTTATGCACGCTAACAATTCTGCTACTGCGATATCAAATCATTTCGTTTAAGTGATTCTCCTCTTAGGTACCCAGATAGAAAAACGTGCCATGGAGCGTGTATCGTACCATTGGTACGCGCTCAACAAAAGGAGCAAAAAATTGCAGTCTGTGCCCAGTAACCGTGAAAGGGGTATGGAGGGAATGATTGGTAAAATCAGATAAACGATCCGAAAAAAAAAAAAAAAAAAAAATAATGCAAACCTCGACAAAATTCCACTTTCTGCGAGGGCAAATCTTCTGCAATTCGGCAAGCGCTTCCCTCCCGCTTTTTCTATCCGGAACATTGTAACTCGAACTCCAGTTAAGTACATTTTTCCCCGACACCGCGGCATCGCATTCTCTGGTATTTTCGAAAGCCACGTTTATCAGATCGATGCTCTCGTCCGGAGGCGCCAGTTCATCGGCCAAAACGGCCAAGATCGTCGAGTCGAGACCGCCGGAGAACGCAATTCCCAATTTAGCGTGCGGGCAAACGATTTCCTCGCGCTTCAGCACCACCGGAATGCAGTTGTTGCAATATTCGGGTCTCGTTGTGACTCTCAGCTTCATCGATCTCTTGAGAAGTTCCAAAACACGAACAACCCTCTCGTTGATATCCGATCGTTCCAGAAGACTCTTCATGATCCAATCGACGACCTCGGAGCGCATAACTTCGTAATTTATCTCGTGTTTCGTATTCCCAACGTAATACCCGATTTCGCCGAAGTACTCGATATCCGCGGGTTGAGGTTGTGCGCTCGGACGCGCGGGGATTCCCCTTCGTTTCTGGGATGCCCGTTCCGCGACTCTAAGTCTCATACCGAGTCGAACTTGCAGATAATCAATCGACTCGTAGAAGTTCGCACGGGGCGCGCGCCAGGGGTGCACGCGGATGGTCGAAGACTTGAGATCGAAGACAAATACTCCAACGGCCGGTACTTCGATGGCGCCGACAAGTTGCCTCGTCGCCGCGGAGACAACGGTAAACTTGTCGCACTTCGGACTCGCGCTCATAAGCAGACTGTGCTTTCCCATGAAGTCTCGTCCAAAGTAGAGTAGTCTCGTGGACGCGTCGTAATAGACGAAGCTGAAGGGTCCTCTGATGGCCGCCAACGTTCCCACAACGTCTCCGCTTTTTTCCAGAGCTTCCAAAAGCGACGCGGTGTCGGAACGCTTATTACCGACCTTGAAAACGGAAGTTATTTATTTTTAACAAGTATTCTGTAGATTTACCAAATTTTATTCAGATTAATTCATTTAAATTACTTCATGCATCGGTGAAAATATTGTAAGTGTATCCTCTATATTTTTTTGTGAAATTTTTTTGTGAACAGACGCAAGCCCAGAATGATAGTGGAACACTGTTCTTTGGCGTCCGGTTTTTTTTTTTTCGGGATTAATACCTCGAGATAAACAAAATTTCGCCTGCCGTTCAACCCGTGCTCGGTCGGTAATAAAAGGTGGATTGTAATTTTTTTTGGAAATCATGAAACTTTAGTGTCTATAGAAAATAGGATTCCAATGAGCCCATCAGTTCCACAGTGGAGTTCTATTTTATTTGAACGACAAAGTTTCAGAGCAACCTTGAAAGAATAGCATTATAGTTTTCATTGCCGGTCGCGGTATTTCACATGCCCTTAGGGTGAAGTGCAAGTGCTGTTTGTTAATCGTATTTTCGCCGAAACAGTTTATATTTCGGACAAAAAAACATTGTCGCTTACTTGGTAATTAGTGGACTAAGTGGACGAATCATTGTAGTTCTTGTTACTGGCTGCCATTTCACGTCGAGAGCATGTGAAATGGCGGCGGTCGGTAATAAATAAACTTCGCTATTTTCTCCGAGACTTTATATCTTGGACAACAGCAAATTATCCTTTTTTTCTTTTTGTTTTGCTATGAAAATCTAATTTGCTTTTGGTCGAAATATTCGGGGTCTCGGGGAAAACCGGGACGGCAATTTGCCGTCCCGGACGGGTCGGAGCTGGTTTCGAATTTATGCAATTTCTTGATTTATTTCATAAATGCCTCTATTTGTTTTTCGAACATTGTCTATGCGACGCAAAGAATAAAAACGTCAACATCGCCAAAATGAAACATTATATGGACGTGAGTTTTGATTTATATGGATTAACATCAAACATCATGCAAAATTGAGTTTGCAAGCTTTGCACATTGCAATATGAGCGATACATCATGAAGGCACAAACATATTTTGTACCTCTTTGCACAGACTATTTGAATGATAGAAAAATCTATCACTTAATTCTTTTAAAAAGATTGAGTACATCGAGTGTTATTTTTTATTTATTCTTCTGCCCTTTTTGCTTAACGCGATTGCTCATATGTAAGAAAGAAATAGCATTTGAGTGATCATTAGGCTTAAGTATAAATTACGCTTTGACATACAAAAATATATCAGGAATTCGATATTTTTTTCTTGCTTGAACTACAAGCAACAGCAATAAATTTACCGAACATCCTGAGTACGTATCTCCATTCCAGGCAAGTATATTGCAGCGGGAATCTTTTCGAAGCTGGGCGACTGGACGAGAACCTTGCGTCCACAAGATGCTGACTACGAATCGGCCAGACCACCTGTTGGACAGCTTTACCAATTTCTGGCTCACGTGATCCGGACCCCGCTTCTGAATCACAGGCTTGCACAAGTCATACTGTCAGAACAAAGAGAAACGATTATGGAAACATTTTTATAATTTTTTTATTGATTTTTTTTCAGCCCTGCAATGGGAAAGACCATGCCTGTTCGCTGATCGAATTATTTTCGTTTGCGGAAAAAACCTATCAAAAACTGCAACAGGTTCATGAATCATAAAAATATAACATTTCCGTAACGGAGACATTTTTTTTTTTTTTCAAAAATATGATTGCAAATTACATAGTTTTTACTTAGTATTTTATATTCTTAAGTTTTTTGTTTTATTTTTTTTCGAATGAGGGATGCATTGTTGCTATAAATCGAACGCCAATGTTTCAGAAAAATTGTAAAGATCGTTGTTAATCGGGCGACTGTGAGACCACGCAACAGGTATAACTTACACCGGCTTTTTCCTCTTCCATATCTCGCCAAATAGAGCAAAATATCCCGGACATTTTGCTTCGCTGGTAATATATTGTTCAGCGAGAATAATTTGAAATACCGTGTATTCGTTGCTTTATTGTTTATTAGGATAATACATTCGATCAACAATTGTCAACAATCATGCTCGCACATGTCCCGCGAATACCGATCGACGGGAAACAAGAAATGTTCCCCAAATAATCGTGATTTTTCCAAGAAGTAGCTTTAGGTTAGGTTTCGAAAGGCGGCAAAATTCAAAATCGCATTGATCGCAGACTCCCTTATTCCTCTTTTGTCCTGCCTTTTTCTTTTTTATTTTTCCGGCAGATCTTTTTTCTGCTAGACAATTGTTTTGATTCTTTGCTTACAATTACAATGACTTCAGTATAAAAACAAAATTGATTTTCATTACGGCACCAAATTGAATTATAAAAGATTAGCGACAAGATGTGTGGGTGTGCATATCGAGAGACGCGGCAGCGTCTCGACGCCAAGTATTATAAAAAAAATTGCCATACATGAGTGTATGGCCATTTTTTTATAATCCTTCAGTCCAGGATAGCCAGTTCCAGTTTAGGATAGCTAATCGTTACACGCTTTATTTTTCAAACGTGGAAAGCTAAATAAAAATATTATTAAGAAAATTGTACTTGTATTGCAAACTTTTCACAAATGGACATGTACATCCAAACAGGAAGTTAACACGGAGTCAAAGAATTAACTAGCAAAAAAAAAAATATGTTCAGTCGAGCGCCAGTAATTGACCCCGAAAAGCCCCCACGTCTAACCGACCAATATCGTGCCTGTCAACAACCTCGGCTTGCACCCTCGTCACCGAAAAGTCGTACGTGATGCACAAACGTCATGGCACGAGAACGGAACCGAAAATGTATCTAAATCGATCACCTCGTCCCTGTCCACGATACAATGATCAATGCACGAACTCCTTTGAGCCGTTTGAAAAGTAGCCCCAGAGGGCACCAGACAAAGGTCTTTCGACGAAACGAACCGCTGGAGAAATCAACCATCGTCGCCGTCCACAAGCAAATTCGCATTAACATCGCCCATAATTCCTAATTAAATTACTGTAATTCGAGAGGAGCCGCAGACACTTCGCAAAGAACTCAGACAACAACCCTACCCTACCCATATAGCGCGAAATATTTTGAAAACATTTTATGAATATTGAAAATATTTCAAACCTTATGAAATATTACTGAAATACACGGAAATAATATTTTGAAGTATTCCATCAAAGTATTCCAATGAAACATTTCTTAAATATTTCAAAAATATACTTAATCTTCCAATACATCTGAAATATTTCTTAAACGGTGAAAAAATATTTTCAAAACGAATATTAGTAGGTGTGCACCGAACTTTTCACGTTTTAAAAACATTTTACAAATATTTTTAAATGTTTGTAAAATATTTATTAGATATTGGTATGTTACCAATATACAAATGTTTTAAAAATATTTCTGAAATATTTTATATTATTGGTATAATATTTGTGAAACATTTCAAAAATATTTCCATGCGACGTGAGTAGGGGGCCTGCACACCGGTGCCATGATAAGAATCTTGGCACCGCCATGCGGCGAAACGTCGACAAACAGAAATTCCGGCTTCCCACAAAATAACCCGATTTATCACGACGAGACTACAGTAGCCCTAATCCCTCTGCGCACGGACACTGCGACACGATGGCCGAATATTAGTCAATTGTAAATATAATAAATACATTTTATTTGAGAAACTTTCGACGAAAAACATACATACGGGACACAGAAAGAGGTCGCAAAGTACCTCCAGTTAACGGGATAAAAGTGTACTCGTGATAATCTATGTTATCTACACCAAGATATGTCATTGTGTTCTTAAGATCAATAAGAAACAACCGATTCAACGGTTTACCGTGCCGATTGTAAATATACGCGTACATTTTCTGGAAAACGTGAGAAACAAAAGTAGGCAATATAAATTATGAGAATCGAAAACACCATTTTGCGATTGTTGAATGGCGTGAGACGAGTATAGGTAACGCTACCGGTTCTTGTATTGCTAGGACGTAGAGGTGTGCACAGTCGAAAAGTGAAGTTGACGCTTGTACATTTCGATGTCGGTGATGAAATAGTCACCGGGCTTTGCCGTGTCCTCGGGCAAATCGGTCAGATACACGAGTAGACAACCGATCGATTCGCGATCGCACGGCGGAGCAGAATCACCTAAACAGTCGGAACAACGTGGGGAAAACCATGAGACAAAACACAATGGGTGGTATTCTGCGGTGGGATCCCCGTCGTATCTTTCGCTAATGCTACGCTCACGCTACGATAACGTTACGCTAAGGGTAACCTTACGACAACGCAAATGTCAATCCGATGTCAGTGACCGACTAAAGAAAATACAGTTTGCTGGCTTGCGCTTCGCAAGCAGCTCCGAAATGTATTTTCTTGCGTAAAGAAAAGAAGAAAATGCATTTCGGAGTTGTTTGTGAAGCGCAAGCATCTCCGAAATGTATTTTCTTTAGTCTGTCACTGACATCGGATTGACATTCGCGTTGCCGTAAAGTTGCGGTTAGCGTAACGTGAACGTACCATTAGCGAAAGATACGACGGGGATCCCACCCCAGGTGTCCGAATGCACAAAATGATTTCTGTACCAACTGAATAAAAATGAAAGTAAGGCATATGAGAAGCTAAACCCGGAACGATTTCGACGCAAAATTATAAAATCCATTTGGCATAAACTCACTCGCTCACTACACTGAGAACGATAATCATTATTGACCAAAATAATTTCGTTCCTTTCCGATTCCTTGCAGAGTTGATCCACCAACCGCCGATTAGGCATTCAACTGATTGGGGCTATTGTTAACAACCACGAAGATGTATATTTGAAGCGAGGAAACGATTTTCATCAAATCTGATTTATGTATTTTCTCGTCACTCAGCGCGGGATATTTGAAATAGCAAATAAGAAGTTGTCATTTTTCACGTGAGGGGATGCGTCTCATTGGCTGTTACAAAAATCCCGGGGAGTCCGCGCTTTGAAAAAAATTTACTCTACCCAGGTAGCACAAAAAAATTAGTTATCGGAAAGTGATCTAAATGGGTTACATTTGTCCGTCTGGACGATATCCGAAAGTTACCTCCCATCCAAAAAGTTAAAATTTGGACGTAAGATAGCTTATAGTTACCATCCGGACGGACATATGTAACCCATTTAGATCACTTTCTGATAACTAATTTTTTTGTGCTACCTGGGTAATTATCGAAATAATCAAAACAGTGAAGCCAGTTTTCGTAGCCAATCGGGATCGTCCGTTTCATTAGTAAACAGGCATACGTGCGTACGCGGTCGGGGCGAGCCATGAAACGTGAAAAGAAATGAACTAACACTGCGTGCGCGGTCGGGGCGAGCCATGAAACGTGAAAAGAAATGAAACTAGCGTGAGCGAAACGAACGCGTTGTTGCTGCTAAGTGTATAAATCAGGTTCATGGTGCTTGGCCAAGAGGCATAAAACCACGGGAAGAAGAAGAAGAAGAAATCAGGTTTGATGGAAATCGTTCTTCGCTCACAAGATTGTGTGCGCCGTCGTTATTATCTGATTTCATGCGAATCCAGCGCGAGCCGGCCTCGCATGAACTCAGAGAACAAAAAAAATACTTTTCGCCAAAACGTGTTATCGTTCTCCGTGCAGTAAACTGTTAGAAATACATTTCGATATCTATCATTTCTGTAGTTTATGCGATTTGGATTTCATCGTGTTTCGTAGTAATCGGAGCCGTTTATAGTCTATCGTGTGCCTCAGTTATTTTGATGTTAGTCTGGTCATACAAAACTAATCTTGGGGTTTCGGACACCTGTATGCGAACCAATAGACTTTCCGTACGCGGTTCGATATGTCGATCACTTACCATTTTCATTTGGGCCGGTTGTACCGGTTTCAACGTTTTTGTCATGACGTTTTTGCACCGGGTTATTCGACTCCCCGTTTAACGTCTCGGATTCAGTACCCCCGACAACTTGGACGCTGAGTTTGCGTAAATCGTTTCGAGCTGCGGTAAGATTGATCATCCACTTTCTCAGCTCGCCTACTTTGATCTGCCTCAGAGCATCGATCTCTCGCGCAAGTCTATCGAAAACGTATTTTCCAGATGTTATCTCGATCCAATTTCTCTTAACTTCCTCTCTGAGATTAACATCCGTGCGCCGCTTAGTTTTATCCTTCATCAGAGTACATCCAAGTTACTTCTCATTGGGGAAAGTTCCACGCTTTCGACGACTTCACTGGCGTTGAACGAAGAGTCCGACATGATCATCTGCAAAGTAATCAACGTCAATATTTCTGGGCCAACGGAGAGACTCAAAATCCTACTACGTACATTCAGTATCTCGATCATCACGGCCAATCCTATCGATGCGCCGTCAAACTGATAGTAGTTTCCAACGATGGAACCACATTTTGGATCGAAGTTCTTCACCCTGCAGCAACGCGTTCTGCGCGGTGTCTCGATCGTTCTTATCCGTGGCATTGTACCTGCCAGGAGGGCTTTGGATCTCAAAGTCGCAACGCAGTTTTGCACGTTTGAAATAACATCCGTATCGGTCATGTTTCCCTGCACGAGGCAATGAATACGAATACGGTCGAAGAAGATTCTCATGTAACGGACGAATTCGACAAATTCTATGTCCGAAATAGCGAGGTACTTGTCGGCCGACGACCAATGAACAAGTCTTCCAACCGATAGCCGCACATCTCTGAAAAAGTTGAATACAATTGTTGCACCATTTTTTTTAAATAAAATTTATAAATATTCAAAGAGGTTCCGGAATCGTAAAAATACCCACTCCACAAGTTTCCGTCGGTTCGTCACACATGTATTGCGATATTCTTCGAGGCACTTATTTTTCGTCTCATCGAACAGCATTCTCGATATCAAGCGCCAAGCCCGGTTTCTGATATAATCGAATAACCTGTGCATCAAAAGCTAGAAATTCCCAATCGCAAATGAGTTAACAGTGCTTACACGTGCTTGTGCGCATAATTACACCCTTTATGAGTCATAGGAAAATGCCCACCCTTCGAAATTTTCATGGGGTTTCATGGAGTTTTTCATACGCCCGGATAGACAACTGACGGCACGGAATCGACTCGGTGATAGCACGGGAACGGACGTCGTGCTGGCACAATAGAGACATGTACGTCCGAATGTGACGGCACGGCATTTTTATACCAAAAGCTGCTTGCACAGTTCCAGCTTGCCGTGGAGCTCCACAATCTTGACGTGAAGCTTCACAGTGAGCTGGATCTGTGCAGGCAGGTTTTGGTATCAAAACGTCGTGCATCAAGCGTCGGTCGGTCGTGCAATCATTTTGTGGTTGATTTTAGGTACAATCGGGCCAGTGGTATTTGCGGTCGAACGGCCGTCGAAACAATGGTCGCGGGTACCAATAGGGCTTGAAATTAAGGTGACGTCAAATATCGCCGCCTGTACCAAAAACTGTACCAAATGCCGTTTTGAGACCGCCGTCCGCCGAGGAAAAAAGAAAATTGTCTTTCCCTGTGGAATTGGCAGTCGTAGGGAAAGACAATTTTCTTTTTCCTCTGCGGTCTCAAAACGGCAATCAGTACAGTTTTTATTACCAAGTGGGCGCGGGGCGGGTGGGGTTTATACTACATCACCTTAAAGGGCTGCTGGACCCTCCTGTTTTACCGACGAAAATAGGCGATTTCTTAGTTTTCACTATTCATCGTTATTATGCGATGCGTATGAAAAATCTATTGTTTTCGAAGAATTCCCTCTCAGAATCCCTATTTAATTCCTGTTTACCTCATCAAAAATGCACTCGGTTGCGTACAGCTTGTCTCTTTCCGGTTCAATTTCGAACGGTGTAACTAATAAAGGGTTAACGCACAATGATCCATGCACTAAGTAATATAAGTAGATGTTACTCACGGGCAGCTTGTCATTGAAACCGTTAAGTTTAACGATTAAACCGTTATCGCTCGAATCAATCTCGTAGTACAAACCGGCCATGGTGACCTCGTAGAAATTCTCAGGTAGCAACTCATTCAGTACCATTACGTACATGTCCAGCATAGCCGCGCTAAAAATACATCGCCCATAAATAAAAAAAAAAAGTCGTTAGACATTTTTTAAAATAATTTTCGATTAATCCTACTTACTCCTCGAGTGACGACAATGATAGCGGCGATATGCAGTGGAAGTTCATATGGCATTTGGGCATCGGCGCCTTCGTTTCGGCTTTGTACCAAACTTCGGACATCGAGTCCGAGTGAATCTTGATCGGGTACAGAAAAACGTGTTTCGGAGCGGGGATCAATGTGAAGTCTTCGGCGATAAAGGGATTCGCCGGCGGAAAATGATACTCCTGCATCGGTTCCGCGTTTCTCCAAGCCTCGATACATTCCTTGGCTATATCAAGCTCTCTGTATTTGGTCTTAAACCACGGCTCGACCTCTTTGCTTTTCGATTTGTCGGATTTATCGAATACCACTATGTTACCGTACTCCGGTGTTAACATGTCCATGCACGCTTTTATAGCGACCGGATCGTACTCGGGGCTTTCTTCGCTCCCGGTTGGGTAATCGGCCGCAGGACTGAAGTTTATGGTCTTGTAGAGCTCGACAATATCGACGGTTCGGGTTCCGTTCGAGAATCTATGTCAATGGTTACGAAAAATTTCAGTCATAAATTGATTGCAGCAGAGTCTTTCACGTACAGTATTCACAACCGGCAAGAGGTGCTTTCGACTTGGCGTTTTTCGTTATTATAACATAAGATCTTTAAAAATGAGCTATTCTTTGAGATCTTGTGTATTTATTATGTAAGTGTATTTATTTATGTAAAAGGGGCTGGTCTCCGTAAATAGATAAATAAATAAATGATTGCGCAAGCGGCCGGTCATTTTCTGGTAAGAATTCGAACCTCGGTTACCGGAGCCAATCACAAACAGACGAAGAAGAAAATAATGTGTACCAGAAAACGACCGTGTGCATGTGCAGTCACGTTATAATAACGAAAAACGCCAAATCGAAAGCACCTCAGGACTCAAGATTTTGCCGGTCGCAATTTCAAGTTGGAGTTGTTTACCTCCGTTTTGCATCTTCGACTTTGCGAATTTCGTCGCAAATTCGTTTTTGCGACGGCTCGTCTTGACGAATCATATTGATGTACCCGTACAGAGCTCGTATGATTGCACAGCATTGGTCGATGTTGTTCGACTCGTTTATCAGAGTCAAAGACAAACTGAACTGCAGTCCGTTCGAGCGGGTCTTACTGATGCGACTGAATACATCGCGACACCAAAGTTTTTTTCGCAGGTAGCTCGTTAACGATCCTGTACCACGATGTTCGAGAATCCATGAGACATAATCCAAAGGCTTGCTTTTGTTGTGGTAATGCAACCAGGGTATCGTCCAAATGAACTCGATCTGTCGAGTCAATGCAACGTTCTTATGATTAACGTAATTCGTTTTTCATTTTATGAAAACGTTTCGGAGAAAAACCCATACGTAATGTAATCTCTGTGTCTCTTGCACTCATACGTCGTTTGGTCTCCCGTTAAGGGGAAGTAAAATATCGCGTTCGGTAATGAAAACTGTAATGAACTTTTTTCAAGGGTGCTCACTTTTTTTTCGAAAAAAGCAAATTCGAGCTGGATGCGCACGGTAATTTCGCATGCGGCCCGAATTAATTTTTTTCTCAAAAAAATTTGTTCCGTTGAATAAAGTTAATTTGAAAATTGCAACTATGTCTCTCGAACTTTTTTCAAGGGTGCTAATTTTTTTTTTTAGGAAAAAGCAAATTCGAGCTGGATGCGCACGGTAATTTCGCATGCGGCCCGAATTAATGTTTTTCTCAAAAAAATTTGTTCCGTTGAATAAAGTTAATTTGAAAATTGCAACTATCTCTCTCGGGCGCACAGCTATTTCACTTCCCCTTAAGGGGAGGCCTAAAAGAATTGGCTTATGTCGCCTCGAAAATGCGCTCGAATTTTCAACACATTTTGTTCGAAGGTGGCTCGTTAGAATAAATATTCAAGCGTGAGGGTCCTCTACGTAACTGTTAGACGAAGGTGGGTACATTATTGATTTCAACTATATCAAGCCGTCATTGGAAAAAATGTGATGAAATTTTGTAGCTGGCTTTTCAAGCAACATTCATTGTAGGAAATTTTAACCCCCTCTTAAGAAGATGATAATCAAAACCCACATTGTGAATCCCATCTAGCGAATCAATTCTGTACATTCTTCGGGATTCAACGACACCAACGAAATCCGTAGGTTCAAACGTTTTGAAGTAACGGACAGGCAGTGGTTCGTGGGGCAAGCTGGAGAAGCACTCGTTGCAATATTTTTCCAAACTATCCAGTGCGATTCTTGCCTATAATAAAGAGATTAATGAGTACCGTAGAAAAATGTATGCATCATGGTTAAACCCTCGTAACTTGGCGGACCGCAAACCGACCGAAAAACGGACACGTCCGTTGGGGAACGAAACGGATCGTAGAAAACGACAAAGCGGACTGTACATTTTTTGTTAGCATTTGGTCTTTTTTCGGTTGCGGAAACCGAAAACGAACCGAATATTTTTTTTCGAAAAATTTACTTTGGTCCGTTTTCGGTTCCCGCAACCGAAAAAGGACCAAGATCGTATTTTTATTCGGTCCTTTCATTAAAAACAGAATTAAAAGCAGAATAAAAAAAAATTTAACTTAGCCAAAAATTTCAATAAAAAACGTTCGGTCCTTCCTCGGTTTCCGCAACCGAAAAAGGACTAATCGAAAAACGCACGGTCCGTTTTACCGTTTTTGCGTGTCCGTTTTTTTAGTTTTTTTTCCTAAAAGCAGCCGTCCGTCAACTTGCTAGGGAACGTTTTTGCACCTCCATCACGACGGTCATGTTGTGAGCTCGGTAATAACGTTCTCTGAAATCCTCGAGTTCGCTGTACAGCATGTCATCGGTGACATTTTCACGCAGAGCTATGAATTGTCGGACGTGTACAAGCGGTATTCTTTCCATAACAGGACTTGAGAAGAGACGGACAAAAATATTGAGAGCGTTTCGAAAATATTTGTTCGGCACTGCAAATGCGAAAGACGTTTTTTCACTCTCCGTGAATGTATTTTGCCAACCGCCGCAACTGCTTGTGAATTCAACGAAGTTCTGATAGACAACAAAAAAAAAACATAGGATACCGATTAAATTAATTGTGAAAACGTGCCAGTAATGTTTAGTGATGTTTGGCTGTACCTGCGAACAAGAGCTAGATTCTTCGATTATAGTGTTTTGCAGGTAGCGAGCCATGCCTGGAAGTTCCGGTGGATCGCTCGAACTCCCAACGTTCACGAATAGACGACACTCAGCCTAAACAGATCGAACGATGTTAGAATGATTTTTTTTTACAGACCGATCGCTTTTGTTGCCTACCATCTTGTCATCTATCCTCGTAGCTTTGAGTGGTGCTTCGGAAATATCCCCGTCATCACGATCGCTCTGTTTACTCTCATTGTCAGTCATGACGTCTATTACATTATTTTAAAGAGCAGTGAGTACTTTTATTTTTTTGCGATAAAAGTTTAGATTTTTTGAGGAAAAAGAAAACGGGGACGTTAACTGCGCCCAGTAACACCGCACTTCTTTCATTGGTTTCTCGAGAAAAAAAAACGGTTCAGATTTTTTGATTGCGAAATTGCAGACAATCTTACTGGGCCCAGTCGATAAACAAAAATGTAAGTCATTTATTTAACAGTGCAGAACAGTCTATGATCAAAAGCTATTTCTTACACAAGGCGGACAAGGCGGATATCAATTTAACTTCATGTAACAGTATGCTTTTGATTGTAGATCGTCAGTTCTGTAAAAAAAATCAATTGCAGTTTTTATTACCGACCGTGATGTAGAGCAGACTCTGATAATTTGATTTTTCTTCTCAGAAAAGTTTACCCTTTACCTTGGTAGAAAAACTAATTACCGTTGTGATTACCGACTGAGCATGGGTCATACAGGTGGGAAGAGGTTTCATATCGCCTTGAGGACATGTGAAACGACTCAGTCGGTAACCACAATCTGTAATGAATGCGATTCAGAGACAGTAGACAGTAGACTTTTCGGGAAAAAGCAAAGCATTAGCGGATGTAGAATTCAATACCACGTTCGATGATATTTCGCTTTTAACCCCAATGCCAACCATTTTTATATGGCATTGATTTGAAAAATGCAACTATCGCTCGTGCATTCATATGTCACGAGGTACATGTTTCACCTCGCCTTAAGTGGCTGCTGGACCTTCCGGTTTTACCGACGGAACGAGGCGATGTTGTTGAATGGGTTTACATCATTGATATGTTACGCATATGCTTCAAATTGTACAAGACGGTAGTACCAGTCATAAGCGCTTCGGTGTGCACTTGAATTTCGATTGAGAACGTCCAAGAGATGAAAAAAATCGAATATTACAGATTTTCGCGAAAACCAATATGGCCGCTTAAAATTTCAATCCGATCTCTTTTGTAGGATATTGAATATTGTGGAACTCACGTAAAACGAGATTGCACGCCGATTCTCTGAGATTCCCTCATTATTTCGAGATCGTTCACTTGTGACAAGTGATCAGGGCCGATAAAAAGCTCATGAATGTAATTTAGGGCACGATGTGGAGCTTTCGGTGAGGCAATCGTAAACTACGTTCATGCTTTTTCACAAACTGTAACTTCGATTTTCTTAATTCCTTGTACATTGTTAATGAAAATACGACCGCACGCCGAAGTGTTTATGTTCATATTATAGTCCTACACGATTTGAAGCATATGTGTAGCATATTAATAATTCTAAATTGAAGCTAAGAAATTGCCTGGTTCATTGGTAAAACAGGTGAGTAAGGAG
This sequence comes from Exephanes ischioxanthus, assembly GCA_958510785.1. Taxonomy (NCBI): domain Eukaryota; kingdom Metazoa; phylum Arthropoda; class Insecta; order Hymenoptera; family Ichneumonidae; genus Exephanes; species Exephanes ischioxanthus. The sequence goes on along the minus strand of OY294020.1, from coordinate 18,911,639 downwards.
TTAAAAACGGGTCCAGCATCCCCTTAAGAACAGGTGAAATATCATGGTCGGCCAAAAAAAAATGTAATCAATTTTTTTCACGGACCTTTGTATCCAAGGTGAAAAGAAAAATGTCATCAAAGACTGATAACATGTCAGTTGTCGATTAAATTTTTTCTTTGACCATAGATGCAACTGTCCGTGACAAAAGTTGATTACAGTTTTTGATACCGACTGGACACAGGATGGGTGGGACAGGAAGGGGTTTCACATGCTCTGAAGGAAAAGTGAAACAGCTGTGCCTGCGAGGGAGATAGTTACATTTTTCAAAGTAAATTATTCAATGGTGCTGATTTTTTTGAGAAGAAAATGAATTCGGCCTGGATGCAAAATTACCGTGCGCATCCGGTTCGAATTAGCTTTTTCCTCAAAAAAAATTAGCGCCCTTGAGAGAAGTTCATTGCAGTTTTAATTTCCGACCACGATATTTCACTTCCCCTTAAGGGAAGGCTAAATACGTATGAGTGCAAGAGAGACAGATTTAACATTTTCAATCAATTTTTCTCTGAAACGATTCTACAAAATGAAGAAACACAGTCCGGGGCGCACTGAGTGAATGAAAAACTGATTTGGAGAAAAATGAATTAAAAATATTTTAAGATTGACTTGATCTTTAGCCCCACCTTAAAAAAGGTGCATCAATACTTGCTTACCGTCACTATCCGATGCTTCGGAATCCGAAGAATCCTCATCGTCGCTTAGACCTGCGTGTGGCTCCGCGATCAAGAAAGCTGTAAGCCCGTTGTGCAGTTTTATGGCTCTAAATTGGACGAAAGCATAAATTAATTACAGGGAAACGTACTAGAATTTTTGTATGCAAAACATCCAAAATTATTTTAGGAAAGTATATTAACGGAATCCTGGTAGTTGATAATAAAAAAAACACTAACTAAAGCAGCCGAGTAGGTAAAAATAACCAGTAACCAGAGACGAAAGTTAATGTAATCTGCGAACGTCGCAGATTGCGTCGTTAGATACGTCGTTGAATAAAAATAATAAATACATTTATATAAATTAACCAGTCTACATTTATGTCTGTATAATATTACCTATATTCATTCTTGTCATTTTTCGACTTCACCGGACTCTTGAGACGTTTCGGCTCCGCTGTGCTACTGGAATTATTACGATAGACGCCGGCATCTTCGTCGCTGCTATCTGCACATTCCGAGGATTCGTATTCGAACTCGTCTTCGGATTCGTTGATCAATTTGAGGTTGGGACCGTCGACACTCTCCGTTTGAATTAATCTCTTCGGCATGTTGGAAAATTTATTTTTAAGCTCGTATATCGATATTTTCCGTATGAGTTCCGAGGATTTTAGTCGAACATCTTCATATCGGCAACGAACACCGAATTAAAATGTTACACGGTGACATTCATAGGTACGCAACTGAAAGCGGTACAACATTTCGCAACGTGGAAGACTGGGGGTACATTCTGAAACTTTACTCTCCTACTCTAGAGGATCGTTCTGACTATATTTTACAGAAGCGGGCGGTACGGAAGATGGGAAGGGACAGAGATGAAGTGTGACGCTTTTATGTAGAAATAACTTCATGCAGGCATACTCTGTCGGTAAATTCGTTTAATACAAACATACTCGGTCGGTATATTCGTCTTGAGGTGAAGTGAAACACGTTCTCTCTCTCCCTCCCCTCCACCGTCAGACCAATGGCGCTATCTCTCTCACAAACCTGGCTCCGTCACGTGACTTTCACTTCACCTTAAGGGGCTGCTGGGGCTGTTTTTTTTTCTTTTTTTTAACTTACTTTACCTGTGTTACCTGTTTCCGACTTAGCATTGTTAGTATGCTACACATATGCGTCAAATCAGGCAGGATTATCATATTGACATAAACGCTTCGGTGTACAGTCGAATTTTGATTGGAAAGTTACATGGAATTAAGAAAACTGAATATTATAGTTTGCGAAAGTGCGTGAACGTAGTGTCACGATTGACGTACAGGTCACTCTGCATCGTGCCTTACACACATTCGTGCCGTGTTCATCGGCTCTGATCACCCGTCGCAAGTCGATAGACTAAATGATCGCAGTTTACACTATGTGTGATTATCTTTTGAGTGTGCATCTTTCCGACGGTTTTGAAATATTTGGAGAACTTCACAGAATCGGCATGCACGCTTTTTTTATGTATGCGAGATCTAGAATTTTTTATATTCAACAGAACGGATGCTGCAGACATTTCAGCGGCCATGTTGGTTTTCGCGACAGTTTATAATATTCGATTTTCTTTATTTGTCGAAAGATTTCGACCAAGATTCGAGTGCACGCCGAATCGTTTATGTTATTAATACAATCCTGCAAGATTTGAAGCATACGCATCGCATAGTAACGATGAATAGTGAAAACTAAGAAATCGCCTATTTTCGTCGGTAAAACAGGAAGGTCCAGCAGCCCCTTAAAAAAGAAGCAATACTATGGCAGCCAACCGTTCCTCCATAAACCGATTCTGCACATGCTTGGATCCACCAATGGGATGTCTAGAACCGAGCTTCCACCAATCAACGGAGCATTTGTAGAAACGGTTTGTCGAGAAACGGTGGGCTGCCCATGGGGACGGCATAGGAGTGTCAAGACCTGTCTATAAGACCGTGGTAGTGGGTTCGGAAAGAACTCGGAGGCGGGAATACTTGAAGGTAAGAAGGTATGCCTTATTCGTAATGCAATTGGTTAAAAATATTCCTCGATTCTGTCGTGCAGGATGTAGCAATGACTATTTTCAGTGGAATTTTCAATTAGTCGATGCAAGTTCATATAGCTTTTTTTTATATTTTGCTACTTATTTCTTATAGAATCTGGTGCATTTTAAGGGACCAAAGATCTGATGATTACTTTAACATTAAAGTACTTCAATTATTTATTTACTTGTTACACTTTCAGAATGTACAGATCCTTCCAGCAACAGTGAAAAAACTTCGTGAAAATATTTTCAACTTTGTGGCTAGAGGAATTGTTCATCTTGAACCACAATGCTAGATCTCTACTAATAAATAGGACTCCTTGGAATTACGTTTAACATCCGTACAGTTTACTTAGGAGTTCGGCATCTTCGGGATACATCCTCGCCGTTGCGACGTTCGGTAGGTAATAGTGGCCCTTAAATTTACGAAAATACCTGCCCATATCGGAGTGATAGACCGCCTGCGGCGATTGGGCCACTGTCAGAGTCTCTGCAAATGGAAATTACGAGATAATTACTCGAGAGCATGGTCGACGTGAACGAGTGGTTTGCAACACATCAACACGAACCTTGAGGTACGTAAAGAGACGAGTTGTCCTGGCAGTAGATCGAATAAAAAGGTTGTTTGTCGCCATATCTCAAATTCGAAAGTTCTCGTTCGACAAGTCCTTCGGCGTTATCATTCTTCGTTGCATCCCAGCCCGTTATTACGGACATCATGTTCCGCCTGTCTTTCACGATCATTCCAACAGCGTATTGCACTTGTGGCGGTCGCATTTTGGGCGGCTCCAATAAGTGTTTCTGAAAAAAATTAAGAATAGGCGTCTCACAAGCGATTCTTCGTTCGTTTTACAGGTACATCTATGGGATCTATTGCCTTTCTAATTTTCTCCACAATCCGATACAGTCCTTCGTAGAACCCAATATAATCACTGGGATCTAGCCACTCATTTTTATTTCGAATGTCTTTGAGGGATTCAACGAGTTCGCCAAAGTTTAGTCCTTTCCGTATGTATAAGTAGATCAGACGAAAAATGTGACTCAGCTTTCGAGGACTGATCATGTGCAGAAACTCCCTGGACCAACGCATTCCGTTGAATTGCTGAAGCATAGTACTCTCCCAATCTATATCATCAGCCATAAAGATTACCATCTGTGAACGGTTCAGACAGATTTAGTGTAAATAATGCGAACGCATGATAATCGTGAAAATGAAGCGACCAGCTGTAATTACCTCGACTGCAGTTGCCGCTGGTAACTCGTCAAACGTTTCATGCCAATCGTCTCGTTTTAAGGACGTTCCGCGGAAATAAATATCAAGATAGTAGCTCGCGACGATTCCATCATCTTCTGGGATGCTGCAAAAAACGAAATACGACGAGTAATGGTACTTGGCCCATGGCATACATGCATTCGGAAGAGGAGGACGAAGATTAGCCGGGTAAGTTCAAGTATCAACCGGCAAAGTACTTCTCTACTCTAACCATTTTTTTTTTTTTTTTACTAACGATCGTGCTTTCCAACGTAACAAAGCTGGATGCTCCCGCAACGGCAGGTAATTATTATATCCGACGATCTCGAAGCGAAGTCCGAGTCTTCGAGCAACAGCCTCGAAAATGGTCATCAGACTTATGTAGTCATCCTTATTCCAAGCCAGTGCCTGCAATAGGAAATTAATATAAACATCTACTTTATTTGGCCCCTTTGAAAATCTCGAAATAGACAATTATGCATTGTCAGAACGCGTATTTTTTTTTTTTTTTTTTTTTTTTTTTTTTTTTCATTTGAAGTTTCGATAATATATAACTGGATAATGAACGACTAAAGTCGATCGCCGTGTGGGCTTAGACGCCCTCCAAAGACTAAGGGCTTTTATTCTCGTTGTAGGTGAGGATGGAGTAATGAGGATCACTTAAGGGAGAATTTCGATATTTGTATTGTAAAGAAACTTTTCTCAATACAGTAGAACCTCGTTTATCCGAGGTAATGTTGGGAGAATACGTGAAATCTCGGATTACTTACAATAACATTCACAATCCACGCATGACCGCGGGCGTAAGCATCATTGCGTCATCCGGTATATCCGAGTTTCCCCTATCCCTATTATAAATTTTAGTGCGCCGAGTGACAGCCTCGGTAAATCGAAGCTCGTATAAACGAGGTTCTACTGTAAGCCAAACTTCAAAGGGGATCTTGAAATGTCTACTACAGCATGCGTAAAAGTCTTTAGGTACGATAAGCAGCTTATTATTATTTATCTTTTTCACAATAAATAAATGCCGCGATAACTACTCTATTGTTGAGATAATCAGGCTCACTCCATTTACTTTTAATTACTTCCCATTAGCCCGAAATGCCAATTTGTATTTCAGTACTTATGGGGACGATATTAATATATATACTTCAACCAAAAAGCGATCAGATATTGAACGACTGAAGAACTTCGAAATCACCGGCGGTTATAGCTCAAGTGATAAGAGATTCTGTGAATCCGTTAGCAAAATATATGATAACGTTTTTTAAATTAAAAATTGGCTGAATTTAATATTCTTTCTAAAGTCTGCACTAAAGTACATACAAATATTATTAATCAATGCTTAATTACTTTATTACGGTATTAGTAACAAAATAAGGAATATAGTTTATGAATTAAGTTTAAAAAGAATGACTCTCATTACCCGATGATCACTATTACTCCCTTTCTCCACTAGATGTACCTCATTGATCATCAGAGTGTATCCGATGACATTACTTTTAAAGCCCAGCTTTGTGAACATTGTCTCGCAAAGAGCCGATATTATTATCTTCGAATCTTCGTCACTCCACATATTGTCGTCCAGAATTGCATTCTTCCACTCAGTTTCTTCAGCGGATGTTGTACGATTTATTAAGAGATCTGGATGCTCCTCGGCTATCAATTTCCTGGTGAGTCGAGCTATATTGTCCAACGAGTTCGAGATTTCGTTGGCATATATCAGTCTGAATGGTTGCATCCACTGGGCGATGAGGAGCATGCCATGTTCTATGGTCTGTTTTTTTGCCGGCAGAGCCAAGAACTTTTGCCACTCCTTGGTAACATAAGTCTGACTTATGTACGGCGATATTTTGCATGCATAATATTCGTCGGAGAGGTTCCTTCTGAAAAAGTTAAACAGCGATGTACCTTTTATTTGTCTCGGTCCCAGAGCGCGATATAAATGTTTTCTCACTCGTCATCGACACGAATGGCGACAAGTTCTTCCATCAATAAATAATAATTTGTTGAACGGGCACTGATGTCAGGCAGGATCAGCACGTCCAACTCCTTCATATCGCTGTAACTGATTTGCAGACTGCCGTAACACTTGGCTGACATTTCTGACAAATATTTTTTCAGTTGCTTGCGACGAAAAATTTGGGCTTTCATCTCCTCGAACCAATTGATCTGCGTCACTTCGGAAACTTCTGCATTTTTGAAAACCTTCTTGAAGAAACCCCACCTGATTACGATGATCGATATTATTCCATAGTGCGCAATGTGCTTGTATAGATACAGGCCATACATGCTGATTACTAAGCCGAATCGTACATGTCGATAGATTTTAGTAAAAATGAATTGTCAATACATATATGGCAAACCTAAACTAAACAGACCAACAATGGAATGAACCGAACAATCAATCGACTTAAATAAATAAGTAATTACTATTATTTTTAATATATAATATGTTGCAAACCTTTGCAAGGTTTTCGTCTTCCATAATGTGTTGCTCGCCATGACATCCTGATAGAATTGCTTACACGTCAGTGCGAAATTCATAACATCGCTTATCGCGAGGTTCTCGTTCTCGAGAATGACATCAAGAATTTCGCTGGGAATCGACGTAACTCCCATTGTTGCTTGATTATTGTTCGATTATTGAGAAGACAGAACAATGAAACATGTGAAACAATCGCGTACGGCAGCGACAATGAGAAACATGCCGCTTTTCTTTTCTTTTTAGTTGGCTATACTGTCTGACACAAGTGCCAATTTGGATGACTATCACCTGGACGAATGGAAATTGCTTGCCGATGCTTTTCGCGATTTGATTGGTGGCCCTCCGATGACGATGGGATTCAAACGTGATGCATATAACGGCCAAACATTAGGTCTGTTCATCGGGCCCACGATATTGACGTCTCTGACGACGTCGATCGTTTGGCAGTAGTCTGTTAGGTTCGTTCAGCAAGAAAGACCTTTCAATGACTTTCGGTCACCTTATACCCGTGGTAATTTGATGCATTTGATGTAAATCCCTATAGGAACTTCTGGTTTTTTTCGCCTTTGGCATTACAAATTGCTAATTCGAACTTACAATTTATATTCCTTGCGCTAATCCTTGAGTTTTCGAATTTTTTGATTTTTTAGAGGCCTCAGTTCAAAGAAAAATCACCACAAAGTCTTTGAATTCTTCTTTCAAGACGCTCGGATGTAAACAAAAACCACTTTAGTTTATAATCGTTATCGGCCAGGAATGTCAACAGTCGCATACGCTCACCAATTTTTCTTATGAAGAGCACTGAAGTTGCATTTAGTCCAGATATGGCTAAACGTAACCAGTTTCACTAGTTTGTCATAACAGTTGACAAAACTGTCAGTATCGCGTGTTCACCATTGAAGGTGGACCATATGTTACACAGCTCAGTGCCATTGCTAAGCTATATCTCAGTTTCATAAAAAATTATAGCGTTTATGCTTAAAATATAATTGATTACGACCATCATTTTCCGTAGGAAAAATAAGACACTACGCCGAGTATGCGTACTATTCGTTCGGGGATATCACCGATGGTGGATGGCAAGAAATATCTTATTATTTATTGGATTGAATATTTGATATTCATTAAAAAATACAGTCCCTTGGTCGAAGAGAATTTATTATAAATATATACCATACAGCACTTTCGTTCAATGGTAAAAATGTGATATACATTTCAAAAAATTCAGCCCCTTGGTCCAATTTCTATTTCCGCTGCCTATACATGTGGATACGTGTCGAATATTTCGGGAATTAGCAGAACAGAGCAGAACTGCATTGAAGAACCCACACTGCATCTCTCAGTGGAAGGTGTTTTTTAAAAGATTAAAAATACAACATGCTGAGTCTGCAGATTCGCAGAGCAAAAAAATATATATATATATATGACAGGTGGCCAAGAAGGTAAAAGAACGCAGATAATCTTCATTTATAATTTATCATATACATTGTTATACATTGTTATTATTATTATCGTCATGTAAGATCGATCCAGAATAAATTATAAAGCATACTGAAATAATGACGTGCCGATTCTTATGTTTACAGTCGTATGGCAATACGACTGTAAACATAAGAATCGGCACGTCATTATTTTAGTATGCTTTATAATTTATTCTACCTTATCGTCTAAAATTTCTAAAGATATTATGAGCTATAATTTTTAAGAAGAAACACATCATTGCCATTGAAGACATAACATCCAGGTGACATCATCCGGTGGCAAGTGCACTCATTGAAGTCGACTACAATCGTTTAACACAAGTGCAAAGATTGCAAGCTTTCACACAGGAACACTTCAATCGAAGCTATTTGTCGTGTGACAATCATCCGAAGACTATGAGTAGTTTGATTAAAGATGGGTAGGTGGAATAATCTGTGATTATTTGTGATTTACGTTGCAGAGCAACGCGAGCAACCCAGAGATACTGTCAAATGCCCTCATTACCACCTCCTCCTTCCCGCCCAAGCCAGGCCCGGTCGGTTACAAAAACTGCAATAAATTTCATTCGCGGCTGCTGACAATTTCCGGTTAAAGGAAGATTTTTACACGATGCGAATATCTATTCGTGTTCATGTAAAAATTTACATTTCAACGTAAATGGTACATGGTTACAAAAAAAGAATTACAGTTTTTATTACCGACCGTTTATTTCACAGGCTCTTAACGCGCGGTCTGCAAGAATGACGATGGTAGGAAAGCATATTCGGAAGTTGGCGATAATTTGGTGGTGACAATATCGCCAAATGGTATCTTTTCGAACTTATAGATAGTTTCGTCGCAGTCATCAACGACGGTTTCCGCGATACGTGTTAAAAACGACTGACAGTAATCTGTGCACCGATGCGGACTCCAAAACTTCTGAAAATGATCCTAAATGTTTTTTTTTTTTTTAATTTTTAAACGTGCTTAATCGACGTTTAAGCGCGAATGTGTAATAAAAACGAATTGGTCAATAATGAAATCGGTATACCTGAGACAGATCGATAATTTCGTCGAGACTGTAACTCTTCAAATCACGAACAATTCCTCGGTCGTCTCGGAAGCCACACAGTATCTCGTTAACGCCGACGAGAAAGCTCTGGGCCCACCAGCGCAGCAGCTTGGACTGTCGGAAGTTCCGATCTTGTCGGTCATTCTTGATAATTCTGTGTGTTTTTAATTCGACGAATTGAAGCTTGTGCAGAGGTAGCGGATCCGGCAACGCCTTTTCCGACCGAAGACCGTCCATCTCGGCAGTGAACAGAACCGTGTGGTCGCCAAACTGTCGTTTGAAGATACACCGAAACTCTGCGGGTTCGATGACCGGCCGAGATGCATCCGGAGCCTTGCCGGGAGAATCTTAAATACAACGTAATTAGTGCAATGCTCGTATTAAAAACTGGTCTCAGTAACAAGCAGGTCCACACTTACCTGATAAAATGTATTGTTCAAATTTAAAGCCCCATGACTCAAATTTCGGTGGCATTTCAGCATTGATTTTTATTTCTTCCGGAGTTTTGAAGCGACATAGATAGATTGTTCCTTTCCACTTAGCAGCACATATTATCCATCGCTCCGCTCGTTGAAATGGCGTACATAGCACTTTTGTTAACAATCCGCACGAGCCAACAAACTTCGGTTGTATCCTAGAGAAAAATCATAAAACGGAGATTTATTGATAGATTTATAAATCTCGTTTGAGAACATTTTTATGCAGAGGGTTCAAAGCCATTGAGTAATGGTAATTTCAGTTGGATCCGAAAGTACTACATGCACTTGCATAGTCCACAAAAAAGTAGATGAAATTTGAGCCTATGTAGGACATCATCCCTCTAACCTGTGTTGTGCTCAGTCGGTAACAAACCGCGTTCGTCATTTTCTCTGATACCGACCGATATTTTAGACAAAAGAAAATTAGGCTTTCGCAGGCTATAGACGTAAGAAAAATTAATTTGCTGTTGTCCAAGCGTTAACAGGCTTGGAAAAAATAGGGTGGGCGATTTGTTACCGACCGTGGTACTTCACATGACCGCAAATGGCCCAAGTTACCAACGGAGTTAGCGTGTTGTGCCAAGATGAAGAGCATCACACACACACACACACGGTATAAACAGAGTACAATTTAATCGTAAAAATAATATTCGATAGTACTTTTCTTCAAAACCCAATCAATAAAATCGTCTATTTTCAAGAACTGCAATATAATTCAACTTTGGAGAACTGACGAAGGTTATTTTTTTTTTTAATTTTTATTAAAGCACCAACGCTCAACTAAAGCAGCCTACAGTTTTTTTTTTATCGCGCATTAAAAAAGTAACGAATTTTTAAGCACACCAACGTTTTTCTAACGTTCCAGTTCTAATCCTGAATTGTAGAAAAAACCAAAACAAGATTCATATACCAGTCGACATAGATTCTAACATGTGCTGCCAGTAACAAAAGGTAGCAACATTATAATCTCGTTGTCTTCGAAAGAACTGCGATTTTCGTTCACTAGAACTGTTCTTCAAAATGTGAATAAAATAAGAATCTCCAAGTAGCACAAAAAAATTACTTATCAGAAAGTGATCTAAATGGGTTACATATGTCCGCCCGGATGGTGACTATAGGCTATCCTACGTCCAAAAGTTAACTTTTTCGATGGGAGGCAATTTTCGGATACCGTCCAGACGGACATATGTAACCCATTTAGATCACTTTCTGATAACAAATTTTTTTGTGCTACCCGGGTTCATAGTCAACCACTAAGAATTGAAAACAAAACGTGCGTTTCAACAGCTGCAGATGGACACGGGACACGGATTGAACGGAACAGTGCGAGCCAATCAGAGTGTTTGGATATTATCAGGAAACGCTATGATTGGCGAGCCCTCTTCCGTTCAGTGCTCATGAACCGCCCCAGACGATAGCTTTTTTTTTTTTCTTCTCTCGTTAGTCAACCTGGCTATCGTAAACACGCACACCCCGCGGGGCGTCACCCCGCGCGGCTTTTCATGATGACTTACCATTTTCCTGTCTCCTCAGATTGTATCTTCCAGTGGTTCAATTTGATCCACTCAAGTAAATGTCCTATGCGTTCTTCCCCAACGGAGGCAGGTTTGCGTACGGCGAATTCGATGCCTTGATCGAGGTCCAGATAGACGTCGCGAGTCCTGGGCCGATTGTAGTACAGCATTTCCGACGAATCGGGCACGTAATTTCTCTCGCCATCGACGCTGAAGTATCCAAGGATCTCTGGTCTCGAGACGAAGCCGGCCGTTTTTTTTGACCGCCAAGATTCCTCTTTGTTGCGAAACATGTTTTTTTGTTGGGACGAATTTTTACACAAAAACAAACTCGGATTGAATTATTGAGGGAACCGTACGAATTTTTACGCTTTCGCTTCGACACTCAATAATTGTTGAATGGACTGACGTTACACAGCAACTCGCTGTTACATCTCTTCTTCTTCTTCTTCTTTTCAATTTTACTGGGCCAACCTGACGTACGAATAGGAGGGGCCCAGTATGGCCACCAGAATAAACGTGTCGGCTAACGTGAAAGTAGCGGGATGTTCAAGAGAGGCTTCGTGACTGCCTGCTCTAGTGCTGTTACAGCTCAACTGAGTAGGGAACAACTTCCCATAATTTATTACACGCTCTGGCTTACACCAATATAGTACGTGTAACTCAACTCAGTACAGTTGGGCAAAGCCCGAACGCGTGTTCGTTTTTGTCCGGTGAGGCGTTTCCGATTCTCTGAAAGTACTCTAGAAGCGCTCGGTGTATAAAAGTTTACTCTAGTAACGAACAGACCTAATGTGTGGATGACCAACGATCTACGCCGACATTACCGACTGTCGGTACGGATCAAGCATACCGCGCGATCTACGGAGACGAATAAAGCGGCGAACAGGAAATGGAAAACCCTTGTTCCCGCAAATTCTCCTTTCGCCGCCGTTACCGAGAACTCCGCCGCGTCTTGTTGCCCGTTCCGTGTACTCGTTCGATTGCTTGGAACTCTGTTAGCACACGTTCTTCACTAAATACGACGTGCACGATAAGCGTACAGTCATCAAAATTTGCACCTAAATCATTCAGGGTTTTGAGGGAACTTTCGCGATGCCGAATCGCAAGAAAAAGACCGCGAATTCGCGAAGGCGTAGGAGCCTTGCGAATCAGCGATTTTCTAATCGCAAAAAGCCGATAGACGAATCGCAAGCCGTTCAGAATAAAACAGAAGAAAGCACAGTCTCGCCCAATGCTCAGGCAGAAAATCCGGCTTCGAAGGTCGTTTCCGGTATTTACCCTGTAAAGATCCGCTCGGATTCGCTGTCCGAAGTGTGGCACAAATTCGATGTTAGGGCTGGAATGTTCAAGAGCCATGTGAACGTTCATTACATGTCGCCTGCGCCCTTCGAAGCTCCGGGGAAGTAAGTAAAAAAAAAAAAATTGAAATTTAACGAATTTACGGGCGACTTGTGACTGTACAGTAACAATATATCATGAATTTTCAGCATCGTGATGCTCGACTTGTTCGAGATGGTCCTGAAAAAAATGGTACCCGAGCAATTGAACTCATGCTGTGTAGACGGGATGGATTACAAGATCAATCCGTGTCTGAAAGGGTTGTGGATAGCGGCGAGCGGATTCAATAAAAAGTTACCGGTAGGAAACGCTCGTTGCTTGCGACGGATGCCATGAATTTGTGGTTGGCCAAAGAAAACTTGTGATTATGGAAAGACGCTTTCTTTTCAATACATAATACAATATTTAATTATGAAAACGTAAAATTACTATTATTTTTGCTGGTTTTCTCATCTACGAAAAGAGTAACGAGTGACTTTTTCGAACAAGAGTTTTACTCTTGTGACAAAAGGGCTTTTTTCTCACAGAATCACGATACTTATTTTTTTAGCTTGCTTAACTATTCTTTATTACTATTTGAATAATATCGAAATTAAAAACTAGGTAAAACAGTTTATTGCATAAATGAAACTTTTCACAATTTCGTTTGTTTTCTTTGGCCTTGAGCTTTTCAGCAGAAGATTGACAATTTACACCGCTTATATTATTTTACAAACGTGTGTTTAAGCGCTGCTTTATCAATTTAAGATTCTTTTGAACACTGTAACTACGTACATCGTGCAGTGCTCGAATTCGTTGACGGAAGATGTGTTCAATCTGACGAAGGAAGAACAGCTACAAGCGTACTATATGAAAATCGTGGATCCATTCAAGCTAGTCGAGTAAGTTTTTTCAATAGCCGTAACATAGTTACGATCCTGAAACTAATCAAAGAGTCCCAAAAAGTTATTAAAACAGCAAAAAAATTATAAAATTTGCACATTGCTTCCTCGTTCGTTGTGTGTACTCGCAACGCTTCGACTATGAGAATGTGTCTTCAGTAATTTCTTGGCTTCCTCATAAAGGAATAACAGATTTCGTAAAAAAATGTAATAATTATGAGAAAGCAACGTGAAAATTTCAAATTTTGAGGAAATTTTATTTTTCTTCATTTGAATTCCTGGCGAAATATAAAAAATCTCATAAGATTTATACCGAAATCCCAAAAAAAAAAAAAAAAATTCTCTCACGGAAACCTCCGAGCAGCAAAAATGTTCACATGTTACTAATTGGTGGACTTTTCAGATTTAATTTCCCTACTTCTATCACTTGTGTAACACTCGCCGCATAATGTTCGTTCCAAATGTTTCAGAGACTTGAAGAAATCGTTGACAATACTGCACTATCCGTCGTACATCGATATGCACGCGTTTCTAACCGCAATGAAGTTTGAGCAATTTCAGAAGTTCGTAAAGAAATTCACCGAACGCATGTACGTTCAATTCTTTGTCCAGGGAACCATGGAGAAGAGAGATGTCATTGACATCGCAGAACATTGTATGGCCACGTTAAACTGCCGACCTCTCTTGCCGAACACGACACCGCAGCATAGCGTGATTGAGATTCCCCGTGGAATTCGTTGCTGTAGAGTAAGAAGCTTCAATCCGGACCAGGTGCATTCCTGCGTGACGAACTACTACCAGTTCGACGAACCATCGCTAAAATTGACCGGGATGATCGACTATTTGAAAGTAACGTGGATTTTATTTATTTTTTTATTTATTCACAGTAGCGGACGGGAAGACTCCCTTTTAACATTTTAACAAGTTATTAGATGTTTTATGTTTGTGTATAAAAAAAAAGAAAACAAGAAAATATTTCACACTTTGTGCGCTAAAAAGAAAATAGTTATTTGAAGTAGAAAACAAAACGGTAAACCGTTGACTAGAATATTGCTAAATTACTCGAAGCGAAGAATTTGGTTCGAAACCACAGTCTTGAAGTGTTGAACGTTATTTAAAGTGTTGAACGCGAATAAAACGGAAGCATCATCGGACGCGGTATTAAATTGTACATCCGCTAATGCTTTGCTTTTTCCCGAAAAGTCTACGGTCTTTGAATTGCATTCATTACAGATTTTGCTTATAGACTGAATTGTTTCACATGTCCTTAAGGTGAAGTTTCTCATCTTGTCCCCTATCTACCCTGAGCTTGGTCGGTAACGAAAACTGTAATGCTTTTTTTTTCAAAGGTGCTGAAACCCTGGCGTCAAACGGAAATAGGGTTTCACTACATCAGCCACGCAATGGAATCCTATTTCCTTTGTGTTCCCGAGTTTTAGCACCCTCGAAAAAAGTAGCTTCATAGTTTTCATTACCGACCGCATTATGATACTTCGCTTTGAGTACATTACAACGATATTTTTCAATTTCTTTTTAGATGGTCATGCTACAATATTTCCCTCAGGACAACATATTCGACCTTTCGAGAATTACTTTTGGGATGTTCAGTTACGACATTTCGTCGGAAGGTCTCGAGGACGAAACGATGGAGGCTCTCGAGTCGAGGATCGAGACGAGTCGAAAATTCCTGAACGAAGCCTTCGACAGAATGTCGACCGAAGATCTGCTTTACATAAAGGCAAACTTGATAAGAGAGAAGAAAGAAGAGGTCGCTGACGTGGGCGTGGAACAGAACATCGAAATCAACTGGAGCGAAATAATGTTTGAAAAATATGCTTTCGATCGCGCAGCCCGCGAGTTGAAAGTCATAAGTGAAATGCCGCTCGGAGAATTGAGAGCTTGGATGCTGAATTTCACCGCTCCCGAAAGTGACCCTCGCTTGCGCAAATTGAGCGTCCAAGTTGTTGGCTGCGCCGATCAAATGGAGAACGGTCCGATTGAGAGACGACAAACAACGGACAACAGAAAAGGTAAGTCAGACTTCAAAGACATTTGAAAAAAAATTCGCACAATCTGATTCAATTCCCTTCGATTATCGCGATGCTGTACCGTTTCAGACAAAACGACCAAATTTTCGTTGAAATACTTGACCCGTCTATCGGACGATACGAAGGAGATAACAGGCTCGACGAGAGATCATTATATCCTCGACATTCAAGACTTCAGACGCGGTCTCAAGGCTTTGCCTTGGCAGATGTCCAGCGTTTGAAGACGCAAGGCAACTTTTCACTAACGAACGAGTTTTATTTATTTTTTACGTAACTTTTATTGAACCCTGTCATTTTAAGGACACATCATTAACGCTACTTACATGCGAGATTTACAAACACTGATTCAGTAGACTTCATTGTAGTCGAAGCGAAAACTTAACGGCGATGTCGATGGAGTTCGATCGCAAGAAAACGTGTAACGTTGATCGTTTTAGAGTATTTTCATTGATTATACGATTAAACGAACTTACCTGTTGTGAAGTTCTATCGTAATTATATCTGAAGTCTCGTTCGAGAGATTACTTAGGTAGTACCGTCTACTTCATGCCCAAATTACACGAATATTCAGAGTTAAAAATAAAAATCGGAACGACGGACTAGGACCTCCTGTTCCACCGTTCCCTGCGTGAACCTCATAATGTTTATAGACTAATTAGTATGAGGGCGGGAATAGAAGGGAAAATATGGAATATTTTTCTTCTTAAGGGTGGGACGTAATCTCTCGAACGAGACTTCAGATATAATTACGATAGAACTTCACAACAGGTAAGTTCGTTTAATCGTATAATTATATCATCGTCTCGTTCTCGAGATTACTTAGGTAGATGTTTAGAGACCTACACATTCTTTTGTTAACAAACTTGTTACTATTATTATGAACCAACTTGGTTACAGACAGAAAAACACACAATATTTCAAACCGAAATAAACGCTTAATGACCAGTTCAGTCAAAAACAGCAGCCGCAAAATTGCTCCTATCAGACTCGATCGGTCGATTGTAAAATCTTGCAAACACCTGGGACTCTTTCGACCATCCTGCTGTCGATTTAATAATATCTAAATCTATTCCTTTGGCTAATGCTGTCGACGTCGCAGCATGTCTTGTGCTATGAGGAGTGTACTCCTCACCTACACCGCTAAGTCTGAGCATCGACTTTATCCACCTAGCTATAGTCTGCGTAGATGCCTGTTGATACGGCTTTCTCGACGTAATAAATAAATTACCACAGTCTTTTCTCAAAGGCTTTGTTAAGTCTAAATATCTTTTCAAAAACGATGCCACGCAAATCTCGGGCTTTTCTTTAAAATAGGGGATTAATAATAAAGGCTGACACTGGCCTGGACGAGAAGTTTTGATTAAATCCGGGATTGCAATTTCAAAACCCTCCCTCGTGGGTTTAATGTTATTAATTTTTATAAGAGCTAAGGTCTGGATTCTATGCGCTGTTCCGAGTGCCATCAGAGTGACGAGTTTCTCAGAAATCTTTTGAAGGTTCGAATCCTCGAGACTACAATGACTCGTCAGTGTGCGTAGCACAACTCCCGGATCCCATGTCCTGTCATACTTTGGCTTAGACGGGCGCAATCGAAAAATGCCTTTGAAAAATCTAGTAAAATCACTATCTTTAGTGATATCGTTCACTGAAATTAGCGATACCGCCGACCTCGTCGAGTTAAGGGTTCCGTAGGAAGCTCCCGCCTCGAATTTTTGAGTCAAGAAATTGAACAGATCGTTCTTACTAGGGTTATAAGGATCAATCCCCCCACTTGTACAGAACTCCCACCAAGCTTTCAATGGAGTCGCATATTGTTTTATAGATGAATCCGCTAGCGATGCGACGAACACTCCGATGGTTGATCTTGGTAAACCCTTCTTGATGAAGGCGTCCCTGATAACCTGCCGGCAATCAAACGCAAGTCTCTTGCCAACGGATGACGAAGTGCTCTGCATGGAGACAATAAAAGTTCGTCAGAAGGGGCGAAATATATAGGACGCTCAATTAAGCACGAATGGAATATTGGAAACCACGGCTGATTCGGCCAATCGGGTACTATTAAAATCCCACAAGCTTGTTCCGCGATTATTTTTTGCAAAACCTTTGGAATTATCGCAAAGGGCGGGAACGCATAGAAATACGTATTTCTCCAACTGATGGTAAATGCATCAATGGCTAATGCCTCGGGATCTCGATGCCAAGCACAAAAATGCTCGCATTTTGCGTTGGCTCTAGTTGCGAATAGGTCTACGGTCGGAATACCGAAAGCCCGAACAATTCTCTTAAACGCAACGTTTGCTAATTCCCATTCTGTGTCGATGTTCTGATTTCTAGATTCACGATCCGCGTTCTCATTATTTGCCGACCTAATGTAAGATGCAAAAACGCGAATCTCTCGCTTCTCACACCATTTCCACAAATCCTTCGCCAGATTAACTAATCCTGAGTACTGGACTCCGCCCATACGATTGATATACGAAATCGCGGTCGTGTTATCTACGCGTAGTAAAACTTGAACCCCACGCAAATCAGAGGCGAAGCATCGAAGAGCTATGAATGCTGCTGTAAGCTCGAGATAATTGATGTGCAACGATTTTTCACTATCCTTCCAGAAACCGTGAGTCCCTTCCCCATTGCAGTGGGCACCCCAACCCGTCAAAGACGCGTCGGAAAAAATCTCCCGAATATACTCAGGACTAGCAATCGATTTCTTTGACGATTGCAGTTTCTCTTCCCACCAGTCAAAATCTTCGCGAAGGGAGTGTGGCATGTCCATGATTGCCTCATAATCATTACCACTTTCAGAGAGAGCCAGAAAAATTGTTCTCTGAAAAGCTTTGAGGTATGCACAGCTGTATTCTAATGCTGGACTATAAGCTACCAGTGTTCCAACAAATCGAGCGAACTCGCGAATTTTACATGTCCTCTTCCGCGAAAAAACTTGAACTAATGCCCTCGCATTTTCTCTTTTCTCCATCGGAAGTTCTAACGACAAATCGATTGAGTTGATGTTAAATCCTAAAAACAAACAGACTTGCGCCGGTTCTAAGATACTTTTTTCGTAATTTACAACGAATCCGAGTGATTCGAGTAATTCGATTGAAGCCGTTACATTACGTGAACAACTATCGTGGTCTGCGCTAATACACAACAAATCATCCAAATATATAACCGATGCGAACCCTTTCGCCCTTAGTGAACTAACTACAGGCCTTAGGATTTTTGTAAAAATGTATGGAGCTGTTGATAGACCGTTTGGTAAGCAAGTGAACTCGTACAACTGATCTTTAAAAATAAATCGAAGAAGTTTTCGACTATCCTCATCTACCGGAACCGAATAATACGCGTTCTTCAAATCTACTTTAGCCATAAAGTCGTTTCTCGCAACAATTCTTGTCGCAGTTCTCCAATCCTCCATTTTGAAATGCTCGGTTTTTAAAAACTCATTCAAATTCTTTAAATTTAAAACAAATCTGTGAGAACCATCTTGTTTCGGGACCAAAAAATAGCTTGAAATAAACTGGCCTTCTTCCGGACAACACGTTTGAACCGCGCCAAGATCTAACAATTTCTCTATCGCTCGTACGAAATCACGCTCTTCGGCCTGATTTTGTAACACTGGACTGCGAGGTAACGTTCTTTGAATCACCGGATACGCGGTTACTATTTTATACCCGCTAACACAGCGAATAACGAAGTTATCAGCAATTTTTTTCCATTCGGCAACAAAGTCTCTAAGTCTACCCGCAGAACTTGATACCTTTACTTCTTTCCCTTCGACGATTTCTCGTCGTGACCTTGTGCTTGTTCTGGCGGTTGGTTCTCCTGCTGCGAACGACCTCTCCTCGACTTGTACATGTTGGGACCTCGCTGGTTGTTGCCCGCCTGATTGGTCCTCTGGAATCTCGCAGGGGGGCTTTTCCAGTTTACCGGATTATTCTTCTTGCCCGGCACTTTCCCCGGAGTTGGTTTTCCCGGTTGCAATTTTAAATCGAGGCCTGCTTTCTCCACTGCTTTTGCAGTTTTTAACTTTTCCGACAAGTCTTCTCCAAACAGATATTTATCTGTCTCCGTTCTTCCAAGGAGAGTCTTCGCCTTCTTGTCCAATCCTGGTAAAATATAAGCTTTTCTAGCGACTGACTCCTTGTGGTGCAGATCCGCCAGAAGTTTTCCTGAATCGCACATGCGTCTAAGGAGTTCGTTCCTGTCTACGCCCTCTTTCTTCTCATTCAAGAGTAGCGTGATCGCTGATCCTAATGCTGACATCGCTGAACCGATAAGGCATTGCGAATCGATAAAATGTTTGTCTCGTTTCACTGCTGTCTCGTTCAGAGACGAGACAAACTCTGGATTTAGAATTGGCGGCTCCAATGGACACCCTCCTCCACGGGGATAATTTTTGAGCAGCTCAGCTCGTCCTTCTTTGTCTAAGCCGGAGACAATCCAAGCTTTCCATCGAGACGCCAGGTCCGGATGGATGTTAGCATCCTTCGGTGCGCACAACGATGGGTCTTCACCCAGAATCTGCAACGCTTCCTCATCAATTGACTCGGAGTGTACTGAATCCTGATCACTATCAGAATTTCCTTGCTTTTCCGACTCATTGTTCGGACAATCTGCAATAAATAATCGATATTCGTAATACGAACAACGATCTAAGCTATGTCCCAAAAGACATAACCTATATACGCGGCTAAGCGAACATCACGGGCTATTGTCTTATTCCGGAAATAAGCTCCAGCCATATGCCGCATGTACAACGCATGTATCGCCTCAAATGTGCGATCTCGTTGTCTCGAATAAATATAACTTACCTCTATCGAAGAGCTTCATAAGATCTATTAATCCCGATGAATCTTTCTGGGTTTCATCATCCTTTGTTGAGGAGCCGGAACCATCTTGCGGCGTCTTCTCTGCCGACGCTGATTTCTTGAGAATATAATAATGATCTTCCAGCTTCCTAATCTTTTTATAGATTTTTTCTAATACGGATTCCTCCGCCTTTCTTTTGGTGTCGTTTTCAGACATTTTTGCTTTAATTATCAAAGGAAAATTGTAATTTCATTACGCAGTTATTAACTCTGACGTGACGCCATTAGGCACGAAAAAACGTTATGAGGTTCACGCAGGGAACGGTGGAACAGGAGGTCCTAGTCCGTCGTTCCGATTTTTATTTTTAACTCTGAATATTCGTGTAATTTGGGCATGAAGTAGACGGTACTACCTAAGTAATCTCGAGAACGAGACGATGATATAATGATTTTCATTGATCATTGTACTATTATTGTAGAGTTGCTGTGTCAATTACATGTCTATTATTATTCTTAGTATTATTTTATTTACGATTCATTAGCTCCTCAAAAAAATGCATACGTTATTACAGTCTACTAGGATAGAAGTTTTCTTTTCAATTTTTCTACAATTATAAATGGCTTTTGGCTATTACGGTCTTTTTGCACCAATTAACTTATACCCTCAGGTTCGGACGTTTCATTCCTCCAGTTGCATGTTTGTATAATTCACCCCTTTACAGCAGCGTGCCGCTCGATGCCGGAACTTAATTGATGCTAATAACGACGCCGATGCTAATAGCTACGTTCCCATGGAGTTTACATGCCTCATGATGCTGCCCGGAAACTATTATGTAACTATACTTCTAATAGCTTCGCGCAATTTTACGTACCGCAGCGTAATACGTCTCTGACTTATTAATTGGATTTGTCCGTCGTTCTAAAGGGGCAATTTTCATTCAAAAGTTTTCCTACATCTTGAATATGTGAAACTCCGAATAGTATCCTTCGTAGGGTAAAGCCTTCGGGCATTCGAGGGTCTCCTGAAGAAGCCAATGCACCGTCGAGCTATCCGCGTATACCACTGTTTTTCGTCGGTATGGAACGCAAAGTCAGCTTCGCGGGCGTCGTACACTTCACCAAATTATGTGTTTACCTGGCATGGACTTGGCCACCTTCGAGGATCGCAAGCCGGTGGAAAACTGCGAAGTACGACATCGCTTGGTCACTCTCCATTCTGAGCGCCCTCTGTCTCTTCATTCCTCTGCTCAACTCCATCTACGTGCATCAATCGAATTTCGTGATCGTCACTCAGTCGGCAGCGTTTGCCTGCAGCGGCTGTAATTTTATTATCAAGACGCTCGTCTACAGGCTACATCGAAAAAAAATGCAGGTGAAAGAAATTTGATCAATTTAATTCCGACCCATTGAGTGGTGTGTCTTCACGTGGATGAACTTCATCGAGGCCAAACTTTGTAGGCTTTTTTAGACCAAACAATTTTACGTCGCGCACAGACCGTCATTTTGACTGACAAAAATGACTACAAATATTTTTGAAAATCGTATCTCGGATTTTTCACAATACGTTCAGAATACCTGTAAAAAAAAAAAAAAATAGCGGGCGGCTGCGCTTGTCCACAGAGAAACTTGCAACGAGTTTGGTTTTCCATAAACCAGTAGGGGGGAATCTTTGTTTTTGGCAGTGGTTTCTCATGATCGAGATTTTTTTTTTAGAATGTTTGTTGAATTGCTGGATGCTATCGAGCGTACATTCTAAAACATACCATCGTCGTATACAGTATCGTTCTGCCCTTATTTATTTGTCTGTGTCAGATGGAGACAGAACGGAATATTTGCGACATGTGCAGCGCAAGTCGCAAATATTCCTCCAACTGCGTCCGTTTCGTGGCGCGTGGCTATCAGGATATATCGTACGAGTGTATGCTTTAGAATGCACACCAAATAAAGTTATGTATATATATTTTTTCATTGCACCCAGGCAGAAAAACGTGCCGTCCCCAGCACCCAGGCAGAAAAACGTGCCATTTTTTTCTATCTGGCCAGTTCCTGATTTTCTTACTCGACGTGTACGCGATAGACAGACTCCAGCTTTACATTTTTTTTTTACCAACATCAAAACTATTTCGACAAAAATTGTTTGTGCGCAAGTTGATTTTTTAAGTGAATGGTGCATATTATTTTACATGCTACGTACCGTTCGCATAAAAACAATTGCATAAAATAGATCCGACTATTTACTCCACATTAGGACACACCCAACACGGAGGGGCCGCCTATCTCGTATAACCTCACTGAAGCTTGACAGTCGATTCTGTTAGACAGATTCTGATCGCCGAGATGGAAGATTTTCTGAAAAATGCCGAGTCCGATGAACTAATCGTTCTCCAGTGTTACGCGCACAGATGTTTGATTTTTCACGGTCTCATCAGTTTCATGAACTATCTTTCGGCCGTTGCGGTAATCGCCGGGCCAATGTTTTTTCGCCAACCCCTACCGACCTTCGCAGTCTATCCGTTCTCGGTGGATTCGGGTCTTCCAAGGTATATCGCTTACATGCATCAGAGCTTCGCTGGTCTACAGTATTCAGCAGGTATCACGACGGATTGCCAGGTCGCTCTGATTATGTGGTATGCCGGTGCGAGACTCGAGATTCTCGCCCGGGAACTCAAAAACGTGTCGAACGCTCGAGAATTCCGAGCATTCATTAAGAAGCATCAGCGGCTACTCACTTACGCTGTCGACGTCTCGGACACGATGCGCTACGTAGCTCTCGTTACTACGGCGATGAGTGGAATAGGAAGTGTTATGAGTGGCATGCAGCTGGTCAGCGTGAGTAAGATTTTTTTTAATTCGTCAAAACCCCTCGATTGTGTGAATTATTGTAAACTTATTTTTAACATATTTTCTTAATTTACGAAAGAATCAACCGTTCACTTTAAAAATACAATATGGACCCGTTATACTCATTGCTATGATGAATCTCTTCGTCTGTGCCTTGCCAGCTGAAAATTTGCTAAGAATTCAAAAGGTATTCAGTACAGTTTTTGTTACCGGCGGTGGTATTTCACATCACCTTAAGGGGATGCTGGAGCTGTTTTTTTTCTCCGCTTTTTAACCTGCTTTACCTGTTTTACCGACGGAACTAGACCATTTTTCATTTCCGACTTAGCATTGTTATTATGCTACGCATATGCGTCAAATCATGCAGGACTATGATACTGACATAAACGCTTCGGTATGCAGTCGAATTTCGATTGAAAACTTACAAGGAATTAAGAAAACCGAATATTATAGTTTGCGAAAGAACACTTGCAAATATACACTTTCGTAAACTATAATATTCCATTTTCTTAATTCCTTGTAAGTTTTCAATCAAAATTCGACTACACATCAAAGGGTTTATGTCAATATCATTATCCTGCATGATTTGACGCATATGTGTAGCATATTAACCATGCTAAGTTGGAACTGAAAAATTGTCTAGGTCCGTCGGTAAAACAGGTAAAGCAAGTTAAAAAAGGAAAAAAAAACAGCTCCAGCAGCCCCTTAAAATATAGTATGTAATATATATTATTTGTTACCAGACTCAACGCGATCGCATCGACAGCAGATCGGTTTCGTGGTATCCGATGGAGCGTGCAAACGGTATGATTGTCAGCTCGATCTTGGTCTCGATTCACAGGTGACAGCAATTCATTATCATGTTGGTCTATTGATGTTGGGACTGGCATCAGGTATAGTCGCAGTGATTCGCCTTTCGGCCATTAGATGGCCACTAGAGATCAGGGCTCGCCGTTGAATTAGATAACTTCTCCGTAATTCAAAATTCAATTTGAATTAATTTCAGGTGAACTCCGGATATTCAACCTCGAGAACGATGATTGCTTGGGAAAATTGAATTTTGAGACCTTGGAATTCATGACGCTGAAGTTAACTCGGTACAATATTGAGCACATAAAAGTAACAGAATATAATTCGATTCAGTATCTCGTTGTGGCTGCCGTCAGGGAACTTATTCTCGTCAAATTTGGCTAGAAAATGTGGGTTACCCAATGGCTGGTTCTATGTGAGCGAATTTATATTACTGGTATCGCGTACAGTAGTGCAATCACATTGAATATAAGCAGAATTTAGCTCGCGAAAATGTTATCGGATTCCAGTAACGTACAACTTCTTCGAATCTCGATTATTCTCTGTAACTTTTTATACTTTTGTAGAATACTAGACTTAAAGTGGTGTAATATAAATAAAATAAAATATTATCTTCAAAAAACTAGTTTCTTTATTCGAAGTCGCTTTCAAAAAAATCTAATGAACTTTAAATCCAAATTGTATTAATCGTTGAGACAGAAGGTCGAAAGGTCGCCTAGAGTGTCCTGAATCGGCTTTCATTGCCAATTTCGGATTCATCGAAGCTCATAGAATCGACGATAAAATCATACGCGGTTTTTGTGTGCAATATGATTTTTAAAATAGACACATTCAGATTCTGTGAAGTAACAATTGTACCGATGCTGCATTCTTTCATGCAAGATGTGCCCATGTAAAAATAATAAGATAACGTAAATAAAACAAACAAAACAATAATAAAATAATTTAAGTTTACCATAATTCGCTTCATAAGTAAAAGAAATTATTTCAGCGGGTTCCCTTATCCGAGAGGAGCCTCATCCGACACGAAATCGGTGGCTTCCTCTTGCGTGATGCACTTCACATGCGACACTTTGCCCTGGTATGTGACTCCGTAAAATTTATCGGCATGTCGTAGAAGCTCGGGTCTGTGGGAATCGTTATTCGAATTATGTATCGGATTTTTGTATTCGCATCGTAATTTTTCGAAAAGAAAAACAAGAAACTTACTTGAAAGTCGTAGTGATAAATTGGGCGCTGGAGCTGAGTTCGTGAATCATGTCGGCGACCGCTTTCCGATGATCGGCGTCGAGGGCCTGATCTATCTCGTCGAACAAGTAAAATGGGGCGGGATCGCACCGTTGAATAGCGAAGATCAACGCTATAGCCACGAGAGACTTTTGACCACCGGACAATTGATTAATTTCTCGGACCTCAACCGTTTGACCCGTGAAGGAGACCCTGATACCTGCAAGAATACCGTTACGTTGAGAGATATGCATAAGCTTGGCACTCGATTAACAGGTCACTTTTCAATCTTTTTTTTTTTTTTTTACGCGGCTTTACAAGTTTTTTAAAAAAAATTTTACTATTTTTCATTGCAAAACATTTATACATAACAGAGTAATTGTTAATTTAGTAAAACGCAGCCGCTGTCATGTTTCCATCGACCGTAGTGATCTGAAATGGCAAAACTAAAAATGTTCTTCAGGATGACAATAAATTTATCGAATGACTGGATACTTTTTTTATTTTGAAAATGGCAAGAATGGCAGTCTTGAAAAAAAATTTCGATTTTCGAATGAAAAAGGAACACATCAACTGGCTGCCATTTTCTATTGTTTTTTATTTTAATGAAGTATCCGGTCATTCGATAGTTTTCTTGATATTTCAAAAGTAAATTTTTTGTTGTTAAAAATTATTTCAGACTGACAATGCAGCGGCAATGCAATGGCAAAGGGCTGCCCTTTACCAATTTAAACATTAATCCGTTGCGCACGAATATTTTGAATAACACTGTATTCTGTACAGTTGTGTGCCGTGTGTATGTGCAATTCGAAGTTGTCATCCCAATAACGATATAGAAAAATAGAAAATCGATCTGTTGTCTGGGAGCCAAGCTCATGGAGTAGCCTTTGGAAAAAATGATCTCGATCGCAGTACAACAATCTTCGATCCACATAATTATTACCAACGCCTGTGAATCTTTGGGAATCCCCGACCAGCAATTCTTCAGCATTATCGACGTCTCCCTTTGCCGTTTTCATTACAAGCTCCCCGTAACCGGAGGGCACCAGTTTCTCGAAGACTTTGCTGAAATAGTTGCTAACTTGCTTGAAGGTAAACTGAATATTTTCGTTTTTACGCTGTTCAAGCACGTGCATAAGTTCCATGATTTTCTCCTCGCCACGGTCCAATTCCTCTTTCCGGTTGACGAGCTTCTCTTTCTGATCGCTGAACGATACGAATTGTTCCAACGCTTTTTTGTTCACATGGCTAAAAGAAAAATCGTCCAACGCATACATATAAACCGGCACGAATGACAAAAGTCCAATTAGACCATCGAGAGTTCACCTGTAGTTCTTGAGCTGATTATTAGTCTTCTCTATTTCTTTGAACAACTGCTTGGTAGTCATGGCAGCGAACTTAGAATAAGCCTCCGGACTGGGCAAAGCACCGAGATGGGCGATCTTGCTCGTGCACTCGGCGAGTTTTTCTTGCAGTACATTCTGTTTGCTCGTAAATTTAACCAATTCCCTCATATTAGCTTCAATATGCCCTTGCACTTCCTTCTCCTTCATCTTGGACTTTTCGACCTCCGCTGATTCGACTTTTTGCTGATAGCAATTAAAACACATGGTCCATCGTCAAAATCAGTTAATTTTTATAGCGCTAAGCGAGTATGGTGCGGTAAAAGCGTTCTTACCTTGCGCGAAGAGCTCATGACTTTTCCGTTCAGAGCCTCGAAGTCGCTGTTAACGGTGACCAACTTTTTCTCGATATCAGCGAGTTCGGAGTTACATGAATTCAATCGGCGCTGTCGATCCGCGACGGATATTTTCTGTATAGACCGAACCAACGCGTCCCTCTGTCGCAACAAATTGTTCGTCAACAGATTCTCCAACCGATTCTTTTTCACTTCGCACTGTCTCCTTTCGGCGAAGGCCGTCTTGCTCTTATTCGTTAGATTCTTTATTTCTTCATTCAGAGAGTCCATCTGTTCGTGCTCGGCGGAAGAAAGCTGGGTCACGAGATCCTGAACGTATTCCTTTTGGAGTTCGAGCTTGGTGACCCGCATGGCTTCCAAATTTGAGGCGCACTGGGAGCAACTTCTTTCTTTCGGCGCGCGATAGCTTTCCATAGTTTTGAGTTCTTCCTTTATTATGTTGATGGCTCCCTTCATTTTGTCGTAAGTGTATCTGCGGACATCACGATAATTAAAAAATAAAATTAAAATTCAATAAAATTAAAATTCAATAAAATTAAAATTCAACAAAATTAAAATTCAATAAAATTAAAATTCAATAAAATTAAAATTCAATAAAATTAAAATTCAATAAAATTAAAATTCAATAAAATTAAAATTCAATCAAATTAAAATTCAATCAAATTAAAATTCAATCAAATTAAAATTCAATCAAATTAAAATTCAATAAAATTAAAATCTATATATTTCAACTCATCCACGATCGCCAATGTCGCAAGTTCATCAACAGTTCTTCCTTACCTGGCCTTGCTGTTCAGAGTCACGATTCGCTGTGCCTCGCTGAGGAACGAATTCGTATCGTCGTCAGCCTTCCTAATAGCTTCCCTCACAGTCGTCAAGCGATTCTTCAGCATGGAAATTTCTTCCACGAGATCCGATCGGATCTTCTGCATTTCAATGCGAGAAGTCTGGATAGAGAGGTGACCACCGGTCAGAGAACCCTTTGAGGACACTTGAAATCCTTCCGTCGTTACGCAGTTCATACCGAACTCTCGAGCATGTCTCGTCGCGATCTCCATATCACGGCAAAGCAGAGTCCTCCCGAAGATGTCCCTGTGTTTAAGGAAAGAATAAACACGCATGAGTGCGAGGGAGACAGTGGTCAAATTTCGAATTCATTTTTCTCCCAAACGATTCTATGAAATTAAAAAGTATTTGATTAACGTAGCGCGCCTCGCAATTTGTTTTTTATTTTATAAACCCGTTTCGGAGAAAAATGGTTTCAACATATTTTGATGTTATGTTGATCTACAGTTTGAAATATTGAAAAAACCGAATTCTTTTTTTTTTTGCATATATGCATCGTACGTTGAAAATATTTTCCCATCAAGTTTTCTATGAAATCCGTAAAATTACGGACGGGAGAAGTTAAAATGCAGAAGGTATAGCAGGTACGGGGCACGTAAAAATGTTAATTGTGATTTGCTCAAAAGTAAATTTTCCGATGTCCTGCACACGATATCTCAACAGCCATAACTGATATCGTCATAAAATTTTTACTGAAGATAAATCGTAACCCATTCTGCAAAAATAAACTGAATTTTCGTGCGTGGTTGACACTGAAAAAATCAATGCAAGATGCTGTCCGATCGGCTTTCGGCTTACCTCAGCGCCGGCTCGTATTTAGGATCGTACTTCAGATGCGACATCATCGGTGTGGCGTCCGTAGGATCAGGATACCGCGGAATTTTGTTGGAAAGACGATTCAACGGCATAAAGGTACCCTCGCCCGGTAAGCCTTGGTTGTTCATTTCATTGAGGATTTTTCGACTCAACTTGTCCGTCTGCACGATGTGATGGAACAGTCTATTTCCACCAATAACTTCCACAGCTGTGTACAACGCCTTGTGACAGTCGAACTTGTCGATTACTTGGCCGTAGTAGCCGTCGAGCTCCTCGGACATATCACCGCGCTCCCTTCGAATAAACATCGAATAAGTCGTTTCACACATTCCGTTGTTATTTCAAAAGTAATGATTTAATATAAGCACGCTTACCGAAACGTGTTCATAACTTTGCGAATGCTGTGGCCGCCGTCAAGGATTGCCTTTCCAACCATGGATCTCAATGTCTGCTCGACTTTTGCCAATTCCTCCTTTCGTTCGGATAATTTGGTCTGCAGGGTGTGTTCTTCGCGTAACCTATGCATGAATTGTATAATATACATACCATACCTGTACGACTGAATAAACGAAGCCCGAAAGTTTGTGTTTATGGTCCGATAAAGAATTTTTTTGAAGCAGAATTTTTCAAGTAAATTCATTGATTTTTTAAATATATGTTAAACGAAGTATATGGTAACAAACTAAGTCAAATATTTATCGAAATGTTCTATTTTTATAAAACTGTAAAAGGAGTAATTCGTCAATAAATGTATCATTATGCGTAAGGTAAAGGGCCCAATTTCCGCCGCTGTCACAGTTACCGTCATCGAATGCAATTTATAATAATGATAAATACAGTTTTTGTTTAATAAAAAAGAAATTGAAGTAATGTCGAAGAGCAGATTTTACTCTTGATTAATGCCGCAATACGTATATTTTTTATAAAAATTTCCATTTAACAATTGAAGACGGCGGAAACTGGGGCGCTCAACTAAAGGTGGTGGAAACTGGGCGTTTCACCTTAATACGCACACGCGATCAGTGAGAAGACCAGTAGAGAATGAGGGGGCCGGTAATTACGTAATAAAAAATATTGATGTCCTCTTTTTTGCAACACCTAGTGAAAATATCTTGTCAACACGATACGCCAATAGTCATGTGATATGACCGAAATATATTATGATGATACGGATAAATGGATTTAACGCACTTTTCCTTTCTAGATGCCTGCGCATGTTCCTTCTGTTTACCCAGAGCCTCTAACTTTATGTCACGTTCGTCGATACAGGCTCCTTGCTTCTCCATCTCGATCGTTTGAATGGCGATATTTTCTGTGAACCTCCTCAGTTTCTCACAGTCTTCCTTCAAATCGCGCTTGATTTCTTCGAGATGCTTCTCCTTAGCTTCGATTTGCTCGTTGAGTTTTTCCAATTCATTCTTTATCCACGTATCACGCAACTCCTGTAGAATTTCCAATAAATAAAAAGTATTATCACTGATAATCGACGTGAAACACTATGGAGTGCGAGAGAGATAGCATCAGTATCTCTCTCGGCGGAGCGAGAGACACGCTGAGAACGTGTTTCACATACTCTTAAGGACATGTGAGATGCCGCGCTCGGTAATAGAAATTCTACCGTTATTTTTTTAGGGGTGCTAAAACTTTGGCTTTCAACGAAAAAAGTATCTCACTGTGGAATGGGTCGATCCAACCTTGAAAAATTTGCATATCAGTTTTTATTACAGTCTTTTTACTACGGTCACATATTCACACGCCCGTAAATAACAAGTCAGAATTCAAACGGTCGAGGTAAAAACATCTACAAAACTTACTTTGCTGCTAAACTGTCGGCCGCGACCTTGCTTAGCCAATAGCTCTCTCCGTTTCTGTTCCGCGATCGCCAATTTGAGTGTACACTCGTTCTCCTCCGTCATCAACTTGCCGTACTGTAAAAAATCATAACGTCGCAAAGTAACAAACGAACAAAATGATAAATATTTTTCGGCGATTTTTAAATCTCGATTCTTACCGTGAGATTAATATTTTCGAGTTCCACCTCCTTCTCGTTGATCGTAGGCTCCAATTCTTCGAGTTCCTTGTGACATCTTTTCTTCATTTCTTCCTCGGAGCTGACTTCGGCAGTCAAGTCTTTAATTGTGAGGATCAGTCGCGTTTTCTCTCCTAGAAAATCCTGGAGTTCCACACTGTTGAACATAATATATTGTGATTATTTGTACATCAAGTCGATGCGAAGCCCCTTTGTTTCTGCCCGACTCGGGCACAGTTGGTAACATAAACTGTAATTTATTTATTTATTTTCGTGGATGTTACCCACTTTTGGTTAAAAGCAAATCCTTACATAAAGCGGATCTCAATAGAGTTTCGTGTAAAAATTTGCCCTTGAACGTAAATGATCAGGACGGTTACAAAAATTGATTACAGTTTTTATTGCCTCGACACATCGCGATTACGTACCGCAACGTCTCCAGTTCCTCTTCCGATGCTTTAACTTCTTTCTTCGCTTCGTTCAATCGTTTGACCGCGGCATTGTAGTCTCTCGTCGCATTTTCTTTCTTCACAGCGAGATTAACTTGCATGACGTTACACTTTTCCCGAGATCCCGTGAGTGTGTTCAATTTTTCTTCGGTATCCTTCAAATCTCGTTTATGAATCGTGTACTCCAGACAGCGCCTCAGTTTGTCCCATCGCTGATACTCCTTCAGTTCCTCCTTTTCTTCCTCGAGAGTGCGCAGACGTTCCCCTGAAACAACGTTAGGACACTGTTTATGTTTACCGTGTATTATTGATTTAACGCTTGTAAATTAATCTATTTACCTATCGCTTGCAAACGACTCTCCACATGTTCCAGGTTAACTTTTGCATCTTCTAAGATAGCCTTTGATTCATCCGATGCATTGTCGTAAACGCAGCTGCCGGCAACTTCGCGGAGCAACTTCAATCTCTGGGAGTCAGCAGCGGTCGCCATTTTGGTGATCTAACAATCATTTCGGAAGAAACATGATCTATACATAGAGATTGGAACGATGCAATCTTGTCGAAACGGCAAACGAAGTATCTACGGGAATACCGAGATTAATATGGGAATATGTAGAAGAACTGAGTCCTCAGCATCGAAAATATTAATAACAATTATTGTGTGTAATTTTTTCAAATGAAATTTGATTTGTTTTTATGCCTTGATGGATGACCTATGACATTATCCATGAGATTTTTGCCAACGCTTTCCAGCCATAATCCGGCACGCATACTAATAGAGAAATGTATTCTTTCTACGAAATGAGGGTTAAGACTGTGAGGATAATGTTTCATAAATCTATTATCATACATTTTTCTCCATCCACCATCATCGATACATTGTTATAAAAGTCATAATTACGAGAGTCCTGCAAAGGTTCATAGTCCGATGTTTCGCGATTGATTTTATTGTTTGAGTCAAAACTTTAATCTTGTTTTCCTCAAAAATGACTCGCCGCAATAAGTATAGAAATGCGAGACCTCTCATGTGAAAGACAGACACACAAAAACCCATACTTTAAGATAAAAGGAAAGACAAACAAACCCCCTCTGCATTCATGCTCACACTTTCACACTCATCAAAGAGAAAAAAAAGTATGAAAAAAACGCTTCTATGTTTTATTCAAACGAAAGATCTCAAAAAATAACATTATGACAATTTTGGTCGCTCTCACACATCGGAGGCTTCGGGTGGCCAGACATTTGAGGCGATATATATCTTACAACCCAATATCTATCTATCATACAATTATCATGCATCGATCATTTTTACGAATAGCGGTAACTAATCTCACGGTTAGAGTTTCTAGTTTTAGCCGCTTCCTCATAACGGCAACAAACTTACCTCTCCCTGCTTGACAATATAGTACGGATTTGTTTTTGAGAATCCCACGGTTTCCAATAGATTCATAACATCGCTTCGAGCAATAGTCAACTTGTTAAGAAAATAGAGATCTTTCTTTGCGCCAATCACTCTTCTCAGGCGAACCTCTTCCTTTTCGATCTGGGGAAATTTAGGGCCACGTTACTGACTTATACGTCACAAATCAGTGTGACATTAATGTTGATAAAAAAAATATTTGCAACATACAGGTATTCGTCCGTCGGTGTTATCGAATATGATTTCCACATACGCGGATATCACTCGTGGTCCAGGACCTTCGTGCAAGAGTGCTTGCCTCTGTTCAGCTCGCAGGTGAGAAAACTCGTCACTGAGAACGAATTGAATTGCGGCGAAGAAATTACTCTTTCCCGAGCCGTTTCTTCCGACTGAAAGGAAAATAGTCAAACCACGATTATTGGAATCGCACGGAGAGAAGTGTCGGATGATATTTTATGTAAAATTAGTGTTCACTGACCGACTACATTGTGACCGGGGTCAAATGGATCGACTACCGTTTGGTCGTGGTACGATTTGAAACCCTGAATAATGACCTGAAATGGGAAAAGTTACAAGCACTTTGAGATGTCAAATTACTTTTCTCGATTACAGCTGAGTGAAAAAAATTGCTATAATAAAAATAATAAAAAAATTAATAAATAAGGAATATTTTTTTTTAAGTATAAGTTGAGATTTAATGGACTATTACTTTATGTTTTAATGTAAAGGTTTTCCGGTTAATAATAAATGAACAAACCAGTAAATAAATAAAAAAAAGGGAATGGATTATATCGCGCGTTCGGAAAATGTTGATTCGACAATAGAATGTCATAAAGTAGGCGTGAATCTGCAATTTTTTTTCAGAGAACAATAAAAGGGCTGGATAAATCCATAAGTAAAAGTTAATTTGTACCCTGATAGACAAACGGCACGAAACGCAGCACATGACACAATAATTACGGCATGTGCAGCACGTGCCGTAATTATTGTGTCATGTGCTGCGTTTCGTGCTGCTTTGTTTATCAGGGTAGAGGTTCATGAATTGAAGAATTGTCCCTCGATTTTTTGCGATAACGGATCAAATGTCGAGCCTTAATACCTGTTTTATGTACATCGTTTTATGTAAATCGACGAAGCACACTTTCAATGATTAATAGCAGTTGTAGATCGATGAACAAAACAAACAATGAACCACCGGCTTTTTTTTCTGCGTTCACCGTCAGTGTACGTCGTGTAAGTATCCCTCCAACAAATAGATAAACGACTCGGCTTAGGGTGTGGTCCAATGAGCGGACGGACCGGAAGTTTTGGCCAATGAGAGCGTTTTCCGGTAAGAACCTCGTGCCGCTATAGGACGGCAACTGTACGCGGGACAGGAGCAGTAGTGCCGAGCGCCAATCAAAATTCGTACACGATGACTGACGAAACTCTAGATGCGCGGAAAATGATTAATGTGGTGAATGGGATAAGAGACGCGAGTGCGAAAAATTGTTCATATAAGGAACGAAAAATCGGACTTACCTATTGACCTTCGAGGGACTATTTTTCAATTTTCCTATATTTTATTGTACCTTGCTTCGAATTACGAAGCCAGGTACAATAAAATATTCCACGAGTCATAGAAACGTGCATTCAATATTGCATTATAATTTGTTTTAATTGTTTTTATTCTTGCATGAAAATTAAATGAGAATTCAACACTGAAGTACATCTTAAAAAATGTTACGCACATACATTTCAACGGGGTCAAATATTTGATAAAAATTTGTTTGTGAAATAGCCTTGGTGATCTTTCAATGTAGGATGATAGTTTTCCATTAAGCCAATGATATCCGTCAAGTTAAACGATGACGATTATAACTACGATTTTAATGAAGAACACAGTGTTGGTAAAATTTGTCGAGGGAAGTTGCGATTCGGTTAGGAAAATCCTTCATTTGTCCTTGAAACGATCGTCATTTAGCGGTATTCGTCGAAAACATTTTTTCCTCGTAATTTTTATGATTATATTGCGTTGCCATACAGGCCGGCTCGTATATTTAATATTTCGAAGGAGTAATATGCAAGAAAAACTCTTTGACAAACATTTTCGTATTTCCGTATTCGTATCGGACTAAAACTTTGCTTTTTATAGCGGTCGATTTATAAACTACGTTCATTCAAGAACGTTTCTTGCGATGGCTTCGCACAAAAATCTGTACAGGTACGCAGGTTGTACAAAGCTGTACTTCATATCTCAGTGTTATAAGACGGAGGTTTGCACAGGCGAGATGTTGAGTTCTGCCTTGTAGCTATCGATGTCGATGATGAAATAATCACTGGGTCTCTTCTTTTCGTTCGGTAAATAGGTTACATACTGTATAGGGCGGACAGTCGGTCGGTTTTCGTCGCCTTGAGAAGCTGAGCCTGAGAAGCAAGTGAAATGTTGCAAATTTATAATTTCTTAAGGAGGTTGGAGTGCTTCACACTAGTCAAAACAGTGCTACATTTTTAAAGTCGTTTATACAAACTTTTACACCTGTATTCATTATAGTGGTTGGTTATTTGCATTACAGCAGATGTCCTTAACGTAGAAAAACGTTAATTGCAATGGCATTGCAAAATTATTGACCGGTTTGTGCTAATTTTCGTTCAATTTTTTCAAAGAATATTTTCAAAGAAAGTAATTCGGCTCATTCTCTTCCATGTAAGATGCTCTCCGAACTCACCATCTAGATATTCGATATTATTTTTCGTTTAACAATTACAGCCTCTTGTTTATCTATCGACTAAATTCCTTCATAAACAAACAGCTGTCATTTTCAAACGGATAATACTAACGATTATCTAGATGGTGGATTCGTAGAGCATCTTTCTGCGAAGCGACTGAGCCGTAATACATAAAAATCGAGCGAAAATTATAGATTACACTATGAAAAAACTGAACGCATATGTACCTTTCCGAAAATGAGCAAAAACCAAATCATATTTTTGCCAATCAGTCAAGGACATCTACTGAAATACAAATAACCATCCACTATAATCGATAGATGAGAAAAAGTTTGTGTAAACGACTCTTCAAATGTAGTACTCATTTGACTAGTGCGAAGCGCTCCAACCTCCTTAATACGTGAATTCTTCTGTGGGTTATGTTGCCCATTACTCACTGTCGTTCTCCGCGGTGGTCTCGCCACTTCCGGCATCCGCCGGGTGCGGGCTCCTCGGTAGCTCTGGATCATCAATTCCGATAACTTGGATGCTCAGCTTCCGCAAAGTGTGCTCGTGGCCGGTGAGATTCATCATCGACGCTCTGAGTTCTTCCACATTCGTGCGCCTCAGAACTTCAATTTCTCGTCCCAGCCTGTCGAACATGTACTCGCCCGATACGATCTCCGTCCAATTTCTCTCAAAATCCTGTTCCACGTTACTGTCCGTATGTTGTTTCAATTTCTGATTCATCAACATTTTTGATAGATCGAGAAGTTTCTTTCGTGGTGAGTCTCGTACTATCCTGTCGAGAGATCGTCGGAGAGCTTCGATCGCTTCCTCGATTTTCTCGACGGTAAGACCTTCGCAGGATTCGGCCGTAAGGGAGTAACCGTGAACGCCGAGAGTTCCCGCCAATGGGCATAATCGTGTGCGTTCCAACAGTTCCGCAAACTTCAACGAATCATCTGCCATCATCATCTGCGAATTAATATTAACAGTCCTTATTAAACGATGACTTTATCGTTAAGGACCCTGCAGAAGCCTGGCGCTTAAAAAAACTGGTCGATGTTCGATTTTTATTTTTCGTGGGTATCCGGCTGATAAGGTCGGAATTTTCATGGTCTTTACAAGTTACAGTTTTTTTTTTTTTTTTTTGTAATTAAAAAGTATTTATATACAGTGGAGTAATTGTTACTTAGGTACAGCACTAAAGTTGTTGCACAGTCGATGTAGATGATTTCAACAACTACGGTGATCTGTAGTGAAAAAATTAAAAAATTAATATTTAGGATAATAATCAAACTATTGATTGACCGGATACCTTTGTGAAATTTCGAAAATTGCAAAAACTGCAGCCTCTACCTTTGAAAAAAATTCGATTTTTTTTTCAACCGACTGCCAACTTACAATTTCCAAAATTTCGAAAAAAAATATCCTGTCGGTCGATAGTTCCATTAAAATCCTGAAGGTACATTTTTTTTTTTTTAATACTTATTTCAGATCACCAGTTCTACCGGAACCATCGACACCGACCGACAGTGCGTCAACAGCATCGCTTTATTAAATCAATAATTACTCTTACGTATGTATATTTTCCATAAAAAAAGTTAAACCTGTAAAGAGCACGTATGGAAAATGCTGACCTTGCCGTCGCAATAAGCGCGCAAAAAGAAAAAGAAAAATCAACCCGTCTTTGGGCGCCAAGCTTATGCATAATCCTTGATTCCCGACGAATGAGTAGCTCCACACGAAGAAAAAAAATCAATTGCGTCAACGAAATGAGCGCTTACGGGTGGCGAAATAAATGTTTGGTTGATCGAACGAAATAATTGGCGCAGTGAGTAAAGAAACATTTGATTCGACGGTCTGTTAGTTCGATCAACGAGGTATTCCTTTAGATCAACCAAACATTTGTTTCGCCACCCGTAAGCGCACATTTTGTTGACTCAATTGGATTTTTGTTTTCTCTGTGCAGATTTGACGTACATTGAGCAACTCGATATTGGTAGCCAATGTGGTCGATGAACCGTCGAATTGGTAGAAGTTACCCACGATGGAATAACATTCCGAATTAGAGCTCCTCACTCTGCAGCAGTGAGTGCCACGCGGAATTTCGATTACTCTCAGCCACGGCATAGTGTTCGGCAAGAGAGACTTGCATTTCAACGTATCGACGCACTCTCTTATATTGTCGATAACTTCGGCCTGCGTCGTGTTTCCCTGTACGAGACTTTGGACGAAAATGCGACCGAAGAAACGATGGAAGAAACTTCGGAATTCGGCATACGTTATGTCTGAAACAGCCTCGTACTTGTCTGCGGTCGTCCAATGGACCAGTTTGACGATCATCCGCTGCACATCTCTGCAATTAGTGTACGAATTTTTGTTCGATCAACTTGACGGAAAATATTTTGCAAGTTCGAATTAAAAAAAAAAAAAAAACACACACACACACACACATACTCGACTAGTTTGTTTCGATTTCTCAATATAGTATCGCGATACTCATCGAGACACTTCTTCTTCGTGGCCGAAAATAGACGGTGTATTACCAAATCCGGGAACCGGACTATGCATTTCGTTATCGTTTTCAGCAGAAGCTAGAATTTTCAAGCGACGAATTATTTTTCTGAATTTCGTTAATTTTTATCTTGTAAAATTTAATTGGCTTACCGGTAACTTTTGACTGAATCCGTGGCTTCTCACAATAAGGCCTTTGTCGCTCGCATAAATTCGATAGTACAACCCCGCGATGGTGGCCGGATACAATTCCTCGAGTAACTGTGTCTCGAGTATCATCACGATCATATCCAGCATAGCCGCGCTGAAATTATATCAAATATCACATGTCATTCAAATCTCCATTGGCAAATTTTATAAAGGGACGATAGCGGGGCAAAATAGAATTTATTTTTACTTTCTTAAGACACGCAATTAATCGGTAATTTTTGAATCACACAATTGAGCACTCATTTGATAGCGTGTTCGCGATATTGAAAAAATATATATATGGGGCAGAATGGACTTGCAATTGCAGTGATGAAAATCGATAAATTTGATGACCGAAAATTTTACAAATGTATTTTTTTTCGTTTTCTCGATAGAATTTAATCTTTAGAATATAAAAACAAAATATACAGGGCAATATCCACTGCTTTAGCCAAGCGGTGTTGGGGGCAGTAGAACGTCGCAAGGCAAGACTTAAGATTGACGTTTCCAATATTTAATTGTTTTCGGAACGAGTCCATTTTGCCCCATGTGTTCGTTTTGCCCCACTCTCGCCTGCTGTACGTGGTTTCTTCCTCACTTCACTGGCAACGATGCCGGTAGCGGAGATATGAGATAACAGCTCATGTAGCTCTTGGGGTCTCGTGACTTCCGGTTGGATTTGTACCAGATCTCGGAGAACCTGTCCGAATGGATCTTAACGGGATGCGGCGAGGACTCGCCCGAGGTGGGAATCAGAGTGAAGTCATCGGCGAGAAAGGCGTTCGCCAGCGGTAAACTAAACGATTCCTTCGGTTTCGCGTTTTTCCAAATATTGACCAAATCTTTCGTTATCTCGGTATCGGTATATTTCGTTTTGAACCACGGTTCGACGTTCTTCGATTCTTTCTTGCTGGATTGGTCGTATATGATTATGGTTCCATAATCAGGCGTCATAGCATCCATACAGGCTTTTATGGAGACTGAATCGTACGCGAGGCTGTTATCACTTCTGACTGCGTTGTCAGCCTGGGATTTGAAGCTCATGTTTTTGCAGAAATCTAAGAGATCGACCGATCGCTTTTCGTTCGCGAATCTACGTGGAAGCAAAAAAAAAATGAGACTTTAGACACCTGAGATTAAGACGATGTAGAACCTCGTCCCCCGCCGAACCCGAGCTCGGTCGGTAACGAAAACTGTAATCGTTTTTTTTTTTCAACACCGCAAAACTCTTCTGAGGTAAATTAAATTATTATTGTCTACGCGACAGTCAGACAAAGATGCTAATAATTTTTAAGCCGAAATTTTGAAGACCCTTAAAAAAAATTTTATTGCAGTTTTCGTTACCGACTGTGTCGCCGAACAAGCGATACGTACTGTAATTTAATTTCTTCGATTTTGCGGAATTCGTGAAAAGTTCGTTCTTGAGGACCGAGCCGCATCAGATTTATGTAAGAATAAACAATTTTTATTATCTTGTGGCATAGCTTTTCATCGTTCTGCTGTCTCGTTAGATTCAGTGACAGAAGGAATTGTGAACCACTCGAAGTTTTCGCTACACTGCTGGTCACATCCTCACAGTATTTTTTCTGTTGCAAATAACTCATCAACGATCCGTTGCCTCTGTGTTCGAGTAACCAAGACACGTACTCGAGTGGCTTGCTCTTGCTCGATTCGCACAGCGACGGTATCGTCCAAATTAATTGAATCTGAAAATCGTTAGCGACGCTTCAATAAAACTTTGTAAAAGCGTTAATATACACGGGTAAATTGATGGAATCAAACCTTCGGTACTCCGTCTATCGCGTCGATTCGATAAATTCTTTGGCTTTCAGATATATTTATTAAATCAGCAGCTGCGAAGTTTTTGAAATAACGAACCGGCAAAGGGTCGTGGGGTAAGCGGTGAAAGCACTCTTTGAAATGCTTTTCCATGGTGTCCAGTGGGAGTTTCGCCTAACAAAAAGAGACGAATAAATACTGCGGATCTATAATTATTTGCAAGTTTTTTTTTTTTTTTTTTTTTTTTTTTTTTTTTTTTTTTTTTTTTTTACCTCCATAGCGAAAGTCATGTTGTGCGCTCTGTAATGACGTGTCCTGAATTCACATAGTTCTCTATAGAGCTGATCGCTCGTCATTCCGTCTTGTAGATTCATTAACTGTCGGGCATTGATGATCGCATCGGATTTCGCGAGAGGACTGACGAATAAATTGGTGAAACGTTCGAGGGCGCTTCGAAGATGGTCGTTCGGAACGACAAATCTAAAAGTCGTTTTCTCGCTCTCAGTGAACGCGTTGCTCCAGCCACCGCAACTGCTCGTGAAGTCGACGAAACACTGGAAGACAATGACCAGATAGGAAGAAAATTAACGTAACTACGAAAGTTAAACTAAACTAAGTATGACCAGGATTCTTTACGCTGGCCTCGAAATTCCCTGTATTTTCCAGGCGTTCCAGACAGTTTTTACAAATATTCGTTTTTTAATTTTTTCAACCAAATTATCATTTTTGGTAGATAAGTCTGGAAACTCGACACTCGACGAGTAAATATATAAATTATATGATCAGAAAACCTTTAAGATTTAAAAACGTAAGAATAGCATTTAGGAATTTAAAAAAATGTACATAAGGTATCAAAAGTGCAAAAATTCAACAGTGCAAACAGGATATCATTATTAATAAAATAATCAATCATAAGTTGAGTACCAGTTTTTCAACGTATTTGCGCGATCAATTGGGTTCGTTTAAAGGGTGGTACTTCAATGATTTTTCAGTGGAGCAAACAATTTCTTGGTAGAGCGTTTAAGGTTTGTTTTGAAGGGGGACAAAATTTATTCGGAATTCTCGAGGCAATTGCATTTTCGGGAATGAATCATTTTTGGAAAAGAGCAGTCAACTTAACGCTGGAAAAAATTTC
Source organism: Exephanes ischioxanthus (assembly GCA_958510785.1). NCBI lineage: Eukaryota > Metazoa > Arthropoda > Insecta > Hymenoptera > Ichneumonidae > Exephanes > Exephanes ischioxanthus. The sequence continues at coordinate 18,871,102 of OY294020.1, read as the reverse complement.
ATGAATAACAAAGTTCTTCGTATTTGCTGTGACAATTCCAGGTTGCGAGGAATTCCTCGAGAGAATTCCAGGTTTTCTGTTTTCCATATGCACAATAACACTATGCGATGACATAAGTCGGACGGACTTTCCGGTCCCATACGACGGTACCTGCGATTGCTCTTTGGACCCGACGACGAGCATATTCTGTAGGAAACGCGCCATGCCTGGAACTTCGGGTGGATCGCCGGAACTCCCGACGTTGACGAATAATCGGCACTCTGCCTAAAATTAATAAAAAGCTACTTTAGAGGGACGACCATCGATTCAATTAATTTTTACCTACCATCTTTTGTTCTGCATTCGAGTCTCGCGTATTATTGCAACAGGATCCGGAACATTGTTCTTCATCATTATCGCTACTGTCCGAGTCACTTGCTACAGTTGTCCATTATACAAAACAGGCGGATTAGATAATATGTTGTATTTTTTTTTTTTTACGGTAACATTCAACAAATTATTGCTAATGCAATAATTTGTTGAATGTTACCGTAATTATCATACGAGACTTACCATCTGGACTGGTTTCATTTGCCATTGCCTCTGTCTTAATTCGTTTGGCCAAGGGTGGGTCATGGTCAATCTCATCTTTGACACTGCTTTCAGTTTTCGTTGCGACGACTGGGAATTGCAAAGTGAAGAGAATTTTAGTAACAGTTATGTGTTTAAATAGAATTTATCAATGAATTTTATGCAAAAGATTTTTTTATCATGCAAGTACTTTGTCAACTGTCTTTTCTTTGCATATTTCGATTACAGCAGAACCTCGATTTTCCAAACACCCATTGTCCAAACCCTCTGTTATGCAAAAGGCTGCAGGTTCTACTATACAAACTATTGCTCGAAATTCTTCTGTCTTTACATTTTTGCACGGCATTACACTTTACACGCTACAAACAACAAGCCAACAGGCATTATCGTGCATGCATGTGCAGTATTCATTAGTTTCTCAGATTGAGCAATTAGATACACACGTATTCAAAATTTATTTTTGTTAATCTACTAGTCACATAGTTTAGTGCGTTATGGCTTCAATGCCCAGGCCTTTCATCTCGAAGTGTAAGCACAATGAACTTACGGTAGAAAAAAAAAATGAGAAATTCTTTAGAAATTTGATAAGGGAAATACCAGCACGTTGTTAACACACTTACATTATGTTGGCAAATCGACGATCTCTGACACTAAGAAAAATCGTACTACGTGTGCCAAACAAAAATTGTGAATTTAATTACGAAGCTTGAAGTTGACGTTGAATATTATAAAAATACCCGTATCACATTATTCTTCACATATATATCTTAATTATTAAAAATATATGCATACTGTAATTTTTTCTATGTGTATCGTGCTACACCGCTTAACACAAGTTCGAAGTTCTGTTATCTGAATTTTTGTTAATCGGCATGAGCTCCGGTCCCAATTGATTTGAATAATCGAGGTTCTATCGTATGTAAAAATATGTGCAAGTAGAGATCAAGTATACTGTTAAAAAATTAAAAAACCCAAAACAGAGAAAACATTAATTGCTACCAATATTTGTCGCAAAGGAGGAATTCGTCAAATAAATAAATAATAAATGTTTTGCTCCACTCGAAATCATTTTCCTAGTCATATTGATATATTACTCAGAAACAGATATATTATGATGTTATTATATTTACACATGCTTTATTTTGGTTAACATTTGTATTATTATCTGAGCGGTAAAAATTGAAAATGTAAAAGGGTTCGTCCCGTAAATAAAATAAATAAGTAAATAAATAAATATTGTGATCTCGCAAAAAAAAAGTGTATAAAAAAGATAAATAATGTTAAATAATGAATTATAATGAATTTTTATAAATAATATTTTGTTACACATGTTACAAGTTGTATCTTTGAAATTTCATGTGAACTGTAAAAATTTTTTTATGTAAAACGCTTCGTCCCGTAAACACACAAACAAATAAATAAATAAATAAATAAACAATTAACAAAAAACATCATCCTGATGGCTGCTTACGATCGGTGGGTGATTCGTCACAGTCCAACACATCGTCGTCCTTGTTCGAAGGAAAGTCAGTTTCGGCGATCAACCAGGCGGTCAAACCGTTCTGTAGTTTTAGGGCCCTGAAACGAAACAAAATATTTTTATCGTCAAGTTTGATTTGTCATAAGCAACAATTGCAAAAAACGCATACATATTGGACTAGAAATCACCTGTATTCTTTCTCGTCATTGGACGAATTGATTGGAAGGTCGAGATAATCGACGCGGATATTCGCAGTGACCGATGCGGCGCTGACACTGTTGTTTTTATTCACCGACGCAGACGCACCTTGCGATTTATCTTGAACGGCGTTTATCGCGATCTCCTCCTTCATCACGAGTTTCTGATACTACAGATTAATTAATTTTTTACCTCTGCTGATTGATTATAAAAAAATTTGCGAAGCAACAAAAAAATTATTTGGTATCGTAGAACCGTTTTCTATGGTTCATTCAAACGTCAATTTTATATTAGACTGCGCATGATAAACGAGTACGCGACAGATCAAACTCAAAAACATGCAATTAACTCGGGAGAATCACCATAACAAAAAACTTGAGGTTATATGGTGACGCTCACGAGGCCTCACGATAGACAATGGACCCGGAAAAGTACGCCAAATTCTCAAGAGATGTGTTACGGCCAACGAGCCTGTGGTAAACACGAACGCAATAATTGTACCGCTTTCGATAAGACAAAAAGCTACGAAAGTGCCGATTATTCGAATTTCTGTAATCCTAAAACCTTCTTCACTTTCCCGGGACGATAGTCCGACGAGTTTAAAAGTGACGCAATTTTTTCGTGTTATAATGCCGCGCAGGCGCTCGATTTCCCACGGATTTGTAGATTTTTCCTCAAACGTAGATCTTCCAACTTTCTCACGACTCGGTATTTACAACTCCCTCGCGATATAGGAGTAATCGTGAGGTCTGTTCGTTACGTCCAAAGTAACGACCTCTCACGCGCTACTAGTCACGAGCGCGTGAGAGGTCCAACGCATTCTAGGGGCGACGTTTAGAGAACTTCGATCCTTCGGATGATAGTTCGACGAGTTTAAAAGTGGCGCAATTTTTCCGTGTCACGAGGGCACGCATGCGCCCATGTTTCCCGCGAATTGTAGACTGTCCCGCCAAAAGAGATGAGGGCCTATCAAAAGTGATAATCGGGTATTATTCATCCGCCGCGACGAGTTGTGACCAGTTTGTACCTGTGCCCATCATTGCATTTCGTAATTCCTGATAATTCCCGTTCACCAGAGTTTCTCTCTTGTGTCGAATACGCGAAAAGTAATCGCCGTACTGTATTTTCAAAACGGTTCATACAATCCCTGTTTCACATTAAAATCGATTGAAAGCCCAAATATTTCGACATGAAGAAATCGGCGAAGAAAGCGGAAAAAAATGAAGATACAATGAAAAAAAAGGGCGGGCGAGCCAAGAAAACCAATTCCGATGTTCCGCGGATAAATACCAAAGTCAACGTGGAATATCTCGAGCTTCGACCGCTTAAGCAAGAGGTACATAAGTCGTCAGTCATTTGTTCGACAACTAATTCAAGTCACTGCGATTAATAATAAATTAAATTATTTATTAATTTAACAAAGTCATGCATCGATGGCTACTTGCCCGTCGATCGTAATAATTTTGCTTATCATTCACAGATGAACAATGAAGATATTTCAACGGAGGAGGCATGCGAGACAGGCTGCGAGGCGAAATGCGCTATCAAATCCGAATACCTTGAGATCGGTCCCGATGTCGAAACAGTAAGAAAAATTTATAGTATTGCGTCAGTTGTTCAACGATTACCTAAAAGAATTTATGTTATCATGTTAAGGACATGCGAAATACCCCAATCGATAATAAAAAATGTGATGTAATTTTTTTGAGGATGCGGAAACTTTAGCGTTCAAACGAAATTAACAGACTTTATATTGTCGAAAACAACAAAGTTTCATACAATTGCATTACAGATTTTATTACCGACTGGGTATTAGATGGACGGGAGGAAGGGTGTTTCATATCAGAGCTGGACAAAGTACCGGTAATAACTTAAAGTTCTGAGTACTGCAAGTACTTTAAGTACAAAGTTATTCTGGTACTTAAAGTACTTTTTTAAAATACAAAGTACTGTTTCATCTTAACCACGATTTTATTTGTGTTAATGTCTGAAATGGCACACGAATATAATATTTTGATCAAAGACCTTCGGCATTGAATTTGATAAAAATCTATACAAACTGTCAGATATTATAGGATATTTATATTCTCGAAAACTTTCTAATTCGAGTAAACATGGAGATATCAAACTGAAATTTCATACAGGAATGGCACTCTGGTATTAAATTTGTCCCAAATTAAACTAACCGTTTAAGTTTTATCGGATTTAACCATTTTTCTTTTTTTTTTAATTAGTTTTTCACGTGTGATACGAGTTTCTGAATCAAATATCACACTACGAGTAAAATGAGTTACCGTTTTATAATCAGTGGTGAAGAATACATGAAAAATTGCCACGAAACGACGAAATCTACAAATTACATTTTGCGGTAAATTTTGACGGTTTCGATTTGATGAGATATAGACATTTTTTTATGTTCCGAAAAAAGATGCAAACCAATTTGCAGATGGCTTCTCCATTTATTACAATTTTGAGCATAACTTCCTCTTTGAGAAAGCTATGCGCAAAATTGGAATAAATTAAGAATTCATGTGCAAATTACTTTGCACATGAATTCTTTTCACCTTTTTATATTCAGCATTCCAAATTGGAACATTGATCCAGACGTACCGAGGAAAAAAATTGTACAAGTACTTTGGTCTTAGTACTTAGTAAAAGTACTTAAAGTACCGAAAAGTAACTTTGGTACTTTAAGTACGTACTTTAAATACCAATTACTCATGTACTTTAAGCACTGCCCAGCTCTCCCAGATAGACAAGCGCCATGAAAAGTAGTAATATTGGCGCGATATTTGCGGCATGTGCGGCACATGACGCAATTATTGCGGCAAGTGCTACTTTTCGTGCCGCTTGTCTATCAGGGCTGTTCCATATCACCTTAACAGCACATGAGATACTAAGGTCAACAAAAAATTGCCTTACCTAGCTTCTCCGGGGTTGCTGATATTTCGGATAAGACCAAATTAGTTTCTCACTCATCTATTTAATGCCAATGAAAACGTAATTTGATTTTCTACAAAATGGTACAAGCGTCAGAGGAAATAGGTAAGACAATTTGTTTCCGACCGAGCGCAGATGTGCGTATGTGGAAGGGTGTTTCACATCATCACCGCAATCGCCAGATATTGTTCGCGCATAAAATTTTACTTGCTGATGCACAGATAAAAAGTATAACTTCACCTGTTTTAAACGTTTGTTGAAACGATTATTGTTACCTTCAATCCGCGTAAAGTGAAGAAAACAGGGATGGACTGAAATGAATCATCGTAGTCGCCTATTTTCTGCATAAACCAGTGTTATCTTATTAATAAATTATCACAACATCGTGACAATATTTTTGTTTGTCTATCTTAGATCCCCACGTCGACCACGACCAACGCGCCTGTCGATGCGAGGACAAGAATCCTGAAACCGATCATCGACCAATTATTCGAACTCACCGTCGATTCAACAACCGAACAAAAGTTTCGTGAAAGATTGCAGGCAATGACCGAGGTACTGCAGACTTTTCGATTGGACGCAAAGAATCCAAACGAACCCGCCGTTGACGTCGACATCGAGAATCTTTCGATGATTTTCGAGGAACAAAATTTAACGAACGTGAGCGCCGAAATTCCAACGGCCAGTTCCTTGATGTTTATTGCCGACACAGAAGACACCCTGGATGATGCGATAACCGACAGGTCTTTGATCGTTATGGCGAAATCTGTCGAGCGCGCAGCGATTCAAGCCGCAGGCCACACATCCGAGATAGATCGAGGTTCTGCGATAAATCCGCGAAACGCACACGGAAATATCAAGACGCGAACATTTTACGAGAAAGATGACGAATCGAAAATTCGTGAAATGTTGAGCTGGTTGATAGATGATGACTCCATGATTGCTGATGTTTTCGAACGGGAGCGTTTGATAGGTCAGATGGACTTGAAGATGGGGAATTTAAGCGATGCCCTCGTCGACGAAGCGGTCGATATGAATCTGTTGGCGCCATACATCGAGCCTGTTGCGTTCGACTCTTTGTTGAAAACTTTGGCTATAAAAAAGAAAAAGAACCGGTTCACCTGTGGAGCCTGCGGCGAACGAGTTGTGGACGATTGCGTTATTTGCGATCGATGCTTGCTGTGGCACCATTTCCAGTGTGTTGCGCTGAAGCGGGCACCAAGGGCCAAAATCTGGATCTGCTTGAAATGTACTAAAGCCTAACGCTGAAGAAATCTACACCTTGTTCCATTTCATTTTTGCGGCATTACCTATTACTCGAGATATGTATTATATAAAGTATTGCATTGTATTAATCGTATTAAAGTCATCGAAATTAGTTGTAATTTACAATCTTTATTGATATGAAAACTCCTCTGGCCCACTTAGCCCTCAATGGGTAACAAATTGCCTTACCTATGTTTTCCGGAACGATGACTAATTTGGAAGTACTCGAGGGGAAGTGAAAGTCACGTGACGGGGCCATGAGTGTGAGAGAGATAGTTGCAATTTTCAAATTAACTTTATTCAATGGTGCTAATTTTTTTGAGAAAAAAAAAATGAATTCGGGCCGGATGCGAAATTACCGTGCGCATCCCGCTCGAATTTGCTTTTGAAAGTTGAAAATGTAAAAAGGTTCGATTGAAAATGTTTGAAAGTTGAAATGTAAAAGGGTTCGTTCCCTCAATAAAATAAAAAAATAAAAATATTAGCACCATTGAGTAAAGTTAATTTGAAAACTGCAGCTCGCACGCACAGCTATTTCACTTCCCCTTAAATTAGATTATCGTATATTAGACAGGAGCGTGAAAATTTAATCGACTTTTGTCCAAAAATATCAAAACCCGCGGAGAAAATAGGGCAGACAACCTTATTTTTACCGACAGAGTAAGGGCATGTAAAATGTCGTCGACGTTTTTGTGGTTACCCTGTTCTTTTACCGTGCATATGAATTTTTTTTTCTTCATCGTAATTCAATGAAAAACTGCGCATATCGGCGAGTTACATTACATTTCCATTCAGTAATCGATGTAAATTAGAACCAACGTATGCGGAAAAAAACTAACAATTATTATAAGAAGACTTTTTTTTATTACTAACGATATCTTATATATTAGACCTATACATTTTTAAAGTTTTTTTTCTTCTCAGGTCCTGCAACAAAGGAACTGAAAATTTGTTAGACGAACAGAAAGTACGCATAATTTAAAAAATTTGAGTAACATAATTTTCCTTTTTACCTTATTGTCGGTCTCGACCTTGACCGCCTCGACCCTAGCCACCTCGTCCTCGGCCACCTAGTCCTTGACCGCCTCGTCCCTGACCACCTCGCCCTTGACCACCTTGTCCGGGACTGCCTCGCCTTTGACCACCTTGCCCCTGGCCACCTCGCCCTTGACCACCTTGTCCCAGACCGCCTCGTCCCTGACCACTCCGTCCGCGGCGACGAGCGCGAGCCCGAGCCCGAGCTTCAATTTCACGAAGCTCCAACGTTACCGTGTAGCTTATGAGAGTCGTAAGGATCCTCCAGTACTCTCGCCCCCACCGGCCAAAGCGGTAGCCCCGAACTGTGGAATGAAAAAATATTTTTTTTTTATTTCACCAATTCTCATGGAAACAACAAAAACAAATTCTACAACTGAACTGATTCCACTGAAGCTTTTGTACCTTGATAGTACATTTCGATACGAGTGCGAAATTAGTACATTACTCCACGAGGGCGAAAAGCGTTTTTCTAACGAGTGTGAGTTTGCAGCACGAGCCGAAGGCGAGAGCTATAATCACACGAGCTCGGAAAACGTTTTTCGCATGAGGATCGAACATAATTTTATTTCACAAGCTGTGAAAACGGGGATTTTCACACGCGAAGCGTACGCAAAAACTGCCATTTCCCCACCGCGTGAAATAAAGATATATATTTTCCTTGCTTGTAGCAGTTTCGATAAGTGAGAAAAAAATGCATTCTTTTCGAACCCCGCCTGTTTTGTAGTTCTCGTAGTAAAGTAAAGATATATATTTTCCTTGCTTGTAGCAGTTTCGAAGAGAGAAAAAAATGCATTCTTTTCGAACTCCGCCTGTTTTGTAGTTCTCTGTTACAGGATATGTTCTTGTCGTTTCTTTCGAAAGAAGGCGATTGCAGAATATATGGATTGAGTCTTTATCAATTCGAGCAGAGGAATAAGTTACATAGATACATTGATGGTTGAGCAAAAATTCTCTGACGTGCAATTTATGTTTCTCTCAATGGCAGGAAAAAAAAAATTATCAGAGTCGTACAAATCGCTTGACCGAAGGAAATTTACAAAAGATTAAATCCTAGGCATAATTCCAAAACATTATATTATATTACGTCAAAATAAATAGACTATATTAGAATATATCTTTTATAAAAGGGTTATAAGATGACGGGTTATACCAGTTAAATAAATAAATATCGAATCGTGCACAGCTTCGATTTAATCTTGCGTCTAAGTAATTTCTGTAATGCGCTGATATCCATTCCCCTGACGTACGGCAACATCGAGTGCTTCTAATCAGCCTTTCGTCACAATAACATACAGATATTTCCTGCACCATCGATCGACAAAACAAAAAATTTACATTTACTGCAAACAACGCTCGGATTCCGTACAAAACATTTTCCTCTACCCGATTAATCCGGGAAAAACAAATCCTAAAAAAACCAGACCTACAAATAAAGATGTTGACTTTATTCATAGTTCCGGTACGACAAAGCAGCTTCCATGCTCGCAAGCGACGTGTGACAATAAAATCCATCTTTTGCATACCTAATCTTGATTCCAAGTCCTCAATTATAAAATCTGATTTTTTATTGTTCCTACTGGAAAAATGTGAATATCTCTGACTGCATTTTTTTTGCCATTTCTTCAATTAAGAGGAAGTGAAATATCGCGGTCGGTAATGAAAACTGTAATGAACTTTTTTCAAGGGTGCTGATTTTTTTGAGGAAAAAGCAAATTCGAGCCGGATGCACACAGTTATTTTGCATCCGGCCCGAATTCATATTTTTATCAAAAAAATTAGCACCAATGAATAAAGTTAATTTAAAAATTGCAACTATCTCTCTTACACTCATGGCCCCGTCACGTGACTTTCACTTCACCTTAAATTAGTACTCGCCATTTCTATGTTGTTCACCCCTCCGAGCTTGTGGCAGGGGTCGTTGAACCCTTGCAGCTGGAACCGCATGTACCGCAGGGCGTGGACATGGCACGACCACCGGTGCAGCCGAAGGTACAATCTGTGGTACATTAATCGGAGGCTGCGGTACTGAGTTTAATTTTACCGTCACGTTGGGCTGATTTACATTCGCCATTTTCTGAAAACATAATTTTCAATAATTATAGTTATTATCAACTAATTACAACGCACGCCTCACTCGCGCTGTGCAAAGTGTTCTTATTGTACAAACAAAATCAATTTCAATCCCCTTTTTTTCAATTAAAAAAAAAACGTGTATTTACTTTATACGTTAAACTGTGTAATCTGTGTACAACCGGAATGCCGGAATTTTTTTCATCATACGAAAAATAAGAAAAAGGAGAAAAATTAAGATTACGTACGTCTCACCGCGATGCCGTTTACACTGCATCTAAAATCTAAATGGAAAGCATACGTCCAGCGATAGTCCAGCCGGTGCCATCGGCACGTACGCTTCGAACGTTTTATAACATACTCTATCGATAACAATCAATAGAGTATGGACAAGTAGAGAAAGATGGCGTGTACGGTCATTTCCAGATTTGGTATGTCATTTATTCCGAATTGACATATCCGATACGTTTAGACACTTCTGGCGAAGTGAAGAGTACTGAAAGATCTGTCTTTGTTTTCACTGTCTATCTGTCCCGACACTTGATAGCACTTGATAGTCGAGTATTTGGATGTCTAACAATATTCTGGATCACCCACTGACAAACCAACACACCGAAGAAGATAAAGAAATATGGCTGCATCAATCGCAGTTGGTCCCGCTATTTTATGGGCAGCCCACCGTTTCTCCATAAACCGTTTCTACACACGCTCTGTTGATTGGTGGAAGCTCGGTTCTAACCTCCTCATTGGTGGATCCAAGCATGTGTAGAATCGGTTTATGGAGGAACGGTGCTCTGCTGAGATGTGCAGTGACCGTTTCTGACCGTCAAGTTTGCGACTATAAAGAAGCTGTTTCTGACCGTCATTGCACACCCAGGTAGCACAAAAAAATTAGTTATCAGAAAGTGATCTAAATGGGTTACATATGTCCGTCCGGATGGTAACTATAAGCTATCCTACGTCCAAAAGTTAACTTTTTGGATGGGAGGTAACTTTCGGATACCGTCCAGACGGACATATGTAACCCATTAAGCTCACTTTCGATAACTAATTTTTTTGTGCAACCTGGGCAACTATATAAATGCGCGTGACCATTTGTGACCGTCAGCTTGCAACTATATAGAGGCTGTTTCTGACCGTCACAGTAGGTCCATTCGTTCCGAGAATAGATCAGAGTGGAGCGCAAGCAGAGCGTTCGTTTAGCCGGAAGTACTGCTGCGCCCCCTAGTGCCTTGGGTTTCGATAGAGGAGTCAAATGCACCGAGGTTTCTATTTTTTTCTATGCTGCTAACCTCTAATGAAAGTTCCTGGAAAAAGCCTGGAGTCGACATGAGCCCGAATGCGCGTTCGTTTATCTAAACTGGAGTCGAAATGAGCCCGACCGCGTGTTCGTTTATAAAGTCGCGCTCCCGTACCGTAGTATGTGTAACTCAACTCAGCTAGAGTTGGGCAAAGACCGATCGCGCGTGTTCGTTTTTGTCCCGTGAGGCGTTTCCGGTTCCGAGCGCTCTGGAACACTCTGGAAGTACTCTAGAAGCGCTCGGAGTAAAAGTTTAGTAACGAACAGACCTAATGCTAAGTCGGAACTGAAAAATTGTCTAGGTCCGTCGGTAAAACAGGTAAAGCAAGTTAAAAAATAAAAAAAACAGTCAATGCGGTTTGCCCGTTCAAATAGTGAGAAAAAAAAGAAGAATGGTGTAGCCAATCAGACAGGGTCGCGTTCTGAAATCACACCCAGGTAACCAGCTTCTCTCTGACATTCACACCAGCGCAGCACGTTCTCTCGTTCTGCGATATCCAAAGATAGAGATGTGCAGTGACCATTTCTGACCGTCAGTGCGTCAGTTTGCAACTATATGGAGGCTGTTTCTGACCGTCACAGTACATCTCTATCCAAAGAGTTTCTGAACGGGCCCCATAGAAGCTCTCGCATTGGACACTGCAGGACACTCGGATGGTGGCCGCGGTCGTCCTAGCTGGTCCTAGCTTTTATCAACACGCTGCTTACAATTTCCGACGAATGATAAAACATAAGTACTTATCGCCGGATATTAAATCACAAAAAAAAATTCGCTATGACGACTCCTCCGAGCGAAACGCGAGGCATTCAAACCGAAGAGGTTCGCCCATTTCCTAAAGATGAAAGCAGAGCCATAGCTGACGCAGTGGCAATGAGTACCGGCAACTCAGTAGAATATCTCGATATTCCAATAAGATCATCCAGTTACAAAAAAAATCACAGGTAACTGCATTCTACCTTAATGAATTTTAGTTTTACACTTGATTTCACATCCCATTGTCTTCGCCGTTAAGGTGATGTGAAATAACAAATACTGTACTGAATGTCTTTTCGAGACCAAAAGAGAAAATTGTCTTTCCCTGGGGAATCGGCAGGGAGAGACAATTTTCTTTTTCCTCCATAGACTGCGGTCTGAAAACTGCATGCAGTACAGTTTTTGTTACCAACTGGATGCAGGGCAAGTGGACGGGCGTTAGACCACATCACCTTTAATGCTCGACGCTAATCGCCTCGATAACATTTTTATTTCCCTCAGAGCTATGAAACTTGCCAACGGTCTCACAGCCGTGCTGATCGCCTGCAGCGACGGAGTTTCGTCCAACGACGAAGATTCTCGAGAGGCGAACAAAGAAAACCGCAAAGATGGTAAAACTAATTTAACGTATTACGCATCGTAGATGCAGGTGCACACAGTACAGCAAGCGTGACAAATGGAAAGGAAGAAATGAAATTTGCATGCCATTTCTTTAAATCGTGCACATTCCAGGGGTTTGATGACTATATCAATTTGAATGGCACATTTATATCTCTACCACTCACAACTCTACCAGAAAACAAGTCTCCCGCATAATAACTCTACCAAAAACAATAGCTCTAACAACTCTACCAGAAAACATCTCTACCGTATTACAACTTTACCGTATTAGAACTGTTCGACCAAAAACTCTCCCGGAATTTATATAAAACTCTCCCCGAATTTATATAAAACTCTACTGGAATAAAAATAAAACTCTCCCGGAATAAAAATGAAAATTCGGGAGAGTTTTATTTAAATTCGGAGAGAGTTTTATTTAAATTCCTGGAGAGTTTTTGGTAGAGTTATGTGGTAGAGTTGTTGAACCATCTTTTTTGGTAGAGTTATTATATCCGGGAGACTTGTTTTCTGGTAGAGATCTTTGGGGAAAGATGTTTTCTGGTAGAGTTGTGAGTGGTAGAGATATAAATGTGCCATTTGAATGAGTCAGTATCCGTCTATTCAACACGATTATTTATTTATTTATTTATCAATGGGATAATCCTTTTTACAAAAGTTAAAATATAGCATGTTTGATTTACAAGTATAAACATAATGCTTAAAATATTGATTTATTTATTTATTTATTTATTTATTTACTCACAGGACAAGTCCTTTTATATAATTTAAAGTTTCTGAATGTATTGTTGCAATCGCAACAATTTGTAAAAGGAGTGATCTCGTTAATAAATAAATAAATAAATAAATAAACTTATAGCATGACGTAACATTACATTTTGCATGAATTATCTGTGAACAGCTTGTAGTCCGACGAAACAGTAATAACTTTTATCTTCTTCAAAATGTATATTATCATACTATTAAAATAACAATGTCTCTAAATGATGATATGATTTATAAATTGTCATCCGATACAACAGTAGCTATCAAGCGCGAACCGAACGACGATCATCGCTATCACTATTCTGGGCCTCCCTTCAAGAGAATCAAGAAGGAGCACAAAATGGTAATGTTGGAAGATACTTTGAAGAAGACGATGATGAATTTAATTGAAATCTAACAGCCCCAAAATTTATTGCTTCCCATTAGGCTGAGTGCCGATTGTCCATTGACGTTGGAAATATGAACGATCCACCGGACTTCCCTGGCATAGCTCGTTTCCTGGAGCATGTGATAGCAATGAGAACTGACCAGTATCCGCAGGTACGAAAACTGCCAAACGATCCAAATCATTTCACTTTTTAACGATAAATTGTATAAACTTTATTGTTTATTTGTGCCTTCGTACAATTTTGCTAGCATTTCAACGACTTCGTGAGCAATTTTGGCGGTTGGTTCAACGCTTACACCGGTTATACGAAAACGACATTCAAGATCGCCGTCCCCAAAGAGTTTCTCAGCGACGTGCTTCAACGATTGGCTCGATTCTTCGTCAGGCCTTTCATTGCAAGGGAATCAGTTATGCCCGTAGCGCCGCAATTCGTAACTTTACCAAACTACGCGACGGACGAAAGATTGTACGACGAACTGAAAGCCTTCTGGGAGTGTCGTTATCGAGCTCACAACATGACGATCGCGATTGAGGTGAGAAAATTACAGCATCTACAACGAGTAAGCTATTATTATCGATATTCCGTAATTATAATTGACTTCTCACTTACAGGCGAATTTGGAACTGGACACTTTGGAACAGTATGTGACGGACAGTTTTTCGATCTTATCCAGCGATCCATTGCCGAGCTATTACTTCGGCAATTTCAAAGCGACGGATTTGGTAAACATAACTGGAGTTCAGAAAGTTTACGGGATTCATTTGATAAACGGAAAGAACAACAAGGTAAATTTTGGTCATGGGGATGATTATTGGAATAATTCAATGCATTTTTCGATGTAATTTGTGACAATTTGCAGATTGAATTTATCTGGACAATGCCGTTGCTGTACGAGTTCAACAAGAGGAAGCCTCTGCAATATATCTCGACGATACTAGGCCACAAAGGAAAAGGCTCGTTGGCCAGCTATTTTCTGTCGAAAAACTGGTGCCTCGATGTGTCCTGCAACGTGTCGCAAAATCGCTCAAACTATTCGCTGGTCACGCTGTCTCTGACTTCCACCAATGAGGGAAGTGGGAAATTGCAAGATACTGTACGGACGGTACATTCGTATATTAGTATGTTGCGAAAAGAAGGTCCCCAAAAACGAATTTACGACGAAATTCAGAAAATCGAAGTAGCTGAGTTCAGGTAACTCGTATGGGATATAAATCAATGACGCTCTGTCGCCTTTCATAATAATAATGATAACAATAATAATAATTATTATTATATGATAATAGTTATATTATATAATAATCCTTTTTTTCGATCGCCCCTCGGCTATTGAAATCGATATATGCACGGAAGACTTAAGCGTTTAAATCCTACTATTGAAAAGTTGTTCTGAAAATAACGCATTTCCACGTCTATGTAGATACTCGGACGAATCGCTACCAATCGACAATGCCCTCGATCTCTGTGAAAATATTCACATCAATTCTCCAGCCAATTATCCGAACGGCAATGGGGATGGCTTCGAGCACGACTCGGTGTCAATTAAAGCGTGCCTCGATGCGCTGTCGCCGGAAAACGGAAATATCATCACGTTCGACAAATCCGACAAAACGTATTCGCAGAAAATCGAACCTTGGTTCAAAACGAAATACACGGTCACCGAGTTAGCCAAACCTGTGATCAAGTATTGGAAAAATAGCGCACCCATGCCCGGGCTTCATCTTCCCGAAGCGAACGCTTTCCTTACCGACGACTTCACGCTGATCCACGTACCCGAGGATGCTCCACAGTATCCCGTCAAGATTCGCTCCGACACGTTCTTAGAAGTTTGGCATAAACCCGATGTAAAACTTGGACTTCCAAAATGCTATGTAAACTTGTACTACGTGTCTCCGCTCCCGTTGGCATCGCCAGAGAAGTGAGTATGATTGGGGGGGGGGGGGGGGGGGGGGTAGAGAGGATTTACCAGTCGACTAAGATATTTTTTTAGAACATGCAAATCAATTAATTCTAAATGTTTCATTACATACATTTTTTTATTTAATTGAATTTAATTTTTTGGTGCATAAAAAATTATTTCGAAATCTGCCATTGTTTATTCGAAATGGTTTCCGAAGTATAGAGTCTAAATTCTTGAGGTTTGGCTTTTTTATACTGTTCAAACTGCAGTGAATTATAAAAAATTTTTAATTGAAAATATAAGTAGTTAAGCGCTTCTTATCAATAAACTTTGTATTCTTCACGGCTCGTTTGGTTCAGATCGGTTACAGTATAAAAATGCTGAATACAGAGTCGTGTACTGTCCTAATCTCCTGAGTCATCGTACAAAAAAATGTATCAAGTAGTTTCGACAAAGTTTTGACAGCGTAAAACTCTGTTGACTTTCGTGTTTCACAAGTTATACATATTTCGAGAAGCTCATAATAGACATTTTTCTTTCTCTAAAGAGTTGGAGTAATTTAAGCGACCTCCCTTTAGTGATGCGCTGCAGTCGACAACATTTTTTTTTGAACAAACTTCGTTTAACAATTCAGCACTTGATCTGAGCTCTATTTCAAAACATTAATCGTATATAACAAATTCAGTGCGGAACAAAGCTGCTATCGAAACTATTGAAAAAGTACTACAACCTCTTGTCGACAACGAAAAACAAAATAAAAAAAAACGATGCATTTTTTACATTGTGATTTTGGAACTACAAAAACGATTACAAAACGTTTCGTAGTAAATAAGTGAATCGAGCATTCGACCGGCACTTTAACAATATCCGATTTCATTGCAGTGCGGTCATGCTGGATGTCTTCGTAGCGGTATTGAAGAAATTGTTGTTCGAGCCATTGTATCCAGCGACCGTCGCCGGATTGCGTTACGTCATTCAGTCAGCCGAGAAAGGTCTGCTTATCAAAGTCACTGGTTACAATGAGAAGCTCCCCGTAAGAAAGAAGCGCATAATTTTTTAATTAAAATAAAGTCCGTAAAGAAAAAAAATCTCCGACTAAACGTCAAACATAATTCGCCGTTCGGAAAATTTCAGCTTCTCCTGCAAACGATCACGAAGTACATAGCCCGTTGCTACACTATGGTCACGGAAGACTTATACAAGTCGATGCACAAGAATCGATGGATCGAATACCACCATAACAGAATGCAGGAATCGCTGATCGAGTAAGTCATCCACCGATTCTCGTTCCAAATATCTTCCCAGTATTCGTGTTTTAACCGACTGTAGAACAATAAATCGTGAACATTTTTGTTTTTTTTTTTTCCAGTGATCTTCAACTTTCGATCCGACGGCTCGTTCATTGGTCAGCCGTCGACAAATTTGCCGCGACGGCGCGTGTGAAATTTGACCGGTTTCAACAATTTGCCAAGTATTTCCCGGAGTCCCTTTACGTCCAGTGTCTCGTCCAGGGAAACATGACGGACGCCGAGGCTATCGAAAGTGCACAAAAATGCATTGCGATATTGGGCTGCAGGCCTCTCTTGCCGAACACGACACCACAGCTAAGAACTGTCGAGATTCCTCGCGGCGTACATTACTGCAGAGTCAGGGTCTTCGAGTCGGAAACTTGTTCCACGGTTTCCAATTACTATCAGTTTGGCGGCGATTCCATCGCAATGACCGTCATGATCGAGTTGTTGAATGTACGCAACACGTTCGTATAATCATCCATTATTTATTTGTTTATTTGCAGAACAAACTATTTTACAAAGCAATTGCGGATAAAACGTATGATTTCATTGGTACACTGTATTCTAAAATGAAAGAAAAAACAAAACAAAAAAATGAACGGCTATTAGAAAAAATGCATTGAGTGAAATTCAAAAAAGTATATTTAAAAATGAAGATACTTATTTTCTGTAAATAAATAATAGTAATAATGTTTGACATTCGATAATAATATACTCGTCGAATAATCGAGCATTGATTTTCAGATGATTATCCAAGATTCGTCATTCGAAACTTTCGAGTTGGTCGAGTGCACAGAAATTTGTCCGACGCGCAGTACTTCCGGCGTTCACGGTTATTCGATTATGGAGAAAAGCGTCGAGTACGACACGATCGAGGACGTCGACAGTGCGATCGAGATGCTGCGCAGTTCGCTCTTGAACATCGTACGAGGGATACCGGATGAAGACTTGATCGATGTGAAGGAAGGTCTGATCAGTGAAAAAATTAGAAACTCCTTCGTCATTGACCAGGAAAAGGATGTGAAGAGAAACTGGAACGAGATCATTTCTGGAGAATACAGTTTCGATAAAGCCGTACGAGAAATCGAGGTTTTGAGAGAACTCACGACAGAAACGATGAGAGCGGCCATGATCCAGCTCACTGTGGATGACGCGAATACACGGAAACTCAGCGTCCAAACGATTGGTGATTTAGATCTTTGGCATCACGAAGGCAAAAATGGGGACGCCGAGACAGATGGAATGAGCGGTAAAAACTCTTGAAAATTCTTGATAACTTGAAATTCTTGATAACTTGAAATTCTTGAAAACCTGAAATTCTTGAAAACCTGAAATTCTTGAAATTCCGACACTCGTGAGAGACTAGCGAAGACTGACTTCTTCAGTAACTATAATCTTTTTTTTTTTCAGGTAACGGTACTCCGACAAGCATAAACAAAAACAAAGGTCTAAAGCTAACGTATATGACGGCTTTGCCTAACGAAAAGGAAAGATCTAGTGATTGTTATATCACAGACATCGAGTCCTACAAGCGTGACGTCATGATTGTGCCCGTGCGCGGGTGCAGCACCCAGATGCTCCTTAATTAACAATTCTGTGATCAGTTGATGCTTTCGATAAATCAGTATCGTTCAATAAGCTTTTATTTTTGATGTGTTTCATGTTTTAATAGTACTTTTATACGGCAATTTTAATATGCTTTTCATGTGTTTCATGTTTTGAGTGCTTCTGTACTATCGTATCGTTCGATACGCTTACGAAGTTGTCAATAAGTTAAACGGGTCCAGTACACTTCGAAAAGAATGTCCAGCGTGTACAAATTGCGAGCGGAAAATACATTCCGAGATGTTGGAACATTCAGTAAAATATATATATTTTTTAATATTTTTCAATCGTCGCCTTTTTTAAAATAGTTTCTTATAACGTTAGATTACAATTTTTAACACTTGATAATTTTATTTGTGTCTAGTCGTTCATGACTTCGTTAATTCGAGATTGTTTATGAAGACTTTATAAGTTCAACGTTTGTATATTTAATCATTAAATGGTACGGTAATAAAGTTTTCTCGCAACTTTCGAATATATAAGTGGCTTATTATTTTCAATCGCTTATCCACAGATTGCAAACTTTTAAGGGCATGTGAAAAGCCGCGGTCGGTAACAAATACTTTTACGACACGCTTCGAGTATTCATGCAACGCATAAGCGTATCGTAGATACTGTGCGCATGCGCACGCCGTCTGTTTTTCCTTTATTGTCGCGCCCGGCCAGCAACATAACCTGGCACCTTTTATGCATTCGTCGCAAAAAGTAGTATGCGATACTTGTACGTAAAAACGGACTCCCGATGGCGGTTGTGAAGTGGCCGCACTCGCCTTCTCACGCGCTACAACAGCACTCGGCTTCGCCACGTGCCGTTGTAGCGCTCGATCCGGCTCGTGCGGCCACTTCCCAACCTTCGCCGAAAGTCCGCTTTTACGCACTAGTATCGCAAAGTACTATAATATGAAACTTATTCGATGTAAAATTATGGGGAAAAAATGCATGGTGCAATTTTTTAACTCCCGACTGCCCGCTAGGGCAAAAAAAGACGGGAGTTATTAACTTCCGACTGCCCGCTAGGGCAAAAAAAGACGGGAGTTTCACTGAGGCCCCCCGATTTTGCTGTTTTCGTTGTCTCCAGTGTTTGTCGGAGAGGCGCAATGTCTATTGACAGAATTTGGCACACTAGTTCTGTGTATGTGGAGGTGTGTTCGTAGCAAAGGAATAGGAAAATAAATGTGAAATGGCAGAGATCATTAACTTCAAAAAAACGGGCCAAAACCCTATTCAGATATATCGACAGGCGCCCGCCATTATCTACTATTGCCTTTGCGATTATTTGTCGTCTGCTATAAAAATGCTGTAGCTGCCCATGTAGCACAAAAAAATTTGTTATAAAAAAAAGTGATCTAAACGGGTTACATATGTCCGTCTGGACGGGATACAAAAGTTGCCTCCCATCCAAAAAGTTAACTTTTGGACGTAGGATAGCTTATAGTTACCATCCGGACGGACATATGTAACCCATTGTTCGGTATCGGATCAAGGGAAACAACGCACTTCACTTCAAACTCTTTATTCTTTTGCTCGAGGCTTACAGGTTCGTCCTCTGAAGCTGAACGCGACTGCCGGCGAGAGCCCGCTGGCTTCCCCGGAGCTCGTTGTCCCCGCCGTGACGTGACAATTGGTGACAATCACGTGATCTCGGACAAGACGCGACACCTATTTAGATCACTTTCCCTGCCCTGGTGTTGCGACGAACGACTTTCGGCATTTTCGCTTCATCGCAAATAATTTCCGAAAAAACCTTTTCTTTAGTAAGTGTTGGGTGAAAAGAAAACGTTTTTTTTTGCTAATGGACACTGTGTAAAGTGATGTAATAATATGTTTTGGTTTATTTGAAGTATTGTTCGTGAATGAGGCCGATCAAATTGCGTGATTTGAAGACTGAGGTTACCAACGAGCAAGCTGAGCGCCATCCACGTGTGGCTGATCGACTTTTTATTTAAGAAAAATCCATAGTGGACCGGTAAATGTTTTAAATTCATTTATTACACTCGGTGCGAAAATGTCAGTTTTCCGCACGCTTCGCGTGCACAAAACCCTCATTTTCACACCTTGCGAAGTAAAATCTGGTACCTTACTCGTGTGAAAAACTTTTTCTGAACTCGTGCTGCAAACTTACACACATCGGAAAAAGTTTTATCGCACTAGTATCAAACATTACTATTTCATGCATGAAAAATAATAATGAAACAATAGTTAAGTCCTTTGCGTTTTCGGATTATTAAAAAAAAAAATTTTTACAATTTTTTGTTTCTTTCAGTTCTCATTGACAACGGCATTAGAAAGTTGCTTTTATTATTATTATTATTTATTTACAGAAAAGAAGGTTTTACTTTTTTCCATCTGCTTCTATGTAATGCTCTTCACGTAAAAATATATAAATCAATTTTATTTTTTAATGTATTCGTAGACTCTGCTTCGATTGCGTCTGCCGGTAACGTGATCCACGCGTCCACTACCCTATTGCATAAGGTGTGCTTCCATGGATTTTTGGTGAAAGTTCTCTTTGCCAGCTTGAGTCGATGGTAAGTCGTTGTTGTTGTTTATTGTTTATTGTTCACATATTTGCATAGTTGCAATAATTGCATAATTGCATAATTGCATAATTGGTCTTTAATACCATTTTTTAAACCAGTTGTTACAAGAAACTTTCCCTTACGTGTATCTCTTGATGTAAAGTCAGTGTGTAGGGGAAATTAAATAATTCATTAATATCGTACTTTTGTTTTCTACTAGGAGACGGAAACCTTTCAATTTGTATCAACGACGCTGCCCAGACAAGACTAAAATTACTTAGGACCTTTGCTGACATTACCTCGTGTATGTCGAAAACAGACAGGGCTGTGTCAGCGTGTCTCGAGTTCGCTCCCGGTATTACGGAACCACTCGTAAACTAGCCGCCGTTAAAGTAAGAATACCAGTGGCTGCACCTCTAATATCATATTTCCATCACTCTGGCATGCACGCTGTGTCCGGCCACTCGCATGTATTTGGTCACTAGGCGTTTACCGGATGTGAATATTTCAACGAACTGTTGCACTGATGGCCCAAGTAATCATGGCGAACATGAAGGGCGGAAGCCAGAAGATAAAAGACAATGAGAAAATTACACCAAAATTGACGCCCTATCAGGGCAAGAACCATTGGTTCAGCGAGTACAAGTGTCCCAACTGGATGTTGGACAACACTTGTGCATTTCTGAGACAGGAATGCACAAAGTACAAGTTCAAATGGATGTCGGACAACAGTTGTGCATTCCTGAAACAGGAATGCACAAAGTCTCACATCCAGGTTAATCGCATGCAGTGTATATTGGAAAGTCCTGACGTTCTCGATGTCTCCGATCAGCTCAAGGAGCAGCTTACGCTGCAGGTAAAGACCAAGATCCAATCGAAGATAAAAAACGAGACGGCGAAGATAAAAAGCGAGACAACGAAGATAAAGAGCGAGGCAATGAAGATAAAAAGCGAAGCGACGAAGATAAAAAGCGGGGCGACGAAGATAAAAAACGAGGCGACGAAGATAAAAAGCGAGCTGAAGAAGACAAAAAACGAGGCCACAAAGATAAAAAACGAGGCCACGAAGATAAAAAGCGAGGCGACGAAGACAAAAAACGCGGCGACGAAGATAAAAAGCGAGCCGACGAAGACAAAAAACGAGGCCACAAAGATAAAAAACGGAAAATTGACGCCCTATCAGGGCAAGGAGCGTTGCTTCGGCGAGTACAAGTGTCCAAAGTGCAAGCGCCACTGGACGTCGGGAAACAGTTGGCCGAATATGGGCCAACAATGCAAAAAGTGTTACGTCAACGTTTATCCTTACAAGCAGCGTGAGTTGGAACATCCTGCCGGTCGGAAAGTCCCCAATCCCCGCAAGGAGCACCCTCAGGATCTCTGCGAAAAATGCCAAACTCTGGGCTATCATTGCATGCACTAAACTCAAAATAAATGAAAAACGTATTTCCATTCTTTTTTTTTATCTGTATAAAACTCTGGTCTATCCGTGAATGTGGACCGCTAAGTAGAGTACTAATTAAAACAAATTATATTAACTTACGTCAAAAATGCCATCTGGTGATATTATTCAAGTTGTTAGAGATACTTCCACTATTTATAGATTTATTTTTTATTGTCGTATGCAAGTAAAAGGGTTTATCCCGTAAACTAAGTAAATGAATAAAAATAAATAGACTATATTATATCTTTTGTAAAAGGGTTATTCCCGTTAAATAAATAAATAAGTAAATTAATAATTAAAAATCTTGTACGGGGTGATAATTTCCCAGTGTCCTGCCTCTCTCGAGTAAGTACTTAAACTTTTCAAAAATTAATTGTACACGTACAAAACATTCTGATTCAGTAGACAGTATGTTCATTGCAGAAACAAGAAGAAATTGAATTTTGTGACTAATTTTTTTATTTCTCCGTGTTTTTACAAGCAGAAATTCAATATAGAGAGGCAAAGTCTAGTATCTCTCTACTAAAAGGGCTTCTTTAGCTGCGCCATCGGTTAACTCATTACCTCTAATATCTTTGTGGATTGGAATAAACAAAAAAAACTTTCTTCCCAGACCAGTCTGATGTTTTAAATTTATCCTTTAAAAAATTAACAATATACGAGTTTCTTTCAAGTCCTCTGTGAGAGATGAATTTCATGAGTGGTGCCTGACGTCTTCCCTCACAACGCGCTACTGGGAGACCTCTCCCGACTGTAGCGAAGATTATCATCAATGAATTGATATAATTACGATTAATTAATTATGTTATTATTATTTATTGTTAGTTACTGCTATTATTGTTTATTGACAATATTAGTTAGTATTGCAACATTCATTATTTTATCCCTTTTTGAAGTTACATTTTTATTAACCATTTTTTTATCGTTAATTATTTTTGTATTTTTTTTTAGTGGTTTCCTTTTTTTTTCTTTATTAACCATTTTTTTTTCACTTTTTTGCGAATATTTTTTAATAATAACGACTAATTCGCAGTCGGGAGTTTTTAAAAATTTGTAATGTTTTCTTTTTTAATTGTCCCCTTCCCTAGTAAGATTTGATCGTAGCAAAAGTTTTCTTATCTGAAGTGAATGGACAGTGAATATTTTATTAATTTACTTACTGGAAATAATATTTTGAAACTTTTTATAGTTCGGTATTCTGTGCACGCTCGAGTGACGATACTTTTGTTCATAACTATAAATTACTCTACCTTCACCGGTGGACCAAAGCACTAAAATTCTTACGACCACACCGGCGAAACCAATAGTACATTTGAAATTATTTCGCTAAGGTCGTTTAGTGTGAATGCGTAAGTGTACAATTTTTATGTGTACAATTTGTCCTAAATCATCCAACTCGATTTTTACAAACCGTTTCGATATACACTTTTTTCAAATTACGATATTTCGAGTACAGAAATAAATATTTTTCGACTGTTACACGCGTTGGAAAATACCAGTGTAGCACGATGGCGTACCATTTTGTGACGCGCAATAAAGTGCGAATTGTCCACCGACCGCTTCACTTTGTGTCAGGGCGTAAAGTTACTTTTTTTTTTTCTTCGAGAAATAAACGAGCGGAACAGTCTTTCGATTGTTCGATGTTGCGAGGTAATAAGTGTAATTGAATCACCTTATAAACTATTCGAATTATCTTACAGCCGGAAGTATTATTTTTCCATCGACGATGTGGCTTGGCGGGGGGACAATTTTTTTTATATACAAGAATGAGCATGCGTCAGCCGAGTCTGAGTTGAACGAGACCGTACACAGTCGAAAGAGGGGAAGATATAGAGCGACATGGCCGCGGTAGGGGTATTCTCGAATCGCAATGAGCAAGATAATTCGTCATCGGTTCACAAAAAGGGCAGTGAATCGGAAACGCCATCGGTTGAGATTTACAATCCAAACGTCGAAATCGCTTTTGGTTGGAATCGATTGACTCTTCGTATCATCGGGCTTTGGCCCTATCAGACTTGCAAAAAAAGTCAGGCTGGTGTAATAATGAGATACTTTCCACCGGTACTGGCTATGTGGTTGACGATGTTTGTCGTTGTTCCACAAACTTCGGCCACGGTGGTTTACACATTCGTACTAAACGACCTCATCGAGATAATAGCGAATGTCGTTGGTTTCACCGGAGTGGTCGTAAGAATTTTAGTGCTTTGGTCGACCGGTGAAGGTAGAGCAATTTATTGTTATGAACAACACACCCAGAAAAATAATTTATTTGACGACCACCGTTTATTTGGTTTAAGTAAAATATTTATTTGGTTTAAATAAATATTTATTTAAGTTAAGTAAATAGTTACTTGAATGAAATAAATATTTTGCTTAAACCAAATAAACGGTGGCCGTCAAATAAATTATTTTTCTGGGTGCAGTATCGCCAATCGAACATGCATAGAAAACCGATCTATAAAAAGTTTTAGTGTGGTATCTATCAATCATAACCGAGGACTGGGCGCAAAAGCATACAGCGGAGGAAGAAGAATTGATGATGAAAAATGCCAGACTTAGTAGGAAGATTTCCATAGGAATTGCGATTCTCGCTGTGTCTTTCTTGGCATCCTACGCTATATTACGGGTCTTTATGCAATTTATTTAACTTACTTATTTTTATCCATTTTGCCTCCTCATATAGAAAGCTATGTTCGCGTAGGAAAAAATCGGGATTTTAATGTCAGAGTACTTAAAATGGTCTAAAATGTCGAGACATGTGATTTTTAGTTGGCGTGCGTGTGCGTGCGCGTGCTTTAACCCTAGAACTCATGTATGGGGAACAAAAGTATCCCAGACGATATTCAAACTGTGCTCCTAAATTAGAAATTGAATTTAGCGACTTGAGACCTCCATGAAAATTTAGTTCCATGATCTGACGATGTGCGGAGGCCGGTGGTAGTAGCTTTAGTTCTTCGTTGGCAGTCGCATAGGATGCTAACGCAGTGCGCTTGGGGTACTAAAATACCCCAGTCAGGAGTTCCTGTTAGTGTTTTATGTAACTAAGTGATTGTTATTTTTTGTTAAAACTATCGAATGTCAGTTACTGTTACATTATTTGGACGTATATAGTCGGTATTTTACTTCTTTCATAATTTTGTATAATTTTGTATAATTTTTTATAATTTTTTATAATTTTTTATAATTTTTTATAATTTTTTATAATTTTTTATAATTTTTTATAATTTTTTATAATTTTTTATAATTTTTTATAATAATTATCATTATCTGTAATTACCTACAATGTTTCAAGAAAAACAAACATTAAAACCCATGAAAAACCAATTTTGTTTGCGTTTTCATTGATTTTTTTCCATGTTGCAAGTTTTCGATTTTTCCCCATTTTCACATGCCCAAATAAATAGACTTTTTGAACGGAATATAAAAGGACTATTTTTTTCTAATAGCCTGATGTGTCCCCTGTAAAATGGCGGTCGAGATTTGAACATCGGACCATTTTTAAAAACTACAATTTTTATTGCAAAAAGTGCGGTTCTGCCAATTTTCGTTACGTTCTGGGCTTTAAGGGTAAATTTCGCCCCCTGAACTTTAATAAAATCAAATTTACCGCATACCATTCTCTTTCTTATGAAAAAACGAAGAGATTCATGTGCGGCAAAACCCATTTAGCGTGGGGTACATATGTACCCCAGTCATGAGTTAGAAGGTAGAAAAAATGATACATGAGTTCTAGGGTTAATGCATTGTTATTCACTCGTGTGCGTAAGCGTGATCGATTCTAGGACTTTAAACTCGCTATAACTCAAAGTTGATCAGTTACACTAAAAGACTTCATAGAAAAATCGTCGCCATTAAAAATTGCCCAACATTAGATTTTTTCAGATCCAATAGAAACATAAATCTTACCACGGTGCCATATTATCCACTTGTAATAATTCACTTTTTCAGACCATCCATCTATTCTATGTCGATTTCGATACACCCAACTGTACAGACGCCGGCAAGCATCTATTCACCCCGAGTTATTTTCCTTTCGATGTATCCAAACGATCGACTTACGCTTCCATCTGGGTGGCACAGCTTGTTGGATCTGCCGGTGCAGCCTTAGCTTACTCGAGCGCTGACAGTTTCGTCGCCGGGCTGATCCTTCACCTATGTGGTCAAATCACTATTCTTCGCTACGCCGTAGCCAAGGTCATTGACAATGACACGCTGGTGGACTCGAAAACTTTTCGCTCAAATCTTGCGGTTATAGTGAAACGTCACAATACCCTCACACACTTAGCCGCAGAGATCAAGGACGCCGTAAACTGGATGCTCCTTGTGTTGTTATTAGATTACACAATTCATCTTGGCTTACAACTTTTCCGTCTGATGGTGGTGGGCATTATTAATAACGCTTGGCGATCGCATTGTCATTCTTATGTTTTCGCAACCCCAGCGGAACTGATGCAACCACGGATTCGAAGTTGCATTGTAGTCGCGGTCACACTACACCCAGAAAAAATATTTATTTGATTTAAATAAATATTTATTTTATTTAAGTAAATATTTATTTTAATTAAGTAAATATTTATTTTAATTAAGTAAATATTTATTTTAATTAAGTAAATATTTATTTGTTATCAAAGTAAGTAAATAGTTACTTAAATGAAATAAATATTTATTTAAATCAAATAAATATTTTACTTAAAAGAAATAAAGGGTGGCCGTCAAATAAATGATTTTTCTAGGTGTAGGGTTGGCTAGACGTGCATTTGCGAGTTGCAATGACTATGACGAGACTCCGGGTATACTGGACCGAGAACAGTCGCTTTGTGCAAAATTTTTACCTTTATGCAACTCTGCTTTGATGAACCCGAGCGATCCCTATGCAACTACAAGTCAAACC
Source organism: Exephanes ischioxanthus (assembly GCA_958510785.1). Taxonomy (NCBI): domain Eukaryota; kingdom Metazoa; phylum Arthropoda; class Insecta; order Hymenoptera; family Ichneumonidae; genus Exephanes; species Exephanes ischioxanthus. Next base: position 18,844,069 of record OY294020.1, on the reverse strand, counting down.
CTGTAGAAAAAATTCGTATCAAATTTGATGTACCGGCCTGGAAGTTTTTATGCAAAAATTGGTATAGTAAATTTCATATACATTCGCGATGAAAAATTCATGTTCAGTGTATCAAAAACATTGGAAATACTTAACTTTAATTTCAATGAAAAATTATATTAATTTTTCATTACAATTGTACATTAAATTCAGTGTTTCAGTTTTTGCATAAAAACTTCAAGTTCGGTTCATTAAATTTACAATTTTTTTTACACTCAGTAAATAAGACTATACAACGATAGTTGCAAGGGTTACAGGAAAAACGACGTTAAAATAAAGGTTATACGTGAGTCTAGAGCAAATAAAAATTTTGAACATCGTGCGTTAGTCTATCCAAGTCTGCAGACCGTCACTTCAGTTCCGTTAGGGAAACGTAGCATGTAAAGATAGAAGGCATGTTGATGAAAAATCTGTCTGTGAACACATGTCGCCTATTTCACAACATAATTTCTGTGATTAATTTGCGATGATTATCATCAAAGACTACATTATATTTTAGACAGTGACGGACCATCAGCCAGGACAGTTTCCATTGATTGCAGTCATTTTCTGTATTGCATCTAGCAACGTCATAGTCGTTCACCTCCTAGGTTCTTGCTACATCGGTGAGATGCTTATCCAAGAAGTGAGTGCAAAATATTAAAGGTGCATGTCGTTAAAATAATAATATCGTGTTTAGTCCGTCTGGAAAGAATTCACCGTTTTGGCACTTCTTTTTGGGAGTTCTTCTTATAATGTGTTAGGTATTATCGTGGTTCATTTGCTTATCGATGAACGCAGAGCGAGGAAATCGGGCAGGCGTGTTATTCGTGCCAATGGTATAATTTATCACACGGAGATGCAAGAGATTTGATGCTCGTGATGCAACGAGCGAACAATCCGCTGAAAATGTGGGCTGGACAATTTGTGCCCTTTTCCCTGGAGCTCTTCGGCGACGTGAGCATCTTTCTCAGAGTACTCGTGACAGTAAAAGAAAATTCGATTCGCGACACATACCATTTTTCAGGTGCTTAAAACATCGATGGGATATTTCTCACTGTTGCTCACGATGAATGAACAGTCCGAGGTACCATCGAATCCGTGAAAGTAGTCGACATAGAACAATTGTCGCCCGACCGTAGTCATCTCGTTACAAACAAGGTGTAAAATAATTTTTGAAATTCAAAAAAATATATAGCGCAACTATTAAAAAGATAGTTTGCAGTTATTTTCAACCACTCCAGAAGTGCACAAACTTTCTTAACACGTCTCGTTCCCTCGATTAAGGTAGTCCTTGCGAATGGTGTTCACTTCGCATTAGTTTCAAAGCAATGAGAGAGAATTCCAAACACTTCTCGATGGTATTAAAATCTTTAAAAAATCAAGCATATTAAAGCTGCTGAAAACGTTAATTTTGCATAATAATAATTCCAAAATGTTATTAACAAATTGATGAAAAATATAATTGTTCAACAGATTTCCCGAAAACCTACCTTTTTTTAATGATAATGAATCGTTCATTTTTCTGAATACGTATGAATTTTTTTGAATTCACTTTGAATTTTGTCACTTTCTTCATATTTTTCCCATATAAAAAGAAAAAAATTCAAAGTGAATTTAAAAATCTGAAAAAATTCATACGTGTTCAGAAAAATGAACGAATCATTTTCATTCAAAACAAATTAGGTTTCCGGGACATTTGTCGAACTATTTTATTTTTCATTAATTTGTTAATAACATTTTGGAATTATTATTATGCAAAATTATCATCTTTTACAATCTTTTCATCAACTTAAATATGCTTGATTTGTTTCAGATTTTTATACCATCCAGAAGTGTTTGCAATTGCCTCTCCTTTCACAGCATTCGCAAGGACTACCTCAACTTTGCATACATTGTTTCGCTATTTTTGTATCGAATCTCTCATCAAATATTCCCGCAAGAAGTACAACGATTGTGTTCAAGTTTTACCAACGATTGGCACTATAATGTCCGGTCCCTGATCGTGTAGTACCGGAGGGTTTTATTTTCAAAACTTTCTGCGCATGATGAAGGTATAAATCTTTTTTCATAAGTTAATGGTATCGTCCAGCTTGAGGGCGCATCATCATATCACCTGATCGATAGCTTGTGAGTTCCGAACACTACGCAGCGACGTAGAAAAAAAAAAATCTTTATTTAAAACCGTTTATATAGTCATAACGGAAAGCTTGCGGGTCACTGGCCGCGTAATATTCGCAAGTTATATTTTCAAAACTTTTTACGCATATAGAGGCATACATTTCTTATATTTATAAAACAATACTATCGTTTGATCGTCCACGACGACGGCGCACCGCAACATATTTATTATCTGTGCGAGAACTGTTGTAACTTTCAAACTCTCCACGCGTCGAGATAAAAAAAATGTCAACCGCTTATCAAGAGACGCGGTAGTGTATCGACGCCAAGTATATAGTTATACTGTAAAGCTTGCGGTCACTGACCACGCCTTACCGGCGAGCTTTATTTTCAAAACTTTATACGCATAATAAAGGTGCAAACATTTTTTAGAAAATAATATCGCTTGACCATCGATCCAGAAGAGGTACCGCAGCGTATTACCTGCACGAGAACTTTTAAGTTTCGAACTCTCTACGCATCGGTGAACTTTACGTGTGACCGTACTGAACGAATATTTTTTACTCTCTCGGTCTTGTTCGGTATTTTTTTGCATCAGGCATGCGTCGTTTCGCCACGCACGAAATTTCTCAAGTGTGGTAAAAAAACAAATCCGTCGCGACCTAGCAGTAATCGAGAAACCTGTGTCGCGTCGACATCAGTAAAGGATAATGCAAGTATGAGGCCGATGATTCCTGCCTCCGGTTTGAACTTCTATCATTTTTTAAACAGAATTTTCATATAAATTTCCAGAATTCCAGAATCATGTAAATTCTGTTCGGAATGTTCAAAAAGTTCGAATATCGCATCTAGAACAAATATGAACGTTGCATGCAAGCGTGCGTGCTTCGTCAACGTCGGCGTTAGTGTAAGCTTTAGTGTCAGTGTGAGTGACTGCTTCTGCTTCTTCTTCTCTTACTTCGTCTGTTCTAAAATATTGTTCTACAGCACTAAAATATTGATTACCCTGGCAGATCCGCCGAGAAATCAAAACCGCCGAGAAAACCACCGGTCGTTTTCGGACAAAATCCGTCCGGTAAAACGACTGTTAAAACGACTTCATCCGCGTCAGAGAGCTTTCAGTCAGGCCGTTTTACATTTCAAGACTGGACGAAAAACCGCAGAAACGACCGTTCAAAAAAGACCTTTCAGTTCTGTTGTCGTTATGCGATCGTTTCTTCGGTTGAAAATTAAAAAAAAAACGACCGGACTGAAAGGTGTTTTGACAGTCGTTTTCGCGGACGTATTTTTGTCCAAAAACGACCGCCGTTTACTCGGTCGCTTTGAAGGTAGTTCGGTGGTGGTTTTTCAAGTCGCAGAACTTGCCAGGGTATTTCGTGAATATTTCCAAACAATATTTAATAAATGTTTTACCAACATTTAAAAATATTTGTAAAATGTTTTTAAAACATTTGAGCGCAATGTTTTGAAAACATTTCCGCGGAAGATCTCTGAAATATTTCAATGTAAGATTCATGAACGGACAATAACATATTTTCAAAATGTTTAAAAAATATTTTCGAAATATTCGGTGATATTGCTAAAATATTTCTGATATAGTACACTAGGACCTCGATTTTTGGGCCCTCAGCAGTTTCCCCACAGAGCGAATATCGATCGGCGTGGCCCGTGGAGGGGGAAGCTATGGGGCATGTGGTATGGGGGACAGTTAGTATGGGCGGAGCATGCGCAACCTTGATTTTGTTAAGTGTAATGCGGAGCCGGTCCCGCCGTCCCGCTGTGAAAGAAATCGAGGTCCTAGTGTAGTAGTAGTAAGTCTGTATTCATTAACAATTCATACGACGCATTAGCGGTCATTACAGTTTTCAAACATGTATACATTGATACTGAAACGTTTCGATATTCCGTGGGAGCGGAATATCGAACTCACGATTTTTAAGATCGTCTTCTTCCCAACCCTAGCAGATCCGGCCACCGACCGAACCACCTTCGAAACCACCATAGTGGTTTTGTACAAAAAGTTGACGACTCAGTTTGTCGAAACCACTACGCAAACCACCGCTCTGTGATACACGTATTAAACGGTGGTTTCGACAGTGGAAACGACTGAATATACCACCAGCCACACCATTTTTTTACGGCGGGTAGCATGTACCGAAAAAAAGGTTTGGTGATATTAAAAAAAAAAAATACTTTAATTATCATAATGAATTATGCCAATTTAGGATACTATATTACGCATTTCAGAAAAAGAAAAACCTAACGACCTAACATTGGGATCGAACCCGGGACCTTGCGTATGTTATCCTACAACCCTAACGCTGTGCTACCACTGAATGATGCATTTTTTTTTCTTTCCTAAGTAGCCATGAGAATAATTCAATGATAGGCGGTAGTGTAACGTTAAGGTTCCAGGCTAGCATGCGAAAGGTCCCGGGTTCGAGCCCAACTTTTTAGGTCTTTAGGTTTATTTGTTTCTCCGAAATGATTAATATAGTAATGTATCTTAAATCGATATAATTCATGATTACAATTCGAGCTTGTTTTTTCCAATATTAATGGACTTTTTTTCGATACCATGTGACAGATGTACCAAGTGACATATGAGTGCGAGAGAGATAGATGCATTTTTCGAATCAATGCCATTTAAAACCGGTTGACGTTTCGGATAAAACGGAAGCATCATCGAACGCGGTATTAAATTGTACGTCCTCTAATGCTTTGCTTTTTCCCGAAAAGTCTACGGTCTCTGAATCGCATTCATTACAGATTTTGGTTACCAACCGAGTCGTTTTTCATGACCTTAACAATGCTAGGTCAGAACTGCAAAATTGTCAAGGTTCGTCGTTAAAACAGGTAAAGCAAGTTAAAAAAGGAAAAAAAAACAGCTCCAGCAGCCCCTTAATCGTACATGAACCGCAGAGACGTATAATGGACATTCACATAAGAATTTTTTTTAAGTTATTGAAATAATTCACATCCATTCGATGAAGCTGCAGGAGAAATCTGCCTTACCGACTCGTAAATTGTGAGACACGCGCCGATGACAGCATCCAGTGTCGATCAGCTGATTACATTCCGTGTTAGTTGTCCGTGTGACAAAGCACGGAAATCCGACTCCGGCACTTCGCGTCTATCAAAGCAACGCCCCGGATAAATGCGCAATCAATTCCATGGAATAAGTCGCGCTGTTATACCTGCGATTGTTAAAACTGCCCCGAAAATCGTATGTGAAGTGTGATGATATTCCAAAGTACGAGGAATTGATGAAAGGTAAACATGGCTGGCAGGGGTGAGGTTCTCGAGGGCTTTCTCTGCCCGATCTGCATGACAGACCTCAAAACACCGAGTCAATTGACAAAACACTTCGAGGATGTCCACAACGATGATCCCGAAATATTGAAATCACTCAAAGGTAATCAACATAAAACAAAAAAGATTCGACGAAAAAAATTATTTGTTCACGTTTTTTTTTCCTTCGACCATTCGTTACAAATTTTTGTTTATTCACAAAGTTTATCGGCTATTTTATACGGTGTTTCTCATTTATCGTAATTTGTTTTTTTTTTTTTTCAAATTTTTTTCTCTAACTTTTCGCTGTTCAATTATTTTAGGTTAAGCATTTGCTCAGAAATTCAAGAAATTCTCGTTACGCCGGGTCTTTAATCTGTCGCTGAAAAATTTGTTCGTTCACTTTGGTTGAATAAAAGATTTCCAAATAAGACGAGACACCGGAAAGTTTAGTCGAAGACAATTAGCATTAATTGTTTTACGAAAAAAAAAACGAAATTGTTAATTTTTTCCGATTAACGGTAATTCATCGTAAATTTTGCTTATTCCCAAAATTTATTGGTAATTTCGTACCTAGTTCTGTTCTACAAATTTTTCACTGTTCTAATTAATTTTTCGACATTCGACGATTCAAGGTTAGGTACATGATTTACAAAAAAAAAATCTAAAAGATTCTTGATGCTTGTCGCTGTAATTGTTAATATGTCGCTTGCAGATTTATTCGGCAAAGCCAAGCAAAAGATTCTCAAGCAAGACGAGACGGCGGACAGCTTCGTTGAAGCGCAACGCCCTGTTGCCGAACGGAGGCGCAGTCCGGAGATCAATTGGGGTCCGCAGGATATAGGTATGCGATATGCGTTAACTTTGCGACTCTTCGGTGTACAAAAATATTTATTTATTTATTTTAATTGGGACAAGCCCCTTTGTACAAATGATTTAGACGTTTAACGATAGTAGGTATGTTATAAATATAAACGTTTTCATATAGGTAACAGGTACTAGATTTTTTCTTATAACTCTTTGATATACGATTTGATTAGATTGATTTGTTATTACTCGTAAGCATAGTATGTGCTCTCCCGCTGCTTTTTTGAATTGTCCAATCCGCCTTCCAAAGATTTGTCGCTCAGACATCTCGTTCGCTAACGAATATGTTAAAATCGTCGGGCAATATCATTTGTACACATTATTGGGTGATATTATTTGTACACATCATTGGGTGATATTATTTGTTAAAATTGTCGGACAATATTTTTTGTTAAAATTGTCGAACAATATTATTTGTTAAAATTGTCCGACAATATTTTTTGTTAAAATTGTTGTATGATATTTGTTAAAATCATTGAATAATACTTGTTAAAATCATCAGGCGACATTTTTTAAAATCGTAAGACGATATTGTTTCTTAAAACTGTCGGACAATATTATTTGTTAAAATCGTTGGATATTATTCGTTGAAATAATCAAATAATAATTTTAATAATTTGTCAAATGACATTATTTATTAAAATCGTTGAGCGTTATTATTTATTAAAATTGTAGGACAATAATTATTCAGGACATTTAAATTATGCGCCGTGTTGGGTAAAATTCAATATTTTTAACGTTAGTTATCGCATTTACGTTTTTCAGGGGCCATCCAGACCCATACGAGTTATTTCAAAGAAATTCGAAATGCCAGACTGGAAAGATACTCAACAGAGACCAATAAATTATTGATCAGGCTGGACAAATTGTTGAACAACTTGCCAGTCGATCCGGTCGACAGAAAAGGTAACATGATATTTACGGGATTATTTGAACGATGTAATACAGAAGTAATTTTTTTTTTTAATCTTGTATGTTATTTGATTTCTCTTTTTCCTCATAGTACACGAAAAAGCTATAGTTCCATGGATCGACGACAAAGATGTGAGACTGTGTCCGACGTGTGCAAGAAGTTTTCATCTCACCAGAAGAAAACATCACTGTCGTCTGTGCGGCGCAGTCATGTGCCATGATTGTACTATGTTCCTGTCTCTTGTAGATGCCCGTAAGTTATTTACTATAGATATCGATGTATATTTTTTTTTGATATTGATGTTTTATTCACGGATTGCTCCTTTTTACACCTCGAAAGAAAATAGTACATTTTAATTATTTTTCTAGTTAGCATGCAGTCGCGCACATCCTCTTCTGGCTTCAGAACATATATAAAATTAAATTAAATACTATTAATTAATTTTTAAATTTATTTACTTGTTGACGGAACTAATCCTTCTACCTGGAGGTAACAATTTAGAAATGATGATTATTTGGTACAAATGGATTAATATGGATTAATAATAACAATAATAATAATAATAATAACAATAAGAATGATAATTGAAGCAAATTTTTCAACAGAAAAATTTGCACTGGCAAATTTTTCTGTTCAAAGTTTGTATTTATTATTTTACGGGACGTATATCTTTTTACAAATATAAATATAGATCCGCAACATATAATTACATAACACCTAACTCGATCTGCTATAAATGGGAAAATATGAAAGTAGAATCGCAAATTGTTTGATTTGTTGTTTTTTTCTAAATGGATTTCTCCTTACACACTAACATGATTACGCACATTCATATTAGGGTCACTGAAAATCAGAATTAATAAGAAAATCAAACAATAAATACATAGATCCATAGATATTAAATCGTCACCGAAATCCAACTAACACTGACCCCGAATTATACATGAAAACTAATTATTTTGAACTATGACTATCCACACACCGTCCGATCCTCTGTTCGTCGTACAACCCGCATACTTCGTCAATCGCTTCATCAGCGAACCACCTAAATGGCAAAAGTAAATTTTTTTATCTGCCAAACTGATATTTTTTAAATATTTTTCAGGAAAAATGACTAGCCCAGTATCGCAAGACGATTCTGCAATATCGCCGACGGCTCACGAGTCCCAATTCACGGGTAGATTCGTGCGAGCCGGGATTGGATTGACGAAACTCGCTCGTTCGCCATCGAGCGGTAGTCTGAACAGCGTTTTATCGTTGATGAACGATCCGTCAGGTGGCGAACAAAATTTTCGTCTATGCGTGCACTGCAAGGATTTGCTGGATGCCAGGGAAAGACTGAAAGCGCGACAATTTGTGAAACCGGCCGTGACTAGGCACTACGATGAAATGCGTATTCACATGGAAGAGGCCACTCGGTACATGTCAATGTACAACAAAATGTGGGACTCACTGAGGTAGAAATAATTCTTCTCCGTTCTGATATTGACCGTCTGATCGTCCAGTAGATTGGATTTTATTTATGGAGAAAAAGCCGGGTCGCTGGTGTGTCGAAAACCCTGCTTCCTTTAGGAGAAAGCCCAAAAAAAAAACGCTATGCGCATATTTCATTAAGTAATTATTTTTTTTTTTTACGAAAAGAAACCCCTCTACAATTATAATCAGTATTGCACAGTATAACAATATAAACTTCATACACGGAAAAAATAACGTAACAATTAAATAACGAAGCAATCTGAAAAATACAATATCGCACCTTGTTTCCTTCGTTCGCGCAATTTCCTATAAGAGGAAGTGAAAAGATTAAAAAGTTCTCCTCATAAAAAAATGATTGATATTGTAACATAAAAGAAGAAATGTTGAAAGCATAAGGGTTACCTTTCACAAAATAGATTTAAAAAAAGTTTTTGTATAACAATTTAGTGAGACTCCTGGTCGAGATCGGATAATCATAAAAGTTGAGAATTCGCCTTTTCGCAAGACCAGAGTTTCGAACTTTTACCCGAAAGATCTTTTCGAAGACGTAGACTAAATAAAAACGTTTTGTTTTACTAACTAGCGAGGGTGAGACGACGTACGACCTACGAGACGCTCAGATACTGCGAATGAAAATAGCCAAGATCGGCGAAAATGTGGATTTGACGAGCAAACGAATTCTCGCGCTGGTCACGCTTGACGCGGAAAATCCTTCGAACGGACCGCGGCCACCGAGTCTGAGGCTGTACCAGATGATTCGAACCACAGCCATGATATTCCTCAAGGAACAAGTCCTTACTATACCTTCGCTACCGACGGAGGAAGAATACGCGGAACTCGTTGAGAAACGCGAGAGGCGAATTCAGGAGAGGATAGCTTACGAAAGGCAACTCGAAATGGAAGAGTTGCAACGGGAAAAACGGAGGGAACAAAAAACTGATAATTGGAACTCCCAGAGTGGCTCTTCTGCGAAGAGCACTGAGGTACGATTAATTGAATATCTAAATTCTTATCGTAATTTACAATTTTTTACAATCTAATATACAAGGTATTTGTCCGTATGTCTGTCCTACCTCAGCAGGGCTCTGGGTCATGAAAAATGCCTCGGGCCCTCGCTTTGTCTATCTTTTTTTTTTTTTTCTATTGTCTTTTACTTTCATATCGTTCATATAAATTACCAGCAGATTATTGTGGCTCGGATGCTTCGCGCTCTCATAACCGGACCTCTAGATAATTTGCAAACCGAACATTTAGATTTCCAGATTTTTACCGGAAATACGTCACTTCCGGTTTGATAATCTCATTTTTCGTACCCCTATCGGTATCCGCGAGCGTTGTTTCCACGGTCGTCCGACCGCAAATTCCACTGGTCCGATTACTGCCTACAATCAACCGAAAGATTATTGCACGACCGACCGATTGTAGTGTCATCGTCTCGAAACTTCTTCTTCTTCTTCTACTTAATTTGGTTATACCCTCTAGAACCACTAGAGGGCGCTAACCTGGCCACCGGGTATATACCATATCGGCCAACGTTTCAATGTTTTATTGATTATGTGGGTTGTGTGTGACTTGGTTAATGTCACTTTTTGAGAGAAGAGGGACCTACAAATTAAAGTGGAATCCGAACCACTGGGGATCACAGAAAAGCACATAGAAAAATCCATTGGTGCCAGACCGGGAATCGAACCCGAGATCGTCTCGAAACTAACTGCTGGTTATAACCCGTATTCGTGGCAAAGGTCGTATTTGACCGTTCCGACCCCAAAATAACTACACATCCGATTGGCCGATTGGCTTGCAGTAATTCAGCTCGAGGCCGTGGCGCTGCATTCGGTTGAATTTTCAATTCCTTTGCGGTGGATTTCAGGTACAAATGCACCGAATTTCCACCGTGAGTGAGATCGGGCCGAGATTTACTCTGAACCATTGGAAAAATTCTAGTGGACTCAAAATTCACTTATGGGATCGGCTGTTGACTGGAAAGTTTCGAATTAACTAGAATTTTGCCACTAGTTCAGAATTGTTTCAGTCCGTTCTCAGTCTCGGTGCAAACTCAGTGATGGACCAGTTGTATTTATAGTTTAAATGCTGTCGATGGTACTCATAGGGACGGAAGAGCCGTTGTACAGGAAATACGTCACTTCCGGTTTGAGAATAATATTTTTCGATGAAAGGGACGCGACATCGGAAATATGTCACATACGGGTTCAAAAATTTATTTTCTTCCGGAAGTAGCGTATTTCCAATACGACGTCCCTTCTGGTCAAATAACGGGACTTCCAGACCGAAAATGACATTTCCGTTGTGAGGACACTTCCGATCGAAAATTGAGTTTTCTGGTCCGGAAGTGACACATTTCTGGTTGGGAAATTAGTTTATTTGGCACACAACGATGGTACGCAGTGCTCTTGTGCATCACATTATTGTGTATAACTCACCGAAAATATAAAACAATAGCATAGTAAGGGAATGGTTATAAGAGCCTGGGAGGGAGGTCCCTAGGGGAACTTGAGGGGTGGGGGGATAATCAGGATCTGGGCGCCTCTAGGGCGAATCCCCTGGATTTTTGAAAATTGAGACATGCAACCGAAGAACTTTCCAAATTATATATAACATTAAACAAATGTTCCTATTACTTTCATACAATTTATGAAGAGGACTTAACTTGATACGGTTAATTTATGTTAAACAAATTGGGAAAATAAAAATAAGATCAGATAAATAAATTTATATAAATTGATTTCTAATAATGTTAATAAACGTTAATTACTTTTTGCGACCGCGCGAGCCATGACAACCTGCTGTGTAGTTTATATAATTGAAATTTCGTTTTATACGCCATATAAACTTGTAATTTTTGTTGCATTTTCCACGAAAGATTTTTTTACTTTACTTAGCTTTGATTTTAAACGAGCAGATATTTTCTTAGTACATTAGCCGCAAGTTACGATGTAAATTAGTTGCATAGCCGATGAAATTTTTCAGCCGGTCATGGAAAAATCGGACGGTTGGGGCCCCTCGAACGCCGCAGCTTTGCTTCCCTCGTCGTCGATGGATCCGATAATCGAACAGATGAGCAATCTTCGATCGTACATAAAGCAAGCGAGAGCCGAGTGCAAGTACGACGAGGTTGCCACTCTCGAGAACAATTTGAGAGAACTACAGAGTGCATACTTCGCAATCAAACAGGGCAGCAGCGATGGATAATCGTTGATATTATTCTCGCACAAACGGATCCTCGACTGACTAGGCATTGATCGCTTTGCGATAAAAAAAAAAAAAAAAAAAAAAAACGAATTTTATATCCATTTGAAAGTACGAAATTTGCGGATACACGAAGGCTGAATCCGGTGATTCGAGGCTAGTCAAGTGAGAAATGAGAGAAAAACAATAGCTTGCTCACGCTTTCGAAGTTCCGCGAATCCTACTGAAGGGCCTCTATTATCTCAAGTACTTTGTATCCGTAGATAAACTCAAAGAGCCATTTATGGGTCATCTATGTTTCAAAGCTTGCACATAATTTTTTATTTTTTTTTTATATCGGTGTGCGTTTACCTACATTTGATTGTTTCGTTGTACTCGAACAGCTACTAAATACCATGCGATATGGGTACCACGCGAAGACTGCATAATGGTATAATTCGAACAAATGTTTCCAATTTGTGTATCGCTGAGGCTACTATGACATAAGTGTGCGAAAATGCTCTCTACGACCATTCCAATATTCCTATTTTTCTTTGTTATTGTTACTTTCATATACGAACGCTGAATACTATTTCGATCAAGTAATCAGTTTAGTTTTGGACATTGTTATTTCATTGTACAATTTACTGTTACTACGTCCAAAAAAAGTGCCTCGTCACACCTTGATCACGCATGTACGTAAAATAATGTTTCGGATGTTAGTATCCGTTTCGTATATCCTAATTTGCGGCTCCCGCTACTTGGTGCGCGTGAACACCTCATTGATGAAGGTGGCAGGGTGGGTCATTTTTGAGATAACGAAAAAAAAAAATCTATACCTCATCTACGGCGTCGTGATATCCGGTAAATATTTGAAACTTTTGAATCTCATTCATAATACCAACTGAGTTATGATTGTTGTGACGCGGTTAGGCATTTTCTATTTTTGCGCCGTGGAAAAATCTTTGAATAAAAAAGAAAAAAAAACACCGCGGAACGTAATAAACATCTGGTAGTCAAATCTTTGACGTTTAGGTTCCGGGAATTCCTACCGATCTGGACTTGTCGAGGAAATATTAGGGTGTTTCGTAATTCATCGATTTTTTTTTCAAAAATTTTCTGAACTGCTCTTTTACAAAAATAATTCATTGCTGAAAATACAATATCTCAATACATATTTAGAAAAAAAAAATGCCCCCTTAAAACTAAGAGCAAGTGCGAATACGTAAAAACAAAAATGACGGCCACGTTATAGTTTTTTACTTTATTAACAATATTATCCTGTGTTCATTTACTTTTTGAGTTTATGATACGTTCCACAAACAATTTATTCTCATGTTCCCAAATCTTCAAAGTTTTTTTTTTTTTTACCATACATGTTACATTTTCTCACCAGGACTACAGTTTTCTAGGCTTTTACTAATAAAAACAAATGTCCGACAAAATTCAGTGTTTTATCTATGATGGTTTTCTCTCAGGAATATTTGTGAAAACTGCCTGAGAAACCCGGAAAAATAGGGGAATTTTGAAGTCAGTAATGCTTAACAATCCTTGATAGATTCTTTGACGATTCTTTACTCATGCTCCAGAAAATTATTTCGGAAAATCCACTACGGAGATTTTGTACTTTTATCAATCAGATGCTCATGGGTATTCCTGTTTCCGCTACATTCACCGCATGTACATAAATCATCACATAGAAGAAATCATTACCCAGGTCGTTACGGATAAATCAAAGAATGCGATAAAACTTTTTGACAAACCAATAGCTAATTAATCAATCCTGAAAAGCCAACCCCAATAATTCCGATAATACTTCTCTTCCACAGATAGTGTCGAACAACGTTTTTCTTAATGACTAGCAAGCTAAAATAGAGGCCAACGAATCTTATTACCGTTTGTTAAACTCCAGAACGGTAACGGGAAATTCCCGAGAATTCAGCACATTGTTCGCCCGGTTGTTTCCCACTGCTGCCTCGTCGTTTCGTTCGTTCCGTTTCCGCATGCCAGCCTCGACAACGAAGCAGGGAAGCTCCGTTTCCGGGACAGATCTTTTCATGCTTTCATTTTTGAGAGACACCTCGCCAGATTCCGACGTTTCACTGTCCAGCGATTGCGCAGAAACGATCGCGGAATTTTCCCGTGAAGAGTATTCAGAATCGACTGTTTCGTTATTATCATTCATATTCGATTCGCTGGGGTTAAATCCAGTTCTGTCGTTAATGCAGAGCGGAAGTTCGGCCGACCTTAATTCCCGATGAAAGTATGAAGCATTTGCTCCAAGGTGCGTGCCAGCGATGCTGTTTGGCAATTCTTTGGAGGCCCCAAAATTTCCAAGACACGCTGGCAATTCCGTGGAGGACATCTCTCTGTTGTTCAAGACCTTACGGTCGTCCGACATCGCATCCGGACAATCAGAGCCCCGCTTCACGCGACCCTCGTCATTGGCCGGCGCACCTTGGCCACTCTTCGTCGACGCGGCTGGGTACAAAACATTCAAATCCGGGAATATTGCCTCGTGCAATTCGACGTTCTCGTTTGAGCGTCCTGTCTCCGAAACAAACTTGATCAAGTCCGACCGCGAGTATCCTTCGTCACTTCCGTTACGATTCATTTGTCCGGATCGACCGCTTGCGCTGAACTTCATCAAGTCCGAGATTTTCGCGTCGTCGGAAGATTCGGAGGTGACGGTATTTTTTTTATTTATCATTCTTTTCTCGAAATCGTCCGACGATTCGGGACTTCTGTAAACTCTTGCATGATCGAGAACCTGATTGGATCTTGATTCTGCATACTGCATCTCGAAAACGCCAACATCGTTGTCGTTTACAGCCAAATTGTTATCGTCGGTTATGGATTCGCTGTCGAATATACACATGGGATAGTTGATTTGGCTCAATGGAATTTCCGATGTGGTGCGCTGGCAGAAATTCGAATCGTTCGACACAGACTCTTCGTTCAGATTTCGTTGTTGAAGCAACTCCGCTATCGAGTCAACATCGACCGACGCTGCTGGACCGAAAGTGGGCCTCTGTGGTGTCTCGACTATATGAAAAAAAAAAAAAAAAAAACGAATTAGTCGGGTAAGCGTAAACATTGCGAATGACCTAAATTTTGATGGTTCTGAGTCCCGAATTTCAGAATCGACGGACATTTGTATAAGAAGAGCCTTTGTTGTTGAATATAAAAATTATGAATCCAATATAATGATACAGTAATTTTGTACCAAAGATGAATACTAGATCGGACAAAGTTGGAGGAGAAAGTCTACAATTTGAATTGCATCAAAGTAAGAGCCCACAAAGGTGAACAACGAAAACTGCAAAGGACCAGAATAAAATATATATAATTTTCCAAAGTTTGTACAATTTTTGCCTTTTTCTATTTGCCATGATGACATTTGCTTTCTTGTCCCGTACATTTAATGCGTATCTAAGTTTCAGTCATTTAAAATTTGTATTTCCGGCACATTCCTCTCAGGTATATTAGGTAGTACAAATATCAGTGGCTCGGTGTTTCCAATCTTGGAAATATCACCTATCTACGTCACTCGAATCTAAATTATGTTCATTTCTAATGCAGAGAATGAATTTCCTAATGTCTGAAAGTGAATTTTTTGAATGAATGAGTATTCGAATAAATTGTCGCTTGATGAAACAGTTATTCGACTTGACAATTCGCTGAGCGTAAATATTGCAAATAATTCATTTACTGTTACTTTCATTTTTGCAATTACGAAATTTCGATATATCGGCTGTTCTACGTTTGATTCTATAAAAAATTATACGATTCTTCTGCAGATCATAGGACCTACTTTTCAATACATCCTGCGCCAGATAGTCCGCAGCCCGGAAAAGTTCGGCCTTCATCAAAAGATTAAGAAGAAGACCAACGCTGGGTCTCTTCCTTCCCATGGTTCCCCACTCTTCGAGGAATATCGCTGCTGCGAGTTTTCGCTCCTGACGAGCTGCTTCTTCCACGATTCTGTGTAAAAAATTGATCGCCAGTGTATTATATAGTTTGAAAAATAAAAGATTTACAAGTTTTTTTCAATGTCTTTTGCCTCGAAAATATAACAATGTAGAATTATCTTATCATAAAATGTTTTACATGTTGTTAATTATACTTGTTTATTCTATTATACTTATTTTATTACATATGAGAAGCTTGGATTTTATTAAGGAAACACCAGAAGTGCTGTCAATGAAGCAATTAAATCGAAAGAAAGAGATAGGACGCAAATCATATGATTATGTGGGAATCAAGTGCTTTAACACTTTACCAGCCAATGTTAGGAGAATATGGGAACGAAAAGATTTAAAAAACCCTAAATGAACACCTTTTGTTAGGAATATAGAGCATTGATAGGGATATAAAGTAGCTCCTTGGTGCAATAGAAGATCTCGAAAATGATATTTATTATAACTACACTAATAGTTAGTATATCTTAGGATCCTAGGATAAGCATTGGGGCAGCGAACAATCGCATAAGCGTTTAGGCAACCTGCTCATGCTTGGAACGCACTATTAAACTATTAAAAATGTAATAACGTTAAGAATCTGAAGACTGTTACTGTAAAATGTAAAATGTATAAATTCATATGCAATGAGCATCCAATAAATTATTATTATTATTATTATTATTATTATTATTATTATTATTATTATTATTATTATTATTATTATTATTATTATTATTATTATTATTATTATTATTATTATTATTATTATTATTATTATTATTATTATTATTATTATTATAGGAAAAAACCCTTTTACAAAGAAAACGAAAGAATAGTCTATTAAATTTGATTTAAATAGTACACTAATAGTCTAAATAACACAGCAACATTTGAAAGAGATTTTCAATGTATTATCACAGCTTGCCCGGTGTGTATAGCATATCATAGATAATTTGGCCCTTAGATTCAATGCGTATCTAAGTTTTAGTCATTTGAAATTTGTATCTTCGACACATTCCTTTCAGGTATATTAGGTAGTGAAAATATCAGTGGCTTGGTGTTTCCAATCTTGGAAATACCATCTTTAATATCCTTTCCAACCCTCGGGAAATATACATCTTTGTGGACACAGGGGGAAATTGGAGACGAGACCATACCACAGAAACCCATGGAAACATACGTTATCGAACATGGCGTGGAACTCATTAACAGCCGAACTAATCGAATCAGAGACAATCAACCGATTTAAAAATATACTCGATTAACACTTGTCTACTTAATGTTAACTACAAGATGCAGATACTATAAGTTTCTAACTTTCTTTCTGTAAATAATAATAATAATAATAATAATAATTTTTATATTATTTAAGTTAAAATTTGATAGACTTGGTAGATTAATTTCTGTTTTTGTAGAAGGTTCTTTCCGATGATAATAAATAACTAAATCAATGAATGTACTTAATTAAGCCCTAGAATTGAATACCCGAATTCTCACACTTGCGTAACAGTTTCGCGTCACGCGCGGCTACAAATACGCAACGCAACTGCTTTAGCCGAATAAAACCGATTCGTCAACGAATTATCGTAAAGCTATACTCGAGATACTAACGCTATGTATTCGCCAGGAAATTTTGGAACATCGTCAGTTCCCTCTTTGGTGACCGAAGCCATGAGCTTTTTCCAATTGTCCGAGGGATTGAGTATCAGTCCAAGGTTGTAGAGTTCCGCGGGACGTAACTTTCGGAGCTCTGTGTTCACGTCGACAATCATATTTATTCACTTCGATAACGAAAATTCAAAGTAACGAATTCGAAAGCAATAACCAAAATTCACAGTTCACTCGCGCACAGTGCTTAACCTAAAAGTGAGGAAAACTTAAATGCAGTTCACTGCCTGCACTGCAGTTCACTGTCAGAGAATAACAGGAGTACCGAAGATTAAAAACCCGAATTGCCTCGATCGCCTAAAACTCTGACGTTTTCATGCATCATGTGGCATTGAAACACATTCACCGTTCACTTTCACTCCATGGCGTTCACGTGCCGAAAGCCGAATGCGGTGGTGCTGTCACAGCAGCGTCCCAGACCACAGAGCTATCGTAATCCCCACTTACGTGCTGACCCAGGTAGTACAAAAAAGTTAGTTATCAGAATGTTATCTAAATGAGTCACATATGTCCATCTGGACGGTATCCGAAAGTTACCTCCCATCCAAAAAGTTAACTTTTGAACGTAGGATAGCTTATAGTTACCATCCGGACGGACATATGTAACCCATTTAGATCACTTTTTGATAACGAATTTTTTTGTTCTACCTGGATAGACAAGCGCCAACTATTGTTGTCGTTTTTTCTTTTTGTGGTTGGCTCTGGTTGGCGCTCTACAGCGCGTTTACCATACGGCCATTTGCAAGCGCCAACTGCTACAGCTACTTTTCGTTGCGCTTGTCGATCAGGGTGATTCATATGATTCACGCGTACCCACTACGCTTAACCGCTTTGTGATTTAATAAAATGTCTTTCTGAAACTAATAAACCATCAATAAAACCACACTATATTGCACTATATATAGGACATGATTTATTAATTGAACCTCTCTCCAAGAAGCGCGGAAAGAGAAGACTCTTTCCGCGCTTCTTCTTATTTTTCTAACCAATTTGGTCTGGCCCAACGATTCTCATTGGGTTCGTTAGGACTAAATGGAGAAGAAGAAACTCGTAAACTGTTAGGCACCACCTCAAACATTATACAATCCAGTCATCAGAAGCTGGTCATCTTCGTTTCTGTCGCTGAATGCATAAGTATCAGAGAAAAATCAAAAAAATTCTCTGTGACTCTGTAATATGGTTGTGACCACATTTCGAGACAAAGGTGCTTTCGATTTGGCGTCTTTCGTTATTGTAACGTGACTGCTCATGCGCACGGTCATTTTCCGGTATGAATTCTTGAAAACGCTTTCGAAAAACGCTAAATCGAAAACACCTCAGTTCGCGACCTGTGCGAACCGGTCCTAAGTCAAGGACGCCAGAAACACAGGGATCAATTGCAACGTTGCAATTGTTGCGAATGAGCGTCAAAAAAGGCAACGCCCAACAATACGAGGCTTTATTAGCAAGCTTCTTGCAATTTATCGACAACGATCTGCCAATGCATGTAGCGTAATTTTATAAATATTAGATCAACATTTTTTTTTATTATGACCGCCGTTTCCAGTAGCTTGCAAATTTTGGATCGATTAATGGCCGCTTGTGGGCTGTTCCGATATTAT
Source organism: Exephanes ischioxanthus (assembly GCA_958510785.1). NCBI lineage: Eukaryota > Metazoa > Arthropoda > Insecta > Hymenoptera > Ichneumonidae > Exephanes > Exephanes ischioxanthus. Next base: position 18,824,966 of record OY294020.1, on the reverse strand, counting down.
ATCATAATGCATTTCTTATTTCACTAATGTGCCTGCTCAGTCAAGAAAGTTTGTTCGTAATGTCAATGTATGGAATGTCTGCGTAGTCTTATGTTTATTAATTTTCCATACATTTAACGTTCATCTCTGGAATAACTTTCGATCGTGTTTGTAAAGTTGCCTCTTCGACGATAGCGCCACCACTGACGCGTCGCTTCCGGACGCACCGCGAACCCTCTTCTGGCTTACACCTAAATTTGGAGGTCATTTATGGGCTACATCGACTTGTGGTAGTTATAGTATTGTATTCCTTATTAACCTGACATTTTTGTTTGGTCATCAAAATGCGTTCGTGAGGTTACAGTATGGAAAGTCAGTGTACTCTTATATCAATTAATTTTTGATAAATGAAATGTCCATCTCTGGAATAACTTTCAATTGCGTACTCGAAGTTGTTTATTCGACGGTGGTGTCGCCGCTGACGCGTCGCTTCCGGTCCTGCTGCGATCGCTGTTGCGGCTTGAGTCGCTGGCGTACGACCTCGTCATAGAAGAGCTCGTATCATCGCCCAGAGTGCACATTTCCATCTTCACCGAGCCCTGAATTGGATGCGAGGCTGTTTCTCGCAATCTCTTCATAGGTATCTTCATCTCCAAATCCGCTAGTGTTCGGGACGAAGCTTTATCTTGCGACCTCGTTGGAACCTGAGAAGTTAAATTTCGTTTCGTCGATTTGTGCTTTTTATCCTTCTTTTTCTGGCTCTCGTAATTATCGACTCTTCGCCACTTCGAAGTTATCTCTGCTGCCGTCGTCGTTGCTGATGCCTTCGATGAACCACCCGCCTCGTGGTTGTTTGGCAAAACTCTCTTCTCTTCTGTTGTCCTACTCGCCGTCGCGATCGGAACCGAAGTTCTATCTCGATGTTCGACCTGCGAATAGCGTGGAGTTCGAAGATTTTTGTTGCTGGACGCCTCATCGTGATGCAGAGAGTGATGGGAGCTCATTGCAGGTGCACCGAAGTCGGGGATTCCCAAAAGAAACGATGGCATAGATACTAAAGGCTCTTGCAACAACGCACTTATGCTTCGGGCTGTTCTCGCCGGAGATAAGCAATCTTGAAAACTTGTCGTCGGTTGTGTACCGAAACCAGAGTCTGGCGTCGCAACAGATAACAAATCTTCGTGCTTCGAAATTTTCGAGGCGTTTGTCAGACTCGTCTGTCGTCCCATTGGCTCGGGCTCGAGGAGTTTCATTGGCTCGGAACGGTTGATTTTGTTCGCCACGGAACTGGAACCGCTTCGTCCAATCGTCGAGCTTCGTTCATCACGAATATTCGTGTTTATCATTGGCTCCGTTGGATTGTGCGCACTCGCGTCGATATTGAAAACCCGATGCCTCTTACACTGCCGCTGCTGTTGATATTTCTCGCACTCTCTTTGTATCGAATCTTTGCCAAAATAATCGAGATTTTTGTTTCGCGGATCGTAGCTTCTGCGGTCGGTTTTCTCGTGTTTTTCAGGATTGCGATAGAATTCCTCAATGTTCAGCGCAGCTTCGGCGCCAGAGACGGACATTTCTGACTCGTCTGGAATTGTTATTCGAGCTTTCTTTGACTGACAACCGTGGTGATTAATCGAGGTGCGATTTGTCAGGTTTACCGGATTGGCTTCGTTGTGATCGCAAGACATTCGAGAGTGGCACGATTCTCGCGCGGAAGATGAAGTTGACGAATAGTGTTTTTGCGAAGATAGAGAAGGCGCTTCTGGCTTGGGGGCGGTTCTGTGGGCTTTGCGATGATCATGATGCATTTTTGGCTTCGTGCCTGAGCCGCTTGGATGTTTTCCCGAGCTCGAAGACGGCTGCGAGGAGGAGGCTTGCTGCTTGGCGCGACGAGAGTGCGCGCTTTTTGGAGCCGAGGCATTTGGAGCAATATCGACCGCTCCGGCTTTTTCACATTCGGAACGCTCGCGCTCTTTTTTTTCGGGATTCTCGCGATAATTGTCCAACGGACGGAATAACGAGCTTGAAGATGACGCAGACGGCTCTTTTGGATCCTTGGATGAAAACACGCTCGATGACCGAAACGTCGAGCCATCGTTTGTACAGGAATGCTTTCGCCGAGAGTGCGCATCCTGCAAAGTAAAAGAGAAAACGTGAAAACCGTTTGAGGAATAAAATCGTTGGATCGCATTCATGGTTCAAAACTGAGGAAACATGCTTTTTTCGGTAAATTTTCTACAATACCGTTGTTATTCGACGTTTCCTCATCGTCCGTAGACTTTGCGGACAAGTAAATTGGTAGAGAAAAAGTTTGCTCGTTTCTGAACGCATGATTTTTTTTTATAAATATTTTTCTGCATCGCGTATGCGAACTGAAACATATGACAAACTTACGACCGGTGAATATGGCGAATTTTGTCTTATATTGAAACTGTGATTGCCCAATTTACTGGTGACTTTCAGTTTGAGCCTCGACGAGCACTTGTCGAATATGTGAAGAAACTCTGCGGTAAGTTGCTGAAGCTGTTGCTCGGTGACACTACTATCGATGTGCCAGAACCAGGGTTTGCCGTCCGTGCTCTGCGGGATCTGATAACAAAAAAGCGTTCAACAAATACAATATTGTGAAGCAAATAACTTGTATGAAAAAAAATCGAGTAATTATATGTGTGTACGTTTATTTCAAAGGAACTTAGGTAAAAACATATTGCACCTTACGGAGTAGCGGATAGACTATCCGTGCAATCTTTGATATGATTGTTTTCTTCATCTTTAATCGCTCACTAGAAATTATTTTAGCTTACACACTTTTTCAATAAATGAATATATGTTTCGCGCTTCGTTGTTGTTTATTTCTAAAAAGTATAAAAAAGTTTGTTCCCCCATAAAATATATTCTGAGAAGCATGTTGTTCTTTGTTCTCGGGACGTTTTTTGTAGAAGAATTCGATATATCCGGTCCCTAGACCGAATTCTAGAAGTTCTTACCTTCCAATTGGACCATTCGCTAGTAATGTGTATGCAGAAACACGCGACGACCGTGGGCTTGTACAGTAGGCACATTGTGGTCAAGAGTAAGCTGGAAAAAAATCCGTCCAAAAAAAAAAAAAAAAACGGGTGTCGATGAAGATTACGGTTCATGCAAAGAAAAGACAACCACAAGGCAAAATAATCCTTACAATCCTCACAATCGCTACATTTCAGTTGCACTACTTTTGTCCCATTTACCTTGAACAGAGGCAAGCAAATCATTCTTACTCGGCGTGCATGCTTTTCCGAATCAACCAATGCAATTGTAACGCAACATTCTTCTCCCAAGCGAGAGTGTAATATAAAAATGATCTTTTCTTTTTCCACCGTTCTACGGATCGCAAGAAGAAACTTGCGCATGCATAATTGAATAGTATCTTATTGCTTGCGCCTATAGCCACCTGTTTGATGCCATGATATACGAAGCTTCGGCATGATTCTTGCTCGCTGTAAGGTAACAAAGAATGATTGCGCATTGCATGTATCGCAGGTACTTAGGTGGAAGAGGAAATCATTTTAAACTTGCGACTGACCTTTAACTAGGTGAGAATATCTTACAATATGAGGATGGGGATGGTCCACTACAAGGTCAAATCCCAAAGTCTGCAGAAGTACATTCTCATTGAACACCAAGTCCTCTAATAGTACCAGATATTGCTGAAAACCCATTCATCTTGTGGTTTTGTTGTTGGTGCTTATCTCTCTTTATATTTATTTATGTCTCTTTACTTATTTTTTTATTACTTATTTATTTATTTATACGTCTATGGAACTAGCCCTTTTTCCATGAAAATAACAATTTGGAAATGACGTAAATTGACGATAATAAAATTTGAAGCATAGCCCAGCTTAGTAACGCAAGTAACAGCAATGAACAGCACAAAAAAATAAAAATTTAAACAAAATATAGAAAAGTTAAATAAAAAATATTTAACACCATCATTATTTTTGTCACAATAGATTTCATCTTTGTTTGGGCATTACGAGCAAAACCGAGAGTTATTTCATTTTAAGTTTCAGTAAAGAGCAGTTATGTAGAAGCAGACTAAAAAAAGTGAAAACTTACTTTCTGTAAATAATAATAATAATAAAAGTTTATCTTTTTATTGCTCTGGTCTATGTTGCTGCAATATTATTATTTCTTCTCTTAATCGAATCTCATCGCCTATTGTGAAAGACTACGTCGGTAGATGGGCTAGTTCTATCTCCATGTAATTGGACTTTGCCCGTTTATCATTAGATGTGGTAATGACGTGATATTTTATATGTACCGTGCAGTGCACAGCGATATCAAAAATGTTTTTAATTCACTTATTACACCCGTTAAATCAAAAAGGCTATATCTTATCTTTCGCAAAAGGGTTTATCCCGTCGATAAATAAATAAATAATGAAACAAATAAACAAATAGATAAATAAATTATAAAACAAATAGATAAATAAATTATAAAACAAATAGATAAATAAATTATAAAACAAATAAATAAATAAATGTATTTTTTTTGTCACGTTATTCATTTTTGTTTAATTTAATGCAGTCTCACCGTGCTTGTTGTTTCGGGCGGCGTATGATCTCTGTGACGAAGCATCCAACCTCCTTTGATAACTTCCTCCAATGTGCGAGGCTGTTCCGTGACTTTCGCCGAGAGAAACACAGCCGCCGAAGCTATGGCGTTCCTGTGAAACTGGGTCACCGAGTGAAACATATAGAACCTGTGCATGTACACTATCGCCGAATTTCTGCACAGTGAACTACTGAAGATTAGATCACAATAATTCTGTATTAAGGAATTTATAAATTGGTAAATTTTCTTCTTGTTGCAAAGAAACAAGGTTGGTCTTTGCAACAAGACCAACCTTGTGTTTGGTTGTGAACTTCAAACATTTGCAAAGACGTTCCACGTGTATCAGAATTTTATTGAAAGGGTATCGGTTTGGGTGAATTCTGCCTTTCACAGGAAGTCAACGAAAAGGAAGAAAATGTAACTTCAGGCAAACCCTCCGCAAATCTCCCTGAAACCTTTTGATAGCCAACAGATCCCAAAACTCCTTGCTGTTTTGGGATTCAATTGTTGTGTATTCAATTTTTTATGTTAAAAGTGTCAAACTTTATATGCGTTAAGTTTTTCAGACATTTCTTTCTTCAGGAATATTTTTTAAAAAATCACATTATCCAACCAAACTTCAGTTCTTCTCCCGTTGGCTTTTTGTATCTTCAAAAGATATTATACTTCATGAAGCAAAAATAATAAGTAAAAGACGCAACAAGGATCGACAAAGTCTCGAAAAGGTTGAAGAAATCGAACATCGTCAGAGAAATTGTTGGAGTACCGAATCGACAACGCATGACACGGAAATGATAATTTTCTACGATAAAACACATTATGGAAAGTTAGAATATTCTAGGTTATATGTGAGACAAATGTTATCGGTGGAGGGGCGGCGAAGAAGCGTGATGGAAGATTTCTTTTTCCAAGTCGTATGTTGAACGTGTTGTACAAAAAGGATGCACGGATAAACGTTGTCCCAAGTCCTGAATAAATTTTGCAGCGCGTTGCCTGCAACTGAGCTCTTTGTCGGCATCTATGCCGCATTTTATACTCGGTGTTTTTCTTAGCTGTTCCTTCGTGAAGTACCATTTTTCGTCAGCCACCATTTTTTTAATATTCACCGGCGCATAATACCACGCGGAAAAGGTAGCAGGAGGGCGAGTGCCAATATTCTTCTTCTTCTTCTAGTGTTTGGGCCTGGCTCCGGTAGGCTGCATTGGAGCAGCACTTTCCCTTATGGCCATTTGGTACAGGTTGGCGGTGCTACCGCCGTGGAACTACGTAGCGGAAAGAGCGCGTAACCGGTCTGATTCGAAAAGGTTGCAATTGCGATACAATATGACTTAGTACTCAGCTATGAATACATTTTAGAGTGACAAGAAGAGAGAGACATAAATCAGAGACGGAGGTTACTACTGTAAAGAAATGTTTTGATAGCTGAGATGATCTTGAGAAAGGGTTGTGCAATGAGGGATTCGATGTTGTTGACGAATATCCACTGGCGTCTTCGCATGTTCGTAATCATAAGTCACAAGTCGTCTTCAGTATTTATAGTAAAAAACAAAATTCGATAATATTAAATGTAATTATTTATTTTATACAACCTGCTTCTATATTATATTACCTTATATTATATATTATATTGTTATCTTATACCGTCCTCATTTTTTAAAATAATCTGTTCTTCATTTCTCTTTTTGTAAAATTCGAAACTTAGTTTTCTTCAGCTTTTTCTGTGTGTTATTCGATGTTTCTAAAAGTCCTGTTATTTGTTGGAGCATTGTCATCGTCCAAGTCATCCTTTTTCTTCCTCTTCTTCTTGGAATTCTGCACCGAACTGTCCGAGTCAGAATGCAAAACGCGTTTCCTCACGCGTTTTTTTTTCGTCGCAGAACTTTCCTCCTCCTCCATGTCACTGTCAGATCTATGAGTGAAAAAATATGTTTATTGTAGACATTTATTTATTTGTATAAATGGGACAAGCCCTTTTTATAGCAAGATGTACAATAAAGAGTGAGAGTGTAGCGTAGACAGAGTCGAAAGTGGAAGTAGGTTAAACACATGAGATGTAGCCAATAACCGTAAACGAGCTTACAGTCGCGGCTGGAGCCACATGGCTCGACAGATGGTGCGCGGAATATCCTGCGCGATGACTGAAACTAAGGTTAATTTAATGTTGTTTTTAAGCCCCGGAAGTTCTGATAGGGAGTCGAGGGACCACTTAGAATTTTTTGAGCCGTACCAAAAGCTCTTTCCGGATAACTATTGGAATGCCGTTTCGATATTTGATTGTGAATGGCGTCCCTTCCCCTTGGGTGCGAACGCCGCCCTGGCTTTTTTTTAGTTGACCCCGTTGAATCGTCGTTCTGTCTGCACCAGCCTGTATAGCAGTGCCCACGAGCTTCAGTTGTATGCGATTCTTCAGGACACGATGGACATCGCCGCTCGAACCCAGGGTTACAATGAGTGCTCTTTGGTTATCTGTCTCTTCGGTAGCCAAAGCTCCTAACCAGACAACACGAGTCGTCTCAGCGGAGACGTTTACCGGCATTCTCACCATCATTGCCGGTCGACTCAGGGACGTTGAAGGGGGGACGTTGGACTCGCTGCATTTACGTTGTTCAACATCCTGAATTATACGCTCCTCTAAGACGCCATCAACTGTGGGAGAGCAGACGTTAATTTTTAACTCAGAAACTGTGGCTTCAAGTGCGCCCACACGATCTTTCAAGTTCTTTTGACGCATCGATCGGATGCATCAGACTTTGCTACCAAGTCTTCGCAAGTATAAGTTTGTTGCCGCGAGATTGTTGTCCAAGTCAGAGGCCAAATTATTAATTGCGGCATTGATCGCTCGTTGCTTCTCCATAATGGTTCGTTGCTCGGCCCTAATCGAACGTTGTTCGTTTCTGATATCCAATTGGACCGTGGTTAGGTCGTTAAGGGGAGACTAAACAAGTATGAGTGAGAGAAAGACAGACTAAAAATGTTCAATCCATTTTTCTCCGAAACGATTCAATAAAGGGGCAAATGAATTGCAGGTTTCACTACATTAATCAAGTACACAGTGAACCCCGTAATTCATTTTTATTTTATAAAACCGTTTTGAAGAAAAATGGATTTAAATATTTTCAGGTTATATTGATCATTATCCCATCTTAATAGAGGCCTTTAGTTCATTTTGGTTCTTAGTTAAATCATTAAAATACCCTGGAGTGAGTCGAGAGCTGCCTTCGACAGTAAAACCTGCTGATTGGGGGAGGGGGGGTTCTAGAGATGACGACCGAGATGAGCAACATTTGCTGAAGCCGCCATTTGTGACAATAGGGCATTTTTATGTACAACCTGGGTGATAAGAACCCGTTGCAGACAGGGCATTGGCTTACCCACCAACAGTCCTTTGGAACAGCCTCTCCGGTATAGTGGTGAGGAGGATGCGGATAAGAATGTTTGACCATCACGATGCGTCTTGTTGCATTCTCCCCTCCTTACACTTACGGCGTGAAGTAGATTATTATTAGCAGTGACAGTTGAGCAGGCGGCAAGCCAATAACGGGTAACGCAGAGATGGACTGACGAAGGTAGATAAAACAGCAGCGAGAAAATGTTAATAAAGCAGTGCAGGTACCCAGATAGATAGAACGTGCCGTGCGTTCGTCACGCCGTGCCGGCACAATGCCGTCAAGTACGTCCGCATGTGACGATATTGTGACGGCACGGCGTTTTGATACCAAAACCTGCTTGCACAGTTCCAGCTCACTGTGGAGCTTCACGTCAAGATGGTGGAGCTCCACGCCAAGCTGGAACTGTGCAAGCAGCTTTTGGTATAAAAATGCCGTGCCGTCACAATATCGTCACATGCGGACGTACATGTCTGCATTGTGCCGGCACGACGTACGTTCCCGTGCTAGCACCGAGTAGATCCCGTGCCGTCACATGTCTATTTGGGTAAGAACGTTGGATACGTTGTTCAACCGACGATCTTCTCTCAGTTCAATAATCGATGACAGACTGAGAGATCAACGCGATAAGCACATGCGCTGGAGTAATGCCGTAAAACGGGGTTAGCCCACCTGTTGGAAGAGACGCAAGAACAATGCCATAGTGGGCGCACAATAATCACTCATTTATTGTTAGTACAGTAGGAACGCGCTTATCCGACCTTCGATTATCCGAGCCTCCGCGTTATCCGAAGCACCCAACCCACCCGAGCCCTCCGCGTTAACCGAGGTGTAGGATCGGATAATACGGAAAACCCGCATAAAACGGATAAAGCAGCATGTCCGCGCGCGGAGTAGTCTGTAACTGCTACTATGTTGCATAGGGGAGAGCGGGGCAAAATGGCACAGCGGGGCAAAACGGGTTGATGAGACAAAACGCAATATTCCAATAACTTTTGGATGGTGGCGATGGTACGTGGGTCCAAACGGCTTTGAAAATCCGGATGTATCGTTGGGACAAAATGGGGCATCCAAAAATTATTGGAAAATTGAGTTTTGCCCTCACTAACCCGTTTTGTCCGACTGTGCCATTTTGCCCCGGTCTCCCCTCCGCGCTTAAAGTTATACAAGTTTGCTGCGTCTTTATATTGCGAGCTGTAAATACATTAGTTCCGATTCTAGAGTCAATGGTAGAACATTGTGATTTCTCAAAAAAGGAAGAAAGTCGTGAATTAACTAATAAAGTTAATGTTTATATGAAGTGGTGTGTTATTTTTTAAATATATAATAGTAGTACAAGTTTGAATTCAGTATGTTATCCGTGTTATCCGAGTTTACGCTTATCCGACGTACGCTCTTCCCCACATTACCTCGGATAAACGGGGTTCTACTGTACCACCAATCCGGCAATCACGGTCACGATCAACTACAAAAGCGAATTCGCACTTAGACTAGTATTAACAGACACAAAGCAAGCAGCTAATTGTCCAGCTACACACTCACCCGCAGCAGAAGCGGAAGAAATTAAGTTTATACAACTGAAAATAAAGTAAAGTAAAAATCTCAAAAAGTTGTGGCGATCAAGTGGAGAGTTATTTTTAGCTGTTGCCTGGAAGTGCTCATGATCTTTTGTAACAAAATCAGTTAAAAAAAGGAGTAAAGATTACTCAGTCCACATAACAGATCTCAGTTGAGTGGCGTGCTTACCCTTGGTCTTTCTTTTTGTTCGCTAACTTATCCCGCAACATATCGAATTTCTGACATTCCTCGTCCGAGTCTGAGCTGAATATCCACAGAGTTGAAATTCTGCACATTCGCCAACGTCCTTTCTTCTGAAATGAACATTACGGTTATGAGACAATTCTCAACTCTACCGCCATCCCTTTTGTTTGATCGAACCGTCAAGATACCTTTCCGTCTTCCAGTGTTTTCGACAATTTTTCTTTCATGACGACTTTCTTCGTCTTTTTCATCGACTCCTCGTCTTTTGCGTCGGAGTCGGGCTGCTCTTCTGTGGTAAATTGTCAAATCAATAAACACGTATAATATTTTTCTCCGATCAAGGAGAATCATGGTCCGGAAAATATCTATCACGCAGATATCTATTTGCATGAATCTAAATTTCATCGAGCTGCAGTCGGGAAAGTTCACTTGGAGAATAACATTTTTCGAACGTAACATTTTTCTTCCTCATAGAATTTTTTTTTGTACGCTGTGACAAAAAATATTAAATGAAACGTTCCTCGACGTCAATGCGCTCGTTTTAACTCGTCGAGCGTTAACGCAGGGAATCTGTTTTGTTGAATATAATAATTTATCTTAATTGTTCTTTCCCGTGCGGTCCCTATAATAAGTAAATTTCGATACGAGTGCGAAAATAGTACTTTGGAAGAGTAAAATTGGCTGCACGAGACGGATCAAGAGCTACAACGGCACGAGGCGAAGCCGAGTGACGTTTGTCGCTCGAGAGGAGGCGAGTGCTGCCTACTTCCCAACCGCCGTCGGGAGACCGCTTTTTCGTACAAGTATCGCATACTACTTTTTGTGACAAGTGCACGAAAATTCCCGCTTTTCGTGCCTGTAAAGTGCATGCGCAAAAGTAGCTAGAGTGTGAAAAAAGTGTACACAAAAGTCGCTAGAGTGTGAAAAAAGTGCGCGAAAAGAAACTAGCGTGTAAAAAAAATGCGCGAAAAAGAAACTAGCATGTAAAATAGTATCTATAGTATTTTTTGTAATTCATGCATGAAAAGTGCCGCTTTATGTGGGGGCCGGGCGCGACAAAAGTGGTGTTTGTCAAGAAGGCGTCACATAAATACTCGAAGCGTGTCGTAATGAGTATTTACGACACGCTTTGAGTATTTATGCAACGCATAAGCGTATCGTAAATACTGTGCGCACGCGCACAGTATTTACGATATACCTGGCACCTTTCATGCATTCGTCACAAAAAACTATTTCTGACGAGTGTGACTTTGCAGCACGAGCCGAAGGCGAGTCAGCCGTCGAGGAGTCTCGCCGATAGTTTGCAAAGGAAACCCCTTAAGGCACCCCTTAAGCCCCTTAAGGGGCTTCTGGACCTTCCTGTTTTACCGACGAAAATGAGCGATTTCTTAGTTTTCACTATTCATCGTTATTATGCGACGCGTATGCTTCAAATCTTGCAGGACGGTATTAATAACATAAACGATTCGGCGTGCACTCGAATTTCGGTCGAAATCATCCGAAAAATAAAGAAAATCGAATATTATAAACTGTCCCGGAAACCTACATGGCCGCTGAAACGTTTACAGCATACGTTCTGTTTTTGGATATAAAAAATTCCAGATCTCGCATACGTTAAAGGGACTCGCCATGCTCGTCCCACAGGAAGCACTCGCCTTCGGCTCGTGCTCCTGTGGTAGTCGTGCGGCTCGTGCGACATACTACACAGTTTGCATATAAAGTTCGCTTTACCGCACTTGTATCGCAAATTACTATTTCAAGTTTCATGAGAAAGCGATATGAAAATTTCAATGTTTTTTTCTTCCTAAAGCAGTGCATTGAAAGAGACTTGCCAAAGATGAAATTTCATTTTATGCAGATATCTTTAGGGTCATGGAGAATCGAACGACGCCATAGTGTTTACTCACCGGCGCCGGACTCCGAACTCTCGAGCATTCGTTTCTTCGCCATTCTATTAGCCTCCTCGAAAATACTATCCTCACCGTTCTCCTTAGCTTTATTTTTCGTCTCAGACTTGGAGCTTTCGGCGTCGGATTCGCTGCTCTCAATCATGACTTTCTTCAAGTGATCCATCAACGTTTCCTCGGTTTTCTTGGCTCGTGTGTTTTTCTTGTCGCGCGCCAATATCTTCGATGAATCCTCATCCTCACTCGAACTGCTGGCTGCCTTCTTGATATCCAAGGCGACGAGTCTGAAAAATATGAAGAAAAAAATACCCCATATATCATTCATTAATCTTAGTCGTAAGTAAGTATCGTAGTCGTTAGTATAACTCGGAAAAGAAAAGGAAAAAAAAACCAAAGCTAATGCAAAAACTCTTCAAAATGCGGAAGAGACAGTTTATATTTTTGTACCTTTGAATTTCTTTAGATTCCACGTATTTCCTTGATTTTCTCAGGGCTCGAGAGTGTCTCTCGAGAACACTGTCCCTCAATCTCGTTACCCGAACCTCGCAATTTCTTTTCATCTTTTCGTCAGCGATGTAGCAACGATTTTTGTTCAATAGAAATTTACTTTGTTTCTTTCTCAGCTTCTCCGAGTCGCTATTTTTTTCCTGGTTCTCCGATTCCTCCTCCATAAAATTTCTCTCCGGACTCTTCGAGCTCCTCTCACTGTTGGAATCCGATTCCGATGAGATTAACGGCGAATCGTTCGATTCTTTGGAATTGGAACTTTGAGTTCTCGACCGATGCTCGGTGCTCGAATCTTCGCTGTTCGACGACACGAGTATCGCCTGCCTGGATCGCGCGTTATCCGCGTCCGAGAGGTCGGAGCTCCGGCCCGAATCGTTATCGGTCCTGGATTTTTCCGTCACCGTGTCAGGCGAGCTGTGCCGCTGATCGGCTGGCGAATCGCATTTCTTGCGGAGCGGGTTGTGGTCCAGCACTGTGGCGACGCTCTCGACATCGCTCAACGAGTCGCGCCGTTTCTCACTCCTCATTTTTTCCCAATTCTTCGATTTTTCTTCACCGGATTCCTTGCGAGGCGGACTGAGGTTCAGCACCGTGGCGATGCTCTCAGTGTCGCTCGACGAGTCGCGTCGTCTCTCACCCCTGATTGTTTCCCGATTCTTCGATTTTTCTTCACCGGACTTGCTGCGTCGCGGGCTGAAGTGCAGCACCCTCGCAGCGCTCTTGACGCTGCTCGACGAGTCGCGTCGATTCCCAGCCCTGAATTTTTCCCGATTTTTCGATTTTTCTTCATCGGATTTTTTGCGGACCGGGCTGAGGTTCAGCACCGTGGTGTCACTCTCGACGTCGCTCGACGAGTCGCGTCGTTTCTCAGACCTGATTTTTTCCCGATTCTTCGATTTTTCTTCACCGGACTTGCTGCGTCGCGGGCTGAAGTGCAGCACCCTCGCAGCGCTCTTGACGCTGCTCGACGAGTCGCGTCGTTTCTCAGACCTGATTTTTTCCCACTTCTTCGATTTTCCTTCACCGGATCTCTTGCGGGGCGGGCTGAGGTTCAGCACCGTCGCGTCGCTCGCGACGTCGCTCGACGCGGTTCCCTCGGCGCTCTTCTCCACGCTCGTGGCATCCGCCTCGGCTACTGCCGCATCGTCCGTGGCGCTCACCGCGTCCTTTTCCACCGCGAAAGCCTCGAACAAGTCCAGAGGGTCGACACAGTCCTCGGTGTTGACATCGGAAAATGCGACCTCGCTATTTTTATCCGAATCCTTATGAACGTCGACCGGCTTCGTCGAATCGTTATTCGGGAAGTAAGTTTTCTGCGCGTGCTCGATGTCGCCGAGCAATTTCGTCAGCGACGTTTTCATATCGGCCAAAAAACTGTGAAGCGATTTTTTTGGGGGAAAAGACCGTTGATCCGGAATTTCGTCGTTTGGCTTCTCCCTCGAGTCGCCTCGCCGCGACATAGCGAAATCCTTGACGTCTTGGAAACAGTCTAGCGCGACGCCACTCTTGTGACCCACTTTCGAGCTACGAAGTTCCATGCTTGAATTCGACTTGCTTCGAAATTTGCTCCTGGCCGAGCGCGGATGGCCGTAAGTCATGCGAGAATTTTTCTCGACGACGTTCGCAACGTCGCCGAGAATACCAACGGAAACGTCCTGCGCCGCTGGTCCGGAAGATTTTTTTTTATTCTCCAAAACGGTGTAGTCCCGATCTATGGAATCCGGGGATCTCAATTTTCTTTTCTTCTGCGAGTTCGACGATGCCTCTGTCGATTTTGTCGCGATCGACCTCGATGGCTTCGACGCATCGTCGTTCTTTCCGCCAGCCCCCACCTTGTCAGAGCTCGCCTGCCTCTTTGAGCTCGTAGAATTATTTTTCTCGCTTGTCTTTGGTTTCTTCGCGAACGTCGTCGGCATCGCACGCCTCAGCCTCACGGTCACAGAATCGTCGCTCGAGCTGTCCGACGAGGCGTCTCGACGGGAGTTTCGAGGAGGCGCTTTAGAGTTTCTTCCATTCACATGCGAAGCGTCCCTTCTGGACGTTTGTATTTTGCTTGAAACTGGCGTTCTGTTCAGCAACTTCCTGGGCTCCATTTCCTCCGCGTCTGAATCGTCGCTTGAGTTTTTGGACTTTGAACCATCGCCGCTGATCGTGCCACAGCCTCGTCCCTTCTCGTTGCTGAGAGAGTCCAAGTGATCATGCTAATAAAAATCATGAAAACAACAAAATACCGTCGCTGATAACCATAGCAGTTGATGCGACGTTAAATAATAACAAATAAATTTTTTTTTTAAATACCAAGGACAAATTCGATCAGAATAACGGGCCCGGACGCATGGCAAGATTCACATCCGGCAACGTCACCGATACAAAGGAAATCGTTCCTACGAAAAAAGAAAAAACGAAATTTCAATATCAAAAATTTAGCCGCGAGAACGAAAAACTATCACAGTTTTTCGTTCTCTCGGCTTCTCTCGGAATATTTCGAAAGCAATGTCGCAAAGATACGTTGCAAAGTGACGAAAAATGTAGGTATTTAATTACACAGCGACGACACCGCTGTATCGAAAAAAACGTTCGTTTGCAGAAAACAAAAATATTTTTTAAAAAGTTTCGACGAGAAAAATTCAACCGAGAATACGAAACTATGTAAAAACTGTGATCGGTTGTCCCAAAGCAACGATGACGCAACGACTTTAGACTTTCCAAAAAAATTATGGAAACTTTAGTTACTGTTTTTAAGATCGAGAACTCGCGTGCCGGAAAAGTTGCAAAGGCGAGTGGATAACTGTTGCGCATAAAAACAAAAAGACTCGTCAACAAAGTGTTCGTTTTGTATTCAAATGTTTTTTTTAGGTTGCTTACCGGTATGACTTTTGCAGCGGTAGGCCAATTCTCGTTCGCTTGTCGCGATAATGAACCACGAAGGGAGATGGAAAAGAAAATCGTTTAGAAAGGTACGTTCGACGCTTGGCGTTCGCCTCGTAACAGTACGACGATTATCGGATGTATATAATCGAAAGAGATGCGTTGAAACGGAACATCGTTCGGCGATTGTTTTATCCCGATCTGAGCGGCAACGGCGTAAGTTGATTGTTCTTCTCCTTCTTTCTCCTTTTTCTTGGATTTATGCCGCTTGGCTAAGTTCCATAAGTTGATTGTTGTAACGGTCCTTCGTCCTTTTCGTCCTTCCACATTCACGGCGAAACGTGTTCTTCTTGAGGGGGGTCTAAAACGCCAAATCCAAGGTACGTGTGCCTTCGATTTGGCGTTTTTCGTGATATAACATCACTGCGCATGCGCACGTGCATTTTTTTAGTACGGATTCTTACGAAAAAACCGACCGTGCGCATGCGCAGTCGTGTTATAATAACGAAAAACGTTAAGTTGGATGCAACTCAGAGGTCCCAGTTAGCACAAAAAATTAGTTATCAGAAAGTGATCTAAATGGGTTACATATGTCCGTCCGGACGATATCCGAAAGTTACCTCCCATCGAAAAAGTTAACTATTGGACACAGGATAGCTTATAGTTACCATCCGGACGGACATGTGTAATCCATTTAGATCACTTTCTGATAACTAATTTTGTTGTGCTACCTGCCCTGATAGACAAGCGACACAGAAAGTAGCAGTTGGCGCAATAATTGCGACATGTGCCGCACATGTCGCCAATATCGCGCAAATATTGCTACTTTTCGTGGCGCTTGTCTATCAAGGTTGGGTGCTTTCGATTTGCCGTTACAATGATGGTTCGCATGCGCAGGGGCGTTTTCGGGTACGAATTCTTGCTAAAAAAACGGCCGTGAGTACGCGCACGGTCGTTTTGTGAGAATTCGTACCAGAAAACGACCGTGCGCATGCGCCCAATCATTATAATGGCAAGTCGAAAGCATCTCTGTTCACCGAATGCAAAACGCGCAGTCACATTATAACGAAAAAGGCTAAAACGAAAAATTTCTGCAACTACCGTAATTTTTTCGGTTACTCGCGGGTATTCTTGAAAAAAAAAAAAAAAAAAACAAACAATGATTCCTCAATTTGCTAGGGAGCTGATATGAACTGTGCATCCATTGACCCAAGAAAGGGAAATAATGCGCAAATGATTTTTTGTTCTTGCAACTATCTTGCAACTATCTCTCTCGAAATCTTTACCTTATTATGTCCGTATCATAATTTCGGGCAGTAAAATTGTAGCATTCAATGTTTTATTGTCTGAGTAAAAACAATACGTTAAAAACTTATTTGGTAATGAACGGCAGAGTTTATGAAAGTTATATTATTTTAAAAAATCCTCGACCCTTCTTGTGTTCCTTTCCATCCATAAAGAAACAAACGATACAAGGAATTTATCGCTGAATTGCGATATCAACGTAGCAAGGTTAAGTAGTTTTCTTTAAACTCAATTGAGTTATGCACTCGCGTTTACAACCCAGGAATACGATAACTCTTGAGAATCACTTGGTGACTTCACTTCATAGCCTGAGAGCTTGATTGGTTCTGGTTAGGCTGAGTATTGTTATTCTTCGATTGAACTGACTGTTGGCTCGTCGCCCGTACTTTATCCGAAGGTAGTTCCTACAGAAAAACCAAATATGATCAACGAAACTCTAAACGGAGAATAAAATATATGAAGTTTATGAATGTCTAATCTACTGCACGTAAAATTCTTCATACGTACAATTATGAAAGAGATGGTTACATATAAATTGTTAATGTTAAATCTACATATTAGCTAATACTGTTTTTTCGTTGATTTTGCAAAAGCGTTTATCGCGCTGAGCAAATAAATAAATTAATACCAGAAAATAAAAAAAAAATATCTGCCTGAACTCACCATGTGTGATTCGAACACGTAATTACATGTCCGATATAAGGCTGGCGGGTTCTTGGCCTAATTCCATTGGTTCTTGGAATAGATCCACAGAGGTGGTATGCCTATCAATCGGACGTAATATTTAGAAAAATTTAATGAAGTAGCATCGTATGAGATATCAAACTTACGTTGACAATTGTATCTGCAACGGCTTCGGCCCATCTTCGATGCCCTCGCCGGGATTCGACGAAGAATCTTCGATCGCGGGCATGGGAGATACCATGATCGACGGTGCATCACTATTTTCGTCCAAACAAGAGGTGCTAGGTCCTCGCGGGCGCGTGAAGTTTGTGACTGGGAGCCTGGGAAAACAATTGATACGTCTCAGAAAACTATTGAAAGTTTGTCCGGCAGATGATACCAGAAGGGATTATACTCACGGAGTTTCCTCTGAGGTTGCCTTCTCTTTTCGCTTGCTGAAAGATTTTTTTTAAATGCACTTTATTATTTTACGTAAATTATTAATAGCGTAGTTTCGAACCTTGTATTTAATATATTTTTCTACGGTAGCGTGTATCGATAACAACGAAAATATAAAGTACTGCAGCAGGATGTAAATAGAAGCTGTAGAGATAAGAGTTACTTTTTTGATAATCAACGTAGGATGAACCCTATGTTCGATTTGGCTTCTTCACTAATCAAAATGTGATTTTATCGTCGTGCAGCTTGCCACTTATTAAATGGTCACGGACATTTATAATGGTCAGAAACTCCGACGTGTTCGCAAACCTCTAATCCTTGCAGTCTTACACCTCGTAATCGTAATCTTTATAGCAATTATAGGTGTAATAATCGTAATCGGCGTCGTATTTATAAATCGCATTAGAGGTTTCTCCTGTGTGTTCCTTTATTCATCTGTTTGTGCCACTGCCTACATTCGAGATGAAGTTCAAATACATTTACGACGCACCACACATGTTGTTTTACTCAATTCACACGTTTTTATCCCTGGCTCGATTTGCGATACATTACGGAGAACATTTTTTAACTTTTTTCCGCAACGCCACATCCGGTTTCAAATTTTCAGTTTTTGACCGCTAGCAAAGTTTCTCCGCATGACGTCACTTCCGGTTGAAAAGAGATTTTGAAACCGGAAGTGACGTCACAATGAAATTTATCCAATTTTTCAGCCTGTCTTTACTTCCAGTTTAAAAGTGAAATTTTCAAACAGGAAGTGACCTTACAGAGATCATGTTGAATTTTTCTCTGGAATGTATCTCGAATGCAGCCAGTGACGGAAACGTGTCAATTAACCCTTTATAATTCACACCTCTATCCCCACTCTTAGGCGCTACCGTAGCAACGGTTGCCCCCACTCCGCAGCCGGTGTTCCCGTTTTAGTACGGTTTCGGGCGCCGTGACTTAGAAAGGGTTAAGGAACACAAGAATGTTGATAAAAGAACGTGTGCGGTGCGTCTTAAATGATTTGGAGTACATCTCGAATGTAGCCAGCGACGGAAACGGCTGAAGTAAGAAACCCGCGGTTTGAGAAGAGACTGCTAACCGAAAACTGTCAACGTCACAGTGACAGATCGAAAAACAACTACTTACCCTGGCAAGTTCCGCGACTTGAAAAACCACCACCAAACTACCTTCAAAGCGACCGAGTAAACGACCGGTCGTTTTCGGACAAAAATACGTCCGCGAAAACGACTTTATCCGTGTCCGTAGCAGCCGCATACGAGCAGCTTCCAGGAAGAGCTTTCAGTCAGGTTGTTTTACAATTAATAAGCGAATGAACTACCGCGAAATCGACTGATGAAAACACCTTTCAGTCCGGTCGTTTTTTTATTATTTTCAACCGAAGAAACGACTGCATTAACGACAACCGGACTGAAAGGTCTTTTGAACGGTCGTTTCCGCGGTAGATCCAGTCATAAAATGTAAAACGACCTGACTGAAAGCTCTCACTGCAAGCTGCTTGTATGTGGCTCGCACAAACGCGGATGAAGTCGTTTCAACAGTCGTTTTATCGGACGTATTTTTGTCCGAAAATGACCGGTCATTTTCTCGGTCGTATTGATGGTCGCAGAATCTGCCAGGGTGACTATAACAAACATGTGACTATCTACGGATGTCCAAATGTTTCAAATGTGTCGCCGTTGTGGGTCATTGCAAAATATATCTTTAATATTTCATAATCAAAGTAAAGATAAATAAATAAATAATCAAAATAATGATTCCAACGCGAAAGAGAATATTCTAACCTTTCCAGAATCGTAAACGGTTGGCAGAATATTTGACATAGTCAAGAACTGCCGAGGTGACATTGACAAGTGACGGCTCGAAAAATAAGACTAGCAAAACCGACCAGCGGCCCGGAGGTCATGGATCACCTTGAGACATCATACTTAAATTATTATTATAATTATCAATTAATTTATCTATAATCGGACCGATGCAACGAAGAGAAAACGAAGTACCGGAAGTACATAAACGTTTATTTTATGGAATAAAAATTTAAAAAGCATTTGTACTATTGTCGTTTTATACTTACTCCGCATCCTCGTGTGCAGATTCGTCGACTGCCCCGCCTGTGTTTTCTTCCCCTAAAAAAAAATGACAAGCGACATAACGTCAGTCGTTTATAGATCTGCAAAGAAATCGGAATGCCACGAAAATTAGCGTGGAATCAAAAAATAGGATTACCAGCTGCACGATCATTCTTGCGACGTGCGTTGGCACGTTTGCTCGTAACCGATACCAGATCGGCCGCACCGTGCATCAAACTGTTTCTGTACAGTAGCAGAGATTTCCATCCGTCGCTTTGCGAAATTAGCAGGCCAGCTTGCAATTCCTTGTCTATGAAGTTCAGTCTGCGAAAAGATAAAATAGGATTTTAAAAAAATAACAAAATTGCCCCCGACACCGCAGCCTTATAATTTTACTCAGAGAATTATTTTCATTAATATTAGGAGTAATCCCTTTTTGTTTTTTTATCGTTTGGAATACCCCGTAAATGAATATACAAACGAGTAAGCAAATACAAAGTACTTACACGGTGCGTTTGTCCGTGTCGCCGAGCTTGTACGAAAATTCGGCAAGAATTTCGAGAAACGGTAGATTCGCCGGAGGAGCCGCTGGATCGTGTTCCGCATCGTCGGGTTGTGTGATCGCGAATAAAATACCGTCCCCGTGCAAAGCGAGTAAGGCCCCGCTATTTTTAACAGCGTCGAAGCCGAACGACAGCGCGAATCTCTTCGCGAGCTCCTTTATCGCCGCGAATTCTTCGCTCCACCGGTTCACCTCGCCTCTCGCCTCGATCATCTCGTTGTAAAGGATGCTCAAACTGAGCAGCATCGTTCGGGCGCAGTGGATTCTATTGTTGTCTCTGGCTTTGCCGATGGTCGTTTTAATGATATCGCCGTAATCGTTGTAGTATTTGACGTAGTGCTTGAAAACATCCGCTGCCGCGCTCAGTGGCATCGTCGTGTGTATGACGACCTTGCACCAGCCAGCGAGAAAGTTTCGCAGCTTGTGCAGCCGCTCGATCTCGCCTTCAACGTCGCGCTCGTCGTTCGGCTTCCCGGAAAAAACGTTCTCCTGAACGAAACGATTGAGCGTCGCCTGCACACGATCGTCGGGCTGATAAGCCAATTGAGTCAACACAGGATTCGAATCGTTCGTCGTTGGTTTGTTGAAGAAAACGAGACAATCGCAAATCGAGATGTAAGCTTCCTCGCGAAGTATCGCCGATGAAGAAACATCGGTCTCGTTCTCGTCAACGCCGACGAGACAAATCATCGCGTCCAGGAACGATTGGAGACGCTCGACCAGTCGACGAGTGTCACTCTCAAGCCGAGCGTCCGAAGGATCGGCGTCCAGCAAACTATTCTGACTCCAGAGAATCGAAAAGTGGCAGGCCCTTATGCAGAAAACGAGCGCCTCGTCGGGCAATCTTTCGGAAGATAATCTCGCCTCTTCGAGATTTTTGTACAGGGAATCCCAGATTTCGTACGAATTCATGTCGTGCAGGCTGTAGTAGACGGAGACTTTTTTCAACCAATGAACAACGTCGAATGTTTCGTCCGCGTCCGGTGATTGGTTGTCCTCGATCAGACTTGCGTACTTGTGCGTAGCTTCCTTATATTTTTCGACGATCCGATCGAGAAGTACCGCGCGGGCTACGGCGCATCTCTGCGACACTCCTTGGACATTGGCGCACAAAAACTCCAGGGTTTTGGCCGCCGTCGTCAGGACCTCGGAGTCATGCGTCTTTTCGACGATAGCGTGCATCGCCTCGAGCAGAGCGTCGAGATCAGATTCACGTCGCATCGTCGTGTAAATCTCGAGGTCGAAGTACTGAGGTACGGCGAGCAAGTTGGACGTTTTTTCGGGATCGGCTCGATATTTTTCCAAAAGCTGAGGAAGCTTCGGTATGAAATGCTCGGTCAATTTATTCCTGTCGTCCTCCACCTGTTTCTGGCGCTTCGCTGTAGCGATTTTTCTCGCTGGTCCGCGATCGGCCGGGGATTCCCCGGTCGCCGCCTGCTTCACGCAGCAGACCATTATCTCGATGAGGGAAGTTTCCTGCTGATTGTTGAGGGTTTCCTCCTCGGGACCGGCTTCCTCGAGAAGAAGGTCGGTCATGCACTCCCAGTCCTTCGTCATGGGATTGGACTCTATTAGGGAATCGACGAGATAAGACGCGTGCTCGTGAACCTCGGCCTCGATGAAGAAGAGAACGAGATTACGAATCCCCGGTGTACCGGGCAGCCTCTGTTTGCCGCGTCTCGTCTTCACACCGACGTTAGCTTCCGGGTCGGTCGCGAACAGTCGCTCGTTGAGAAACTCTCCAGCCGCGTGAGCGACCTCCCGATGAGTCGAGTAGACGAGCTCGTACATGTCCTCGCAGTTTTCGTCGGTCACGATGTCCCGATGACGCTTCAGAATAGACGTTACGAGCTTCACCGCTTGAACGGCGACTTCCGGCTCCTTGTCCAGTGTCATGCAGACGATCCTGTCCTTGAACTTTCGAGTGAAGAAATCGAGCTTCACCGTGAAAATCTCACACGCATAGAGAGGTTGCAGCGCCTCGAGCGACTTGAGTCTGACATCACCGACTTTGTCGTGAAGAAGCCAGCCTATGTACTTGAGGTACGAGTCGTCGAGGAAGTACTCGTGAAATTTTAGCATCCACAGGCCCATCTCGGCTATGCACGAGGCTCGAATGTCCGGCACCACGTCCGTGTATCTGTGTACGAATATCGATTTAAGCATGTACTCGAGCATCTCCTTTATCTCTAGCGTGTTCTCCTCGAGTTCGCATTTCTTTGCTGCGAGATTTTCCAGTCTCGCCATCGCTCTGTTCTCTCGACTCTTCGCCCGTTCAGCCTCGTACTGACGACGAACGACCGTCAGGTCAGTCGACACCCTCGAAGCTACGTTCACCAGCGCAGTGATGAGCTTCATCGCCGCGAATGTCGCCGTGTGCCTGAACGCTCGCACCTGCGAGTCCGACATTCCCGTCAGCACCGATATCACCCTGTCCATGAGATATCTGTCGTATATTATCGAATGCTGACACTGTCGAACGAGCGTTTGCACGAATTTCCCATAATTGACGCGAAACTTGTTCCACCGCTTTCCCGCAGCGATAAGCGGATAAACGGCGCTCTCCTCGTCAAACTCCTGCGTCATCCTGCGAATTATCGCGTCGAACTCCATCGTAGCTTGCATCTCGGAGGTCACACGACCCTTGCATCCGCTGCTGCTGAGGAAGAACTGTGTGAGCATCAGCACTGCGTTGTCTCTGTCTATCTTGTACAGTTCTATCCACTTATTGATAACATCCGGCAGAGAAGCAGAATTTTCTGTGAGAGCGTTGTAAAGACCAGCTTCGTCGTGGCAAATATCTTGGCTGGTAAAAGCGAGACTTTGCCTGCGGAGTCTCTTTCCCTTGTGTCCTCCCCTTCCGCGTACGCTACGCCTTCGATTCGGCGTCATTGGTGACGCCTGCGTTTCTTGGCGGGCTGCAGCGTGGTGAGAGACGCTTCGACGCTCTGTACCCGAATTCCTTGGATGCGTTCTTGGTGTTTCGGGAGTCATCGGTATGTTGCAAAGCTGAGCAATCTCAGCGTCCGCAGCAACGCCCAGAAACTGCTGCTGCGCAATTCCTAGTAAGCTGGACGGACTGTTTGAACAGGACGGCGACGCGGGGATTTCGATCTGATCGACTTCAATCTGCGGAAGGTCGTGCGACGTATCCGGTGCCGCAGGCTCTTGATGCTCGAGGACGAAGATACCATTAGGTGTTGCAGCGGAGATCTGTTCCTCCGGAAGGACAGACTCGTCCATGCGGCTTCGCTTGCCGCCTAGTTCATGCATCATTCTTGAAGTTTTGTATTTTTCGATCGTTTGTGCGACGTGCATCTGTTATTGACGAGTCGTTTTTCTCTACGTTCGAGAAAGAATCCTCGAAACTAAATACTGTGTGTGTAAAATAAGAAGACAATTGTATCAATTAAACGCTGTTGGAAGATCTGATAAATCGACGATAAAGTGCGACAAATTTTGTGCGATTAGGCGGGTATGACTGTACGTACTTGTATTGTTAGTCCATTGTTTTGACGCCACGAAGGAATGTGATAAATAACATTTGAAGTAAAAACACTGTGGCCACAAAATGCCGAATCGCGAAGTACTGTGCGGCGAATTCGGGGCCGGTGGAAAAATACGCAACGTCGTACGACGGATGAGAATATGTGATTGGTGATTATAATTTTGGGCAAAGAAAAAGCGCGCTATGTTTGAACTACACGCAGTGAAACTAGAAATGCTTCCGATTGGCGATCGGTAAGTCGGCACTGCAAAAAAATGATAAAAGTAAACAAATCGTCTCAGCGAAAAAAATATTGTTTTTCGCGTAGTAAACGATTGAATTATTCAATTTGTATTTCATCGTTTTGCTTATAGTATAATCAGTGCGTTGTAGTCATTTATGTGTATCAGGTATTTTTATTTTAGTTAGTTGGTACTGAAATCATCAACCGGCGCTTGCTTTGCGTGTCGGGGCGTGTTGCGGCAAGTTTTCTTTGGTTTTCTTCGCCTGTTACTTCGTAGCGACAATAATTGTTCGATAACATTTCGTAATATCTTGTTGATTGTTTACAAGTTCAATCTGACACGATTCCGTCACGATGCCGAAGCATCAGTTGCAACACCAAATATAAGCTCGGTTAAAAACATATTTGGTCATAGCCGTTCTGCTTAGCCAATCTCATTATTCGTCCTATCGAGGCGGCACACTCGTCAAGTTTTCCAAGTTTCCAACATTTCCACTCTCTCAAAGTCACAGTCGCCAATCATAAATCGTACAATTAATATTACGCGGGAAAGTAATTCGCTGGTTAGTGGCCATGATAAATTTGCCCTGTTCCCACATCGGCTGAATAAGGACGAAAACAATACACGTAAGTAAAACATTACAATTGTTTAGTCACCGATAATAATTAGTCTAACAACGAAAACAAGCGTTGAGCGATCATCATCAAAAAATCGTTATTTATTTATTAACGGGACGAACCCTTTTACATTTTCAATTTTTTACAGATCAGATAAAATTTCACAGATACAGCTTGTACCGTGTGCAACAGTATATAATTTATAAAAATTCATTATAATTCGTTTTTTTTACATTATTTATCTTTTAATGCACTTTGTTACGAGATCGGAATATGACTAGGAATATGATTTCGAGTAGAACAAAACATTTATTCATTCGTATCTTAGAACTCTTATTCCAACCCAGATAGAAAAACGTGCCGTCAAACGGGTATCGTATCATTGTACCGCAACCGTTCCGCCGCCGTGCCGTCTTTTGTCTATCTGGGAAGCTGCACGTTGTAGGAGTTTCTAATTTTTTTTTTTTTTTTTTTTTTTTTTTTTCTATTACCGGTATTGTGTTAGAAGGGATAACAGACTATGCGTATCCACAGGCGATATACTATCATGGAACAAAGTCAGGGTTACGCACATTAACTACATTCGTGTCTCTACGGTAACATAAAAAAAAAATTTAATTTAATTACTTATTTGACGGATTATTACTTTACAATCAAAATATGATGTATAAATAAATCTTAAATATAAGAGCTCCGGGATAACGGGTATAAAATTAAAAACATTTAAAAACACTTTGGTCTACATTATTTGTAACAATAAGTTTGACGCACTCAAATTTACTTAACTAAAAGTCATACAAAACTCATACAGAATAAGTTCATACAAAACTCATAAAAAATAAAGCACATACAAAACTCTCCACAAAATATTTATTATCACATTTTTCCTTTGCAGTTACACATCGGTGAGTTTGTCGGACAAAGCAAAATTACAATAAACATGCCCAGATCAGTGGGTAAACGCAGTCCAATGGATGAATCGGCCCTGCGGAAAAATGGGTCGTCTGTGTGGACTGACGGGAGTTTCAGCGACGACAGTGAGGATCCATCGACATCCGACGCGATAAACAAACAGTCTACGCAGACTCCCAGTATGGACAGACCCTGTACGAACGACGAGTCTCCGTCATCACAATCTCCCCATAGCAGTCCGCAAGATTCTTCGGGAAGCACACAGCAGTCTTCTCCAAAACCCACGACAAGGGACGAAGTCACAAGTGCCGAAAGCGATACTACTCAGTCGCTCGCGAGATCGCACAGCAAGCAGAGCAGCAGTTCCGTCGAGGACGTCGACCAGAGCGAGACCGAGATGCCTCAGGTGGCGCAGAGTCGAGGGAGAGGCAGGCGACGAGGAGGAGGCGGAGGACGCAGAGGAAAAGGTCGCCGCGCGTTTACGACAAATTTTACAAATCTAAACGACGAAGCTGGTCTACTGGACGACGTAATAAACAATCCAACTTCCCTGACGGAGATCGTCGATCGGTGGATCGGGATGTACACGGTCGACAGAGAAAAAGCTGTCCGCACACTGACACAGTTCTTCGTCAGCAGCTGCGGGTCCGATCTCCGTATCACCTCCGAGATGCGGGCGAGCCTGGACCACAAGGGGATAATTCGCCTGATGAGCGAGCATCGCACCCAGGAGAGTGGCGATTATCCCCTCATAGCGACCGGGCGTTGGAAGAAGTTTCGCGAAATTTATTCAGAATTCGTGTCGACGCTCGTTCGCCGCTGCCAGAATTCGATAATATACGACCAGTATCTCATGGACAAGGTGATAGAGCTGCTGACCTGCCTGACGGACTCGCAGATACGAAGTTTCAGGCACACTGCGACTTTCGCCGTAATGAAACTGACGACGGCGCTGGTCGGCGTCGCAGTCACGGTGTCGAAGAACCTGGTCAACTCTCGTCTCCAGTACGAGGCCGAGCGACGAAAGACGCGAGGGAACCGATCGACGACCAGACTCGAGAATCTCTCGGCGAACGGTGGCGAGCTCGAGGAGAATATGCAGGAGTTGCGAGAAATGCTCGATTACATTTTCACATCCGTATTCGTCGTGAGATATATCGACGTCGTGACCGACATCCGTGCACTCTGCTTCGCTGAGATCGGTCAATGGATCAAAAAATTGCCCGAACTCTTCCTCGACGATCGCTATCTGAAGTACATCGGTCAGAGTCTCTACGACGAGGCCGGCGAGGTCAGGCTCAGGTGTCTCGAGGTACTTCGAACGCTGTACGAGTCGGAGGATTTCGTTCCCAAGCTCGAATTCTTCGTCGGTACGTTCAAGGACAGAATCGTCGCAATGACCTTGGACAGAGATTTCGACGTCGCGACTCAAGCGGTCAGACTGGTAACGTGCATGCTGAAGCATCATCGCGATATCTTGACCGACAACGACTGCGAGAAAATGTACGAGCTTGTTTACTCGGCCGATCGGGACGTGGCTCACGCGGCCGGAGAGTTCGTCAATGGGATGCTATTCACAGTCGACGATGATGCCGCGATCGTTAGAACGAGACGCGGCAAGCCGAGATCGCCGAACACTCCCCTCATCCGCGATCTCGTTACGTTCTTCATCGAGGCGGAGCTTCCCGATCACGCGGTTTTTCTCGTTGACTCGCTCATCGATACCAACGCGATGATGAAGGACTGGGAGTGCATGACCGATCTTCTGCTCGAGGATGCCGGTCGCGACGAGGAAGCGCTCACCGATTGGCAAGAGACTTGTCTCGTCGAGATAATGGTTTGCTGCGTCAAGCAGGCAGCGACGGGAGAACCGCCTTTGGGTCGCGAACCCGCGAGAAAAAACGTCTCGGCGAAGAGACAGAAACAGATTGAAGACGACAAGCGCCGATTGACCGTACACTTTATCCCCAAACTGCCGATTCTCCTCGACAAGTATGGAGCGGATCCGGAAAAAATCGTTCATCTGCTCGACTTGCCTCGGTACTTTGATCTCGAGATTTACGTGACATCCAGGCAGGCGGACAACCTTGACGTTGTAATGCAGAATATCTATCGTATCGTGGAAATTACACACGACAACGACGTGCTGGAGACATCGGCAAAGACACTGGAGTTCATGTGCGCCGAGTTATTCGAACAGTGCGACAATGCACGCTCCATCGTGCTCGATCGCGTGGTCGAGAGATACAAAGAGATCGACGAGCGCTATCGGGCTCTGGCGAACGAATCGTTAATGCCCGAGGACGACGAGTCGATCGAGTTCGTGCACTCGTTGAGAAAAGTCGCCGTCTACTACAGCATGCACGACATGAATTCGTACGAGATATGGGACTCCGTGTGGAAGAGCCTCGAGGACGTAAGATTTTCTCCGGGAAGATTGCCCGTCGAGGCGGCAACGTACTGCATAAGGGCGTGCTACTTCTCGATTCTCTGGAGCCAGAATAGTTTGATGAAGGCCGAGGAATCGGGAACCCAAGCGATGAGCGAGACCCGTCTGGTGACCGAGCGTCTTCACTCTTTCGTCGAGCTGATGAGCTACTTCGTCGGCGGCGACGCGAACATCTCGTCTGTTTCTTCGCTGATGATCATTCGCGAGGAAGCTTACAATTCGATCTGCGACTTTCTAATATTTTTTAACTACACTATGCTTAATCATCAGAATCCCGTGGTCCACCAGCTGGCGTACGTGCCGGACGAGAATGTGCTCACGATCTTGAATCGTTTCGTTCGGGAAAATGTCTTCTGCGAGGAGCCCGACGACGATCTCGACAATGACTCGAAGATCGAGCAGCTGCACAAGCGACGAAACTTTCTCGCCGGCTACTGCAAGCTCGTAATGTACAACACGATAGCCGTCGCTTCGGCGACTGATATTTTTAAAAATTACGTCAAATATTACGACAATTATGGGGACATTCTGAAAGCGACAATCAGCCGAGCTCGGGACAACAATAGAACGAACTGCGCGAGAACGATGTTGCGCAGCTTGACGATCTTGTACGACGAGATGGTTCAGTCGAGAGACGGGGCGATACGGAACACCGAGGAATTCACTGGAATCAAAGGGCTCGCGAAAAAATTCGCTCTACTGTTCGGCTTCGACGCGGTCAAGAATAGCGAAGCTCTCCTGGCTCTGCACGGCGATGGGTTCGACTTCGCCGTCGCACCGCTCGACGATGACGAAAATGATCACTCGGGACCCCCGAGAAATTTACCCTTTCTCGAAATTCTTTTGGAATTTTCGAGCAAACTTTCCGTGGACGACAGAGCCGCAGTGTAAGATTTTTGATTTTTTTTTTTCTGATAGAGGTAGATGAAAAAGTCTCCGCGCGATGTGCATAATTTATCTTATTCTACGCTTTATCTTTTCGCAGACTGGACTTCATCGAAGGGAAATTTGAGGGGCGACTCCCGCTGCCTCCAGGCAGAGATTGGAAACCTTTGCATCTTTACGCACAGAGCTTGAGACACCGTGCGGCCGATCAGGTCTCGGTTGCAGAGAGACTTTTTCACACAACTACCCGCACTGGTGACTCTCCTGGTAAATACAACTCTTGAAAAAACTTCTTTTTGTTAAGTGTTTGATGTCGATAGACTAAGTGAACGCAATTTACACTATGCGTGATTACCTTTTGTGTAAGCAACTTTCCGACGGTTTTGGAATATTCGGAGAACTTCACGGAATCGACATGCACGCCCTTTTAACGTATGCAAAATCTAGAATTTTTTATATCCAACAAAACGGATTCTGTAAACATTTCAGCGGCCATATTGGTTTCCGCGACAATTTACAATATTCGATTTTCTCTATTTTTCGGACGATTTCGACGGAAATTCGAGTGCACGCCGAATCGCTTATGTTATTAATACAGTCCTGCAAGATTTGAAGCAAATGCGTCGCATATTAACGATGAATAGTGGAAACTAAGAAATCGCCTATTTTCGTCGGTAAAACAGGAAGGTCCAGCAGCCCCTTAAGGACATGTGAAACGACTTAGTCGGTAACCAAAATCTGTAATGAATGCGATTCAGAGACCGTAAACTTTTCGGGAAAAAGCAATGCATTAGCGGATGTATAATTTAATACCCCGTCCAATGAGTCTTCCGTTTTATCCGAAACGTCAACCGGTTTTAAATGGCATCGAAAAATGCATCGATCTTTCTCACACTCATATGTCACGTGGTACATCTTTCACATGGCCTTAAGCCTTCCGTTCCGCTTAAATTATTGTAAGTAATTATTGCGGGTAACGAAAACTGCAATTAACTTTTTTCGGTTGAAAACAAGTTTTTGCATGAAGCGGATATAAATTGAGCTTCCTGGAAAATTGGCCTTTAATCGGAAATATTCAGCGTTTTTGGACAAATTAATTACAGATTTTGTTGGCGAACACAATATTTCACTGGGTCTTAACCGTTGACCGATTGATAAAGACTCATTATACCGCTATATACCGCTATATACCGCTTATATCGTTATATACCGTTTATCGTTTATAGAGGAAGAAGAGATCATCGACAAGGATGCCGACAAGGAATCTGTCAACGGGCCCGTGGCGTAAGTTAGACTATGTCAATATTGTGCGATCGATGACAAGACGATGACAAAAGCTTTCGCGTTGTCGACTGTAGATTTATTAGTAGAGCAAACTGTTGCTCTGCTGATAATTTTTTTTCTTTTCACGGCATTATTATATTATTTATCACTTTATGATCTAATATAACCATAATTAAAGAACGTAACGTTTCCAGGTTTGATTGAGAGCGCTACAAATGTTTCGAAATTTTTGCCGAAATTTGAAATTTTCATTTTTACGATTATCGCGAGAGATAAAATAATATTTGCAGTTGTCAGTTTCAAGTTGTCGGGTAAACTTTACTAAGAATTTATCTTATGTTGAGAATGAAGAAAAGAAATTCTTATTTTTCTGAAACTTCTATGAATCATCCTGTCGCGGTATTTAAAATTGTCGGTATTATTGACGAACGTCGGATGTAGAAAAGTACAGATTACGATTATGTGATGTTACTTAGTTGGTGACAAAAACTGTTACGATTGGTCTGTCGGATAAGAACCGAGAACCGTGCTATTCATCATTAATTCTGCAGAGCGACGCTCTCGTCTGATATTCGGCAGATCAAGCATTGTCGAGAAATTGAGATTCCTGATTTTGCTACCGACTGAGCGCGTGTTAAGGGCATGTGATACATACGTATCGATGCTCCGATGGTAACAAATCGCTTTCCCTATTTTCTCCGTGATGGTTGATGCTTCGACAAAAATCAAATTAGTTTTTTGTAGGCAATAGATGTAAGTATGAAAACCTAATTTGCTTTTGCTCGTCGTATCAATCGTTTTGGAGAAAACAGGGAAGGCGATTTATTACCGACTGAGTCTGTGCCACATGCTCTTAAACTGACAGAAGGGTGAACATTGCATGAAGAGCATGTGATGTACCGCGGTCGGTATTTTAATTGGAAATGGGAAAAAATTTCATTACAGTTTTCGATACCGACTGCGGTATTTCACTTCGACTTAAATACAACAACCAAGCGTTTTGTTATCTGAGAGTCGAAGGATGTATAAAAGGTGTATTTTTTTTTACTTCAGCAAGCCAAAAAGAAAGAGTGGTCCTAGAAAGTCCAAGTTAGTATCAATTCATATGATATAATTTCCTGAAAAAAATAATAATTCAATAGTTGTCTGAGAGATACTATTATCTTGTCAGGCTCCCAGTTACCAAAGTGACGAACTCACGGGGACGCGGAACCTCCGCTCTATCGAACAACCACGACACAGTGACGGCACCGGACTCCCAGATGTCCGCAATAGAAGATCCGTCTCAGGATGCTTACGGGGAAAACGAGAGTGGACTCGAATCCTTGCAGATAGATCCGCAAAGGTAGGTTCGATGTTTCTTAAAATTATACTTCATTTTTTTTTACCATACTTCTTACCATATACGGCGTTCGATTGGTAAGCGTAGCGGTTCTGAACTATTCGAAGACTAATGGAATAACCCAAAGACCGCGTGAACTAACGAGTATTGCCGTGAACCCAACCTGCGGTGAGTTTATAGACAGATATTCATCATTTTTATTAACTAAGTTGAACAATAATTCAACGGAATTGATTTTTTCACAGACATCCAGTTCGAAACAAATCGGGAGCCGAGCCGAGAGTCAGTTTAATCAAATAATCATATGACTCGGGTTACGAAGAGGAATCACTTTCGACGATGTGTATTTATTCGACTCCGTAAATCATAAGAGCGAGTACTCATTTCAAATGCTTATTTTAGAGAAAATTACTTATAGATTGCGTTCATATCTGAGGTCAGTGACAATTGTTTTATTTTTTTATTTTTATTATCTTCTCCCTTCACTTGCGAAGTTAAGCAACGGCATGTAAGTAGTCAAGCAATGTCGAGGTTTTTAAATAGTCGAATTTGTGAAATCATTGTCGTTTGTTGCTATAATAGTATTTATTCATATGTAAACAATGAAACAGTAGTATTTTGGTAATATTACTTGTTACTCCTGAAATCTTATTATTTTCCATTATTTCATTCCTCAAACTTTTACGTTCACAGGTAACGCTGCGAAAGTCAATGACCGACCAGTTGTTTCTTCTTTTTGTTGTTGTATACTTTTCTTCCGATGATGCACGCTTAGCTCTCCCGTCGTCATGTTTCAGCAGTCTGCTACTTGAAATAAAAAAATTTAATTAATATTATAAAAATATTATGAAATAAAAAATAGCAATCAAAGATACTCTTGATAGCAGAGCTAGGTAAAAATGCACTAAGTACTTGTACACGTATTGAAGCATCAAGTACTGAGTCGGTACCCACTATTCAAAACTTCAAGAATTTAGTTCTGCCAGTACTCAATACGACAGTATCCAAGAACTATCTCGCGCTCAGTACTTTGAGTACTTGATACTTTAAGGTAAAAACAATAAGTTAATCTTTTTGAATACGTATGAATTTTTTCAGAATTTTGTCTAATTTTTGAAAATTGCGTTTTTCGTTAATAAAAAAACGTGATTTTCAAAAATTAGATAAAATTCTGAAAAAATTCGTACGTATTCAAAAAGATTAACAAATTGTTTTTATATGAACAAAAAGTTAAGTTGCCGGGGAATTTTTTGAACAATTTTTTTTTATGCATTTGTTAATAACATTTTGGAGTTACCTCGTACGTGATTCATACTTAGGGTTCATTTGAGATAGTTTTTCGTGAAAAAGTTACCCTCGCTGCGTGTTGCAATTGCAAAGGGTCAATCAAACCGGAACTGTGATCTGTGGCGTATACGATGAGCTTGTCCACGTGTTGTTCTGGTACGCTTGTTCTCTCCGGTATTTTATTTTGTGGCCTCTATTTTTACTGTTTCTGTGGTTCGTTACTTTATTTGATGAAATTCGATGTTATTTTTATTGACAATTTGTCAATAAAAAATGTTCAATACATCTGTTTGCTGTATTAGATTGAATATTTTGATTTACCGGGCGCCAATTAGTTTTCAGACAAACTAATAAACGCTATTCTTACTTTCAATTTATATTGCTCGACCAGATCCTCCACAGATCTTAATAATATGAGACGATCACAAGGAAGGTTCAATTGGAAGAACCGAGGAAATTTAGAGAATTTGCAATATTCCATAGAGTAGTCGGAGAGATAAATAGGAAAAATACAAATTAATTAATTAATTAATTTATTTTGCGGGATACGTTTACAAAGAAAATATAGATATCAAGACAAAAGTATGATCGCATTTAGTACAGTGTGTTTCAGATAAAGGAAAATAGAAGATCGCAACAGAGAAAAATGTTGATGGAGTAGAAGTTTGGGAAGAAATTTAATATCATTTATCAGACTTACGTGTGATTTCACTGACCAGCGAAACACACAATTCACTTGACAATTACGGTTTTAATTCGGCGAAATAAATTAACACAGAATGTTTTACAAATTCAGCAATCAATCAATCAATCAATCTGACAAAATATATAATTATTCGAGACTCCTTGAGGATTGACTTGCCGCCTGTATCGCAGTTTCCGAACAAGTGGTTTATTCTCTCTCCGTGTGGCTGACAATGTCGGTCGATGGAATTTGATCTTCAGCCTATTCTCACATAGCACGGCATTTTTTTTTTTTTTTAAGTTTCAAAAATATTTGTAAAATGTGTTTAAAACATTTGAAACTTTTTTTTGTGCGCTCATAAACCTTACATTAAAGTGTTCCAGAAATATTTCGCTGAAATGTTTCTTAAATATTTCAGCGTGTAATGTGTGATGTGTGATGAACGATGTGTTGAAAGATTAAGTATGTTTCCGAGATACTTAAGAAACGTTTTGTAGGAATATTTTTATAGAATCTTTCAAAATATTAGTTTCATATATTTCAGAAATATTTCGGAAGATTTGAATGATTGAAAATATTTATAAAATGATTTCAAAATATTTTGTGCTAAATGGGTTAGAGGCCTTCCCTCATTCGTCCTATTTTAACGCTTTTCCTGGACAATAGCCTATGACCGCTCTCGAATTCGCTCGCCCCGTA
This sequence comes from Exephanes ischioxanthus, assembly GCA_958510785.1. Classification (NCBI taxonomy): domain Eukaryota; kingdom Metazoa; phylum Arthropoda; class Insecta; order Hymenoptera; family Ichneumonidae; genus Exephanes; species Exephanes ischioxanthus. The sequence continues at coordinate 18,791,012 of OY294020.1, read as the reverse complement.
CTTTGTCTAGTTTAAATGGATCTTAGCGGTAGTGCTGACAAACACATTGACTGTCTTATACTTAAAACGCTCGAAAAGTGAAGTCGAGCGTTGACGTCAAGGAACGAGTCCGAATTCGATTTTCCATTATATTAGGGTAGTCCAGCCAGTGAACAGACAGTTAAGCAGACGAAAAAGGCAGTGCTTAGACGTTTTTTATGCATGTGGTCTTATGGAAAGTGTTCATTCACTAGTCATGTCCATTTATTGGCTGGTTTATCCTACATTATTTCCATTGCATTATTATTCAAGAAGAAAAATATTGCAAGTTTTAACAAACGAAATGGCTACCAGCGCGCTAATTGACAAGATCTTTGTCAGGTAGATATTGATCAACAGGTGGAGCCCGTGGGAAGTTAGTTTGGTATTGAACCCAGGCGTTTCGATTGTTTTCCTGACCCTTGTAATGTTGCAGTTTCATTTCTATGGGACCAGTTATGGGCCATACGTGAACAATTTTTCCGTTTTTCCATTCAGCACCGAACGCCGTTCGTGGCATGTTCAAGTCTTCCGCACTAACAGTAACTTCCGCAAACACATATTCGTCGGAATCTCTAACACCTGCCTCATACCGGTTAAGCTTGGCCAGAACCTGTTTAACGGTGTCAGTCTGCATTGCGTAGTAGGTCACAAAAGCGGCTTCACCTTTCGATACGTATCCGCTCTTTCTGCCCTTCCTTTTACCCTTGTCGCGTGAAGCTTCTTCTACGCAATAAGTTTTAGCGGGTATATCCTGTGCGTCCATTTTGTTCGTGACTGTGGACTTCAAGGTATTTGGATCTTTTTCCGTCAGTTTGCCAACGACCTTCCAAAAATCCATGTCCTGCGCACCTTTAGGGAGACGAGGATCGTTCAGTCGATACACTTCTGTGCCACCGATCGATGAAAAATATTCTCCGGATGTGTCTCCTTCGGGCTTATGATACTCCAATTTAACAGGATTACCCCCAATATTTTCACCGACGGTGTAAAGTAGTTGGCCCTTATCATTGTAAACTTCGATTTTTTTATTGAGCTCTCTCGATGTACACTCCAACAGATACTGAGTCGAGCGTCTGTAAGGAATATGATGACCCGGATGAGCTTTATTGGTGTTCCGAAAGCCTAACGTACCATCCGATCTCGTCAGGTAAGCCGCTGTCTCGTCGGGATTCTTGGCGGTGAAGATTGCACCACCGGGTGCCAGCTTCATTCTAGAGTACATTTCCAAATAAGCTACGTCGCTCATTTGCTTCGCAAATGTTTCGATGTTGTTCGCCATTATGTTCAAGATTGAATCTTTCAGCTTGTTCGGATCATGTCCGGTCTGTTCAGCCAGAACGTTGTAGAGGCACATGTTGCTTTCGCCACTGCGAATGTTTGGTTCTTCACCTCCAGGCAGCGTATAGTGGCCGATGACATCGCAATCTTTGGACTCGTGATATTCTACCTTGACCGGTATTCCATCCTTGGTATCGCCAATGACGTACATCAGTTTTCTCTGCTCATTGTACACTTCGATTGGGCGGTTGGTTGCGTCGCTCGCGGATCCCAAATGAACCAGTCCTGAGGGGCCTCCTGCGCGTGCGCTCTCGATCAGTTCTGCTGCCTTAGCCAGATCCTCGCGTTTACCTTCCCTCGTGCTGTTAATACCGGTGTTTCGTTGCTCCGCATGTCTGTACCCTTTGTTCTGATGATGGAGAATGCGCATGTGTGACAGATATGTTTGCGTTTCATGATCGATTGATTTATCGATATTCGAAGTAGTTATATTGTTGGTACGGCCATTTCCGCATGCATGGGCTACAGGAGCCGTTATCACTATTATTATTGTTAATATTGTTATCTTCCTTTTTATGATGTTCAACATATTCGTCGATGCAGCTTTAACGAACTCATTGGATATGGCCTTGGAAGATTGAGGTGCCATCTCTTTGAGGTTCTAACGCCGAGGGTTCAAGATGACCAGACCAGCGCATCCGACATCCGATCAATTGAGCAAAACGTGACGAAAGTAGTAGTATACTGTTTTGGGGCAGAATTAAAAGTTATTGCCCTGCTAAAAAAAAAAAAACGATCAGAAACGATAGAAGACAAAGGAAATCCTGCGTCTTCTATCGTTTCCGATCAGGGAATTTAAGCAGGGTGACGATCGTTTATTAGTTCCGACTATTGGTATTAATAATGTACTATACCGAGAGCTAATAGTTTTTTCTCACGACCCACGTACGGCTATTAATATTTTTGAAACGGGATACATGATTACGGTGTTCTTCATTGATCGATATCGTCTTCGTCAAAAATCTCGGAATTTCTATCTAAAACTTTATCCGTCAGGTTTGAAATAAAAAGATGTAAGACAGTAGTTTTCTTTTTTTTTTCTCATAATCTTCCTTTATTCGCAAAGGTTCTTCTATGAGAAAACATTTTTGATTCCCTTATAGAGGAACCTTCGTGAATAATGGAACATCATGAGAAAGAGATATGAACAGTTGAATTTTCAACGTTTATGAGGATGCGATATGAAAATTGCAATTTTCAACGTTTACGAGGATGCGATATGAACATTTGAATTTTAAATTTTTATGAGGAAGCGATATGAAAATTTTTATTTTCAACATTTTTCAACGTTAACGTCGTGTTTGACTCAAGCAAAACGGCTGGCGGACTCAGGTGCAGCCCGAAAAAAATACAACAACGTCGCACTTCACTTTGGCGGATCTGAGCTCGCCGCGAACAAATACATGGAATTATGCGCTCCAGAATTTTGACGAAAATATAATGACGAAAATATAATTCTTACCTCAAAGTAATTCGTCGACGAGGCGACTTGCGAGATTGACTCGCAAGTCTTGAGAAATGTTTGGCAAAAAACTTAAAGACGATGGCAAAGAGCGTTACTTTACATCTGCTAGTACACAATGTCAAACATGTGGAGACACCGAAAGCCCCGAACTAACTAAATCTCCACTGCTGCGCTTCGTGAGGCTTTGACTGCAGTAGTCTGACCCCCTACAAGTCCATCGGGCGATTGGGTTTTCCCGGACGGATGTAATTATATTTTCCTTGTGCGTTACTGATAACGGGGCATGTGGCTGCTGTTGATTCACTGACGTCGGCGCAAGGTTAGATACCGGCTTCGGTGGTAAAACAAGCGCCGTGTACAATGCTCGGCAATTAGTGTGCCACTTGTTGATTACCTGTCTCGACTTCTTAACGTCTATAAGCTAAAAACGACATTACGATATATCACCTATAACGTCATAACTGGGTCGGATCCCGTCATAACTTTCGCTAATGGTACGCTCACGCTACGATAACGTTACGCTGACGATTAACGATGTACTAACGATTAACGAAAATTAATTTTCCTGGCTTCCGCTTCGCAAGCAACTCCGAAATGTATTTTATTTAGTAAAGAAGAGAAGAAAATACATTTTAGTATTATAAGACTATCGAATGACCAGATATTTAATAAAAATTTCAAAAAAAATTTGATTGAAAAGAAAAATAACAACGAGCGGCAGCAGCTCTTTACTAAATTAATAATTACTTCGTTATGTAAAAATATTTTTTTACAAAAAAAAAAGAAACTCAAAATTCAGAGGAGTGTGTAAACTGTGGGTTAAATTTCGACCTTGTCATGCAAATACTCGCAACAAATTAAAAAATTGAAAATCGACCTGTTTCCTGTTCGATGTTGCATATTTTTTTCGGTTATTTTCTCAGAATTTAATGTTGAGGCACTGTTGCGACTAGATCTCTCGCAATACTATTTTTATTTACAGAAAATCACTCAGTGAGTTAAACACGATACGGATACTTGATTTTTTCACGGGAACTTAAAAATTAATAACTCAATGAATAGCGTCTCAATTGTCTCATAATTACACTTTCACACCAGTCACAATTAGATGAACTCGGACGATAAGCCCCGTGGCGACAAATACGTTAAGTATGAGAAGTTAGTCAGTGGATAATTGCAAAACGCCAATTTTCAGCGTTTAGCCGAATTATACAAAGTTTGAAGACGCTCGAAAGACAAAACGAGTGCAATAACAACGTTTACAATAGCTGCAACGATTTGTCTGTCACTATTCGCGATACTGTTGAATCAATCATAAGCGCACTTCAATAGTTACACGACCGCACTAAATGCAACATTGACTGTTCACATGGACACTTTAATTTATTGGATATCTTGAGAATGTCGACAAAAAATAACTATCAACGGTGTACTGCAGTCAATGGAAAAATTAATATTGCCCATTATTTCAACGACTTATTACGTAAAGGAACACCTTTAATATCAACCGGCATGATACCATGCTGGATGCACGTGGTTTTTTTTTTAAACATAATTTATTAGAATTGTCTGACTTTGCGGTACTTTATGACATCGTGAAACGACTAAGTGGTCAGCAAACTACTGTATTGGCCACCGCGAACTATCTCGAGAACTATAATGGGGGGGGGGGGGGGGAAATATTTTTGCACGATTTATGGATACTTGTAAATGTTATCTTATCGTCCATGACTCCTTGACGAATATCGTGAACCAATTACTTTTTATTTATCGATCAACGATGTTTAATTTCAATCATCTGCGGATCTGTTTATGCTCTGCACGAACCACCGAAGCAGAAAAGAATACTTATCGTGATGTTGCGAAACGAGTGCGTGGTCTGCGAGGGAATGAGTGAGAGAGTCCATAAACGACGGCACAAAGTGTCAGACGAGTGTATTTTTTACGTATCATCTCATCAGACATTACACACACCCGCGCACATCGTTATCAAGTTTTTCCTTATTTGCCATAACTTGTAGAGGTTAATCAAAATTTATAATGTGTATTACTAAATATATGTTGCAATAAAAAATGTTGAAATTTTCATATTTTCATATTATTTTAGAGGACTCTTGATGTTTTCGCCAAAGCCAAAACTCGTGTTATCGACTGGGCTGTGCGAACGGCGTAATCCCCAGACGCAATCCAACGGTGACTCTCAATGCCTCTTTTAGATCAAATGTGGGGACCGGCTTCAACGCTTTTGCAGGAGTAAGGAGTGCGATCATGAAACCAAGCGACACAAGTTAATTGAATTGTATTTATTCCGCTCGGCGTAAAGCTGTACTCGTATGAAATTCCGTCCGTCGCGTAAAAAAAAAGAAATGTTTACTAAAGATGCTCAGTGAAGGCAATTCGACAAAATCATCAATCCGGATCGATCTTGTGTCCGGTGCTTAGAATGTGACCAATATGACGTCGAGCGGAATTTATAAATCGAAAGAAAACTTGAGAAAATCGAGGAACTCCATCCTCTATGCGAGTAATACGTCTCGCATAAGCGTAGTTTTTATCTTTAAAAAAGCATTGTCGATAACTAAATAAATCCGCGGAGTTTCATTCTTTACTGCTCTGTCTCAAAACCGAAACGATCTATCATTTTCATTGAATATTTCATCAAATAAACGTTGATAATCTCTGTTCTCATCCCATCAGGCGTCTCTGGCGATTGGGGCGTTATTACCTCAAACTCTGACGGTGAGTTCGAAGAGAGGATGGACTACCTACAGTCTGTGGGAAACCACGGTCGTATTACAAATATTCCCACCGACATCACTGACGAAGAACAGACAAATCTCGCAACGCTGTCCGATTTCGGCTGTCCAGGGACAAAATCGCAAAGGTGGATATCCTGATATACCGAGCTACCCTGCTTAGAAAATCTCATTGAAACCGATTCGATGGACAAAAAACACCATTCATTCCGATAAATGGGCTATCGGTCTATCGGACCAATTGAATGGATTCTATCGGGTTCTATGGAGTTCAATGGGATTCTCTAAGCAGGGTACCGAAGAAGCGACCCTAAAAGCGACGGTTGTTTTGTGCCAAAAATTAATCACACTTGTTCTCTATTCGAGAAGATGTTGATTTCATAGGGAATGCCGAAGGGTACTGGAGCAAAAGCAAGTAACGCAATTGTCACTTATATATTTTCAATTTTTTAATAAACTCTCGTTTAACAAAGGATGCAAGCTTTTGCCCTGTAATGCAAAAGCTACAAAGGCATATCAATGTTTACAAATATATAACACTGTAAAAGCTTAACGGAAATACAAAGGATACCTAGAAAATAGTTTAACGTAAAATTATCGCGGTAAAATTGATCATATTTATATTTTAAATAAAAATGTGCACACATAATTGATGTATGAACAAACACTATTCATAAATATTAAAACATTATTGTTTGCATTCGCGTGCATAATATTAAACGTAATGTATAGTGCGTTTTTTTTGTGAATAGCCACAAGTTAATATTTTTTTAAACCTCAATTTCGTAAAAAAAATAAATACGTCGTAAAATGCTAATACAGCCTACGACACACTAGGCAGAGATTTAACTTTTCACGTACGGGGTCACGTCTAACGAGGATCTAACAAAATATGGAACCTTAAAAGGACTTTAAAGTTTCGTTTCTTTTCGATGAAACACAAATCAAATCAATTCATTATAGATATCGTGGATTTCTTCATAGTAACACGAGTTACCTTTGCTTATAACGTATCAACTACGTTTCCCTCCTTTTACTAACCTTGTAGACAGACAATTGCGTATAATTTTTTCGATAAAAATGGGATCAATTATTCGAGCGGGCTGAAATAAGTTAACCGGGGGAATCCCCGGATGTTTGATAACTCGAGCGTTACCATACGGCAGAAGATAAAGATTCCTAAATGATATCGACGTTATTTCTTAGTCATTCAATTTGTCGCCTTTCGCCGAGTCTTAAACCGTGACGCTTTAAACACATACACAAAAATTACACACATCTTGATACCAGGTAAAAAAAAAATGGTCTACGAACTTTCTCATAGAGGAAGTTATGCGCAAAACAGTGAAACACGAAGAAGTCATGTCCAAATTACTCTGCATCATTTTTCTTTGATCTTTTGGCAGTATTTTCACACCATTGTCATGTTTATCTAATGTATTTTTTCTCGCTGATTACGAAAACTTACAAGGAATTCAAAAAACCGAATATTATAGTTTTCGAAAGTGCTTGCATGTAGTGTCACGATTGACACACAGGTGGCTCTGCATCGTGCCCTACACTACATTCGTGCAGGATCGACAGCGGTGGATGCGCGGTTGGTGTGCGGCTTCGGTGGTCCCCAGAGTCAAGCAGAATCGTTCGCGGTCACTACTTCGATGGGTGACCGCCTAGCCGTACACTAACTGACGCATTGGAACCGTTGAGCGGGAGGTCGAATTCTGAGGATTGGAGTTCGTAATCGAAGTATCGAATAGGAACATTAAGACTCAGTTGGAATGACCGGCTGTATCGGGGCAGGTTTTCCGCAGTTTCCCTGCGCCCTCGTGCAAATGCGATACAGTATGGGGGGTAACAGCGACTGCGGCCGTGAACTTTACAACTGATTTGAAGACTTGGAAAAACAATTGAGGAATAGCGGCTTGAAGGCAGAAAAATAGCCAGAGCCATAAGGGGAACATGAAAAAAAAAAAAAAACATTCGTTCATCGGTTCTCATCACCGGTCGCAAGTCGATAGACTTAATGATCGCAGTTTATAGTATGCGTGATTATCTTTTGAGTGAACAACTTTCCGACGGTTTTGGAATATTCGGAGAACTTCACAAAATCGGCGTGCACGCTCTTTTGACGTACGCAAAATCTAGAATTTGGCCCCTTAAGGAGTGAAGTAGCAATATAATAATACGCTCAAAGGGCTAAAGACGGCTGAAAAATAGTAAAGCGGTGTAGTGGATATTCGTTAAATCAAGAGTAAGCACTTATTCCCCTCTTAAAAAAGACACGACACTCGAATGATCGAGATAAATATATCGAAATAATCGAAATCGTGAAGCGCCAGTTTTCGTAGCCAATAGGGTTCGACTGTTTCATTGGTAAGATCGGCACACCTAACTTAAAAGAAATTAAATAAGCGCGAGCGAAGCGAGCGCGTTGTTGCTAGCAGAATGAAAATATACGTGGGTCCCGCGACGTAAATCGGTACACGCAAATCAGTAAAATCGGTATCTAGCTCAATGCCAAAATAGATTCGTATTTACAAAGTTATTATCGGCGAGAAGGATATCTGACCAAGATCTGATCAGGCATTAGGTCTATTCGGTATCAAAGTTGATGATGGAGCGCAAGTGAAGCGCTCGTTTCACGTTCGTTTAGCCGGAAGTAATACTGCGCCCCCTAGTGCTTTGGGTTCCGACAGACGAGTAAAATTCACCGAGGTTTCTGCGATGTTTTCCATGCTACGAATCTCCAATGAAAATGCTTGAAGCTGGAGTTGAGATGAGCCTGAGCGTCTCGCTCGTTTATCTAAGCTGGAGTCGAAATGAGCCCGAATGCGTGTTCGTTTATCTAAGCTGGAGTTGAAATGAGCCCAACGCATGCTTCTTTATAAATTCTCGCGCTCGGATGTATGTGGAACCTAACTCAGCTAGAGAGTTGAGCAAAGACCGAACGCGTGTTCATTTTTGTCCCGTGAGGAATTCCATGTTCCAGGCGCTCTGGAAGTACTCTGCGAGCGCTCGGAGTATAGGTTTACTCTGATAACGAACAGACCTATCGTCTGGATGAGGTGAAGACGGTAGCGCGTGTAGTCAGTTTCTCAATTTTCGAAACTTGACCAGGTGTACCTTTCGATCGGTAGCCGCGACGAGACACTTGTCCGTGCCGCATTCCGCTACTTTCAGCGAAGTAATAGCTTGCGTGTCCAATGCCAACTTCTTCGATTCAGCCGTTCGAAAGTTGTAGTTTTCCAAGTTGTCATAATGCTGGACGCGAAATATGTGCACCTCACCTGCGGAAAATTGAATTTACGATTGCCGAATCCGATTTGTAGAATTAAGTCAATGTGTAAAAACTGAGAAAAAAGAACTGAAACTGAGAAACGCTCAAATTTTCTAAGTGATTTGTAGAATTTTTCGTAGCACGAGACGTATAGTGTAATAGTGACTCCAAAATTTACCAGCCTTTCAATACCAGTTTGCCCTTTGGCAGAAGTGAATAGATCAATTAATGTAGTTTCAATAAATACTGAAATACTAATCGGCACTTCGGGGCAAGGAAATCATAATATAAGGTAAATGGCAAGGCGATTGTAGGTTTTCTTATTGCAAAAATGTACTATGACTCATTATCTCTTTGTTGCGAACTTTAATATTGGTTAATATTAAAGTTAATATTGAAATGTAAGCTTCATACTGATTGCAGACCAATCTACTCTTTGTCGCTTTAATAAACCTGATTATAACAGTGTGGGCAACGATGGTCATCGCCATATTTATTTCATGTGCAAAAAATATCAAGCTGTTTATCTTAATCAAGTACCTTTAAGTATTCTGCAGTAGACATTACAAGTACCTTTTCATTTTTGGTTTATCGAAAAAGGGTTATTTTTCACTCGAGCATTCGAATTCCCCTAAGGTGATCCCCATTACTCCATTCTCCCCCACTGGTCTAAATCCTATTAGCTCGGTAAATATTTAGTAAGTAATACACACCTGAACTCAATCCCAATATGAGAAGGACAACGTGGTAGAGGATCGCCGTCACCGGGGCGCTAAATCTTTGTAAACTGTCATACATTTTCCATTGTCGTCCAGCGATGGAAAATCCGAAGTGACGAATTTCTGAAAAACAAGAAAAAAAAATGAATTAAAAATCGGTATACGCAAAGGGAATAATCAAAAGGCCCTTGACTTACGATATTGTATATTTGTATGCGAATATGCTTACCTCCGATACAAGCCGCGACGCACGGCTTGAATGTCAAGTAACAACGATTCGATTCTGCCGGCTTGCGAATCATGAATGGCCGCAGTGTGTATGTTTCGGTTTGCGTTTCACCATATTTAATGTGATGTTTGCCCTCCGCCCACAGCATCACCTAGATAATCAGCACAATAATGTATTCGTCATTCAAAAAAATTTCATATCTGCGACTGATAATAAAAAAAGTGATAATCAAACATAATGATTCCAAAATACTGCCGCCCATACAAGATTCAATAAGGACCAATAAGTATTAAACAAAACAGAAATAAGACCATTTAACAGAACAATTTGTCAGGGTACTCAAATTGAAACGCTGATTTGTTTTAATTTTTTTTCTATTTAGAGCTGAAATTTATTTTGCAGTACTCGTGCTTTTTTTAACTCGGATGTTTTATAGAAAATATTGAACATACATAAATATGGATTCTTTATTATACTTGGTCTTTTTGTATTTTTTAATAAAGAAGGTTACAAACTTTTGAAATGAAAAACTGAGGAAAAAAGACAGCTTCGTATTTTTTTACATGGTAATTAAATAATAAGTGCCTGCCTTGTCTCCGTCGGAGCCAACTGCTACATATTTCTCCTTGAAATTCAATCGAAGACGCCTATGATCCGTCGGCGTTGATTCTATCCATCGATCGACATGCAGCATCGCTTCGTTTTGCTTACCGCCGGCTTCGTCGACCGTATAAAAATATTCGAAGCTTGAGCTGTGAAGAGTTGTCAATTTTATTTAGTTTAATGTTGCACAACACCGGTGATGTTCATCCAAAATATTTTTATTTTACGGAAAATGCATAAATTGTAAGTCACACCTTATCAATGAACCTCGGGAGACCCGACGGTTGTATTTTTCTGTCTTTCCGTTTACATCCCAGTATTTTATCTTGTTATTGATGCACACCGATACAGCTGTAAGATCGCTACCTAGAATATAATTAACGACTCCATAACTATGTTAATTAAAGCACAATTTTTCCAAATTAAATACCCGACGTAGTCGTCACTATAAATTACAGTAGAACCTCAATTATTCGAGCCATGACTCCGTTTATCTGAACCCTCGGTTATCCGAACGTTAACGCGAAACATTGTACATTGTTGCTCGCCGCGGCAGGAGTTGCGCCCGCTATCAATCGTATTGAAGCGCACGTTTCCTGTTCCAGCGTCAATACGCTCGTACACTCCCAGGTAGCACAAAAAAATTAGTTATCAGAATGTTATCTACATGAGTTACATATGTCCGTCTGGACGGTATCCGAAAGTTACCTCCCATCCAAAAAGTTAACTTTTGGACGTAGGATAGCTTATAGTTACCATCCGGACGGACATACGTAACCCATTTAGATCACCTTCTGATAACTAATTTTTTTGTGCTACCTGGGCTGTCTTTGCCGAGCAGTTTCACCCACCATCGCAGAGTCAGACAGCGCGCATCAGCGACTAGTTTCAATACCAAATCGTTCGAATCGCCTTACAAACGTAGTTCACACTGAAGCGGCTTCGAGATTTCGTTGCTGAAAAGCGCGTAACTAGCGTTCGGCAATAAAAAATGGATGACTTTATTTCACAGAACCCTTGAAATAAGACTTCGATGTTGGAATATTGTTAAAAATATGTTTTGAAGTTTAATAAATACTGTCATTTCATTTATGTTTTATTAATATACCGTGTATAATGTCGTAAAAAAATGGTCGTTTCGATTATTTGAATTTTTCATTATTCGAACTAGACCCGGTCCCAACGGGTTCGGATAATCGAGGTTCTACTGTAAAGAAAGGAAACGATAACAAATGTATAACAAAAGTATGAAATAATTATAAATCTGACCTTCTCTCCAGAATTGTAAATCGCGTACAGAGTCTCCGTGGTTTGCTTTGTAAATTGGTGTATCGCTGAATTTTGTGATGTCATAGAAAGCAACGTATCCCTCTGAATCGCCAATGGCGACCATTTTGTCTGCAACAATACACAAATATTCAATTTATCTGTAAGTCAGTATTGCGGCACCTAATTGTGAAGAACTCGGTACGGAGAAAATTCACAAATAAATATAGCGTATACGGTGTGTAAGTAACTGTGGCGGACGATACAAGCGCCTCTCTATGAGCAATTCTCGCAGTTATTAAATGCAATTGCTACAACCAGAAAATTAAATTATTGCAACGTCAGATTCATGGTTTTGCAACCTTTACACCTTGGATAGATTTTGGACATTTTCACACGTCCTTGGACATTTTATATGGCAGTATTACGTGTCAAAATGTTTTATTTCCATTTTTTTAGGTATAACGTCAGCTGCGCGATACGAGTTGTTACACCCAATTATTGCTACCGGTGGCCGCGGGATTGGCGCGTCGAGCGTTACTTACACAGCATATAGAAGTGAAGCCAGCGAGAATTCATTGGTGAATAATTACTAAGTTAAAGAATAGTTATACGAGATTTGAAAAAAATAACATTAATGAAGCCACGTTTGCTAGTAATAATATGTGAAAACTTAAAAACATGTATGACAATTATTTTTACAAAGGTTGATTACACGTAGGAAAAAAAATGGATGTATCAGTAACAAACAAACACGTACTCAAGGCAGCAACGCAGGTTACGCGCTCGGAATGCCGATCGTGAGGCAAAGCCGCGAAAGTTTCGGTCACTGGGATCTTTCGTGTAAGTGTCTGCCACTCGATCCAGGAACTGTACAACGAGATCCATATATAAGGATGCTTGTTTGACTCGTGAAAGTCTGCGCTGCTCAAATCCGGATGATATTGTTGTTCCAGTATGCCACTCCAAAAACGTTCCGGTATACTTTTCACGCACTTTTCATACCACTTGTCTCCGGTTTTCTGTGTTTGAAGGACATAAAAAAATTAATTATTTCGACGATCCCACTACGGAAATTCGGAATAGTTTAACTCAAATTAAGTGATTCCGATCAAGTTAAACCAGACGTTATTGAATTATAGAAAAATTCACACAACACGTTTCGTGTTATGGAATCTCGCAACACTTTATTCAATTATCTTCATTTTTTTCAGTGAGTTCGGTTTAATACTATTAATTATGCAGACCATGTTATCGATCTTACTCATCTAAAAATGTCTGCATCAGATTCCAGAAATTGTCATAAAATTGTCTCCCGTTCTCTTGCGATATAAAATAGTACATTACTCCACGAGGGCGAAAAACATTTTTCTAACGAGTGTGAGTTTGCAGCACGAGCCGAAGGCGAGTGCTGTAATCACACGAATTAGAAAAAGTGTTTCGCACGAGGGATGTACGAAATTTTTCATCACAAGGTGCGAAAATGGCGGTTTTACGGGGGCGTAATGGTCATCGGCGAAGATGACGATTTTGCGACGCAAGAAATGTGGTTATTTTAACGAAATCGAAAAAAAAAAGTATCGTATGCCACAAGGGAGGAAGTGCATTTTCACCTCGTGTGAATTTCTGCCCTCGCTTCGCTCGGGCATCAAACTTCACACTCGGTGAAAAAACGCGCGTTCATCCCTTGTGGCACTTTCCTCCTTGACCATTGTATCAAATTAATTATTGCACCTCTAAATTTGACTGGTCATTTTTACGTAAGATAACAGTTACGGAGGAAGTGAGATGTTCAACGATGGAGAAGTTCTTCCAAAACGACAACTCTAAAATGGGGATATAGACCTTTTTTAACTGGAATAAACTAATACTATTAATTTATTTTTATGAGATTTACCTGTAGTATTTGCGTTATTATTCCATACCAACTTTTGGATACTCGCTTCAATCTCACGAGTTGAATCGGGTCTGCATCTTTCTCAAATTTCTCCAGAATTATTTCCCAGATTTCTACGGGAAACATGTTGGTGCAATCTTTCTGAAAGAAAATTACAACGTCAATAAATAATATGCTTCTGTACACATTGAACACTACCTACGATATACCGTAATACAAAACTAGCCGTAAATTTGTGGTTTAGGGTAGATATAATAAAAAAAATCCGCACTAATTTCGTAATGATTCTTTCTTAGACTGCATTAATAATGTAACAATTAATAAGTATGAAAAATATACTTGAGATTATTTCCTGACAATGAAAGATCATTAAAATGTTCGGTCGAGTTCAAATTTTGTAAGATTTGGACACCTGGACAGAATTGTAATTAAGAAAAACGGCAGGTAGTTAATGTTCTGTTTTTAGTCGAAAATCGAGCTTTTTTTATAACGGATCGACATTTTTATAATTTCCAAAAATAATAAAAAAGTATCCGGTCATTAGATACAGTTTTATACAAGTACATTAATAATTGTTTAAAAATAGTAACTCGTTGAGAAATTCAATGACCCACGCTTACTCTGGATTGACGGGAAAACGCTTACCGTTTGCAGATTATAAAAATTCTAGTGCTATACGAACAAACACACGTGACAGAACGATTCCTTATTTTTGTCCCCAAAACTCACAAGAACCCGTTAAAATATGCAATTTAATCATTATCGGCTAACTCTTAACCACACCTGAGTTGCTATGCAAGTGACCTTCTTCGGTCACGAGCTCCTTCTTATATTGCCGGAACCAACGTTGGAAATGGCCTCAGGTAAAAACCCACCCGAACAATGATCAATGGTAACGTACAATTGAACCGAGTAACAGGTACTAAATTAACATCCATACCTATCACCAGTATCGTTTTCAATGCATTTCCTTCCGATAAATTTTTGGCCCAATAATTGTTTCGTCGAAATCAAACTGTACGAAATTATGATTGGCTGGTTAAACCGATATAAAAGTAGGACGACGAAGAAGATGATGGTCGACTGCAACCTGTAATTGAATATTCCAGAGCGTTCGTAATAAATTTAACATTATATCTTCATCGATATTTATTACTGACCACTTAATTGATTTGAAAAAATTTATTTCTATTGCGTCATGCAAGATTTGTGGCAAGCTTGGTATGGTTTTTGTAAAATGTTTTGTTTCATTCGTATATTCATTACCTTCGCTTCGTAGATATGGAAAACGATTCTGGTCAGGCACCACGTAACGTAAAAAATATCCGTAAATAATACAAAATTGTCTCATTATTTTTAAAAACTCGTGTTTCATACTTCAAGTATCGCGACACAAAAAGGGTTAATCGAAATCTGTAAAATAAATGAGTTTCATTTCGTCTCAAACATTCTTTGTTATTTCTTCATCGTATGAAGGTGTTCGGGAGCGAAGAGTATTGTTTTTAACGTTGAAATGAAAAATTGGTACTTGCAGATAGGCAAAAATGTCGCGTTGAGCACAAATTAAACTTACGCATTCTTTTATAGGTGTTTCTTCTTTGTAAGAAGTAATATGTACCAGATGTCCTTGCAAAATTGAAACATCTGTAAGTCAAAAACAATTTGAAGTGGCAAGACGAATTTCGCCAGATCCCAGGTAGCACAAAAAAATTTGTTATCAAAAAGTGATCTAAATGGGTTACATATGTCCGTCTGGACGGTATCCGAAAGTTGCCTCGCATCCAAAAAGTTAATTTTTGGACGTAGGATAGCTTATAGTTAACATCCGGACGGGTTCCAGCCGTGAATATAATAATAATAATAATAATAATAAATAAATTCTCTGTATTTGCTGTTTCATGGATCTTAAGAAATTCGACAATCTCTTCTGCAAAAAACTATCAATATGTTTGGTAATTAATGTTTCTACATAACTTTTTCACCCTCACTTTCTATCAGAAGTCCCGGAGTGTAAACAAAATCAGCCTCAAACACATTTTCCGTATCATTCAATGTAATGTCGCATGGCCATGAACTTGTAAAAATTATGTAAAAATTTGTTTTTGCTGCCCGTCTGTTCTAATATCAATCTGTGGTCATGTAACAGCAAGGTGTTAAACGATCATCGTTGCTATTCAGTATTTCTTTTTTTTTGTGACATTTTAGCAAAAATTCACAAAAATGCAGCTTACACAAAAATTATCCAGACCATTATAGTTAGTACAAATAATCTACAAAAATATGCCATGTTTTATGTTAGACCATTGCGTGAACTAGATATACTCTTTATCGTACACAGTTATAGATATGTTTGTATACATGCAATTTTTCCTTCCAACTTGAGGCTATCGATCCACAAACACGATTGTGTCTCAACATCGGTGACATTTATTTACAGTCCCTCGTTATCCGCAATCCATAAGACGTGCAAGATTTACCAGATATTTTTAATTATAAACATAGCAATCGATTACTGTAATTTCAATATCTTTCCATGTTTCAGTATCTTTCATGTTTTTCCATGTTTCTAACTTAAAATACATAAGCGTATAGCAAGAGACAAACGCTGTGTCACTCATAAAGAGACACGTGCTATGTCATACAACACATTTAATCCCCACATCAATAAACTCTTACGACTGACGAAAATCTGCGTTATGACCTACGATGGTAAATCTTTCACGTTGACAATGAAATGTCCTTCAAGCTTGTCCGGTACCATTGTTTCCACCAATATTGTATCTAAATGAAGAAAGAACATATATTGATCATATATTCGGGCATTGAACGACTTGAAAAATGCACATACCGCGTAGACGCAATTTTATTTTCGTGACCGACGACCATATTTGTCCATAGCGGGACGGGAGTTTATTGCAGCGTTCTATAACTTTTGACGATCAACAATGTACTCCGAAAAACTTTTGACAATTTCATTTTATTATTGACATAGCTAGACGCCGGTTTGTCGTGCGTCGTGCGAAACCATGGGTGACTTAACCTCGATTGACGAGAGAGGCTTATGGGGGCTTTCCATCGAGCCTTTCCATCGTGGAAATGCTTACCTTATAATGACGGATTTATTTGATTGGTCCATTCTGTCAGATGATGCTAGTATCTGACAAAAGGGACCATTCAAATCATTCCGTCATATTAACGTAGTCATTTTCAAGTACAACATTTTTACCGGTAATTAGAATGGACTGAAGTTGACCTAAACTAGTAACTGATTTTTGCGTAAACTTCGAAGGGTACAACGAACTCCATATTAGGCATTTGTGCTGTTTAGCTAACCTAAACAGCACATGTGCATTGGCTATCCGGTTAAATGACTGTGTTTGATTATGATATTTGAACGGCAGTAATTTATCCACCAGCGCCATCGCGGGGATCCCCCACCGTTCTTCGTGGCATACGTTTTTTACTTAACACTTACACACACTTACCGAGTTTCCACCATGAGTGAAATCGGGCCGAGATTTACTCTGAACAAGTGGACAAATTCTAGTAGACTCAAAATTCACTTATAGGATTGGCTATAGACGAGCAAGTTTCGATTTAAGGGGCTGCTGGAGCTGTTTTTTTTCCTTTTTTTTAACTGGCTTTACCTGTTTTATCGACGGACCTAGACCATTTTTCCGTTCCGACTTAGCGTTGTTAATATGCTACACATATGCGTCAAATCATGTAGGTTTATGACATTGACATAAACGCTTCGGTGTGCAGTCGAATTTTAATTGAAAACTTACAAGGAATTAAGAAAACTGAATATTATAGTTTGCGAAAGTGCGTGAACGTAGTGTCACGATTGACGTACAGGTGGCTCTGCATCGTGCCCAACACACATTTGCGCCGTGTTTATCGGCTCTGATCACCCGTCGCAAGTCGATAGCCTAAATGATCGCAGTTTACACTATGCGTGATTATCTTTTGAGTGAACAAATTTTCGACGGTTTTGAAGTATTCGGAGAACTTCACGGAATCGGCATGCACGCTCTTTTGATATATGCGAGATCAAGAATTTTTTTATATTCAACAGAACGGATGCTGCAGACATTTCAGCGGCCATGTTGGTTTTCGCGACAGTTTATAATATTCGATTTTTAATTACGGTTAGCCTAGGGATTTTTTATATAGTGAGGTTGTACGTTAACTGAATCTTGATTCCGGACACTTATCCGTTGCCCCCTAGACTCACGTGTTTTTCCCGCTTTTTTTTGTTTCCTTTGTGTTATCATTGGGCGCCAGAAAAACAAGCGGCGGTTCCAGCAGAACAGCGCAGTGCCGTTCAGACATGTTCAGCGCGTTGAAATCCATCGAGCATGCTGCGTATCTTCAACGTGTAAAAGGCCTATCACATTTTCACGTTACTGAATAAACGTTTTGAGATTCGTGAAAGTGGTTGCAAAAATGCCGAAAAGTAAGCGAAAACGTAAGGCCCCATTCGGAAGCCAAAAGCGGAAACGTACGGAAAGTGGTCGATTTTCGGGCACAAAGAAGCCGAAGAATGAAATACCAAGCGATCAGACGGATCAGAACGCGACGACCGCGAAAGGGTCTCGCGCCGATGACGAAAAAACTGTTGTACCGCAGACTTCGAGTAACAAAGTCGAAAACATCGACGCGCCAGTAAAACCGGCGGATGACAAGAATGCAAACAGGTAATATTTTATCAAGATTTGAATAACTCGGTTTTATTCAATTTTTATGTCCTATGCTTCGGGGAGTCAAAGTCTATATTGGAATTAACATAAAACTCTATTGCCAATGTAGGGTCGTCGAACTACGAAACATGCCGATGAACGAACCGCAGAGCGTAGAGAACGAGGCAACTGCGAAAAGATCACACACTAACGAGAAACAAATGGTCAAGGGGCAGGCACCAAACGACAAAGTCGCATATCTCGACCCGCCAGGCAAATCAATCGATAAAGTAGAAAACCGGTAAGATTTCATCCGGATATTTATTTATTTATTTATTTATTTATTTATTAATCAACGGGATAAATCCTTTTGCAAAATATAAAATATAGCCTGTTTAACTTAACAAATATAATGCGTAAATATTATAGTGAATAACATGTTTTATTACATAATTCTATTGATATTTATAATTGATATAATAGATATTTATTACATAATTATTATTTTTATTAATATTTACAGAAAGAATGTTAAACTTATTTTATCTGCTTCAGAATATTTGTACATTTGTACATCATTACATTATATGGACAAGTGTTTATCAAGTTTGTTCTTAAATTGGTTTAGTGTCCTAGACTCGACAATCGTTGCCGGCAGCGCGTTCCACGCACTAACAAACCCTGTTTGACAGCACATTTTTCCAGGGGTTTCTTTGAAAGGGTCTCGCCTCCAGCTTCGCCCTGTGCCCACGGAGTTGCGGATTCCTCGCTGGTTGGAAGATCTCGAGACCGCTTATTGCATAATGCCCATATATAATTCTATTGAATTTTATGTCCATCACGTTGAATTTACATAACATTTTTTTTTTAATCTCCAGAGCCGCCGAATTATCCACAAAGCCGCTCAATGAAACCACAATCGTTAAGAAGGAGATGGCAGTAAAAGGGTCGCACGCCAACAAGAAGAAAACTGTTGAGGCGCAGACACTGAAAAAAAAACAGGAATACGTCGACACACCAGAAAAATCGGCGTACGGCGATTTTAAAATATATCTTACATATCATCCAGATATTTATTATGCACCTCTATTTGATTTTATTATCATCGTTTCGTAGACTGAAAATCTGTATTTGAAATTAATATTAATTTTTTTTTAACTCATCCAGGGGCATTGAATTATCTACCAAGCCAAAGAATGAAACTATGGGCATTGAGAAGGAGACAACGGCGAAAGGGTCACATGCCAAGAAGAAGAAAACTGTTGAGGCGGTGACACTGAATAAAACAGTGGAATACCTCGACACACCAGTCAAATCGCCGTACGACACAAAAGAATACAGGTAACATATCGTCCAGATATTTATTATGCAATTCTATTTGATTTTATATTCAATTTTTTTTTTCTTCTATATTTGATTTTTTTATTTATTTATTGTACTTTATTTTACATTAATTTACTTATTTATTTATTTAATTATTTGTGTATACAATTTTTTTGTATAAAATTTGTGTTGGAAATAGTTGTTGTATGTAAAAAAATGTTGCTTCCGTTCAGGGTCATCAAGCTACCGAATGGCTTAAAAGTACTGTTGATTGCTGTACTGAATGACCCGCGCACAGAGGGAGAACGGGAATCGGACAGCGACGGTAAGATTGTTAATTTGTCATTCCGTATGGATCTTTGCTAAATTAACATCGGAGCCTCACTTTCGGTGGTATGTTTGTCATAAACGTCATGAAGAAAAATTACAAGCAGATATTCCTGTGTCACTAGTAAATTTTTCAAAACTTTTTATCATTTGCCGATGAAGAAAGTTAGTGAAATATTTTCGTGGGGAGAGAGAGATACCGCAATTAGAAAAAAATAATTCACACCGCTTGACGTACATTTTCAGATTCCGAGATGAGTATTAGTAAGGCTGTCTTCAAGCCGAGGGATTCACGCTTCGAAGAAGGAATTCGTGGTGAGCTCGCACGGAATTATTATTATTTAATTCCAATAAATCTTTTTCTGGTCAGGAATATTTATCGTACCTATTCAATTTTCTACCGTCCAAGCTTGAATTTGACCACCAAATAATATGGTTAATTGTTTTTTAAACTTTAAGCTTCCTGCGGCGTGTGTATCGATGTTGGCAAGTTCAGCGACCCGCCAGGAATTCCACGCATGGGCGAATACTTGGAACGTCTGGTAGCCAATGGATGTGAAAAATTTCCAAAGGTACCCGCATTTTGTTGGAGAGCCTGATTTTCTTTTTTTCTCACAAACCGGACTTCCATCAATTTCCTTTGTCTTTTTTTTTTCTGTATCGCAGGACAAACATTGGATATTCAAGTCAGCTTCCGGTGGTCGCTTTAACAACGTCACCCAGAGTGATCAAACGGTCTTCACCATTACTGCGGTCGAAGAACATAGTCTTGAGGAAACTCTCGATTGGCTTGCCCAACTCTTTATCAGTCCTCTTATGAAACGCGAGGATGTACCCATCATACGGCAGAAAGTTGGTATGTGCGAGCCCAAGTCACTTCAGCTAGGAATCCTATCGTCTGTAATATTATTTAATAATAATAATACTTTATTGATAGATATTCATGAGTATGAAAATAAACACTCTTACATTTTTACATACTCAGATATAATACAAATTTAATATAATGTCATTGGTACTTCTTTTCGTACAAAATACTGTTTCTCAAACAACATGAATAGGTGATCTGAGCGCTCATGCGCAGTTTGCAACCGCGATTCTTAACTCAATCTATTCTATCAATTAATGTGCGTAGTGATGCACAGTTTTCTCGAGTTTCTTTTCGTGTAAAGGAGATGCTCTACGTTTTGTTTAGTAGAAGATCTAATGACTGTCTTTTAAAACCTTTTTATTTCCAACTTCACCTGATATTGAGAGGCACAGCATTGAAGCAGTTAATTCGTACAAAATAATATGCAATTCTTCCGACCGCTTTATTTCACTTTACTTTTTTTGTAAGCTGCAATCGTTAGCATTTGACAATTACTTGTGTTACTCGTTGTTTGTAAAATATGTATTTATTTGTTCAGTTTTTTACTGTACAAGCGCTTCGCATAATTTACAGCTCGTAAAGATATTTTCTTTGGCACAGTAATCAAAAGTTATGAGTGATATATGATAGAAGTTATGATTTTTAACAGCGATGATAGCAGATGTGCTTAATCTTTTAAAGTTATGTTATTCATCTCAACGTACGTTACTGTACAGAAGAGCGAAACCGCGGCGAGTACGAGTACTTGCGGGACTTGGAATCCACCAAGAGAGAGGAGCTCTTTCGAAGCCTGGCACGGCCCGGACATCCAGCAACAAAATTGGGAGAACGTAAGCCCGCCCTTAAGCGGAAACTGACAAATGAAAAACTGCACGAGGAGCTACTGAAATTCAAGGAGCGCCATTACAGCGCACACAGAATGATTGCCGTGATAGAGGTTCGCTCGAAACTAATATAATATTACCCGTAAAATATTGCGTCTGTACGATCAACTGTAACGTCACCGACAGCAAAAGATTGTTATGCATGTATTTAACTAAAATAAGTAACTTGATAAAGTTATAAATATATGCAAAATATAATTGCAAAAAAGGTCGTTATTCCTGGCAAATGATAATTATTTTGCGATAAATGATTTTTTGAAACGGCACGGACAAATAAAAGTTTATACTCAATCAATTATCTGTTTATGTCCAATAGGCCAAGTTTCCATTGGATACTCTGGAAAAGCATGCGATAAAATACTTTTCCGCCATATCCAGCAACGGCTTGCCGCCGGAGGATTTCTCGCAGTTCAAAGACGTCGATCCCTTCGACCAAGCGGGAAAATCGCAAATCTACAGAATGACCGCATACAGAAACAATTTTAACGTAAGTTTCGTTAATCGTTGTGACTGTTAATTGTAAATTAGAATCCACTGAGTTTCTAATTATTGCTTTCAGATTGAGATGAGGTGGACGATGCCGCCGCTTCACGAGCATTACAGGACTAAGCCTCATCACTACCTCGCACGGATATTGCGACACGAGGGCAGAGGCTCGTTGTTCAGTTATTTGGAACAAAAAAAGTGGTGTCTCGATCTGTCGGCCGGCATCGGCAAAGATTCATTCGAGAACAATTCATTGTACACGACGTTCATACTGTCTTTGACTGTCACGGACGAGGGTAATCAACACATGTGGCAAGTTATCGATGCCGTTTATGCCTACATTAACATGATCAGGGAGGAGGGCTCGCGAAAGTCCATCTACGACGAAATACAGAAAGTTGAAGCGAAGCGTTTCAGGTAAAGTTGTCAGCTTGAATATCCATATCGACACTGTACAAATACATTGTAAATTTAATGTACTGGAACTTGAAATTTTCTCAACATTACTTACATTAATTGAACATTAATGTACTTTCTTTGTAAAGTTATAATATCAGATATTAAAATTACAAATGTTTGTATTAAATTTACAAAAATTGTGATTAAAAATAAAAATCTTACTGTGAAATTGCAACGCACTTGTGCGTTTTAGAACCGGTTTATGTAAAAAGCTTCCAATACCGTTCATTAATTGTGAAACAATTTTTTTTTTTACTCTAGCTTTTCTCGATTTTTCAATTCGATTTGATTTAACTATATTAGTGATAATAATATTTAATATTAATTAATATTTAATGAATAAATGAATATTTTGATCCACTCACTTAGGTTCCGTCCCAGAATACTGAACGAGGACATATTCGAAATATGCACAGTAGCGCGCTTGTATCCTCCGGCTGATTGTATTACTGGAAAAGTACTATATTTCGACTACAATCCAGACACGATAAAGTCGTGCGTGGATCTGTTGACCCCGGAAAGGTCCAAGATAATCTATCTGGAATACAGTGAAAATCCATGGGATTCATCTATGCCCGAAGCCGTAAAAACCAATGACACGTCGTTGGTCAACCGTTGGAAAAACGTAGCTCCTATACCTGGACTGCATCTTCCGGAAGCAAACGCCTTTATTACCGAGGATTATCCGGTCAAGATTCACGAGGATGACTTTTCAGAGATTTGGTTCAAACGCTACAGGGAGAATATGGATGAAACCTGCTTAAAAGTGCAGTTCATGTCACCGTTGCCGTTTGTATCAACGAATAAGTAAGTAGAGTAGTTTTTAAAAAACACTTCAAAATAATAATAAAAAAGAAAAAAAACTTTGAAATCCCATATAATCCAAATTTTTACGTGAATCATTACGAATAAAAAGCAAGCGCTACTTTCCCTTATTTTTGCTTCGTTCCCATAATTTATAGACATTTCTTTTAGTGAGCCCAATACACACATGCATTCATCAGGATACGACAAAAAATATATGTCGAACTATTCTACATAACAAAGACTTTGTACACACGTTTTTTTTATCGAAAAGTAGAAAGAAATGAATAATTTTAAAATGTACAATGCGTTTTCAGTTTCATCGGGCTGAACTTGTTCGTATCGATATTGAAGGATCTGCTGTGCAAGGAGCATTGCGAAGTTCATCGGGCCCCGAATGGTCTCTGGGTGGGAGCGGAAAATTACAGTCGGGGATTGTCGGTAATAAAGAAAATACTTCACATAGAAGTTACACAAAAAAAAAAAAAAAAAAACGAAAAATATTATTAATTCGTTATTGCGTAATTCCAGTTATTGATGAAAAAAGTAACCATTTGCATAACCCACTGCTGGCATCTGATCACAGAAGATCTTTTCGAGGAGAAGAAAAAGATCCTTCAGCAATCATATTCCGTTGATCTGAAAAACCCTACCAAGCTGGCCGAGTAAGTTTCAAGTTAAACACAATCTTATGGAACAAAAATATGAAAACCAGGCATATAATGTTTGCGAAGCTTACACTTTTCCCGGCACATATGCTTTCAAATTAGTTGTTCGAGCTTCCTGTGATACCAATAATTTATCAAATATTTCCAATAAAAAAAAAATGAAAAAAATCAATATGTTAACATTTATTGATTCTGTCTCTCGTATCTAATGACATTTTTTTTGTCAGTAAAAGCAAACATTCTGGACGTAAAATAATCTATGATAATATATAATTGTTATAATATGTTATATTGTTATATACTTCAGCAGTCACGAGTAGAATGGTTTTTATTCAAGTAATAATCCAATGATGCGACTAAAAGAGATTCATGCAAAATAAAAAAATAAAATCATTAGATATGTATGAAATGGGTTCAATTGATATGAAGTACGTTAATTTTGTGATTAATATGTTTTAGAAACTTGGAATCGGCGATTTTATATGAGAACTACGAGACACGTATCGATCTGCTCGAGTCTCTATGTAATCTTGACTTCCACGAATTTTGCGAATTCGTCAAAAAATTCACCGTCCACATGCGCATTCAGTGCTTCGTCCAGGGAAGCATGAGGGCCGCCGATATCATCGAAACTACACGGAAATGCGTTGAGATAATTAATTGTCGACCTCTTTCCCCGAGTGATTTGCTTCCGACCGGTACCAACAAGATCCCTCGAGGAGTGCGTTGCCTAAGAGTAAAAAGTTTCGACGGGACTTGTGCAAATTCCGTTGTGCTGAATGTGTATCAGTTCGGAGCTCCGTCCGCAAAATTGGCCGCGATGATCGACTGTTTTTGTGTACGTAACACATGTCACTAATTTTCGATGCAAAAATTATTTACGAAAATAAAAATGGTCATTATTTTCAAATTGGTACAAAAATAGTAAAACAGATGTTCATGGTAAAAAATTACCGTCATATTATCGAAGGTCCGTCGTTATAAATTTTAGCTCTTAACTTTTTGCCTCAAAAGGACGCTTTATTGTTCATTTACAAAAATTATTATTCATTATTCGGACATATAATTTTGCAGATAATATTACATAAATGTTGACGTATAATATGGATTATTTGGGAATTCGTGAAAATAACAAATCGCAAGGTTCATAAAAAATTTCATTAACGATAACATTGCAAAATGGGTTTCGCCGTTCAAATCATTTCCGCGTCACTGCATTAGCATCGTTTTAACGCTGTCGACGTTTTTTTTTCAGTACGTCGTGATGGGATATTTACCCACTGAAGATTATCTCGTCAACGAGTTCAAAGCAGGCCAGTTCGGTTATACTATTACGAGCGAAACGAGCAAATCGAAAACCGTCGAAGAAATCGACGAGGATATCGAAGATTATCGCGAACTCGTCAACGATGTGTTCAAAGGGATGTCGACGGAGGATCTGCTCGACATAAAAGATGCCATGATAGAGGAGAAAATGAAAGAGTGGGCGGTGCTCGACGAGGATTTGGAGAAGAAAGCAAAGGCAAACTGGAACACGATAATGGAGAACGAATACGATTTCAACGTAGCCCAACGTCTTTTGGACATAATCGATTCAATGACACTCGAGGAACTGAGAGCGTCGATGATGCAGTTGAGTTCGAATGTCACCGGTCGCGGTTCCAGCAAACTGAGCATCCAAATTGTCGGACATAACGAGCCTATGACGAAATCCACGGTTGCCGGCGCCGGAAAAGCTCGTAAGTAAATTTGTAAATTCAATAATGTATCCCTCGAAACAACATTGTAGGACATACAGCATACGTGATTATCGTACGACATGTTACGCGGTTATTCCACAGGCGCGAGATTCAATGTCAAAGTATCAAACTTTGCATTTGAATTTTTATGTGGGAAATACTTTCTTTTTTTGTAATGAATGCGATTCAGAGACCGTAGACTTTTCGGGAAAAAGCAAAGCATTAGCGGATGTACAATTTAATACCGCGTCCGATGATGCTTCCGTTTAATCCGAAACATCAACCGGTTTTACCTGGCATTGATTCGAAAAATGCATCCATCTCTCTCGTACTCATATGCCACGTGGTACATCTTTCGCATGGCCTCAGCATGTGAAACACCTTCTCAGCGTGACTAAGCGTGGCGCTCTCGCACTCCACATTATTTCACATGGTCTTAATATGCTTACACGCATAAAATTTGTCATTTTGATTTTAATCATGCAATATTCGATATTGAAATATCACACTTTGCATTCAAACTTTTTTTCTAGAAATACTTTATGTTTTCGGGGAACCGTATTGACATGTAATGTGACTGCTAAGGCACAAAAGAGCCTATTTTGCATCATTTACCATGTAAAACAATATGGGTTACTACACCCCTTTGCTTCTTAGCGGTCGATATATATCGCGTGACTAAAACCATCGTGTTTTACAAAAGGGTAAAACAAAAGACGAATTTCATGTTTGCAGGCACGCTCAATAGAGCGTGACTGCAAACATGAAATTCGTCCTTTTCTTTTTGATCAGGCGATATTTTTCATAAAAAACACAGGACGCATCGATCTCGAAAATCTCGAAATGCGAGATAAATAGATCGAAAATATAAAAATCGTGAAATTTGTGGGATAGGCTCTATAGTCCGCTTGTTTAAGGTAGACCTTGCAGTACAGCCAATCGAGTACTAAGATTCCAAAAAATTGTTCGTACGCGTTTTAAAGGAAAAATTAGTATGCACTAAGGTGGATCTGTATCAGAGATAAATCCTACTTGACGTAGAAAAATAACTGAGCTTACGCCAATAAATTCTCAATCATATTTACGCATTGAAAAAAAAAAGTATCAAATATGTCATTTTCGTGTACAAAGAACTGTAGAAAATCTTAGCACTCAATTGACTTGGTTGTCCTAAAAGATCTACTTTAAACATCAAGTGTGTTATGCCAAGCCTGAAGCGTTGTTAGGAAAGGGGCGGTCTTTTCCCCTTGTTGTATGACTAAATGTAAAAGTTCTTCGACTTCACAATAATATCGATCCATCTTTCCAGAAGAACCGAGCGAGTATACTCTAAAGTACTTAACTCGCTTGTCCAAAGACAAAAAGAAGCCAGGGTGTAACTATTACGTCACTGATTACAAACACTTCAAGCGCAGCCTCAAGTTCTGCCCGTTGGAAAGATTCTCCATCCAGCGATCCTTCGATACAACGAGCGACTAACAGTTACACATTTGCGTGACGTTACGCGATGATATTTTATACCGTTGTTAGAATGCCTGTGAATTTCGACAGGAAAAAAACGACCATTCAAGCGAGGAAGATACCACTTCCGTGTTGAACGGAAATTACGACTGCTGAAATTGAGTCGTTCCCGGAAGGGCTTGATGAACGTTTCTGTATTCGCGAAAGTTTATCCATTTTTTTTTCTTCAATCAACGGGGCTGAAAAAATCACCCATTGGAGCATTTTTACGGAAAATATTACAGCAGTTCAACTGCTCTAAGTTGTAATCACATTGCTTAATGTGACGTATTTATTGTTTCTCAAAATATGATAAGAGAGTGTTTTTTTAATCATCGTTAAGTACATTTATTTTAACGCAATGACTTTTGTGTATTTGAAATATGTGTATTTGCCATTAGAGGTTACTAGAATAAAGTTGATTTGTTGAAACTTAACGGTTATGAAGAATTCGATCTATATTCTATGCTATATATACAATAAAGTTTCAAGGTCATCGATGACTTCTGGGACGCCGTTCGATTTTAAGATTTGAGATTCATTGTCGTGACACTACGTTCATGCACTTTCGCAAATATAATATTCTGTTTTATTAATTTCTTGTAAGTTTTCAATCGAAATTCGACTGCACACCGAAGCGTTCATGTCAATATCATAGTCCTGCATGATTTGACGCATATGCGTAGCATATTAACAATGCTAAGTCGGAACTGAAAAATTGTGTAGGTCCGTCGGTGAAACAGGTAAAGCAGGTTAAAAAAGGAAAAAGAAATAGCTCTGGCATCCCCTTAAGAGCATGTGAAACACTATGAAGTGTGAGCGAGATAGCATCAGTGGCGCTCTCGACGGAGCGAGAAAGACACGTTGAGAACGTGTTTCACATGCTCTTAACAATGCTAAGTGGGAACTGAAAAATGTTCTAGTTCCGTCGGTAAATCCGGTAAAGCAGGTTAAAAAAGGAAAAAAAAAACAGCTCCGGCATCCCCTTAAGCAAGCGATATCCACGGTACAAATGAGAGTAAGTCGCGCGCTCTCGCTGGTTTGATTCTCTGTTCTTCCCAGTGCTCCGTGGTGGGATTGCTTCCTCTCGCGATAAGCGACTTTCGCGTAGGGGCGTTGACTTTGGAGATAGTGGGGGCCAGAGCCGTTCCGTTACAGTATAATAAATTAAAAATAAATAATTAAGTTGTTAATATAAAAATTATTAAACCTGTACTCCCATTCTGAGAATGAAAGCTTCTCGTCTCAAAAGTCTTTTACGACTAACCGCAGTAACAAAATTATTGCTTTTCGTGGGCTCGTCCGGGATTTGAACCCGGGACCTCTCGCACCCG
This sequence comes from Exephanes ischioxanthus, assembly GCA_958510785.1. NCBI lineage: Eukaryota > Metazoa > Arthropoda > Insecta > Hymenoptera > Ichneumonidae > Exephanes > Exephanes ischioxanthus. The sequence continues at coordinate 18,762,364 of OY294020.1, read as the reverse complement.
AAGCGAGAATCATACCCCTAGACCAACGAGCCAATTGAATGAATATTTTTTTTTCATTCCAACTTTGAAAATGGCAGCAGGTACGAGAAACGAATAGAGTTTTCATTCTTCGGTATTTCGCATCGAACCTCCGACGATTGTCGTATCGTCGTATTTTTGCGATTAATCTTATTGTCTGTCGCGTTGTACGATCTCATCGGCTGATTATCGCTATTGAAACAATGGCAATCTCGTGTGGCTCGTTGGTCTAGGGGTATGATTCTCGCTTAGGGTGCGAGAGGTCCCGGGTTCAAATCCCGGACGAGCCCTCTTTTTTGTTCATTTTTTTTTCTTTCAAAATATCCTCATCGCGTACAGACGCTATTTTTTAAAATTTTTACATCGAAGCGTCACAAAATTTTTACGATATATCCCCAAGTAGCAAAAAGACATCAGGTACGAAAAAGTCATCCGAATGGGTTACATAATTCCGCCCGAATGGTAACTATAAGCTATCCTACGTCCAAAAGTTAACTATTAGACATAGGATAGCTTATAGTTACCATTCGGGCGGACATATGTATCCCATTCGGATGACTTTTTCGTACCAGACGTGTTTATGGCTATGAGTACCGCAAAACCCGCCACTTCGAGATTGAGAGTGATGCTGTCGACTCCCTTGAATTCGGCGCAGAGGAGCTGGACTTTAAACGAGCTGATGCCTTCACGAAGCAGCTGCAATTGACTGGACGCAAGAATTGGAAAACAAGTCGCTCGAGGAATCTATAGGGCTGTTTTATGGTCAATTAAGGGGCTGCTGGAGCTGTTTTATTTCCTTTTTAACTTGCTTTACCTGTTTCACAAGGAAAACTTACAAGGAATTAAGAAAACTGAATATTATAGTTTGCGAAAGTGCGTGAACGTAGTGTCACGATTGACGTACAGGTGGCTCTGCATCTTTAATGTATGCTCCGTCTTATGATTGAAACACTACTTATATATATGTAAAAGGGCCATGCCCGTTAATCAAATAAATAAATAAAATAAATTAATAATTCCTCGCAGACGAATATCGGTCGCTCCGCAAGCTACATTATATACATTTCGGTTCACCAAATTATTTTATTCGTAATTAATTAAATAACATAGCAAATATCACTACGTATTATCGTGCGACACGATCACATCACCATTTGAGAAGAAATTTCTAGTTACATTACATTATAGTTTCGATTGTACATTTGAGAAGAACAGAAACTTCCTTTTTTTGAGTCCCTTCTCCTTGAAACATTTACTATACAACTTAAACTTACATGTACACATTACTGCGGTCGGGAGCATCGCCCTGGTTTTTGGAATACAAGTTTCCCGGGACACTTCAATTTCCACATCTGAAATTCGCTGCCTGTCCACGAGCACAGGATATAAGAGGGACCGCCTATGTCAGTGGGGTCAGCAAAACGGCCATTCGCTTCACATTCAAACTCTAGAGAATAAAATATAACAAAGAAATAAATAAATTGTATATATACCCATGTAATAAATAAAAAAAAAAAAAAAATATTCCTCGTTTGAAGAATTATTCGTATAGGCGCGAGATACGACAGAAGCGTCTGTGGTATGGACAGGTTGCCGGAAATTTGTCCCTTACCTTAGCGGACTTCCACGAAGTGATTGATACTTGAGAAAATTTCGGAAAGCTCATACCTGGAGTAGCGGTTGTCGTGGTTGGTGCGTCGTCGGCGCCCATGCTGCTTGCGATCCACATACTCGATACCATCAGGGTTATGAGAAACGCCGAATGAATACCCATCGTGAAATGAAAAGCCGGAAATCAGCGTAGTGTGCGCGCAAATTCTTCCTCTGATAGGACAAAGTACGGATTACTTATGCGGTTGAGGAAACGAGGTTCAGTGACGAACGAAGTACTTACGGTGATCGTCTGGCACAGTCTCAAATTGAATGAGACATTTATAGCAGTCGGTAACAGCCTTAATTCTTCTCGTATTGTCGGAACAATCTTGAAAGATCAAGGCGATGATTATAGGATTAAGATCACATTCGAGCTCAATTTACAACATTTCGTTGTACTTGTTTGTCACAGTCTCACCTCGAGCATTTGTGACACTGAATTTTAACAAAATCGTTACTCTTGAAAGTTCCGAGAGGGACACCTGCAAATTGTCTGAGTCCTGTCGGAAACGTGACAATCTTGTGCAAAAAAAACAACAAAAAATTCCTGAATAAAATTGAATATTGTCGGGATTTATAAAATATTAAACGACCATGTACTCTGTGAAGTATTCGCGGCAGGGTGTTGTAATTTTGTGTTTGGATTCTATGCTTGGAATTTAATATATCATGGGTTCGAATTAAATCCCTGGCAGATTCTGCGACCATCAAAACGGCCGAGAAAACGACCGATCGTTTTCGGACAAAAATACGTCTGGTAAAACGACTGTTGAAACGACTTCATCCGCGTCCGTGCGAGCTACATACAAGCAGTTTCCAGCGAGAGTTTTCAGTCAGGCCGTTTTACACTTTATGACTGGATGAACTACCTCGGAAACGAACTTTCAGTCCGGTTGTCCTTAATGCGGTCGTTTCTTCGGTTGAAAATAAAAAACGACCGGATTGAAAGGTGTTTTGAACAGTCGTTTTCGCGGACGTATTTTTGTCCGAAAACGACCGGTCGCTTTGAAGGTAGTTTGGTGGTGGTTTTTCAAATCGCGGAATTTGCCAGGGATAGTCTCTCAATTATAGCCCATATTAGCTTATTTGATCAAATATATCTGGAATTTATTATTGAAGTTCAGTAGCGATTGTTATTTATTAGTGTAAAATAATTAATTGTTTGATAATGTGATTATTACGAAATTTATTTATATAAATTGGAACTATTGCCGAGCCTATTTTTTCTCGCAAGCATTAATTTGTTTCTCTCATGCAAGAGCCGAGATCGTTCTATCGAAGTTTATCGCGTCCGAGGCAATGGAATTAAGAAGGTCTTATACACGTAATAAACCATTTATTTTCCTCGTATTCCCGGCGTGTGCGGAAGCATTATCCGAAGAGATAAGGACAGTGCGTTATGGAATTATGAGATCACACTCTAACTCCGATTTCTACGTACAGTATATGTAGTGTTGTTTTGTGTATAGAGTTTAATTTCACTTTGTTTAAATACGTCTAATGAATAGTCGAAAAAAATGTGCCGATAAGCGTGATTATGGAGGCATGTTTGCGGCTTGAAAAAAATCGACTCTCGAGGAATTGTACGTTGGCAGGGCCGATCTTACGAGAACTTACAAGAGCTGTCCTATTTTTTTTACAACAATAAAGTTTCCTGTATGAGAAAGCAAAAAATTAATAACAATATGGAAACTTCAGTAATTACGTACAAAATTACTCACCATAACTCATTTGTAATTTGTACAGTTAACTGTAACGTCCTCGGCAGAGGGTTGGCTCACGCAAGATGGCAATGATGAAGGAATGAGTTTACGGATAAAACAAAAAACACCGATAACGTAAAAAAAACACGAATAAAAAACGCTACGATTACAAATAAATAAAAATTCCGGGCTTCTCATGGGGCATTGGAAACTCGGCACTACCCAGGTAGCACAAAAAAATTAGTTATCAGAATGTGATCTAAATGGGTTACATATGTCCGTCTGGACGGTATACGAAAGTTCCCTCCCATCCAAAAAGTTAACTTTTGGACGTAGGATAGCTTATAGTTAACATCCGGACGGACATATGTAACCCATTCAGATCACTTTCTGATAACAAATTTTTTTGTGCTACCTGGGTATCTTGGCAGCAGCGTGAAGTATGCGGCATCATTTGCGATTGTACGTAGAAGTGGGAATCGCCGTCGTAATTTTTCGATATCTCACCGCGAACATTTAATCGGATTTTATCTTCAGTTCATCAGTATTATCTTCAGTTCATATACCTCCTCTTACAAATGTATTGTCACAAACATAGATCAGACTATAAAGTTTGAGTATACCAAAATCTGTTAAGTAATTTTTTGCCGTTCCGACGTTTATAGGCACTTGCGAAAAGTCGCTGAGCCGGTGAATTGCAGTGTAACGTAAAGCAAAAAATACTTTTTTAAAAATAAGTAAAAAGGTACGCCAAGTACTTAAAAATTGTATTCTCTTTCTGAAAATAAGTTTATAAAAAAAAAAAAAAAAAAATTTGCCCAACAGATGTTTATCAAAACAGTCTCTTAACAAAAAAATTCTTCCGAAAAGACGTTTATCAAAGAAATTTTTAAAAAATCAAAAAAATATGTATCTAAATCTCAAAAAAAAAAATCGAAAAGAAATCCAATCAAACCAGCCAAGTAGTAGTACATACAAAAAAACTCTTCAAAAAATATGTTTAGCAAAACAATCTAAAAAAAATAAAAAATACAAGATGCAAAAAATCTTGACAAAAAAAAACTGGGCGTGCCAGTTTTTTTTTTACAACAGCTGTTGTACATCTGTAATAACTGCAGTAACTGTAATTTTAACTGTAATAGTAAAAAAAACTGTCACGCCAAGTTTTTTTTTGTCAAGATTTTTTGCATCTTGTATTTTTTTTTTTAGATTGTTTTGGGTATGATTTCTGAAACGCAGCCCAGGAGTCGAAAGGCAAGCCAGCTGGCCCGGCGGACGCATGCGCAGTAGACGCGATCACATCACGTCACATCACATCACATCACATTTTATAATATTTTCGGACCTCGAGAGGGACACGATGCCCATATCTCAGCATCTACCGAACAGTTATAATCGTAACAGGGCGCGTTCGAAAGCTTGTGTCCTATATATATGGTAAAAGTGTTTTTGGAACTCCGATCCGATGCTTTGTTTTCGAGAAAATCGAGCTGCAAGAATCCACTTCCGGCATTTTGGAGTAGGTTCCTTGGTAGCGTCTCGTCAACTCGCTTAAAAAACTTTTTTTTAAGTACTTGGCGTCGAGACGCTACCGCGTCTCTTGATAATTAGTTTTATCCCGATAGCACCTAACTTCCGACTTGCATTTACCTTATTACTATCTCTTTTTTACAAATAAGTAAAAATTAACTTTAAAAAAAAATTCATATGTGCCTACCATGTGAACTTTAACATTGCGTACGAAATGGATATTGATCATCAACCCTTTCCCGGTGACATCTCTCACCTTCTCTCTACATCGAAGGGCTTCCCTCTCGTATATCAGCGTCGGTATGTATGCATTTTTGTTTGTGATTGGCTCCGGTGTGCGGAGCCAATCACAATAGTGAACCTTAGCCACGTTCAATAACTTTTTGAAGAGACCACTTACAAATTTTCGTGAAAATCAACGACATTTTATGCGTTTTGCAGTGACACGGACCGATAGTTTAAGGTGGACTCCGAATCACCATTTGCAGAAAAATCACCGATAGAGAAACCCATGAGTGCCGACCTGGGGATCAAACCCGGACCTGCTGCTTGCAAGACGCGCTCAGATGAACTCGGCCACGCACGTCCAGTCAGCACCAACATCGCTCCTATACTAAATTACGCCTGCGCGAAACACCGACTAGAGCTATCTCCCCCTTATTGCAGGCTGGTGTTGAAAATAACTTATATTTCAATCGACTATGAGAGAAGAATATTTTTTTCCGCACATATACACGTGAGCTCGACTCGTCATTACAGTTCTTTGCAAGCCTCGTGACGGGACGTAGAATGCACGATGAGTTAATGACGCTTACGGGCGGCAGAGACTATGCACCCTCGCATCGCCGTCGCTCAACTTTGTCGTGGGGTAATTTACACGTTCATCATCGAGATGTGATATTTTGACGTAATTCAATAAAAATTCATTCTGAGAAGAGAACATAGGAACATTGGAAAAAGCCACCCTGTGTTTTGTAGGGAACAGCGGGAGTAGGGCTAACGCCACCGTTAACTGCAATTCGAGTCACTATGGACTTTCTTCAACACCATTACTATAGAGTAATCAAAATTTTAATGACGCTTCTTGGACAATGGCCGAATCAGAGCTTCCGTACTAAATGGCCCATTATTGCCGGGTTATCTTTTGTCGCTATCACAGCGTTCGTACCTCAGCTTATAGTTTTTGTGAAATATCGTAACGACTGGAAAATCATCCTCGAAAGCTTTGTACCATTGTTTTTCGGGATGGCCTGCGAAGTCAGGATTCTTGGCATCCTTTTTAACTCACAGAAGGTTAGGAATATTTTTTCAATTGCCAATACTATAATAATCAATTAATCGATGCCTATCATTGATAAAGATCTGTTCGATATGTACAGATATTTAAGTTGTTACATCGTATTATCACGAACTGGCAAGTGTGGGCTAAGGATCGGGAAGTTGCCGTTTTCCACGAATATGCTAAGCAGGGAGAAAACATAACAATTTTGTATACAGGTTAATCGAATATAGTAAGAGATGGCTAAAAAGTTGACCAATGCTTTACAGATTTATCGATATTGGTTACAGCAGCGATGTTTTCGACAGTAATTATTTATATTACTCATCCGATAATATCACAGATCATCGACGGCGCGCTGAAGAACGGTACCGAACTAGCAAAATTTCCATTTCCCGTCGACTATTATTATTTCGACGCGCAGAAATATTATTATTACATTATAGTGCATTTATGCATATGCGGATGTGTGTTTATGATGCCCTTAGTGGCAAGTGACACTATGTTAATAATATGCGTGCAGCACGTATGTGGTATTTTCGCGGCGTTGGGGTGAGTCTATGATTAATTAACTCTTATAATAAGCATATTGATGTTTCAACTGAAAACTTTAGGTGCAAATTAGAACAAATCGGGAATAATAATACGTCAGTAGAAAAACGCGAATCCCTACTTGAGATGGAGAACAGAAATTTCGTGAATCTAGCTTCATTAATCGACAGACACAATGATGCTATCGAGTGAGACGGCTTAGAGAATGCTAAGTAAAACTCATCGTCTCATCAATGTTATTAATAAATTCACTGTTGCCAGATACGCCAATCTCATCGACGCGACTTACACATGGATTTTTGGTTTTAACATTGGGATTGGCTTGATTCTGATCAATACAATAGGATTTCAGGTAATGATTGCAACGAATGATGAATAATCTTCCTAATCGACAGATAAACTGCCAAATTCCCTAAAATTCAGATTCTTCTCAGAACAGACGATCCCAAAACGACCCTAATGTTCTTAGCTATGGTGTTGAGTCTGGAATCGGTATTCTACACGGAGTGCTACATTTCCCAAATGTTAGAGGATCACAGTATTAAAATTGGCTATTACATGTGAGTAATCATTCGCGGTGTAGTGACGTGAGTTCAAAAAATCTTCCGCGCAGATATAACAGCCGATGGTACAGACTACCGCCTAGGGTTCAAAAACTCCTACAGTTGATGACGATGCGTTGTCGCGTACCTTGCCAACTAACAGCCGGGAGACTGTTGATCATGTCCTTGAGAACTTTTGGACTGGTGAGGACGATCATTCTTCCATTTACACTGCATAGACATTTTATGGCATCCCATAAACTGTCATTGGAAGACATACTTAATAGATCATTTTTATATTCCAGATATTTAGGACGGCCATGTCATACTTTGCGGTTGTCCGAAGTATGGATGATGCACTTAATACGGCGTGACGTAAAATAAGAAATATTTTCTATATGTAAGTACGTCAAAATACGGCACATCGGATTCAGTCACGCAATATGTACGAATACAAGACATTACACGTTTTTTTATTAGACCAATGTAGCACGATATCAACAATGACTAAAGATACGCTTATGATTGTTAATAATAATAACTTAAGCGTCGTTTCCACACGCACTTTTTAGGTTTTGTTTTTGTTATCAAGTTTACAAATAAGTTCGATTACGAGAAACTTAATATGTTTCGTCAAGTATAGATTGATCGGTTAAGGTGTAAAATGCTATAGAAACTCATCAAAAGAAGAAATTTCGAAGAAAAGTTATTTAAAAAAACTACGCCTTTGGTGTTATCGTTTTTAGTTTCATGTTGAAACAAAAGCAAAAAATACTTTTTTAAAAAAAAGTAAAAAGGTACGCCAAGTACTTAAAAATTGTATTCTCGTTCTGAAAATATGTTCATAAAAAAAAAAAAAAAAAATTTGCCCAAACAGATGTTTATCAAAACAGTCTCTTAACAAAAAAATTCTTCTAAAAAGACGTTTATCAAAGCAATTTTAAAAAAATCAAAAAAATATGTATCTAAATCTCAAAAAAAAAAACAATCGAAAAGAAATCCAATCAAACCAGCCAAGTAGTAGTACATACAAAAAACTCTTCAAAAAATATGTTTAGCAAAACAATCTAAAAAAAAAAAATACAAGATGCAAAAAATCTTGACAAAAAAAAACTTGGCGTGCCAGTTTTTTTTTACAACAGCTGTTGTACATCTGTAATAACTGCAGTAACTGTAATTTTAACTGTAATTGTAAAAAAAACTGGCACGCCAAATTTTGTGAAAAAAAAAACTTATCTCTCTCGCATGATGGATAAAGACATCTTTTGATGCTGACGCAGTGCCTCTGAAGTTCTAGAGCATCGATGGAATCTCGCTCATATGTGGAGACGCGGTAGCGTCGAGACGCTACCGCGTCTCTTGATAACTCCCGTCTTTTTGCCCTAATAGCGGGCAGTCGGAAGTAATAAAAAAAATGCTTCTTGAAGGTCTTCGTGCATTTAATAACGCCAACATACGCGATTTTGCTTCCTCATAGAGGAAGCTTTTTTTTATTTCGAAGCATTTTGTACAATCGTTTGTAATTGAAACTCATTCGTACATTTTTATAATAATACAAAAAATGTTTACAGGTTCTAACGTGCACATGGCGCTCATACCGGAAAGGGAATTGAATTACAGTAAAAGCTACTCACATTCGAAGTATATGTGTAAGGTACTACTGTGCGAAAGCAATAAAAACCCGTCGATATCATTCGCATTGATCGATCGCACGCTTTTATTTTTTAGTTTAGCTTTTAGCCATATTCGGGACGGTAAATAACTGATAAAATAATCGACACCTCCCAGATAGAAAAACGTGCCATCAAACGGGTATCGTACCATTGCTACCGCCATCGTTCCGTCGCCGTGCCGTCATTTTCTATCTGGGCTACTTCCGTACAACATTATACTTGATGATAATTAAGAAATCCGGTCTGGCGAATATTTTCTACTCACGATGCAGTAATCCGTTCTGACTGTATGAATATAGGAATATTCCAGTTTATTGAAAATTCCAAATGTCAAAGAGTTTTCAAACGATCGCAACGTAATCGATGAGATGAATTGTCGACGCTCGAGAACACGTGGCATCGGTAATGCAGATAACTGCTCGTAAAAAAAAATGATGTCGCCAAGTGTTGGACCTACAATGAAATTTCTGCCAACAATATCTACGAGCCGAGCATAAAGACGTAGTATTCATCATCCTCGGTCTTCTTTCTGGTGATTTAATTAAATAACCATGAATGTTAACAATTACAGAATCGTTTCATACAGATAAAAGAATAGTTGAAGCAAGTTTTTCAAGTACATTTTTGTAATTACAGTTTTTATACGTATACACACAATGCTTAATAAGACTTGCTCCCTTTCCCACATTCCAAAGAAATGTATTGACAAGAAATAGTATGAAGTGTATGATAACAATTGGACAATTACGAATGTTAACTTCTTCCAAACGTGAGCCTAAATCCGAGACAAGGCGATATGTGCCGGTCTCGGCACATATCGCCTTGTCTCGGTGCCGGTCTCACCGTTATCCAGTTTCGCGAGAATTTCACATTTTTTTTCTACCGTCAAAACTTTATGCTTACGCTTGGCAGTAGTTCTGTTCGTCGAAGCCATAATGGTTTCAACTTCAAAACTGTTATTTAAATATAAACTATTGTTTAACGTTGCACGCTTATAAGTATCTCCGTTCGATGCCAAGAACTAATGAATACTGCGCAAAGTCGACCGACGAGCGCATGATGCAAACTTGCACACGCCTGCAACAAAGTAAAGCTCGACGATATGTAGCAACGAAATTTTGCGGCATGGTTCGAATAGGTAATAAAGGTTCGGATAAAATAAATTACAGTTCTGATAATAGAAGTTCGGATAAAATAAATTGCAGTTCGGATAATCGAAGGTTCAGATAATCGATGTTCAGATAATCTGCAACATCCGTTCTGTTGAATATAAAAAATTCTAGATCTCGCATATATCAAAAGAGCGTGCATGCCGATTCTGTGAAGTTCTCCGAATATTCCAAAACCGTCGGGAAGTTGCTCACTCAAAAGATAATCACGCATAGTGTAAACTGCGATCATTTAGTCTATTGGCATGCGACGGGTGATCAGAGCCGATGAACACGCGACGAATGTAGTGTAGGGCACGATGCAGAGCCACCAGTACGTCAATCGTGACACGACGTTCACGCACTTTCGCGAACTATAATATTCGATTTTCTTAATTCCTTGTAAGTTTTCAATCAAAATTCGACTGCACACCAAAGGGTTTATGTCAATATCATAATCCTGCATGATTTGACGCCTATGTGTACCATATTAACCATGCTAAGTTGGAACTGAAAAATTGTCTAGGTCCGTCGGTAAAACAGGTAAAGCAAGTTAAAAAAGGAAGAAAAAAACAGCTCCAGCAGCCCCTTAAGGCGCCAGTTATTGAACCATATAGCTATCTTGTTCACCACATTTTGGAGTGTTTCCAATGTTTTTCGTAGATTGTTTTGATGAGCGATTGCGGCTGTGTCATCGGCGATTTGCAGTATGTATTGATCGAAGTCTATTGTTTCTTTGTCGGTCGAGTTATAATTATACATGTCGTTGCAATAAATGTTATATAAAAGTTGTGAGAGCGGACCGTTTACGAATTATAGCAAAAAAATGTATATTCTATCCAAAGTTATATTCACCCATAGAACCACATTTGTGGAATGCTTGTGTGTTAGACTCGTTGGATTAAATAATTCAGGAGTCGCAAAAAATACGAATGTTCAACAAAAAATATATATATATATATATTTATATTACTAGGTAGAGATCTCGTACAATTTATCGCCAAGATCTCGAAATTCCGCGGATGCCTCGCAATGTTCGAGAAGTGCCGGACTGATTTTTGTTTCGCCGTAGTAAGCTCCCGCCAAAGCGCCGGCCATCGACGCTATGGTGTCCGTATCGCCACCAAGACTTATCTATGGAACACGACAAGCAAATATAATAACATTCTACAATATATCATTTTAACAAAAATGATTCAAGACATAAAAAAATCGTTACTCACGGCATATTGAATGGTTCGCCTCCAGGGATTACCCGTTTGTATTCCTTCGATCGGTTTTTGTGCCCGAAGGAAACAATATATTGCCGTTGGAACGGATCGGATTGCAATCACGTCGTTACCCAATTCATGGACGATCTTTTCTGCATGAGGTCCTTGGTCTTCTTCCATTAAAAATTTTTTTAACACGCCGAGCTGGGCTTTATATGGCTGAGCCTCGACAAGGTCTAACCTTTGTTCGGAAAAATTAGTATTTTGGGGACCATAAAATGTATTTCCCGCTGCCCTCCGAATATCTTTCAAGGAAACAATTAATTCAATGTTATGAAATAATTACTCACCCTTCCTCGTCAGATTCTATAAAATTCATCTTTTCAATCAACTCGTCGACGAATTTCACGATGTCGAGTTCATCCTCCGGATTCAATAGTAGACTTTGTTGAATCGCTATGGCCTTGAATCGAAACGAAATTTTTGTTGGGATAAATGTTGGCGGTGGGATTACTTTGGTGCAGTACGAATTCAGGAGATATGTGATTCATACCTTGGCATTCAACTTAAATTAAACCCATTGATATTAAAATTGAATTTAACTGAGTTAGAGAAGTCAGATTTTTACCTGTAGTATCGCACCATCAACACCCAATTTATGAGTATGAGTGATCTCACTCTGTTGTCTTGCCATCTCCAAGAGATTGTTGTATTCTCGATGACAAAATAAGGCAATCGGTGTGATCCTCATAGCTCCGCCATTTCCAAACGAGCCTCGACCCTGAAATTGTTCCTTGGCCGGCCCGAGAACATCGGAGAATTTGTTTCCTCGCAATTTCCGAAAAACCTGCGACCAATGCTCGAGTATTTTAATTCTACTAATATCAGGGTCCTCTCGGAGCGAGCGAGGAGGCGACGAACAAAAGTTGTTTACATTCAATTGTTGATTTACTTGCATTGTTCGATCGACATATTTCTTCAGCTACACATATTTTGCTCTAAGCGCATCTGCTCGAAGGTGGAAGGATTTTGGGATTAACGGATAATCATACTAACGGTCACGACGCCGGGACCATATCCGCGCTGAGGCTCTTGGTAATAGCTTTTAACGAATTTCTTCGCCATGTCGCAGATGTCCAAGCATCGTTTTTGTACGAGTGACTGAGCCACGGAACGTGTCATGGCCGAGTCGTCTGTGAACTGCATTACCGGAGCTGAACGGCAGAAAAATAATTCACTTTATATATATTATTTCAATAGCGTGCGCAAGCACGCTATTAATGTACATTACATGGAATAATAGTACAGTATCGAATGAGCGAAGAGCCACAATCTCGTTTTTACAGAAATCAAATGAACACGTACCCTGTACACGCTGACTCTGTACACTCAGCTGCATGCACTGTTTACGACCCTGAAGATATCTGCATGACATAAAATTTCAACTTTGGCAAGTCACCTTCAACGCACCGCTTTAGGAGGAAAAAGAATGTTTCACTTGTAGAATTTTCTTTTCTAACTGAACTGCCGCGAGCAAGGTTTGTGCGATACAAAACAGCCGTTATAAGTAAATCGATGAAATTTAGTCTCATGCAGATATCTTCAAGGTAATCATTGTTTTACAGAGATATTTTATAATCCGCAATTTTCACATCTAACGATGTGGAAACTGCTGCCCGCCGGCATACCCGGGCCCAGTCGGTAACGAAAACTGTTATCAATTGTTAACAATGTTACTAACCATTTACGGTCAGAAGTATATTCTTAGCATAACGCGTAATTGGGATTTACCTCACGTAAGAAGTTTCTTTTCATCGGAAATTGTCAGCAATTAAATTTTTTTTTAAATTACAGTCTCAGTTATCAACCGTGGTATCTTTTAACACAATGAAATTGTGCACCTTACCGCCTCGGCACGGAAAAACTACATACTCAATTTTTCAGGAACTCTCCATACATACAGAAACAAACTGTACACACTTTCGCACTAACTCTACTTGTAGACATCCAATTCTCTGCAGTTCAGGCTGGAGACGAGTCTAATTCACAATTTATCGACTTCCACCCGTGCTAACTCAGAATCTGGACACTGCATGGAATTTAAATATATGCTGCCCGAGATTGTCTACCTTTCTATTACTACCTTCGATGCCCGAAACAGGGTTGCTTTTCGGCTTGCAAAATCGCCAAATTAAATATCGGTATCATAGAAAGCTACAATACCGATATTTAATTTTACGATTTTACCTCCTCATAGCGGAATTTTTGTTTTCGTAAAAGTGTCATTTTGTTTCAAGATTTCCATGTGAATGTGTTCAGAGTGTTGAAAAAAAATTCAAAAATCATTTTCAGAAAAAATGTCCAGTGTACGTCTTTGCCAAAAAACTATGCCACTGGTTGAAACTTTTGAGCCCTTGTGTTGAAACTTTGCACACGAGTTGAGTCACCACCAATGTTGTTCCGGATTAACTTCATCCAGAATAGACCAAGGAATTTAAAAATAAAGAATACTTGCGGTTACCATAAAAAAAATGTATTTATGATTTATCTTTTTGTATTATTTGAAGAACCCTCGAGCTATTAGGCTGAACTTTATACACAAGTCGAATTACCACCAAGGATGTTTGGTGTCGACTCTGCAAAAAATCTATAAAGGGTTTCATACTTTATGAAATTTTATACTTTCTGCAAAATGACCGTCGTAGCTTTCACCCATATTTGCTTGTAGCAAATATCCATCCATCGAGCCAAAACCTACCAAATCAAGATGCAAACGAATAAAATGTTGATGAATAAAAAAATTGATGCACGATGTAAAGTTATTTTAAGATTTATAATAATAAAAAAAAAAAAAAAATGTCTGCTCGCCTCAAATTGTGCTCTCCGGGCTAAAACATAACGAGACACCAAAACCAAAGTGGTAACGATTATAAAAACCTTTGTACGATGGCCCTTCGAGTTTGTCCAGAGACTTCTGCAGCATAATTTTTTCTCCGCTGGTCAAAATATCGTCGTTCTCGTAAGGACTTCCCAAACAATCTCCGGTCAACACGCCGAGCATCGAGCCGCGAAATTTTCTTCTCAACAACGAAATATCTGTTTTCGGCATATTTCTCCTGTATTTTTTTATTCACCGTCTGCTGTCGGTGAATACACTGCTCGAACGGAAGAGTAAACAAAAAGCGGCTTGTGAACAAATTCCAACGAACGTAACCTAAACTATATTATTTACAATGCAATTTCTCACACAATTACGCAACGTACCTTGTGCGCAAAACAATCTTTCGACGCCGCAAGAAATTTGTAAATTTTTTTCGTTAACGAATCCAATAAACGTGGGTGCGATAATTAATAATAAATTTTGAAAAGTTGTTTTATATAACGAATGGAATTTCGTCGAATTCCGATCAGATTATTTTTAAATGCCGGCGAGACGAAAAATCACGGGGCGCCACCTAGCAGAGTTATCGTGTGATACTTGTAGCTGGAATTATTATCTACCGATGTCAGCGAGTAACCATCCAAAGTTACGATGGAAAACATTTTTTTGTCGTTCTCCCACCGGACGATATCGAGGCCGCTACGAGCTTGTAAATTGTCGTCATAGTAACGTGGAAAACTTTTCCGGACGACGATGTTTTCGATACGCGACGAGAAGCAAGAAGTAAACAAGTTTTGTTCGATGAAACGCAGGTTGTATGATTGATTGAACTTCCTACGTCGAAAAAGCATTGGTAACATAGAAGGTACGAGAAATATTAATAGTTTGTCGATATTGATTTTTCGACAATAGATGCATGCGGCCGGATTGAGGAAAAAGTAAATTAAAGCCAGACGGTAAAAAAAAAGATATTAATTGAAAAAATTGGACCCTTTTTGGACCTTGCTATAATGAACATTTCTGCCCTCGCGGACTTGCACACCGTGAACACACCGTGAAACCCACCAGTGGGATTCTGCCGCGAGACCCACCGTTGATTTTGGCAGACCCACCGTGAAACCCACGAGGGTATCCCAAATAGACATGTGACGGCATGGGATCTACTCGGTGCTAGCACGGGAACGTACGTCGTGCCGGCACAATGCAGACATGTACGTCCGCATGTGACGATATTGTGACAGCACGACATTTTTATACCAAAAGCTACTTGCACAGTTCCAGCTTGGCGTAGAGCTCCACCATCTTGACGTGAAGCTCCACAGTGAGCTGGAACTGTGCAAGCAGGTTTTGGTATCAAAACGCTGTGCCGTCACAATATCGTCACATGCGGACGTACTTGAGGGCATTGTGACGGCACCGCGTGACGAACGCACGGCACGCTTTTCTATCTGGGATGGCTCACGACTGACAGTGGGTTAATGACGACTGTCATTAACGAGCCATACCGCGGTGGGTTTCACGGTGGCTCCACGAAAATCGACGGTGGGTCTCGCGGCGGAATACCCACTGGTGGGTTTCACGGTGGGATTTACGGTGGGCGGATCCGCTAGGGTGCGCCTAGGTCGTTAAAAAAAATTATAATTGCCAATAAAAGAATTTTTTTTAATCATTCAAAAAAATGTCTGTTTATGATGTTTTTTTTTTCTCTTTAACACCGTAAAAGGCACTTTCGATATAAATTTTGTTCTCGCAGACCATACAAATTTCTGCGAGAATGCCTTATGTATATATATAGCATATTTTTCTTTGTTGCAATCCTGACAAACTAAATATTTTCACAAATGAACAAAAAAATAAAAATACTCTCAAAAAAGGGAGGAAAAGTATATTTCTTATTTGAGCCAACAATTAATGGTTCCGGTATTATTATTTTTTTGAAATTGCATCTTTACGTCTCGCTACTTTTTACACCGTTAATTAACATCTTAAAAACGTGAGATCCTTTCGAGAAATAACTCGTACGAGAATTGTTCGCTTACAAATTAATTACGCGATGTGAATTTAAACAAAATTAAGAATTATGAAAATGACTGCTTAGATTTTTTTTTTAACAACGGTGCTGTGATACGTTAAGGAAAAAAAAAAAAAAAATTAAATATAAAAAATCAAAAAAGAGGCAGCTACGATTGTGTCAACAATTAATGATCCGATAAGAAACATGAGCAGTTTATTAAAAAGAAGGAGCACTCAACAATTCTTTAACATTTTTTTTTGCGTCAACTCTCGCTACAATAATATTACTAATAACTAGTATTTGTTCTCTTTATATCTCTCCTCGTGTAATGCCTAGTAATGAATCGATGAAGCAATTACTCGCGAACACGTGTTTCTTCTCTCGACAGCTTGCCGGGCAGAGGACTGTAGTAACGCATCTTCTTCTTTTATTTTTTCACCGAAAAAAAAAAACGGTGAGAAAATTCTAACAGCAATTCGTCATGATGAATACGTTGACGATAAACACGAAGTTTATCATTTGTTTTTACGACAACCTTAGATACAAGCCCGAGTAGAAATTTTCGAGCGTTACATCGAGCCCTGACAAGGCCTCGTTAGACCCAGTCCGGCCTCTATCAGGGCCCGATGTAACGCTCGAAAATTTCTACTCGGACAGACGCGCATGCGCACATGAATTTTTCATACTCTTTATATCGCCGATACGCACCGACCTAAATTCTTCCGCTAAAAAACATTTACTTTTAAATCGTACGTCTCTCACATGGACGCGATCATTTTTTTTTTGTTGATAATTTCATCCACAAGTATTATTATTATTATTATTACTATTTTCATACAACTCTCTATCACTCCGTCACAAATTGATCATTTACTCCAAACGGCCCAAGATACATTTTTTTCTCACATTCTTATACTCGTTTCTTATCTTTAAGTTTTTTTGATATCAGAAGGGGAGCAGGCAACGGTCTACAGTCTCCATACTAATCAATCGATTGGTGAGTAAAAAAATGTGTTTTTGGCTTTAATTTTCGTTTATTTCCTTTGTTTGTTCACGTTCAAAAATGCGTCTAGGTAAAAGAAAAACTATTGTCATGGTCTACGAAAAAAATGCATGTAATAGAACAATAATATAACGATATTATTTAAAATGCAATACGCCGTTTTGGTTTAGTTCAATTAATTAGTATTCACCATTGATTCACCATTGATCTTGTCCGCTCCTCCTCTATGGCTTGGTGTTTCATTGTCGTCGATGTTGATAATCAATTCTATTATATTATTTTAATTATCATCATTCCCTCGCGAACCAACCAACCGTAAAACTTTTGGTTGGATTTGGGTTGTTTTCTAACAATCCACTCCAACTCAACCGCCGATTGGTGCGCCAAACCGACACCGATCGCAACCTTCTGGAGGTTGGTTTTTGCGTGACATTTCAAAACTAACCGTAATACCAACCATTATATATATCGGAGGGAAAGTTGATTTATAGTACGACTTTCCCAAAATAACCCGATTTCTTATTCTATGTCGAAAACACCGAAAGCTCTTCGCTCGGGTTTGGAAATCGGGTTGTTTTAGAAAAATCCAACCGTAACGATTGCTACAAGTTGGTTTTTATAATATCACCGAAAAATCAACCTCTCTAATGTTGAAATCAGAGTTGGTTTGGTCTCAGGTTGGTCAGAACGCAAGTATTTTTTTGTTTCTCTTTCCTGGAATTTCTCTTCGGTTCATTTATACACGAGAATGCGATTATCATATAACCACTACATTATAATATCTATACTATAGTTTCATTACCATAGTAATCGCTTAGATTCTAAGATTTTTCTTTTCACTTCAACAACAAATCTTACAAAATTAATTCTAACATCTAATAATATTAATAATGAAATTAATAATAACGCCGATACCACATTAATGTGGTACTAATAATCGGAACAATTTATAATACAGTTTATTATACTTCAGAAGTACAGTGTTTTAACGTGAGAACGCTCACCGGTGGGACTTGAAGAAAAAAATCGCGTGTAGTAGCGTCAGAGGCCGCGCGAATCGTTTACTAAAAAAAAAATAGTTCACCGTCGAAAGGTCGATCTTGATGTATGTTGATTATTTTTTACATTTTTTATCCCCGTGACGACAAACGATTTCGTTCGCGTACGGATAAGCCAGGACACATTAAAGTTCTTTTCCTCTTGTGTATTTTTTTATTTCTTGTTCCTTTATTTTTTTATTAAATTCGTGTTGTTGTCCTTGAGGCAGTTATGGAGTTGAACGAGAGAGGGCCTTCCGGATAGTGGCGGGTACCCGTTTTGCCTTGTTTATAACCTCACTGAAAGTTCTTCTTACATTTAAGTCTCAGCACCTCGATACCGAACTTCACAATGTGCGTTGTTCGTTTACGGTTATTTGATAGTTTCTATACAATTTTAATACTTTTGGGCTTAGTTGGAAAATAAATTAGTGCCGTAGGACACGCGAAAAGCATGTGGAACGGGCTGTAAAGAATCGCATGGTCAGCTGATCGTTATTAAAAAATGCATCGTACCGCCGGATCTTTAATTACAGGGTAATTACGCATTGCTGATTTCGAAATTCCCTTACATTACCCGGTTTTCCAATCAGGTTTCACAAATATTCCGGGGAAGAAACGGTCACATATGTCTAGTTTTAATTAGATAGTCATTCTCATCGGGGAAAGTCCAGAAACTCAAGTTTCGGTCAGAAAATATCACTCTTATGGTAAAGATTTTTTTAATCGGCAATAACACGAGAATCATATTCTGATGAAACACACAGCAAACTCAAACATTACGGGGCTGCTGGAGCTGTTTTTTTTTCCTTTTTTTAACTTGCTTTACCTGTTTTACCGACGGACCTAGACCATTTTTCCGTTCTGACTTAGCGTTGTTAATATGCTACACATATGCGTAAAATCATGCAGGATTATGATATTGACATAAACGCTTCGGTGTGCAGTCGAATTTTGATTGAAAACTTACAAGGAATTAAGAAAATCGAATATTATAGTTTGCGAAAGTGCGTGAACATAGTGTCACGATTGACCTACAGGTGGCTCTGCATCGTGCACTACATACGTGCCGTGTTCATCGGCTTTGATCACCCGTTGCAAGTCGATAGACTAACTGATCGCAGTTTACACTATGCGTGATTATCTTTTGAGTGAGCAACTTTCCGGCGGTTTTAGAATATTTGGAGAACTTCACAGAATCGGCATGCACGCCCTTTTAACGTATGCAAGATCTAGAATTTTTTATGTCCAACAAAACGGATGCTGTAAACATTTCAGCGGCCATGTTGGTTTCCGCGACAATTTATAATATTCAATTTTCTTTATTTCTCGGATGATTTCGACGGAAATTCGAGTGCACGCCGAATCGCTTATGTTATTAATACAGTTCTGCAAGATCTGAAGCATACGCGTGGTGTAGTAACGATGAATAGTGAAAACTAAGAAATCGCCTATTTTTGTCGGTAAAACAGGAAGGTCCAGCAGCCCTTTAAACAACGTTTACGGGATAACATTGTTAATTAAATGGACAATAATAAGGTGACTATCTGTTTTATGACGTAATTTGCTCGGTCGTTTTGATTCGTCAGAGGAGTGCTTCTTTAATGATTTTTTTTTGCCTGAAACGCTCGCGCTTGATTTTTAAGTGCGAAAAAAATGTATTCGACATTTTTGGGTATATGGGGTTTTCAACAATGAGTAATTTTTCTCGAAGGACAGTCAAGTAAATTCTGATGAAAAAATTCCAATGAGTTATAAAGTCCCAGGTTTTCCCTGGAACATGCATGACAACCTTGTAATTATGTCAATTCCCCGCGATGCATTTTAAATATTTATAAAAATTGCTTGTTCGATCAAACATTTATGTCCCATCATTTTGCGTTAAACATACATTTTTTATCACAAAAAATGTTGATTTTTCAATCAGAAATAAACATTTTCTCTCGAGAATTCAGAATTACCATTGTCACAATAGGTAACAATCGTCCTGGACGATTCTTTCGATTATTTATTCAATCGATTCACGAATTCGCTAGAAAATAATGATAATACTAACGATACAGGCATTATTTTATCAATTATTCTCTTATCTAAACATTCTCACTAAATTCGCTATTAAGATATAACCTTACGTGATGCAGATCAACGCGATTCAATGATATGAGACTTGCTAATAGATTAGTAATCTTCCGTGCGCGAAAAAAATCTTTACAGGTAAAATCGATTTTTCACTGATTGCTCAAAATGGGCAAATAAAACTGGGCGTTCTAATAATGCGCTTAAATGTCGATATCTATTGTTTTCCTATCGTTATCGTTCATTAACGTTTCTCATAGCTTCCTTTCGATTACTCGTTTTCTCGATTTCTTTAACCACTCGAAGATTTTGCTTTCTACAACGAAAGGGCGCATATTATATCCCAAGCACTACAAAGGGATTGGCCATCGCCATGTGACCTCGATAAAAATAGTCTTCAGCGAAATTTTTGATTTTTTTATGTATTATTTTCGAAAAATTAATTATTTTTGTGCGAACGGAGTCCAACAGCTTAAACTATTTTTCCAACTTCATCTCGACAGTGTATAATATTACAGAATATTTATTCAGATCCGAGTCGCCGGTGTGTCATTTCATTTTTTTTTTAAATACCATTCAATTTGACAATCACACTAACTTTCCGGAATAAATTACGAAAAAGCTGGCGAAATATTCGACATTCAACGATTTCAACTTTTTTTTTTTAAGTATAGAATTTAAGGGACTTTTTTTTAAAGTTGTTCTGTAAATTATGCATCTTTGGAAAAAAGCGAATAAGTCCATTTAAAGTTTCAAGCACAAAAAAGGTGGATTAAAAAAATCTTAACAAAAAAATATGAGCCCGTCGTTTGCGCACAGCCGTACCTTTTCGCCCTCGAATTCTGGGTAATCCGTAAGTCCGAGGTACCGAGGATCTTCCGGGCTTCTCGATTAACGTCTAATTAATTCAACCCGCTTGTCCCCGGAACCAGTTTCTCTAGGATTAATTTTCACCGCTCGGCATCTACGGTAAAAGTTTATTACAGAGATACAATATAATAGACCTATATGTACCTCGTATATATATATATATATATATACCCCCGGACACACCGCCAATCATATAGAGATGAAGACTCCACTTTCGTTTTACAGCTCTGCAGTTAATGGGTTTTTTAATTTTTTAATTTTTTAATTTTTTAAATTGTTTATTTTTTTTTTTTTCACTATAAAACGCTCAATATTTATCGTTATTTCATTTTTATAATTTTTATTACACGCTGTAATAATAATCGCTTCGAATACGATCGTATAACATTCGCGTTAGTAAATGGGCCCAAATCTTGGACTCATAACCTGACGCTTGGAAGATTCGTGGAAATCGCTATAATAATCTGTAATATACAGTTAACTTTTTTTTTCACTCTTACTTTATCCTTCATGCTCTCTCGTATCGACCTTTTTTCTTCATTTCTTACACAACGACAACAATTTTCATTCTTCGTTTTGCTTTACCACACGCGTAAATATCTTCTGTACCTCGTGCTCTTACCCTAATACTTTATCGTTAGATTGCCAGTTTGTTCTGTGGGTACCCGTTACGAGCGGTTGAAATAACTTTTTTTTTCATTTTTTCATATATTTTTCTTCAATCTTAATCGCGTCGAAGTTTCGCGACGAATCAACATTGCAGGATCAATCGTTCTCGTTATCGCTACGTGTTCTGTGCACTCCGAGTACATCCAGAAAAATAATTTATTTTACGGCCACCATTTATTTGGTTTAAGTAAAACATTTCTTTCATTTAAGTAATTATTTTCTTAATTTAAATAAATATGTATTTAAATCAAATAAATATTTTACCTAAACCAAATAAACGGTGGCCGTCAAATAAATTTTTTTCTGGGTGTAGATGAAAACGCGCGCTTTGCCACGGTGAGTCTCGGAAATTCACAGCCGCCTATACTTCTAAATATTTTCTTCTTCACCCAACCATTTTCTTTTTTTATGATTTGTTCTTCCCGTTTGGCGTTTCCACTCTCCTTGAATTCATTGCGCTCATTTAGGTCTCAAAACACCTTCCGTTTATTAGTTACTTTTGTTATATTTGTATGTATACATCCGATTCGAAATTGCGAAAAGTTCTTCGTGGACTAAACTCTGTATACTTTCGTCTCATTAGGTTTTCTTCGCTGAAAATTTCAGGTGTACTTTGAATTTTTCTTATCTACGACAGTATATTTTATTCGTGATTTTTTTATCGACTCAGTATTTTTACAGTGTTTTCTTTTTTTTGCTCGTTACTCGATTTGCGATGTTATGGTTTATTGTATATGAAATTTGTGATAAGTTTTTTTTCTGACTTGTCTCGATATATAGGAAACAAATGAATAAAAACGTCGAGCAATGATTTTTATAACATGCCGTTATCCAACCCTGTCCGATCTCGGGATTACGCCATTTATTAATTAATTACGACGACAATTATTTCGACGCTTCTTTTTGCTTTTTTTTTTGTTATAATGTTTTTAATCTTGCGATGTGTGACAGTTACGATGGTGATGTTTTTCGGTTATGTGTGTAGAATTTGCCCTGTTAGGATAGTCATGCCGATAGGCTTATGATTTTCATAACATGCCGTTATCCAACCCTGTCCGATCTCGGGATTACGCCATTTATTAATTAATTACTTCGACAATTATTTTGACGCTTCTTTTTTCTTATAATGTTTTTAATCTTGCGATGTGTGACAGTTACGATGGTGATGTTTTTCGGTTATGTGGGTAGAATTTGCCCTGTTAGGTTAGTCATGCCGATAGGCTTATGATTTATATAATTTGATATGATTTATAAAAATTTGCATTTGGCATAAAAAAAAGCTTCGTTCCGTTATAAATCTTCTAAGGCTGTGCAGGTTTTGTCACGGCCAGAACTGTCGCAACACGTCCGTACAGCCTTTTTTTTTTAAATTACTTTGATAAATTGGAAGTTACAAACTTTGCTGCAAAGATCTGAATGCGAATGTGCAGTACTTCCGGCCGCTTGCACTGAAGTGTTCGAACATTTTTGGTATGATAAAAAGTTCTAATTTCGAATGACGAAAAAATATGTTCCGTCCATCGGTATGAAATTTTATCATTGTTAAAATGAATACACAATTGACCTCAGCAAAAATTTGATACACTGTACGATGCAAGTTTACATTCGACCTTGCCTGCACCTTTCGTATGGGGCTTTCGGAGTGAAGTGTTTCACATACATCGGGTATCTCACGCGTGATCGGCAACCACGTGAAAATAGTTTTCTTATATCCAAAAATGATGACTTGTTCAATTGTAAGCAGCAGAAATATAAATTTTACTTTTTATAACACGTTCATGTTCTTTTCATAATTTTTAAGGGGATGCTGGAGCTGTTTTTCTTTAGTTTTTAACCTGCTTTACCTGTTTTACCGACGGAACTAGCCAATTTTACAGTTCCGACTTAGTATTGTTAATAATATCCTACGCATATGCATCAAATCATGCAGGACTATGATATTGACATTAATACTTCGGTGTGCAGTCGAATTTCGATTGAAAACTCACAAGGAATTAAGGGAAAGTAAAATAGCTGTGCGTGCGAGAGAGATAGTTGCAATTTTCAAATTATCTTTATTCAATGGTGCTAATTTTTTTGAGAAAACAATGAATTCGGGCCGGATGCGAAATTACCGTGCGCATTCGGCTCCAATTTGCTTTTTCCTCAAAAAAAAAAAAAATGAGCACCCTTGAGAAAAGTTCATTACACTTTTCATTACCGACCGCGATGTTTCACTTCCCCTTAAGGGGCTGCTGGAGCTGTTTTTTTTTTCTTTTTTAACTTGCTTTACCTGTTTTACCGATGGACCTAGACAATTTTTCAGTTCCGACTTAACGTTGTTAATATGCTAGACGTATGCGTCAAATCATGCGGGATTATGATATTGACATAAACGCTTCGGTGTGCAGTCGAATTTTGATTGAAAACTTTCAAGGAATTAAGAAAACCGAATATTATAGTTTGCGAAAGTGCGTGAACGTAGTGTCACGATTGAAGTACAGGTGGCTCTGCATCGTGCCCTACACTACATTCGTCCCGTGTTCATCGACTCTGATCACCCGTCGCAAGTCGATAGATTAAATGATCGCAGTTTACACTATGCGTGATTATCTTTTGAGTGAGCAACTTTCCGACGGTTTTGGAATATTCGGAGAACTTCACAAAATCGGCATGCACGCCCTTTTAACGTATACAAGATCTAGAATTTTTTATATCCAACAGAACGGATGCTGTAACCATTTCAGCGGCCATGTTGGTTTTCGCAACAATTTGTAATTTTTGATTTTCTTTATTTCTCGGAAGATGTCGACCGAAATTCGAGTGCACGCCGAATCATTTATATTATTAATAGAGTCCTGTAAGACTTGACGCATACCTGTTGCATAGTAACGACGAATAGTGAAAACTAAGAAATCCCTTATTTCGGTAAATAAAACAGGAAGGTCCAGCATCCCCTTAAATTCTAGAAAAATAGTTTTCGAAATGTTTTGACGGACTTTTCACCTTGAACCGATTGTATGAATTACTGTTAAAGATAAAGCCGTTTACCTGAATTCCAATTAGCTTACCGACACGACTACCTTGACACGGGAATAATTTTAAGATTTTAGATTTTTCAAATGTCCTACAACTTGCTTTCATCTCACGGTCTTCTCTAGTCTCCTAAGGTCATTCTACAAATATCGTAAATGACACTCTTTCGTTCTACAAACATTTTCTATGATACAGTATTCGCTGGTGTCGCGGTAACACTCGAAGACTAAACTTCCTACAGGTTCATCGCCGGGAACGTATTCGTCGACCGTATGGATTACTGTTAATGAATATCATTGTCAATACAAAATCGAGACGTCAACAAGACTGATCGTGAATCTCGTATTTGTGATTATTCGAATTACCGGCACACACTCATTGAGCATGACAACGATATCTTCTCGTTTGCTTCTTTCGTGTCCATAATCCGTAACTAAACTAACTTTTGGTTTTTTTTTTCTTTCGATCCAAGCCAAAGTGCAGGAAAGCAGCTGACCGTCATCATTTACCCCTTAATTCTTTCAGAACGTTACTTAATGCCTTCTCCTCCAACGATCTGCCGTATTTTTTTGTCCTTATTCATTTAACATCTTCAGTCAGCCTCGGCAGAAAATTTACTTTTCAGCTGGGCCCACGTTTAGTCCGCCAAAAATCGAGGCCCAACGTTTTCGTCTTCATATTTCACCTATTTATGTTTCCTCGCATTTTTATTTCTTCTTCTTTCTTGCTCGAATTAATTTCTTCCAGTTGGCGACTGTGCTAACGTATTCGTTCCTTTGATTTGAATCTGCATCATTATTTCTGTATTACCTCGATTGACCATTTCATATTTTCTTTTATATTTTTCATTTGACCAATCTATTACGATCTTCGTCAAAGTTCAACTAACCGAAAGAGGCGTTTTCAGTTGCATCTCAACGAGCTCCGAGAAATGTATTCTTCCGTGTTCTTTGTTCCCTTCACCGTCGTTGATTATATGTTTCACGTTGCTGTTTCACAGTATCGTCACGCTGGTCTGCATAATTTTTCACAACATTCTGTTTGCCGGATAATACTGAACAACGAAGAAAACAGTCTTTCGCAATTCCGCTCGTTCTTGCTCTTCGAGCTTCCGCCAATAACTTTATTGTTCCACAGTCCACAGCAGGAAACACGCCCTCACCGCTGGTCCCGCCAATAAGCTCCGAGGTAGCGACGCCAAGTCACTTCTCCTTTTTCCCCTCAACCGAATCTCTCCACATCCGTTTAATTTAATTTTCGTTTCCGACGAACCAGTGACGAATATTTTCGTTATCTTCTTCATTTTCATTCAATTAGCTGCTTTATCTATCACTCTCAGTCTTTTCACGCAACGTCTGCGCGCTTAGTTTTTCTTTCGCAGAATTCGGTACAGAAGCGGCCCTTTCAGCTGGTCCCATCGATAAGCTCCAAGGAAGCAATGACGAATGTATTAATCTTCCTTTGATCTCTTCCAAACATTCATTCCATTTTGTACTGCTCTGCTTTCCGTGCTCTTCACTTGCTCGTTGATTTTTTTTTACAAGATCCCGTATTGTTATCTTCACGTACATTCTATTAGAGTAGTCTCCAACTATATTTCGTGCCTTTTCAATACCTATTAATTGTTTCTATCTCATTGACATCTTCCATCTGGCGGCTTTAGTTTCAGTAAATTTCCTCTGTCGATCCAACAGTTA
Source organism: Exephanes ischioxanthus (assembly GCA_958510785.1). Classification (NCBI taxonomy): domain Eukaryota; kingdom Metazoa; phylum Arthropoda; class Insecta; order Hymenoptera; family Ichneumonidae; genus Exephanes; species Exephanes ischioxanthus. The sequence goes on along the minus strand of OY294020.1, from coordinate 18,735,793 downwards.
TATCACCACTTTTTCATAATTTCTCTCGTTTCTTCCTCTATTTTACGATTGCGCATTTCTTCAGTCGCGACAAGTTTATGTTCAACGATATTACTATGTCTGAGCGATAATCGCTACCGCATATCATTGCATAGTTCTCTAGATTACGATTGATCGTCGAAAGATTTTAAAAAAAAACCGATTCCATCACTGCAAGGGCTGACAGTCCACTTGTTTTGTTCAACTTCAGCGTTTCCGCAACGTCATTTCTTCCTGCTTTACCCCTGCTATTTTACTATGATCTTCGCACACCTTCCATGAGTCTTCAACAGACTTAACTTCTTCATCGTCCTGAGCAGAAAGACGTGTCTATCCTTCGGTTCCACCAATGAGCCCCTGCGAAGTGATAACCAATCTTCCTACTTGGTTTCTTCCTTTTTTACCTTTATCTGGTGGTAGCTTCGTTATGACCTTATCACGTGTGTCCACGGAATTTTCGCAGCTTTTTGTTTTATCTCCATAGTCTTCAACAGAACAACTGCTCCTCCGGTTGATCCCACCAATGAGCCCCTGCGAAGTGATAACCAATCTTGCTACTTGGTTTCTTCCTTTTTGAACTTCATCTGCTAGCTTCGCTATGACCTTATCACGCGTGTCCACGGAATTTTCGCGGCTTTTTGTTTTATCTCCATAGTCTTCAACAGAACAACTGCTCTTCCGGTTGATCCCACCAATGAGCCCCTGCGAAGTGATAACCAATCTTCCTACTTGGTTTCTTCCTTTTTTACCTTCATCTGCTAGCTTCGTTATGACCTTATCACGCGTTTCGACGGAATTTTAGCGGCTTTTTGTTTTATTTCCATAGTCTTCAACAGAACAACTGCTCTTCCGGTTGATCCCACCAATGAGCCGCTGCGAAGTGATAACCAATCTTGCTACTTGGTTTCTTCCTTTTTAACCTGCATCTGCTAGCTTCGTTATGACCTTATCACGCATTTCCATGCAATTTTAGCGGATTTTTGTTTTTCTTTCCATAGTCTTCAACAGAACAACTGCTCCTCCGGTTGATACCACCAATGAGCCCCTGCGAAGTGATAACCAATCTTCCTACTTGGTTTCTTCCTTTTTGACCTTCATCTGCTAGCTTCGTTATGACCTTATCACGCGTTTCGACGGAATTTTAGCGGCTTTTTGTTTTATTTCCATAGTCTTCAACAGAACAACTGCTCTTCCGGGTGATCCCATCAATGAGCCCCTGCAAAGTGATAACCAATCTTCCTACTTGGTTTGTTCCTTTTTGACCTTCATCTGCTAGCTTCGTTATGACCTTATCACGCATTTCCACGGAATTTTTGCGGCTTTTTGTTGTTTTTTTTTCATAGTCTTCAACAGAACAACTGCTCTTCCGGTTGATCCCACCAATGAGCCCCGAAGAATAAATACAGATCCTGATCCTGGAGGGAATAACCGGGTGGTGGCTGGGCGGGCAAGGGCGGCGGTGGCAGAAGGGAGTAACACGGTGGCGTCGGTGTCGAACTAGTCAGTGATTGCGAGAAAGTTGTACCCGACTGAGGGCTCGGCGGTGTCTGTGGGGTCTGTGCCATCTGTTCCGGCGTCTCAGCCACAATCTCCGATGACCTTGACGGACTCCCGTTCGCCGGAGATCAAAGCTCACAGTCGAACATCGCCAGCGACCGCGTGATAACTTCATCCTGATAATCAGAGAAAATCAATGTAAACATTTTTGTTCGACAAGCTCATGGGAATTTCTAATTTTTCTTTACGCGTCGGAATAGGAGGAAAAAAACTTATAACAATATGGTACGCGAATTATATTTCGCGCGAATCGATTTATCGGTGATCTGTGGTTAACGCAAATGGGCTTAGATGTTTAAAGTGACTTGGGCCTATTTTCCCGCATATTCAACGATTCATATTCAACTATGACTGAAAACGTTTGGAGGCTTTTTGAAAAATGTATTTTTTTTTTTTACGAATTTTATATCGATTACGTTTTCGTAGGTAATGCGAGTCAGTCACTGTATGCGATTGAATTTGAAGAAATGTGTTCAAGCAATGGGCGAGTACACCCAGAAAAAGAATTTATATGACGGCCACCGCTTATTTGGTTTAAGTAAAATATTTATTTGAGTTAAATAAATATTTATTTAAATTAAGTAAATAGTTACTTAAATGAGATAGATATTTATTTAAATCAAATAAATATTTTACTTAAACCGAATAAACGGTGGACGTCAAATAAATTATTTTTCTGGGTGTACATTTTGTGTACCTCGATTGGGGTAAAAGGGATAAATACCCAGGAAAAGAATCTATTTGACGGCCACCGTTTATTTGGTTTAAGTAAAATATTTATTTGAGTTAAATAAATATTTTACTTAAACCCAATAAACGGTGGCCGTAAAATAAATTATTTTTCTGGGTGTACATTTTGTGTACCTCGATTGGGGTAAAAGGGATAAATACCCAGGAAAAGAATCTATTTGACGGCCACCGTTTATTTGGTTTAAGTAAAATATTTATTTGAGTTAAATAAATATTTATTTAAATTAAGTAAATAGTTACTTAAATGAGATAGATATTTATTTAAATCAAATAAATATTTTACTTAAACCGAATAAACGGTGGTCGTCAAATAAATTATTTTTCTGGGTGTACATTTTGTGTACCTCGATTGGAGTGAAAGGGATGAATACCGCCTAGCTTGATTAGCTCGAAAATCAGTGCTACTCGGAACGGGTCATGTATTTTTTTAAATGAATTTTCGTATAGGATAAGATTGTCTTACACGAAAATTCATTTGAAAACATAATCGCTGCTTAAAAAAAATATTTCAAATTTTCGTGATTTTTCCGTCGTTTGGACTCACTTTAAGGCAACTCTCGATAAACTCCTCTATCGTAATGACACCGTCGTGATTGAGGTCGAGTTTTTCGAAAACCCTGTCTAGTTGTTCCCTCGCCTTTCTCTCCTCTTCCGCCGGATGTTTTCGGCCCATGAGTTCGTGCACCGCCGTCACGACCTCCCCGAGCTCCCCCCTTGTTATGCATCCGTCACCGTTTATGTCGTAAAGCTTGAACGTCCATCTCAATTTCTCGTAAATGCTACCCCTCAGTAGTGTCGAGAGGGTCACTAAAAGATCCTGAAATAATTCGACCTGATAATAATAATAATCACCATTTTTACGACTAACGTGAATTAAGGGAATGCGTCTTATATGTCAGTTTTTACTTTTTTTAATAAAAAATGATAGGTATTATAAAATAATTAATGCGGTTTTTTAAAAGAATTTTAATGACTCCCACATGGATTGTGAGATATATGAGCATAAATGTCAGGTCATTTAGCATGGGTTGCATATGCTGACGAATGAAAAGTACCATTCCGGAGTTAAAAATATATATTCCCAGAATGCTTCTTTTAGTAATTTTTTTCGGAAGTGACGTTGGAATATTCGGGTCACATTAAAAAATGATAATCGAGCAGTGTCAACCAATTTCGGAAGATATTACTAGTTAAAGAAGAGTTCGAACCCGTATGTGTAGGTATAGATATCTGGACAATTGTGAAGCGCGCCGTTACCAACATGTGTGTATTGTCACAATTTTTACGATTAACGTGCGAATTAAGGGAATATGTCTTGTATGTCAGTTTTTATTTTTAGAATAGAAAACCGTAGGTATTATACAATAATTAATGGGGTTTTTTAAAAAGAATTTTTAATGGTTTTTCCGGACATGGATTGTGAGATATATGAGCATAAATGTCAGGTCATTTAGCATGGGTTGCATATGCTGAAGAATGAAAAGTACCATTCCGGAGTTAAAAATATATATTCCCAGAATGCTTCTTTTAGTAATTTTTTTTCGGAAGTGACGTTGGAATATTCGGGTCACATTAAAAAATGATAATCGAGCAGTGTCAACCAATTTCGGAAGATATTACTAGTTGAAGAAGAGTTCGAACCCGTGTGTATAGTTATAGATATCTAGACAATTGTGAAGGTCACCGTTACCAACATCTGTGTATCGTGAGGTAAATGTATTTTATACTCGATACAATGTAAAGGGCGCTTCAAACATGCATGTTTTTATGTTGTAATTTTTTTCAACCCTTTTCGGCAGGAAACAATACGCGTCAAATCAGCAACTAAGTTCAGAGGAATTTCTGTTTAATGAATTTATTTAACATACATTTCTTACTTTGGACCATAGCAAGGTTTCTTTCCAAGTCACTTGGACATTACAGTGATTTTACTTGACCTAGAAATACAATTTTCTCATATGGCCACTTCACTTGGTCAATGACTCATCACTAGGAGAGACCGGGTCGGTAACGAAAACTGCAATCAAGTTTTTCGAGGGTGCTAACAACTTTCGGCTGAAGAAAAAATCTTAAATGACCCGTATAGTAATTAAGCTTGGTGGCAAAATTGCCTTTTGACTGTGAATGGTAAACGTGAGTAAAAAAAATAATTACAGTTTTTATTACCGACCGCGGTATTTCACATGACCTCGAGGCGAATAAGGAGACTTCTTTTTTTTCACAGGTTTCACATTACATGAAATTTCGAGGGAAACTAATTGGTCGATTTGGTTCCAGTGTGCGTGTGTGTGTGTGTGTGCGAGTAGTTGAAAAAAGTAGCTTGCGTTAATTACCCTGAAGCTGATGGCCCCGTTGCAGTTAACGTCAAAGGCCTTGAACACGTAGTGGGCGTAGTAGCTCGAGTCTGCAATTATTAGTCGTGTTGAAGTAGAGACCTTTCGCAAAGAAAAAATTAAAGAAGGAAAAAGTGGCAAGAGAAGTACTCGTCTGGGTACAGCAATTAATCGTAACTCACTTCCGTGGGGGAAAAACTTTGCGTAGATGTCCTTGAACGAGTCCTCGTGCACGACACCCTCGGGACATTCCTGCGAACAATCGAAGAACGATGTCAGGACTCTATGGAAACTTAATTGAATTCTTCGTTGGATATAAACATTTCTAAAAGCAAAAAATATTTGCGTTCGATGTATCAAACATTAAGAAAGAAGTTAAATGTAAACAATTAATTCAACGTTAATCTCTTGAATGACGTAATAAATTATATAGAATGGACATTCGAATAAAATTAATAGTTTTCATGGATATAGATGTAAAATATTTTTCTTAAATTATAGTTTCGCTATGTGTAACGTGTTACGATTATCTAGAGTAAACAATGTAATATTGTAATTTACAGAAATGTTATCTAGATTTTTCTGCGGCGACGTAATAAATGCTCGATAGCGATTCGTCAACGGTAATGGAGGCAAAAAAAAAGTTGACGTGGCCGATGGACTAACGATTGCCTAAGGGTCGACCAAGCATCGAACGATTGAAAAGAAAAAAAAAAAATGAGGGTCCCTCACACGATCCCGAAAAATATCGTCGAGACGTACAGGTAATTTTATCATAGTCCGATAATATTCTCATGGTTACGATCGTCGAATCAATGAAGGTGACTATCTATGACTATAGTGGTACTGAATTTCTAACGATATGTTAACTAGCGATATCGAAAGAATTTCATTTTCTTAAATTGAACAGCATTCTTGTGGCAAACATTATCGAAATACAGATTCAAATTAAATAAATTACCTAGACGAGTGACTAGAGAAATTGCATAAAAAAAATGCATCGTCGTAACAAACGATATTGTAAAAAAAACAAAAATCAATATATAGAAAAATAATTTTTCTGCCTGTCTACGAGAATTTGTATTGGAAAAATTAGCGTCTATCCTATAACGTTACTAGAAATTTTTGGCGAATGTATATCAATGTAACAGCCTAAGCGGATTCCTTCGTCAATTAAAAGTAAATTGCATTCCCTTTGCATTCGAAGGTTTCGTTAATAATAATAATACATTGTCAGATGTTCGGGTCAAACGATCCTCCTTCCTCGGGAGCAGAGTCGCTCAATTTGTGCAGAGGACTCGACGTGGTACGATTCGGTGATCCCCGAGCTGAGAATCCTCGCGCTAACGACCCTCGTCGGGCGTTGGAAGGACACTCCGTTATTGGAGGAGCTGCCGACTGGTGTAGACAGGGACGCGATTCTTGAAATCCTACCGATCGATCTTCCGTTCGACCTGATCGTCGAGAGGATTCCACACGAGTACTATTGGAGTCGAGCTGCCAAGCACAGGTGAGAAAAAAAAGGCACGAGTTTCCAGTATAGTTATTTGTATGGCGAGGGCGTAAAAATGCAGTTCTTGACGAGTGCGAAAATGTCGCGCGCGCCGAAGGCGAATGCGGTATTTACCAGAGTCAGGACTCCCTTTTCTACGCCCATGCCATTCACATAATTTTTCGTAAAAAATTCACGAAAATAACGCTTTTTTGATTTTGGGAGTTATGCGCAGAAAGGCACTTTTCAGCACTAGTGCGGGAAAAAGACTATATTGCGTTTGTACTTTTCTACGCCCATGACACTCACATAATTTTTTTTCGTAACGAATACATGAAAATCACGCTTTTCGTTTTTGGGAAGCGTGCGTGAAAAGGCACTTTATGTAACTCCTGCATGAAAAGCGCTACTTTCTGTATCTGCCGAGAGTGGCGTTTTGCAGGTATGAGTTTAGTAAATTCCCGACGCATGTGCAGATCGGCTCCTTTGCGTGCGATTCCTGGAATTTATTGCACGCTGCTCGTACTTTATTGCACGCTGGATGTACAGCGCAACGATCAGCAGGTACGGAGTGGCACTTCTCCTGGGTTCCTTACATAAAATGTTATGCGATACTAGTGCGGTGTAGGGAACATCATACGCGAACTGTGAAGTAAGTCGCACTCACTTCACAGCGTGCGTATAAAGTTCGCTTTACCGCACTTGTATCGCAAAGTACTATTTTCGCACTAGTGCGGGCGAAAAGACCATGTTGCGTTTGTACGCATGCGAAGCATTTTTCCCGCACGCTATGCGAAAGAGTGCCCTTTTGCGGACACTTCACAGAAACGGAAAACACGAGTTTACGTGCATGCGTTAGAAAAAACACATTTCCGCGTTATAGGGATATTATAACACGGAAGTCACATATCACGTAACGATGTTATTGTGACTTGTGATAAGGGGCGGGTATGTAACATGGAAGCATCATGGTATTCATATAATTTGTTATATGCAGGTGTTGTAACTGTAATATGTCCTCCCGGTGTTGCATTCATGTAACAAAAATTGTATAACGGTCACGTAACATTTGTGACAATGTAATGGGTAATTTTTTATACGCAGGCTAACTGTTACGCGTCTTTTCGTCGCTACAGTCATGTAATGAAAATCTTGTAACCGTTACATAACATTTTTGTAACGTTGATAGTGTAACTTCGGTGATACTTAGCCAATGTTGATGGGATGCAACTTAATAACATTACAATAATGTAAGCAGACTTTCTCACGTTCACATAACGCGCTTGTAACTCTGTTTATTTGTAATTACTAATATGCCGGTAATGCACGTTTTACAAAACGTTGTAGCATTACGCTTATAAAACCAGCGTTCGTAACGGGCTGAATGCCGGGTAGGTTCCGGCATTCGGCCGCTAGATGGCCGACTGCCGCGGTGTTTCTCACAAGCGAAACGTAGCTGCGAAGGCTATAAAGGTACTCATCGAATACAGCTAAAGTTGACGCGCTATGCGTCACTAAAATTCTCTCGGCATAGTAGGCACATATTTTTGCAGTCTGACGATCGTACGTCGTCAAAGAGAAAATGTTGCAAAAAATAATGTGAAAAATAATTTTTCACGTTTTTAGCGAAGTTGTGCCTGATCAGATTTATATTGATGGTGTCCATCCGCTTGAAAATTCGTCGCAATTGCTGGCAACACACTTTGGGCGAGCGTCGCCAATGTTCAGCTACAGCTTAGAAATATTTATATCTGAGACAGGATTTTATGAATTTTTCTTTTCGAATTTTTTAATTGGGACAAAGAGATCGTATAAAAAAAAAATGCAACCAAAAAATGTTGACGTTTGTTACGTCTCAGCGGTTCATTAAATGTTTGGCGACTTGTGCTCCAACGATTCGAGGGATGCGTATGACGCGGCGTTTCAGAGGTATCATTGTGAAACTTGAATGCGGCGACTCACAGGTGGGACCTCGGAGGTCGTTTTAACGGAAGACATGTACGTAACAAAGTAAATAACTCGGGATCGTTCTCCGAATGGATTAAATATTTGTTCCTGAGGTTATTGCAAATGTATTAAAATGGGTTTAAATTTAATTAAAGCGACGTGAAAGTGTGATACAACAATGCCTGAAAATGAATAATTATTAAGCTTTGAAAATAACGAAGATTGGCTCGATATAATATAAGAATTTTGTGTAAAGAGAAATTGGTTGAAGACCCGCTCGTCGACTTGAAGAGTTAGACTTGTGAGCCACTCGGATGATGAAAGTAGATTAACTAATTTTAGTGGAGCTAATTGCCGTGAAGCGTTCAAAAATGCTGAACTCGCACGCCACGCACGAGCATTGAAAAAGACTCAATACATGAGAAATAATAAAGCTGACGCTCGCGTCTGGCGCGAGTGGCTATGGATTGCAGAAATTTGATATTTACGTCCGGTGGCATGAATCGAATTTGAATAAACGGACAAATGAAATGGAATTAAAATAAATCGAGCGTGAGAAAATTATTTTAGTGAAAATAGTAATTTCCTACAAAATATTTGCAAAAAAAATAATAGCTGTGAGAGGCAGAAAGTAACAACGTTAAAAAATATCGGAGTGACTTTTCGGGCCGGTATATCGTAAAAACGCTCACCGTCTTGGCCTGGAACACGTGAATAACTAGCCATGTAAATAAGAGTATCAATCAACTTACAGATGGGAGTACAACAATCCGGAAGATCACGGAAATTCGTGGCGACGTCTTTACTGCGAGCGCCACTTGGCCGAGTATTTGGAGGGTTTCGATCCCGATAATTTTGGCTCACAGCGAGAAGAATGCGAGGGACTAGTTAAACTGGTTCAACCTCACGTCCGCACCCTCAAGATTCGATCTCTCGTGCCTTCTAAGTAAGCTAACAGCTTTTGTTGCTCACCTCGCCTTCAGCGAGGTGAGCAACAAAAGCTTCGCATATTCCATATTCATAGGTTGTCACTTGAGCTGTGAATAATTGACTTTAACAGAGACACCAGCTGAGCCGTGGATCCAATGCAGAATATATTGATAGGCTAAGATTGGAAAACAGTCTGAATGCATTCAATCTGATCAATTTTTTGTTAAGATTGTCATTCAGGTGGTCCGCAGAGGAGGAAGAAGAGAAAGATCAACAAGATGTCCTCATAGAGAAGCAGGAGGATCCGTGCGATTCTGAGGAAGCTTCGGTCGTTCATCACATACCGTTTAACGTGATCCTGCCACAGCTATCGGAACTCCGGGAACTCTGGCTAAACTTTGGCATGATATACATGAACGACGGTTTCAAGTGGCAGGACTTCGAGTAAGATTTTTCTTCAATATTCCGGCAATAGTTTGGAATGGGACATCTAGGTTGGAATGTGCTCTTTTGAGATTAATTCCATTCGAATCTTAAAGATTTTCCATTGAGGACTGTGTCGAACTTGGACAGGCCCTCAAGAACTGTCCGAAGATGGAGAAAGTCAGCCTGACGAGAAGCGCCCTCGATCAGCCGAGGGCTGCGGGGATTCTTCAAGGGATCGTTGCCAATAACAATGTAAGATGAATGTCAATTATTGCTATGATACACCTTCTTGGATCGCTGGTTTTTCCTTCTGATGGAGAAAGCTTACCATCAGTGAGAGAAAGACCCGGTTCAGCTGAAGTTCAAATTTCATGTATCCGAAGTGAAGTATTGAGCTCCAGAAGACCGCATGTGGATCTGAGGAATCTGGACCTATAAGCTTCTGGAGGTTTTGATCGTTATTTCCCACATCAGATTTGTACAGCAGCAAACAAGTTGCTTACGTCCTGTTTTATCGATTTACGAAGAAAGTGAAAGGAAATCGATTTCCGCTAAAGAATGCCTCGGTGAAGCCTCTAGCAGAGACATGTGCGGTCTTCTGGGATCAAAACGAACTCTTGCGATGGTCCGAAATGAATTTTTCGAACATGTTGGCTCTACGAACTCTTTACATCGAACATTCATTCTACAGATCGAGGAGATCAATTTCTCGCATTGCAAACTGGGCGATAGTGGGGCTCACGCGATCGGTGAATTTTTGAAGACTCATAAAAGCCTGAGAGTCCTCAGCTTGATGAACAACGGGATCGGTGCGAATGGCTTGGCTGGTATAGTTCATGGGCTTCTGCAGGAAACTGGAACGCCTTTGAAGCACTTGGATCTTCGATTGAATCCTCTGAGAGACGACGGTGGAGTCCACATATGCGCCCGTGAGTTTGGGAAGCATTCATATGGCAATTGCATGGGTCGAATTGGGTGGATGGATTTTGGCTCGTGTAAGGGGCTGCTGGAGCTTTTTTTTTTTTTGTCCTTTTTTTAACTTGCTTTACCTGTTTTCCCGACGGACCTAGACAATTTTTCAGTTCCAACTTAGCATTGTTGATATGCTACACATATGCGCCAAATCGTGCAGGATTATGATATTGACATAAACGCTTCGGTGTGCAAACGAGTTTTGATTAAAAACTTACAAGGATTTAAGAAAACCGAATATTATCGTTTGCGAAAGTGTGTGAACGTAGTGTCACGATTGACGTACAGGTGGCTCTGCATCGTGCCCTACACACATTTGTGCCGTGTTCATCGGCTCTGATCACCCGTCGCAAGTCGATAGACTAGATGATCGCAGTTTACACTATGCGTGATTATCTAGTGCTATGTATAAAAGTGTTATACATAGCACTAGAGTGTGTTTACACTTATAGTTGACCAATAGTCAAGCATAATTTGTATAGAGTTAGAATGATTTTCTTCATAGTTCTTCTAAGAAATTCAAGTCTGGAGATGCTCAATATAAGTGGCTGCGGTCTCGGCACGGAAACTGCAATTGGCCTGGCCGAGGTAATTTCCTCGGGATACACCAAGTTCTTGGCAATGAACATCGATTTGTCGAATAACGATCTCGGACCAATCGGTAACAATTAATGACTACTATTAACATATCTTATTTACTGAGTGTGTCGATATATTTATTGGCGGTCGGACTGGAACATTAGTGATTTCGTGGAGATGCATTTTTTTTTTTTTTGTCAGCCGGTGAAGCTTTCGATTTGGCAATGAAAACATGCACGACCGTCGTCGCCATGGACGTGAGGATGTGCAATTTTACGAAGGAATCCGAGTGCTCGGTCAGCGAGAGTGTTGCTCGGTGAGTAAAATTATTATTCGTAAACTTGGTTACTCAATGCTCGTTCCTCGGATTTTTATCTTCGTATGCTCATTTGACTGAATGTTTTACCGACTTTTTTTGCGATGGTCATAAATATTTTTTACCGACTCATTTTCGGTGGTCATAAATATGCAAATATGCAACGGCCGGGAGATTTTACGGATTGTTTTTATTTCACTATCTTTTCCCATTCGGCGATTTCCGCGGTGTCGTGCCAAGAACAATCACCGGCGAAAAAATTGTAAACGATATAAACCGGTCAGATCTCCACGATTCGATCGATTGAGGTGGAAAAAAATAAGGTATATTAAAGAGACAGAAGAAGAGAAGGCGAAACAGGGGAGGTCATGGTTCTGAGCTCGAACCAGTGCAAGTCTCGGCAGGGTGCCAGGCTACCGAAATTAATCGCGCCTCGCATCGTTTGCTTACGCCCGAGTTCACGACACCTCCCTTTGCCATTTCTTGTTTTATCAATTGTTTTATCAATTCTTGTTTCACTTAAATTGCTACGTTCTCTTTTTGTATATTTCATTTTCTTCGTTATTTTTTATTATTTTTTATTTACCATTATTTACTATCAAGCTATCAAGGTCACATCGGGTGTACGTCTCCGAAGCGCCGGAAACGAGATATGGAAAGCCCACAAAGTTTTTTATACGAATCAATGTTGGTGCAAATTATATGGAAAATCATTTTTTTTTTAAACACTTGAATTTAACACTATGCCTATTTAATGAAGTACTGAACAGAAATCCTTACTTCATTAATGAAATTATACGAAAATCATTTCCGAAGGAAATCCGGCGACCCAAGACAAAGACTGAGGGAGTGTTAATTTCACTGCGTAATTCAATGTGTTAATTTTTCTTTATTCTCCATAATTTCTCCGATACTAAAAAGATTTTTCTAAATTTCCCCAGACGAGCCAGTCGATAGACTGTATTCATCAAATATTCATCGAAACAATAGCTTCGGCTAAATTCGGTGTATCCTCTCAATGTCTACCACGGGTGTACTTCCAACCGTTTCCTTCGTTCGCTTTTCCACAAGAGGGATTTTAAAGATAGAAGTTAAGCGTTAGGTAGTTAAAGGTAGAAGTTAAGCGTTATACAGACGCGAGCATTAACGGGCAACGTTTCTGTTGTTTCATTCATTTTACGAGCGACGTGAAGTTTTACGACCGGGTCTTCTGAACGACTAGGAGAAAGGGGAATGTCGGGGGAGTACAGGGTTAAAGAAGCATTCGAATCTAGCCGTGAGGGAATCGTTTGGTTATCTCGCTTGAATCGTAACGGCGATGTGACTCTCCGTTCATGTATCTGCTAACGGCATTTCTCGGCCGTTATATTTTCGACGTGTAATGTCGTGCCGCTACCTTTTATGCACCATTCACTCTTTAGAATTGTCATTTCGAAACTAAATTTGATTTAACTGTTATTTAACGTTCAAACGATCGTGAAAATGATATTGTCAACGTTATCGCGGAAACGCGCTACATTCGTTCTTCGTGTACCATGTTCGCCATTTATGTGTTGCGTAGAAAATCATATTATCAGCATATTTCTCCACCACCCACGGGTTTACATCATTTGTACCTTTTTTGACGTAGGGTAAATCAGGGTGATATGGCCAGGCGGGTGAAATGACCACCAGTAATATCTTTAAACGCAACACATGAATGGCGCTGCCGTTTGCCCTAGCAAGTTGACGGACGGCCGCTTTTATGGAAAAAACTTAAAAAATGCGTGTGAATATTCGTGTGAATATTCGTGTGAATATTCGTGTGAACATTCGTGTGAATATTCGTGTGAATATTCGTGTGAATATTCGTGTGAATATTCGTGTGAATATTCGTGTGAATATTCGTGTGAATATTCGTGTGAATATTCGTGTGAATATTCGTGTGAATATTCGTGTGAATATTCGTGTGAATATTCGTGTGAATATTCGTGTGAATATTCGTGTGAATATTCGTGTAAATATCTATGCGTATTCGTGTAAATATCTATGCGTATTCGTGTAAATATCTATAAGTATTCGTGTAAATATCTATAAGTATTCGTGTAAGTATCTGGAAGTGCTGTGTAAATGTCTGTGAGTATTGTGCGAGTGCTGTGTGAATATCTGTGAGTATTGGGTGAGTACTTTGTGAATGCTGCGAGAATTGTGTGAATGTCTGCAAATATTGTGTGAACATCTGTGAGTATTCGTGTGAGTATCTGGGAGCGCTGTGTGAATATCTATGAGTATTGTGTGAGTACCGTGTGAACGCTGTGAGTATTGTGTGAGTGCTGTGTGAATGTCTGTGAGTATTGTGTGAGTACTTTGGGAATGCTGTGAGTATCTGTGAGTGTATGTGAGTATCTATGAGTGTATGTGAATATCCGTGAGTATATGTTAGTATCTATGAGTGCACGCGCGTATCCGTGAGTATACGTTAGTATCTATGAGTGCACGCGCGTATCCGTGAGTGTCTGTGAGTATTTGTGTGAGCATCCGTGATACGAACTTTCCTATTGTGTAGGAGATACTATGAGGTGGAACAGTTGCAGCGATCGCAAAAGTCAACCTCTCGATGTCGATACACAGCGACTTCGCGGTTGACCGACTGCTAAAAACTTTTCTATACTTAACAAAAAATTGTTCCACGGAAAAGTTATCGAGTTACAATGTTGTCTGTCACTCCTAGAGATAAATTTCGTGCGCGAAAGAAGGATGTGTTTTTCGTTGTTTTTTTTTTGAGATTGTTCGTTCATGTCTAACGTTGAACCGCGCACTTTGCTTTTCGACCTTTTCTGACGATACGTGTTTTTCCGGAAATTTCTGGCGTGTGTAAATACTGGCGGAATGATCGGGCAAAATGTGTGCTTCCCATTTATCGTCTGGATTATTTTCGCTGCGTCATCCCTGACCAATTTCTCGCCAGAACCGGTGTCATTGTTGGGTCGACGTTCTTTTTCTTCATTTTTACGTCTTCTTAAATTAGAAAATGCCAAATACACTTCGCAGCAGAGAATATATGTATGTTTACATTACATTCGCAGAAACAGGGAAATGAGAAGGAGAGAGATGCAGACAAAGGCCGTCGCACAGAAAAGAAACTCAATTTTCGTTTCAACCGGGAATAAAAATTTAATGCCGCCCGCTGAATTCGACGGCCTTCGCAGCTCCCAGCACCCGCTCAATGTACAGCCGAAGGCATCTCTCAAGAGTCTGCGAATGCAGGAAGATCCAACAGGTACGCCAAGAGTTATTAATTAATTCCTAACCCGCTGCTTTTCGCGCGCAGTTTTACCAGCCGAGTACTCTTTCCTGGAAATTCGTCGGACATTTGTCCGACGAATTTCCAGGTAAATGTATTTATTTCACTCGGTGGGAAAATGGCGGTTTTTTCGCACGCTTCGCGTGCGAAAACCCCCATTTTCACACCTTGTGAAATAAAATTTTATCGGATACTCGTGCGAAAAACGTTTTCTGAACTCGTGTGATTGCAACACTCGTCAGAAAAAGTTTTTTTCGCACTCGTATCGAAATGTACTATTTTATTGAGGGAACGGAACTGTGCAATATTTTTTTTTTTTTCGTCGACGATCGAAAGGCTGGAAATTACCCATATCGTTATAAAAAAAGATAATTTGAAGTTCCAATTCTTGTTTTCATTAGTAAAAAATTACAACGGGTTTTTGATGAATATGCTTAAAGCGCGAGAATCAGTGGGTGTTTTTAATAAATATACTGAGTTAAAAAAAAGTTTTATCAATTATCTTTGTTATTTTCATACAACATGATATTATTTGGACCACAGCGAGTAGCGGTTACACAAGGAAATCAATACTAAAAATCGGTTCGAGACAGATCGAACTTGGAAGCAGTAGCAAATCGTCTGTGAAATCGTCGTCGACGCGTTCTAGGATTGGTCCATCTTCTAATACATTGCCTGCAATGACCAGTCGACCATTTGTGGACAAACAGTAGTCACTGCCCGCTTTCAATTCGAAAGGAACGGTTTATATCGACGCAGCAGCTGCTGATGTTCCAAACGCACAGACTAGGCGTCTGTGCGATTAAATAAAAAATGAATGAAAAAAAAAAAAAAAAAAAAAAAAAAAAACATGGTAATAATTAATAAAGTCTCGAACTGAATAGGGTACAAAATAAATGAAAAATGTAATGACGGTCGGAATGAAAAATAAAAAAATCGAATTCAAATTTACAAACCGACATATTTCCAGTATGACGTTACTTCCGGTCAAAATAATATGCTACGGATATTGTGGAATAAAATTCGAATGCACCATGCTTCGGTATTCGCTGTATTAGATTCAATGTTTTTATATTTATAATTTTTTACATAAAAAATTCGATATCGACGCTAGGCCGCCGATACACATGCACATCAGATTTATAACGAATAGTCACCATTTCTAAGAAGAACTTGATTCAACGTTTTGATTTGAGAACATCGATATTGTGCCATTACCGCTACAATTGGGGAGAGGACTATGAAGAGGGTTGTCAATAAGTACCTCTAAGCGAATTTAAAATTAACTAAATATTTATTTCTTCGTCATGGTATTTAGTTCTTAAAAATAACTAATCTATCAAAATTAATTATCGAATTATGATCGATAAAATTATACACAATATTACGTATATAGTATTATTGTGTGTTTTTGATAAAGTATTGTTTCAATTTCTCGAGTGCTTTGTGCCGATGAGAAATTTGATTTTTGACATCCGTCGGTAATTCGGCGAACGTTTTCGTATAGCCATCGGGCAGGAAGATTGGGTCCCAGCCGAAGTTTCGAGGTCCTTTGGGACTGACAATGGTTCCACTTGTGCGGCCTTCGAAGAGAATTATTGGCTCGTCCGGATTTCCCGAGGAATAAGCAAACGTGCAGACGGCTTCAGCGCTTTTGTCGTCCCAGCCATCGAGCATCTTGTGCAGGCCTTCCGGTTGGAGTTTGTCGAGAAACCACTTGATGTACGGTCCTGGAAGTCCCTTCATTGCGTTATAGCAAAGACAAGTGTCCTCTATGATGACTGGACCCTTGACCAGTTCGGATGCCGCTCGGCATTTCGCCCTGCATATCTCATCTGCGTCGCCCTGGTACTCCGGAAGATCAATTTTTCTGTTGACCAATTCGCGAGGAAAATTGTCTCCCAATACAGCGATTACTTCTTCGAGCTTCTTCGCATTGCCAGTGACGAAGACAATGGGCTTCGACATATTCTGTGGACAAATTTGAATGAACAAATAAATACAATTGTTCGGTATTATCTCGTTCAGTCGCTGAATCGTAAACTCCCGGTCAATCTCCGTATGGAACCAAATTTGCAAAGTATAACTGGTCAAGGAAATACTTACAGCGATCGAGTTATTCCCAAGATGATCCGTTTGTACGAAGGTAATTCGTAACCATTCCACTCAAGGTAGTTACAGTTTAAAGACCCAAGTTCCGATAGTGATGTGACTTTTTCAATGGATTTCCGAAAAAGTGTAAAGTGTAACAACTATCTTTTACAGTGAAGAATATCAATTCGGAACGATGACACTGTTACTCAATCGAAACCAACAACACGATGGTACGATCTCGAATGTTGAAATGTGAAGCGAACTGCTCTATTTAACCATTTCCAGGTCGGCTGGCTGTCACATGATTGGTTGAGCTTCATTAACAATGGATCATGACCCGAGCGCTGCATTCCTACTGGTTCTCTAAAGAACAATTAGTTGCCGCTAAATAATAAGACAGGTAGGCGCAGCCGTGCTGCACCCCAGGTATGCGGGGTTGTGAGCAGTCGCCCGTGGTTGGCTAACGGTCCGCAATAAAACTGCATACCTGCAAATGCCATATTATGATAAGTTGAGTTTATTTGCTTCAATGTATGTAATTATTAGAATTTCTTTTGTAAATGTAAAAATAAATAAAACAAAATTCACAAGCTCGACATTGCTTTCCAACTCTATTACATTAGTCACTGTAATACATTAGTCACACTCAGAAAAATAATTTATTTGAAGGCCACCGTTTATTTGGTTTAAGTAAAATATTTATTTCATTTAAATAAATATTTATTTTAATCAAATAAATATTTTACTGAAACCAAATAAACTGTGGCCGTCAAGTAATTTTTTTTCTGTGTGTAAGTTTTACTACTACACATCGTCACTTCCCACATAGCATGGAATATTTTAGAAAGGTTTCAATAATATTTTTTTGAAATATTGAAAATATTTTATAAATATTAAAAAATAATTGTAAAATGTTTGAGAAACATTTGCAATTTTTTGTTCGCTCACAAATCTTATATTGAAATGCTTCACAAATGTTTTTTGAACACAACTGACTGACAGAATATTTAAAAATACTATTTTTATATATTTTAGAAATATTTCGTGCTATACAGGTTTTTTTAAGTTCTCACCTAGTCTTCGGGATCGGGCTGAATGAATCGGACTTTTTTTTAAAAATGAATAATCGAATTTTGTTTCGACTAATAACCATTGCAAATCAATAGTATTTATCAAATCAGGCCAATAAATATAACAAAGTCAATCGTTTTTATTGCTGATTATGTACTCAGGCATGAAATGGCGAACATTCGGTGTTCGATTTAATAAGAATATTAATCGACAAATAAACCGACACGAAAATAAAATATAAAAACCAAAACGATATAAAAAAAAAGTTGCCTGTTTTCAAAAATTCAGCATCAGTTTCAAGCACGACATTTCATGAGTGTACTACATTTGATTGCGACCGTACATTCTGCGCCAACTTATCGGTGTTGCACGATTGAAATGGGAATCCACTAAGTCGACTAACGAAGCTTTAGATCATTGCTGCGCGCGCGTGGTCGTTAATTATCCCAAAGGGGTGATGAGATCCAACGGCAGCCGCTGAGCTGTCGAGGCCATACAACACTGGTCTCCACAGTATCGAATTAAATGAAAAAGAACAGTGGATTCATAAATTTTTATCGAATTAAATGAAAAAGAACAGTGGATTCATACATTTTTATCGGATTAAACGATATTGCGCTGGTCACTGTGGCTCTCATAACCGAATCCAATTCCAATTTGACACCCGGATAAACTTCCTCGCTACCACCCTTTCGAGCCCAATCAACGCCCGAAATAAATTTGTTGCCATCCCAGCGGCGTACAACGTGAGACCAATTGCGATTCACGGAGGAAAATCGTTTTATTACGCTAACAAAATGTGGATTGCTGATAGTTTGTTGTTTCGACAGAAAAGAAAATTTTTGTCCTTGTACAAAATCGGGGAATTAGTTACCGTATCGAAATTCATATTGTCCCGTTACTTTTTTTTCTCCGTGTTGTGACGGGAAAATTTTTTGAGGCGATCATAATCGCGCATATTATTTCTCTCAAATTGTATCGTAACATTTATAATAATAACAATGATATAATATAATATAATATATAATTGTATAATAATAATAATAATAATAATAACATTTACTCTTCCATTTCCGTAACTAATGAATAACTACGTATGCTTGTACACATGACCGACCAAGTCCAATTGCCATATTTTTAGTACAGTACCGTTAGCAGGTAGTTTCGGGGTGAACTGTTTGGTCACGCGAGCGTGACGGTGCGCGATCCTCATTGCATGGATCAATGATTACGGTTGGGTGCGTTACCTGTTTCGCTACTTAACGGTCCTTAATTGTTCTTCGGGCAGCCAGTGACGGATCCCTCCGTGCTCAATTGGCAATAAAGCTCAACCAATCACGGATCGTTACGGCCGATCACGAAATGGTTAAATAGCGTAAAATGTTCCGTATTCCAACATTCGAAACTGTGACACCGTGCTGACAGTTCCATCATTCTGCATCCGCATCTTGCACTATAAACAATATCTATCGTATTGTTGAATTTCAATTCGATAATAGTGTGTTTGACGTTCAACCCGTAAACGAGTATTGCGAAAAGTTCTCACATTCCATGTGTATTCGATACATGTACACATGGAATTCCATATAAAATGACATCGTTGGATATCGAACCACTCGATGATACTGGAAACAGCTTGATCGTCGTAAGTATCTTCTCAAAATTGGTTGTACTTTGCAAATTCGATTCCGTAGACATTGAGAAAGAATTTACGATTCGGAGACCTAACGAGATATTGCCGACGAAATGTGCTTATTGGATTGTTTCCATTTGACCACAGAATAAGCCCAAACCAATTGTCTTCGTCACCGGCAATGCGAAGAAACTCGAGGAAGCCATCGAGATATTGGGAAAGAATTTTCCTCGCGAATTGATCAACACGAAGGTTGATCTTCCGGAGTACCAGGGCGACGCCGATGAGATCTGCAGGGCGAAATGCCGAGCAGCGGCCGAAATTGTCAAAGGCCCGGTCATCGTGGAGGACACTTGTCTTGGCTACAACGCGATGAAGGGCATGCCAGGGCCGTACATCAAGTGGTTCCTCGACAAACTTAAACCAGAAGGTCTCCACAAGATGCTCGATGGCTGGGACGACAAAACTGCCCAAGCCGTCTGCACGTTCGCTTATTCGTCGGGAAATCCGGACGAACCGATAATTCTCTTCGAAGGCTGCACAAGCGGAACCATCGTCAGTCCCAAGGGACCTCGAAACTTTGGCTGGGACCCGATCTTCCAGCCCGACGGCTACACGGAAACTTTCGCCGAACTACCGACGGAAGTAAAAAATCAAATTTCTCACCGGCACAAAGCACTCGAGAAATTAAAACGATACTTTATCACAGACACGCAATAATCAATCGTATTCAATACTGTAAATAACTTGATAGATTATAATTCCATAATTTATAATAGATTATATTATGACATTATAGATTAGATTTTTTTACAAGAAATTTTTTTATTGACGAATAGGAATAAATACTCCGTTGATTTTAACTTCACTTGAGCGTGTTTATTCGTAACCCTCTCCTAAGCCCCCACTCCCCGACTGTAC
Organism: Exephanes ischioxanthus; assembly: GCA_958510785.1. Taxonomy (NCBI): domain Eukaryota; kingdom Metazoa; phylum Arthropoda; class Insecta; order Hymenoptera; family Ichneumonidae; genus Exephanes; species Exephanes ischioxanthus. The sequence goes on along the minus strand of OY294020.1, from coordinate 18,715,471 downwards.
CGGTAACGGAACCACATCGGTGTCCTGAGATTAATTATTTTCTTCGTCAAAAACAAAATTTCTCCCCGGTGCAAAGCCTTGGAGAAACTGAAAGAATACTTTGTCAATAATGTACAGTAGGAGGACACATTTGTTGAAAATAAGTGACCATAGTGATGACGAATTGTAATAAATATTATCTAGTTTTTTAACTGTGTTTTTACCATTACTTATTCACGACACCTAACAACCTTCGCTAACAACCTTAAGAATGTCGGTAAGTTGCATACGGTAGTAACGACCCAGAGAACTTGTACAGGGAGAGTACCGTTTCCGTATCGTAATAACTGCTAGGTTTGGTGCAGCAAACAACGGATATACTGTAATTTGTCCGATTTTCTTCTACAAGTTGCATTGACTTTACCGTAGGTTTGCAATTGGGCTGCATTCAGAAATCATACCTGCGTAACTATCTTCTTTCTCTGACATTTGCACCAGCGCAGCACTCGATCTCGTTCTATGTTATCCAAAGTGCCGGCAATTCGTTGACAAGTTGCTGACACTGCAGATTCCATGCGATTCAGGAATATTTATGGCAACGAAACGGCAAAACTTGGCGGCAAGCCAATGGCACTTGTTTGCTTGTGGTGCCACGATTGACTATCTGGGTTGTTGTGGCTCGTACGCATCGCGCCCTCGCTATGGATTGTGGCATTTGAAAACCAGAAATTTAAATTTCCGGACATTTGTCAGAAATGCCTCCCATATGAAAATCTCATTTTTCGACCGGAAGTGATGTCATACCGGAAAGACGTGTTGCTTCGGGTCCGTAATATTGGATGCGCGCCCTTTACGCGCATACACTTCAAATATTGGTATTATAAAATAAACCTTCCTATAAACCTTTTTAATGTTACTTTTGCCGCCAATAAATTTTCGATACCCCTGGTATTGATCTCCTGTCGACGAACACGCAAGACGACCACTTTTCTTTTAAACTTTTCAAGATAATAAAATTTGGCTGTCGCCATTGTTTCCATGTTCCGATTTCTGGCATTTCCGCAACTCTCATCGAACCTTCCTTAAATAATTGTTGGGATCGACCAATTTTCGATATGCACATCATTATCGAATGTGTAAGTACGTAAGTTGGCCGAATGAATTGTTGACTGATAGTTGAAAGCGTGCGGAACAAAGATTGGACCGCGTGCAGTTTGTATTTAGCGAAAGCCCAACGTGAAGTGAAACGGAGGACGAAACGTCTCCTACTCACGACCATATCCTTTCTATCCGGCAATTTGATGATACCGTCTCGCGATGGTGATGGTGAAATCCCCGTTTTACTCTCGGCACGGGGGCTACCACCCACGGTGACGTCATCCTTCGAGAAGAGGAAATCGATACAGCTCCCCGTCCTATCTAACACTCCGCTCACTCTGTTTCACTCTTGGTATGTCTCGTCTACTCGTGCTTTCCGTATAGAGTAAAAGTGGCCAATATGGGCCACTGAAAAGTTTGGGTCTGTATTTCCTGCTCCCGAGGATAAATCCCACATCACTGCCCGAAACTACCCTTTATAATGGCATAGCAATTATATATTGTTACGATCTTTTTTTTTACAGACGTCGACGCGTTGGTCCATCCCAACTAAGGTAAATGGCCCAGTTTCCGCCACCTTTAATCACAGTTTCCGCCATCTTCAAATGTTAAACGGAACATTTTATAAAAAATATATGTATCGCGACATTAATCAAGAGTAAACCACTCTTCACCATGCCGTCAATATCGTTTGTATTTAACGTATGCTTTATTGTCGCTAACTGTATCACCTCACACCCGTATTTCAGGTTCGCCTCATCATATCTCGCGAACCGCTGGACGATTATTCTCGTAATTAGGCCCATTGGAAAGCTTGGGTCCGAATTATATGATAAAAGTGTCCTTGAAAATTCGATCTGATGCTTCGTTGCCGAGATCGAGCCGACCGAAAATTATCGCGTTAACTCACGCACAATCGAAAATTTTTGGATCGATTGCTGATCGCGATCATCGTACACAAGAATCCACCGAACGAATGTGTTCGGAATTAAGCGAACTGGAAAGCTTGGATAGACATTCTATAGTAAAATTTTTATATCATTTCGATCCGATGATTTATTTAAGAGGTAACGTAGTGCAAAAATATACTTCCGGCATTTTGGAGTATAACTACTTGGTAGCGTCCTTCGCTCGATTAAAATTTTTTTTTTTAAGTACTTGGTATACTGTATTTATTATTAGTATAAATTGCGATTAATGGCGGTAACTGGGACAGCGGCGGAAACTGGGCCGTTTACCTTATCCTTTATAAAGGCATAGCCATTAAATATTGTTAGGATTTTTTTTCACAGACGTCGACGCGTTGATCCATCTTAACCGCCATAGTCGCATGCTTGGCAAAATGGAGCAGAGGGATCGGCTAATAATGGACCTTGCGAATGTCTCGGTAAGGTTCGGGCGCTGAGAATTGAATTCGGCGTTCTTCGGAACTTCAAGTTTTTATGGAAATTAAGTCAATTTCACTGTTGTAACCGAGACAAAAGGGTGGTCCATATTACTGAACTGCGGTTGGTCCATGAAAATCAAGATGGTTCATATGATATTTTAAAATCTCATCGGGAGCAAGTCACACATGGTTTTAGAGAACGCTCGCGATTGCACGACACGTGTCGCGAAGCATCACTAACCGCTCGGTCGCATGTGCCACGCGACATTGGCGCGTGCTTAACCGTTGACGACGGTGTTTCCAATTAAGGTAAATGCTCCTATTAGTGGCGGATTTACGACTTTATGGGTAATGGAAATTCTTCTCGGGGCTCCAGCGACAGTTTTCAATACGCAAAATGATCCTGGTGAATTCATCAGTTAAAGCACCATTAAACTTATATTAACGCTAGTCAATAAAAACGCGGTATGCTTTTTTATAGACGGAATTCTGAATCAGCGCATAGATGGTGGCTACTGATAGGAACAACGACTTTTATTCACACTTTCATTCATATCTTCTGAATAACAATAAATAACTGCGCCCATCTGGTATTTTTTGGTCGGCCGATGATCGAAACTTTCCGATGGAATCGATTAAAGTGACCGAATACCCATGATTGTCTAAATATTTCGAGCCGTTTCGGACACAATTCTCAAACGGCCACTAATAGGAGCGTTTATTTCACATCGCCGAATAATATTGAAGCGTCTAACTTACTGTGACCAGCGTCAAAACTGGCTAATTTATTTCCGGGTTTTGATTCCTGAAAAACTCCAAACGCCATAATTTTATTTTTATATGTATTTTTTTATACACTTTAAGCAAGATGTGAGCGAAATGTTATAAAAACATATTAATATTTCATATAGCTTCACGTTTGAGGTTCTTCTTTGTGTACGGTCGATAATAAATATATTGAGCATGGAAAATCCATTAAGTCACTATTGCCGCTCAGGTATGCCGATTGTGTGCGGTTGTCTGGGTGACGAACGTTTTGAATTGGATATCCCTATAAATCCTCTATAGAGAAGAATTTAATTATGCGCTCCATTACGCGTACTCAGCGGTATTTATATTCTAAACCTAGCGGAAAATGAAACATTTTAATCCATGAGTACAACATTTATTTTTACCTCTATTATAGTAACTGTTTAACCACCTAGGTAGAGAGGAAAACAATGGCGATCAATCGTGTTGCTTGCAATTTACGAGTATTCATCGATATCTCGTTTATCTATCGATTTGCTATAAAATCCGAAGAAAATAATTAATTTCAGGACACCGATGTGGTTCCGTTGCCGATACAGTTGGGGAGTGGGGGCTCAGGAGAGGGTTAGGAATAAACACGCTTAAGTGAAGTTAAAATCAACGGAGTATTTATTCCTATTCGTCAATAAAAAAATTTCTTGTAAAAAAATATAATCTAAAATGTCATAATATAATCTATTATAAATTATTGAATTATGATCTATCAAGTTATATACAATATTACGTATAATGTATTATTGTATGTCTTTGATAAAGTATTGTTTCAATTTCTCGAGTGCTTTATGCCGATGAGAAATTTGATTTTTGACATCCGTCGGTAGTTCGGCGAAAGTTTTCGTATAGCCATCGGGCAGGAAGATTGGGTCCCAGCCGAAGTTTCGAGGTCCTTTGGGACTGACAATGGTTCCACTTGTGCGGCCTTCGAAGAGAATTATTGGCTCGTCCGGATTTCCCGAGGAATAAGCGAACGTGCAGACGGCTTCGGCGCTTTTGTCGTCCCAGCCATCGAGCATCTTGTGCAGGCCTTCCGGTTCCAGTTTGTCGAGAAACCACTTGATGTACGGTCCTGGAAGTCCCTTCATTGCGTTATAGCAAAGACAAGTGTCCTCTATGATGACTGGACCCTTGACCAGTTCGGATGCCGCTCGACATTTCGCCCTGCATATCTCATCTGCGTCGCCCTGGTACTCCGGAAGGTCAATTTTTCTGTTGACCAATTCGCGAGGAAAATTGTCTCCCAATACAGCGATTACTTCCTCGAGCTTCTTCGCATTGCCAGTGACGAAGACAATGGGCTTCGACATATTCTGTGGACAAATTTAAATGAACAAATAAATACAATTGTTCGGTATTATCTCGTTCAGTCGCTGAATCGTAAACTCCCGGTCAATCTCCGTATGGAACCAAATTTGCAAAGTATAAGTGGTCGAGGAAATACTTACAGCGATCGAGTTATTCCCAAGATGATCCGTTTGTACGAAGGTAATTCGTAACCATTCCACTCAAGGTAGTTACAGTTTAAAGACCCAAGTTCCGATAGTGATGTGACTTTTTCAACGGATTTCCGAAAAAGTGTAAAGTGTAACAACTATCTACTACAGTGAAGAATGTCAATTCGGAACGATGACACTGTTACTCAATCGAAACCAACAATACGATGGTACGATCTCGAATGTTGAAATGTGAAGCGAACTGCTCTATTTAACCATTTCCAGATTGCCTAGCTGTCACGCGATTGGTTAAGCTTCGTTAATAATGGAAGCAATCATGACACAGACGGTGCATCGCTACTGGTTCTCCAAAGAACAATAAGTTACCGTTAGGCAATAAAAGGGGTCGGCTCAGCCACCACCGCGGCCCAGGTATGCGGGGTCGTGTGCAGTCGCCCGTGATTGACTAACGAGCTACATTAAACATGCAAATGTTATATTATGACAAGTTAATTTTATGCGCTCTAATATATGTACTTATTAGTCTTACTTCTCTAAATGTAACAGCAAATAAAACAATAGCGTGAAGACAAGCCCACCAGGGTGGAAAAAATACAAAGCTTCATTTTTGTTATTGTAACTGTGGTAAATTTTAAGAATTGAGGGATATTTAGTTGCGTAACACGATCCGCAACGAAACACCTAAAAAATCAAGGGATTGCTCTACTATGACTACCGTTAAAACAGGCTAATGTTTGGAAATCAATTCCGTACAACCTACAAATGCGATACTATTAATTTTTGTATACACTCACATACAACTTAAGCCGTACATGTACAATTTTTTTTAGCATTCATATTTCATATAAATTCGTAAGCGGTGGAATTTTTTTATTTTAATATTGACAATATTTTACCAATATTACAAAATGTTTCTAAAATATTTATTAGATATCTTTCTGAAATATTCAAGAAACTATCAATATTTTAGTGCTGCAGATACTGTTCATTATTTTAAACATATGTACTGCCTCCAGCACTTCATCTATGGGATTCCTGTGAGCCCCCTCAAGAATGCCAATAAAATATATTTTTATGATACATTAATTAGTCGAACTTTATTAAAATATATCCACGAACCGTGGCATTTTTATTTTTCGTTCCTTCTGAACGTAGTTCACTACAAATCTGTTAATATTCGCTTTCAAAATATTTTTTCACCGTTTCAGAAATATTTCGAATGTACGAAAGATCAAGTGTATTTCAGAAATATTTTAGAAATGTTTGTTTTTAGAAATTCGTTAGAATGTTTTGATAAAATACTTAAAAATATGATTTCCATATATTTTAGAAATATTTTGTAACATTTGAAATATTGAAAATATTTCTGAAAAGTTTCGTTGCACTTTTGTCGGGAGAATATTTCAAAATATTATCTCCATATATCACATAAATATTTCGGAATATTTGAAAGATTGAAAATATTTCTGAAATGTTTTCAAAATATGTCGTGCCATATGGGATACAAGATATGGCCCATGTGGTTGATGTAAAACAAAAAGGATATGCTTTACTATATTAGCAATGGCGTGCAGGTTGTCCGGAAGTAATTTCCAAAAATTAGCCTGCTTTAACGGTAGCCACAGTAGGACGATTCCTCAATTCTTGAGGTCTTTCGTTGCGGATCGTGTTGCGCAATGAAATATTCCTCCACATTCTTCAAATTTACTACGTTTACAATAATAAAAATGAAGCATTGTATTTTTTCCATGAAATACACGCGGCGAACGTCATTGCCCACAATGGGGGGCTTATTGTCTTCGCGCTATTGTTTTCTTAACTGTTCCATTTAGATAAGTAATACTAATAATTACATATACATATATTGGAGCGAATAAATTTAACTTGTCATAATATAACATTTGCAGGTATGTTTAATGTAGCTCGTTAGTCAATCACGGGCGACTGCACACGACCGCGCATACCTGAGCCGCAGTGGTGGCTGCGCCGACCCTTTTTATTGCCTAACGGCAACTTATTGTTCTTTGGAGAACCAGTAGCGATGCACCGCCTGTGTCATGATTGCTTCCATTATTAACGAAGCTTAACCAATCACGTGACAGCTAGGCAATCTGGAAATGGTTAAATAGAGCAGCTCGCTTCACATTTCAACATTCGAGATCGTACCATCGTATTGTTGGTTTCGATTGAGTGACATCGTCATCATTCCTAATCGATATTCTTCGCTACAAGCGATATTGTCGTCTGTTATAATTTACACTTTGTCGAAGTTTCGTTCGACAAGGCCCATCACAATCGGTACCTTCAAACTATAACTACTTTGCGTCGAATGGTTATGAATTACCTACGCACAAGCGGATCATATTGGGAATAACTCGATCGTTGTAAGTATTTTCCCAATCAGTTGTACTTTGTAAATTTGATTCCATATTGTACGGAAATTGACCAAGATTAATCAATTCAACAACTAAACAAGATAATGCCGAACAATTGTATTTATTTGTTTATTTAAATTTGTCCACAGAATATGTCGAAGCCCATTGTCTTCGTCACTGGCAATGCGAAGAAGCTCGAAGAAGTAATCGCTGTATTGGGAAACAATTTTCCTCGCGAATTGGTCAACAGAAAAATTGATCTCCCGGAGTACCAGGGCGACGCAGATGAGATATGCAGGGCGAAATGTCTAGCGGCATCCGAACTGGTCAAGGGTCCAGTCATCATAGAGGACACTTGTCTTTGCTATAACGCAATGAAGGGCCTTCCCGGACCGTACATCAAGTGGTTTCTCGACAAACTCCAACCGGAAGGCCTACACAAGATGCTCGATGGCTGGGACGACAAAAGCGCCGAAGCCGTCTGCACGTTCGCTTATTCCTCGGGAAATCCGGACGAGCCAATAATTCTCTTCGAAGGCCGCACAAGTGGAACCATTGTCAGTCCCAAAGGACCTCGAAACTTCGGCTGGGACCCAATCTTCCTGCCCGATGGCTATACGAAAACTTTCGCCGAATTACCGACGGATGTCAAAAATCAAATTTCTCATCGGCACAAAGCGCTCGAGAAATTGAAACAATACTTTATCAAAGACATACAATAATACATTATACGTAATATTGTATATAACTTGATAGGTCATAATTCAATAATTTATAATAGATTATATTATGACATTATAGATTATATTTTTTTACAAGAAATTTTTTTATTGACGAATAGGAATAAATACTCCGTTGATTTTAACTTCACTTAAGCGTGTTTATTCGTAACCCTCTCCTAAGCCCCCACTCCCCAACTGTACCGGTAACGGAATCACATCAGTGTCCTGAAATTAATTATTTTCTTATAAATTCAATACCAAAGGTCTTTGCTCAAAATAGTATATTTGTGTGCAGTTTTAGGACGATAGCTCAAAATCTACGAGTTAGAACTAAGAATTTGAAAAAAAAACTACGAGTTAGAACACGAAGAATTTGAAAAAAAATTCAAAATCGCGTGAAATCTCCAATTGGGCCTCAATCTTCACGAAAATATCCCGGAAATTTCAACTTGCTGTCTCAAGCCGTTCCCTAGTTTTAGCCGTTTAAAACGATATAAATCAGGCACGCACGCATGCACGCAGCCATTAGTATTAAGCATTAGACTACTTTAAGTACTCTGACATTAAAATGTAGATTTTTTTTTTACGAAAACATAACTTCCTCTATGAGGAAGCAAAAAAACACACAATGCCCTTTAACACAATATACCAACAGGCAAAAATAGGATATTTTTAGGTGTTTCACTAGGTAAAGATACTTTAAATTATTTCGTTTTCACCCGGATTTATCATCGATGAACGAGAGTTCACCTAGGAATCTAGCAGAGCTGAGGAAATGCTCTAAATACCTTGGCGGGAGGGGGGGGGGGGGGGGGGGGAGAAGTGGTTTACCCCGTACGCTAGGGCTGGAGCCGCTTAAGTGTACTGTGCATACCTGGCAGCTTAGATACTTGAAAACGCCTAGCAGGTACTTACAATTTTTCCCCAGCTCCGTACCCCAGTATGGTAAGCGTGTAGGCAGAGGATATTATAATATAAGCCGGGCTTAAGGTATCATTTAAGTACCTTCACGGGTACTGCACGTCACTTCTGCTGGAAAAATGAGATTTTTAAACCGGAATTAACGTTTTCCTTCATGACGTCCGGTGGAAAAATGAGATTTTCAAACCGAAAGTCATAAAACGAAATAAGCCGGTTGTTGTTGCTCATCGGGTGCTTTTTTTGGCGGTCGCAGGTTTTTACAATTTTGAGGAAAAAATGATTTGGTCCGGGCGAATAATCCAGCCAAATTAATTCGATGATTAAACAATAATACACCGCATAATTTTCTGCGCTACTCATAGTTTTGTGGTCAACAGTTTCTCTATACTTTTTTTCCCGGCGCTAATGCTAAATAGTGTTTTACGTTGTATAGTGCACCACATATCGCAGCGAAAAAATAATAGGTCGTGTCGCGATATCTGGAGTGCGAAGAGAAATCGACGTCTTGAGAGATGTGGTTTCATGAGTTAGTTTGGTTGCACACGTAACGTCTTACATTCAGTTATATTAGCCAAGTGGAATAAATCTCTAATGGGGTTTTGTAGGCTGCGCAGCCGGGACTGGAAACCAAATGCGAAATTGAATATAAATAACAATAATAATAATAATAAGTAATAATATAAATAATAATATAATGGAAGGTAGAAATGAAAAAGGAATTATGTGGATTAAACAAAAACTATAATAAAGTTACAGCTCATATATTTTTTTTCTGGGATTTCTTGTGAATCTATCGCCATTCATTCTTGTATGCCGTATATATGGCGGGAGGAATTTATCTTAATTATTTGTTTAGGATTACTTAGATAGTTTTTATCACTAATATTAAAATTATAGCGCCATTATATTTACAGAACTTTGAGGCGGAGCGATTTTATGCAATCGTCAACACAATGTCGTAGCATAGAATGAAAGAAAAAAAATATTTAAAGAAAAAGTTTCTTGGTTCGAACAAATCAATTTAAAAAATATGTGAATCACGATGTATGTAAACAAGTAATGAAATACATTGATTTAGTCGAGTCATGGAATTTAAGATAAACCCAATCAGTACAAATAACCATCTCATTTTCTATCTGGAGGAGGCTGTGTTTCCGTAATAATAATTTTTTCCGAGGCTTTGATGACAGCGTACTAAAAATGGTCGAAAACGTCAAAAAATATGATTTTTAGCTGGCGTCCGGATGTATGTGCGTGGGTGTGTGTGCCACAGACCTGCATCGTTTAGAACTACTATAACTCAGAAACGGCTTGAGATAGCGGGTTGAAATGTTGTACATTAGTAGAGTGATCACGTCTCTTCCTTCGCTGTAATTTTCATAAAGATTGAGGCCCGGTTCAAGATTTTACGCGATTTTGGATTTTTGAAAAATGTCTGCAATAGTTCTAGCTTGCGTAAATTTTCAGCTATAGTCTTAAGACTGTACATGAATATGTTGTTTTGATCAAAGACCTTTGGTAATGAATTTGGCCGAAATCTACCGAAGAAATCAGACTAAAAACGATCTAATTCTAGTAAACATGGAGGTGTCAAGTTTAAATTTGGAACGGGAATGGACTAACACTGTACAATGTTTCGTATTAAATTTGGAAAAAATTGATCAAAATGTTTAAATTTTATGGGATTTCGAACATTTTTAATTTAAAAAAACGTACGCCTCGCACGAGTTTCTGAATCAAATATCACGCAGAAAGTAAAATGAGTTATAGTTTCGTAATCAGCGCTGAATAGATTAGAAATTGCTTTACAACGAGACAAACCGCAAATTTTAGTTTGCGATTTCGTGTAATAAATTGTGGTGTAAACTTGGACGGTTTTAATTTCATAAGATGTAGACATTTTTTTATGTTGCGAAAAAAGGTGCAAAGGAATTTCTATGCTTCGTCTATAAGGAAGCTTCCTCCATGAGGAAGCAAAAGAGTTGAGAATTGAAATTTTCATATCGTTTCCTCACAATGATCCTTAATTTTTATTTTTTGAAAATTTTATTTTAATTATAGCTTCCTCGATGAGGAAGCCAAAATGGAACAACGAAATTGATCATAGAGGAAGTTATGTGCAAAACCGTAAAACATGAGGAAGTAATTGTGCAAATCACTATGCACGCTTTTTACTTAACTTTCTGCAGGGGACAAAATGTGAATAGAAAAAAGAACACCATTGAAATATCCGTCACATTACTATTCCATGTATCAGTCGAATTGTGCAGAAGGGTCAAAATTGTATGACATTCGTATGTGAACGGGAGCCGCGTAGCAGACTGCCGACATGTGAGGCTAAAAGGCTTACCGCACTGGTCTAAGATCTGCACAGCAGAAGTTACAATACAGGTCAGGCAACTTGACGTGACAGAAGTGGCAGACACAGTGCCACAATGTCTGCCAGGTGCGGCCAGCGGCAGTGATTGTGTGTGTGTTTTTTTTTTATTATTCTTCCATGCCAGCAGTCACTCTCGGTTGAATATCGGGTGTACCAGATTCCTCGACTGTGGCCTATATTTCCCCTAACGCATGTAGTACATATCTACACAGTAGCCCACTGCGACCACCTCTCGTCATCGTTCAATGGCGCGCGCAATAAAAGCACCCTCGCCTCACACACGATACACTGTCCCTACCCTATGTATCGACTGCACGCACACCAATCCAACCGCTTCGTACTGTCACTCATCTACACTTATACGACGTTCAACCCGCCTCCGGTGCTTCCTCTCTTTCGCAAAGATGAACTTTTTATGGATCTGCTAACTTCACGTTGTCCGTAGATGTGTTGTGCCTGCGAAACTTAATTCTTGAGCTGATATAAAATACCGGTGCCGATAAGAAAAACTGTACCAAAAGCCGTCTTGAGACTGCGGTCCGCCGTGGAAAAAGAAAATTGTCTTTGGCTGGAGAATCGGCGGACACTGGGAAAGACAATTTCCTTTTTTTCGGCAGTCCGAGAACGGCATTCTGTTTTGTTGCCAACTGAGCACGGGGCATGGACGGGGCTATGGCACATCACCTTAAGAGTATCTAAAATTTAGCCGTCGGTAATATAAACTGTAATCAACATTTTTCACGGATGTTGGCATATACGATTAAATCAGAAGTCTCATCGAAAGCGGATATCAAGGTAACTTTCGATGAGAATTTTCTTTGTCATATTATATAAGGTTCCGTGACAAAAAATTGATTAAAGTTTTTCATACTGACTGTCAATCGGATAATGGAGGAAAGGGCTATTATGACGTAAATTGTCACGAGATGGCTGGAGTCTTGAGGGGCTATTAAGGTAGTCCTAGCGGACAGCCTGAGCCCACATGAGTTCAGAGAGAATTGATAGAGAATTGCGAACACTTCTCGATGGGATAAAAATTCGAACAAAATCAAGCATATGGAAGGTGCTGAAAAGATTGATTTTACATAATAATAACTCCAAAATATTATTAACAAATGCATTAAAAAAAAATTGTTCAACAAATTCCCCGGCAACTTAACTTTTTGTTCATATAAAAACAATTTGTTAATCTTTTTGAATACGTATGAATTTTTTCAGAATTTTATCTAATTTTTGAAAATCACGTTTTTTTATTAACTAAAAACGCAATGTTCAAAAATTAGACAAAATTCTAAAAAAAATTCATACGTATTCAAAAAGATTAACTTATTGTTTTTATATGAACAAAAAGTTAAGTTGCCGGAAGATTTGTTGAACAATTTTTTTTTTTCATTCATTTGTTAATAACATTTTGGAATTATTATTATGCAAAATCAATCTTTTCAGTACCGTCCATATGGTTGATTTTTTTTCAGATTTTTATCTCATCGCGAAGTATTCGCAATTCCACTCTCAATTCGCTCTGAACTCACGTGGGCTCAGGCTGTCCGCAAGGACTACCTTAAGAGGCGTACCATTAAATTGATGGCCGGCTCTATTCAGAAGCGAACTATTGAGGTACTTCGCTGTGCTGTGAATGTAAATCGGTATTAAACGGTCAGTTTTTGCGTTTACCTCATACAATAATCAAGACGCTCTAATGGAAATGAACACTGCGATAAACTCGAAACGGGAAAATCCGGAAAGTAAAACAAAAAACAAAAAGAAGAGTATCCTGTGTATATGCGCAAGAGGCTAGCGGAATCGTTGAAATAAAACGTTCCATTCGATGGGAGCTATGTAGGTCGATTTGTAAACGGGGTCAGATGGTGTGCATCCCTGCGGCTCTTTGTGGATCTGGCGTTCGAATGTGAATGCTGAAACTGTGTGAAAACACTCACGGACATCCCGGAGTTTTCTAATTACCAGCGGGGCCACCAGGCGAATAGCGAAACTCCACTTCCCACCTTTTCAGGAAAAGCCGGGGAACTCTGCCCTTTGCCTTCTGGATTGCTCACGAGTGGGCCTAGTAATGGTCGGAATTACTTAATTGGGTTAGGTTAGTGTTTTCAGTAGGTTTCGTTGACTTTTAATTCACTTTTTGCTAAAGTTTTTCTACTATTCAAAGGGTTTTCCTCCACCCAGAAAGGGGGATTAGATTTAGAGGACCTTTAGGCCAAAACAAGCGGAGTTTCTTTTTACCCTATTCGAATGTAAGTATGTGCAGTTGGCTTTTGAAACACTCTTGGGGCACCTATGGAGCAACGCAGGTATTCTACAGCGTCCATTCCAGAAACTACAATTTATAATTCATATAAAAACAATCGCATCGGAAGACACGAGGTGACAAACCGTATTACCCGTTTTCGTTGTTGAATATACTCGCTTTCACATCGAAGCACTTTTTTTTCATTGTTCCGGAAGATTTTATCATCCCACTGTGGGATTCGTCAGCTGCCAGTGGCGATAAAACGTGATCAAAGAAGCTGTAAGAGAAAAAAAAAAAGTGTATCAAAGCATCGCGAAAGCGAGTTTCACAGTGTTGTAGGGCTACTAGCGATAGTAGAGAATTCCGATGACTGGTAATCGATAAACGTCGTTGTTGAATGCTGAATGTTCGAATGACTGAGTTCTACAAGCTATAGGGGCCGTTTCGTTCGACTTCAATCTGGGCCATTATCGGAGATCTGACCTGGCGTTTGGTCTGACGGGTGATGGTCCGATGACAACTCTGCATTGAATTCCATCAACGGGCGGTGTCAAGCTTCGATATTCGTCGTCGGAGCTACTTTTGCCAATCAATCTCTTTCACTCCCATTATATCGAGACGGTGATGCAAAGCTTTTCCTTCAAATAGCCTTCGAACCAGTGCAATACAAAGCCGTCGGTACGCCTGAATGCTTCCACCCTTGTTCTCCATATTTTTTCATGCGTTAGAGTTTCTTGTTTGCACATAAAAATTGAATTACAATTGAAGAAAAACTGTTTGCGTTATTTTTGTATTGGAACTGGAATCATGTTTCGTTACAACGGTGGCGCTTAAATTGTCATTTTTGCACTGTAACGGAACCCCTTACATCCTAGGTAAATTCCGCTATATGGCCGGTGTATGACCGCTAGATAGTCACGCAGCAAATTTTATTCGCAAGAGACATGTGATAACCGTGCCAACATCTCAGCCTCATAAATACAAACTCGCGTGTTTATAACACTGTATGTGCCGACCCTCATACTTTTACGATAGCACTCGCAGTTTCAGGATTCCCATTCATACCTTTTCTCGAAGCATGAGTCCGGAGTTACCGCACGTTTCGCCTTATTTTTCGTTTAGTTTCCTACTTTTCGCCTCCCAGCAGGATGCGAGTATTTTCGCGCAAAGAAACCTGATTGTTTGCCTCTCGATTTTCCTTCTCGAGTCAGTATCAAGCAAAGTAATAAACGAATAAATCAACTTTAATGAAATATTTCTATGTGTCAGACATAACTGCAATGTTGCTACATATAAAAGTCGATAACGCATCCTCTTATTCCCTTATTTTTGCAATCAACATTTTCACTCTTAAACCAAACTTTAACATTCATTACGTCATCAGGCTTAAGCTGTGCAAAAAAATCAAATGAATTAGGCTGATGAGAGTTCGGTCGTACGGCGGACAGAGGCGGAGTAGAGAGCAACGGATGCTGGCCTAACAAATGGGTGGCAAGCCGGTAATTGGACTAGCTTGCGTAATTGTTTCATCGACCAGTGTCGAGGACCACCGCCCCTCCACGAGTTTTACACTCTGCATCCCCTTGAATTCTTCGGCTCCCTGAATCCCACTACGCTTGCGTCCCACCTCTCCCAGTTTCCGTTGTCATGCTCAAACGAATGACAAATGCGCCGGTGGTTTGTAGCGAACAATCTGATGTCTTTAATACCATTCGATTTTTCCGCTTAATATTGTAATTTATCTTTACACATATATCGAACCCTATGGAATCTCGATGCCTCGGACGATTCACATCGCAACCAATACCAAATAATCATACGTTGCATTTGATATTCAGGCAAAAAGGTCATGATGCTGCACTGAGAAAAAAAAAATGGTTGGATTAACCAAAAGTCGCGGTGACATACGTTCAAAGCTGTTATTTGTTTGGTACAAATATAGCATTGTTTTGTTAAACGATTATTTGCTTCAATTTATTCAACAATTTTCGATTGAAACAGACATTTTTGTTGAACCAACCAAATACACCTTTGAACGTATGTCACCGCGCATTTGTTTAATCCAACCATTTCTTTTTCTCAGTGTGAGTGACGTAAAATCTGCATTACTTCACCGACACCCACCAAAGTCAATCCCAAATAACCGTAACACTGAATTATGCACAATAATACGGTGCTCAACCGCGCTGTGCGCTGTTGATTTGTGCACAAAAAAAAATTCGATCTGAAGTACCTCACTTAAAGTGTAGACATTCATTTTCCGTCCGCAAGTGACGTATTTCCGGTAAATCTCCGGAAATCTAAAATCTCGGTTGCTAACTTCCATAGTCCATAGCGAGGGCGCAAAGCGCCCGAGCCACAACGAACTGCTTGTTTATTATATATCGCATGTATTTAAAAAATAAATCGAAGTATCGATTTTCGGACATACTCCGTTTCCATGGGGGATTGTTTTCTTCATACGAGGGGATGCTGCAGAGTTCAGCAGCGATAGCAACTTTGGAAAGATCAACGACGGGCACACTAACGGAGTTTCTACCGTATATTCTAGAACGGTAATTACCAAAGCAGTCAGTTCATCAATTGATCGAGCAATCAACGTCGAGACAATAAAGCTGTTGGACGGACACGCAACACCCATCCTTCAATCATGCACCCTTCCTTCCATTACTCCAATTATCAGAATAACGATCTCCCGTACAAGTGTACAATGATTGACTGTTCAATTGTTAAAGCGGTGCTGATGATGATCAAACGCCTCGACGTCGAACAATTTTCATCATTGATATATCGACAATGCTGTCATTGTTAATGTCCAAACAATGGAAACCTTCATTATTTTATGGAGATACAATTGATTAGCGGGTTCCAAAAAGCGAAGATTTATTTTCCACGGTTCCCCAGTAGAGTGTTGAGTTAGTCAGAACTACCATCTGTCCGTTACTGCACCTTCGTTATTTATCTTCTTTTAGCTTCTTTCCATTCCGTCCATATTTTGCATTTATTTTTTCTTTCCCCACGGAAATAACCGCACGTGCTTTCCTTTCATGACGCGGTATTGCGGAGTCTGTTGGAGATACGAGATGCAGGATGGTTCAGTCGACGGCGCGTTTGGACGTTCGTGGTCTTTTGCGTTTCAAAAGATATGACGATAATGATGATGATGATGATGACGACGCTGGCAGTGGAGAAGACGACGAAAAGGTGAAAGAGAAGAGGGAGGCGGTACTTCACGTTCCGGGGTCGCGCTGTGCATATTACTCAAGTCTTCAAACCTCTCAAATTCTTCATGTTTGCTGCCGCTTTTCAACGTCCTTCGCTGAACACTTAAAAAAGAAAGTGTCGACGTCCTAAGCAAGAACTTGTGTCATCATTAAATTTGTTCTAAGCCTATTCGAAAATGCAATAAGAATTTTTTGTATACCAAAATACGCTCCATGTTTCCCTTTTTCTCAAAATAAAATTATATACTGCGTTGTGTCCAAGATAGAGGCTCAGATTGTTACCCCTCTGTGCCCTACCTTCCATTCGATGTAAAAAATGTTGTTCATTTAATAATCTTGGAGAATTTTGAAACCTTACTCATTTTTCTGATGATCCGTTTTTCCGTTTAAAAAGTTGTAATTGTTTCAATGACGAGGCTTTCGTTTAATCCGTCGTGCTGACTTAGGTAACAAAATATTTAGTGTTGTAACGGATCGTCGATGGTCAGGCACGCGTTAAATGAACCGAGTCGAAGATGATGTAAAATATGCAAGTCTTTTTATTAGTCGGAGAGAGTACTTGTTCGGAGAGAGTACCGTTCGCGGTGTCGGTCGGAGCTGAACTGATGAAGCGGGCGTGAAGCTGAGGGCTTCGCGCTCGCTTGACAAAAGAAGAATGAATCGAAGATGTTTAGTCTAGTAGATAAGTGGCCGCTCGCGGCGGTCCGGATGCTCCATAGCCTTAAGGCTCGATAGCCTTCTTTGAAGAGCGTATCGAACGGAAACTCCGTGTCGATACGCATGAATAAATATTCGAAGTTAAATGAACGAAATTATGAGGCTGCGGCCGTTACAGTGTTATTCGAGTCTGGTGTCGGAGGAAACTCATTAAATGTATATTGATCACCATCAAATACAATAAGATGGTGAATATGGGCCGACTTGATAATATATTCCTAGTACGTATTGACACAAATGCGCATTTAAGAAATTTGAAACTTCGTTTACATGTATTGATAACAGTGAGGTTTTTTCAGTGGTACTTCTTGTTTCTGAGAAGATTAAAAAATATAAAATGTTAAATAACTCCCGACTGCAAATTAATCGTTATTATTTTTCAAATATTCGTAAGAAAAGTATGAATTGAAATGAGAACGACTCAAAAAAAATCTTCCAAAAAAAAAGGTTGATAAAAAGTAACTTCAAAAAGGATGAAATAATTAATGTATGTAAAAATAATTCATATTGTCGGTAAACAATAATAGTAATAATTAATAATAAAGAATAATTGTAAAATTAATTAATGGAAATTATATCAATTCGTTGATAATCTTCGCTACAGTCGGGAGACGGCTTCCGAACCACAAATTTATATAATATATGATAATACTCTGCTACCAAGTTTATTTGTGTGGATATAGACTGTGTTCGGAAGCCGTCGCCAGACTGTAGCGAAGATTGTGAACGAATTGATATAATTACGATTCATTAATTTTACAATTGTTCTTTATTATTAATCATTACTATTATTGTTTGCCGACAATATTAATTATTTTTACATACATTAATTATTTCATTTTTTTTTTTTTTTTACGAATTTCTTGAAAATAATAACGACTAATTTGCAGTCGGGAGTTTTAAAAAATTTTATATTTCATTATTTTATGCCTTTTGAATTCAACATCTATACAATTCCGTGATACAATTTTCTAAGTGTTATTTCTATGCGATATAATATTCTAAATGTTCTATCTGTACGATACGATTTTTAATGTGTTCTTTCTCACCGATGCAACATTTAAGAAGTTGAACGAAGAGCAACAATACATAGAAAATTCTATCGGAGAGGAACGATTTGTGAATAGAGGTATGAACCTTGATCTCATACCTCCGCTCACAAATGTATTGTCACGAACATAGATCAGGCTATAAAGTTATAGTATACCAAAATCTGTTAAGTAATTTTTTACCGTTCCGACGTTTATAGGCACTTGCGAAAAGTCGCCGAGTCGGTGGATCGCAGTGGAACGCATAACTCTCGTCTTTTTTTGCCCTAGCGGGCAGTCGGGAGTCAAGATATCACCACGAGCCTCCTTGACTTTCATAGACCACGCGTACTTCGGTAATATGAATCACCCTTTTATCTCGTTACAACAGTGATATTGACTTCATTTCCATAAAAACGTAAAAAAGTGGAGAAACTTGAATTCGATTCATTCCACCAAAGAAATTTATCGGAGTCACATCATTTTTGCAACTATAATCGGCCGAAAGTCATGGGTCCGAACGCACTTAATCCGAATAGTCAAACTTCCGAATCTTCATTTCAGCGAAGGTTACACTTCGGCAATAGTAATTGGCCGAACGTTATTTCTCCGAATTGCCATTAAACCGAATATTTTTTCGAATACTAATTTTAGCAAATTTCGGCAAAATGATGTGCCTCCAGATTCATCTTCGCGAGTAAATGATACAGACACACATTTTGTAATCGCCCAGATTCACTCCTTTTACCCTGTGAGAACGTTAGCTCATCATGAAGCTCAGAAGTATGTACTACCTATGTTTGTGAGTCCATGTTGTCCCGTTGCTATGTACACCAGGAGAGATTAAGCAACCTTTTCGAGTCACTTTCCTCGGCGTGTCTGTTTCTCTAACGAGAGAAGTCCTTGCACAAAAGCCCACTTCAGAGTTACGAGATTTCAGGCTTAATAATGTATTGTATGTTAGAGACAGAGGCAGGAAGCCTTCTCTGCCTCGATCTGTGAGATAAAGCGGAACTACGCAACAATTCGAATGGGAAGTCCTACATTTTTAAGCACATACCTTTAAGCACATTCACCAATTCAATAATACAATATGCTTAAAGGATAAAAACTTATTTTACTGATTTGCAAAGTACACCCACACCCAGAAAAATAATATATTCGACGGCCACCGTTTATTTGGTTTAGGTAAAATAAACGGTGGGCGTCAAATAAATTATTTTTCTGGGTGCACCATCTGTTGGTACACATGTATCCAAAACAAGAAATGTGCACCAAAAACGGAATATAACATAAACGAGGGTCCAAGTTAAATTTGCATATTGGCAATCAACATCGAGCGAGGATGGCAACGTTGTCCCAATCGATCAAAACTTTGAAGCTTCAAGACATTTTTTATTATTACAAAATATGCTATTATGAAAAATGCTTGTTCTTATCTGAACATGAACATTAATGACGAATTAAGGGGGTGCTGGAGCTGCATTTTTCCTTTTTTAACCTACTTTACCTGTTTTACCGACGGAACCAGACGATTTTTCAGTTCCAACTTAGCATTGTTAATATACTATGCATATGCATCAAATCATGCAGGACTGTGATATTGACATAAACGCTTCGGTGTGCAGTCGAATTTCGATTGAAAACTTACTAGGAATTAAGGAAACCGACTAAGTATAGTTTGCGAAAGTGCATGAACGTAGTGTCACGATTGACGCACAGATGGCTCTGCATCGTGCTCTACGCTACATTCATGCAGTACTGACAGTGGTGGATGCGCGGTTGGTGTATGGCTTTGGTGGTCCACAGAGTCAAGCTGAATCGTTCGCGGTCAGTACTTGGATGGGTAACCGCCTAGCCGCGCACTAACTGGCGCATTGGAACCGTGCGGGAGGTCGAATTCTGAGGATTAGTGTTGGTAGTTGAAGTATCGAATACGAATATCAAGACTCAGTTTGACTGACGATTCGTATATCCTCTTTACCGTTTACGAGTCCTTCTCCGTGAGGTAGTAAAAATGATGATTCCCTTGATTCTTCATTACTGCGAATCTTTGTTGTCAGAGTCATTAATAACCGCGTGCTACTTCATCACTTTATTTCCCGATATTGGTCAAATACGAAAGTGACCATGACAATTGATACACTGCGCCAAGCAATGAATAACCGGTTTTAGTCACTGTGCATGTGATCAACGTTTTTCGTTTTTAAATGTTATACATCAATTCATTCATAAAAACAACACGAATTATTCTAGAAAACTGACTTTCCCAACTGTGCTGGCAGAAAGTAGTTTGAAACCCTGTTTTTGAAAATGATAAAAAACGAAAACTTTTTTGAGCCAGTTGCACTTGTACTTCTTGTTAAAGATTTATATTCTCACAATTCGTCTGCCTCGTTTCTCTGGGGGTTCCCGCGAAATCGCTAGAATGAGCGTGCCCGATCTAGAGATTGTCAGTAATATCTATTTCCAGACATTCGTTGGGAGGAACGTGACGTTGGTTCAACGGCCGAGAGCCCGAAGAATTCGGCAGCTTGCACTATTTGAGAAGCGTAGAGAGAAAGAGAGCAAAGTGTTGTAACAAAAGGAAGATGAGAACGAAATGGAGCCACGCTGAAGTGGAGAAAAGTGAAGAAGCGCGGTTGCAAAATAAGGATCGGCAATGTCTTGCAGCCGCAAGTAAGTAACAGTGAGAAATAGGGTAGACAAAAAAAGAATTTGGTGTAAGAAGAAAATCGATAGCTGGGGAAAAATGGCGAAAAGACGAGCGTAAATAACGAAAAGTGCAAAAATTAATACTGTATTTGCAGAGTTAAATAGAATCGCGGAGTCCTATTACATTTCTTAAGCAGTCAACGTCGCCTGCGAGGTAGTACCTGATAGGTACTTAGCCGAGTTCTTCTTCCCCGATTCCCAGGCGTGAATACATGACCTGATGTGGCATTCACAGAACCACCCGTCTGGTCTACTTAGACGGCTCCGCTGTTTGAATTGAAATTAAATTGAAAATAATATTTTTTTAATTCTGTTCTATTCTATTCTCTTTCCGAATAAGTAAAAAAAAAGTTTCTTTTACCGAATCAAAAAATAGTTACGGAAGGTGAGTTTTGGGTAAAAAAAAAGAAGTAGCAATTTTGTCTGCATATTTTACGTCTACTACACACCTCGTCTAATAATCAACGAAGCTCTCCATCTAGAAATAAGGAACCTTCTAGACGTCGGAAAGAAACGAAGTCTGCAAGTCTAAACGGAATGCAACGACAGTGGTAGATAGAAGAAGAGGGCGACTATAGGTGATTTAGGGGTGGCGTCCTTTAATGCATTGAGGCCTTGGTCTCGTCTGGCATGGCAATAAATATAGTGACTAGGAAAAGGCGACCACCTGTTTAGGTACCGAGCATAGGACGGGTGAGTGGGTGGTTGCCGGGAGGGCAATGGAACGTCCGGGCAAAATCGTGCTCTGGCACGTTCCAACAGTAATGTTGGGGTGAACGTTCTTGTTAGAATAAACTTCACAAATACAACCAGTATATAGCAGCAATTCACATTTGCCATAATACCACTCCGAGATTTTTCAATTCTGGTACCGGGCCGTAAGTTATTTGAGAATGCAAGCAAATCGCAACCCCGTTATTGAATTGCATATAAATAATTATAACGGGATGCCGACCCAGGTAGGTTATTGCGTTTGGCCGCTAGATGGCTACGCGGCCAAGTACCGTTAAATAATAATTCAAGTACCCAGCCACCGCAAACCGTTCATCCAAGTAATAAGGGTCGTGGGCGGTCTTCCGCAGGTAACCAAACCGCTCATATTGCCTGACATCAGTATGATTTTGTCAATAAAAAAATCATTAAAGTTAATTATTGTTAGTAATACATTATTATTAATAATATTTTTTATAATTAATTATTTAACGCTGGAAGACAGAAGAAAGAGGGGAGACCTGATCGAGACGTATAAAATCCTGAATGGGTACTACGCAATAAGTGGGCTCGACATTTTCAAACCCTCGGGAAATCCACAATTACGGGGACATAGGGCGAAAGTGGAGACGCGACCATTCCAAAGAAACCCATGGAAGAATATGCTATCGAACAGGGTGGTGAGTGCGTGGATCGCACTCTCCGCTGCAATAATTGAATCCAAGTCAATTAACCAACTTAAGGGGCTGCTGGAGCTGTTTTTTCCTTTTTTAACTTGTTTTACCTGTTTTACCGACTGACCTAGACAATTTTTCAGTTCCGACTTAGCGTTGATAATATGCTACACATATGCGTCAACTCGTGTAATGTTCAACATAGGTCTGCGATCACTTAAGTCTAGCCAAGCAGCTTTGGCTGCCGATGGACGTAAGCAGCGGTGTGGTTGGTACACGCTGAAGCCTTTCAAATAACGAATCTCAGGGAAACGAACACAAGGGATTATTACAGCAAGGTTGTGAGTTGTGGAACTAACTGAACTATATTTTCTTGAGGCGTTGGTGAGGTTTCGTGCAATCTCTTTAACAACACCGAATAACCTTACGTTTACTCGATTCAACAAGCCGCAACAGACACGCATCAGACGGCAGGAAAAAGATATTGAAACATGAGAAATTAATTTTACCGTTAGTTTGCACCCGACTTCACTCCTGCCAAGAAAGGCTCGTGTCCACAGCGGCAAGTGGATTGGTAGAAGTGTTTTACCTTTGCCAAATGGGTTGCTTCTTCCGTCGGCAGATGTTTACCTCGCGGTCCTTCCTACTGCAACTGCAAATAGCCGATGGAACACAACTGAGAGTTAAGGGGCTGCTGGAGCTGTTTTTTTTCCTTTTTTAACTTGCTTTACCTGTTTTACCGACGGACCTAGACAATTTTTCAGTTCCAACTTAGCATGGTTAATATGCTACACATATGCGTCAAATCATGCAGGATAATGATATTGACATAAACCCTTTGATGTGCAGTCGAATTTTGATTGAAAACTTACAAGGAAGTAAAAAAATCGAATATTATAGTTTGCGAAAGCATGTGAACGTAGTGTCACGATTGACGTACAGGTGGCTCTGCATCGCGCCCTACGGTACATTCGTCGCGTGTTCACCGGCTCTGATCACCCGTCGCAAGTCAATAGACTAAATGATCGCAGTTTACACTATGCGTGATTATCTTTTGAGTGAGCAACTTTCCGACGGTTTTGGAATATTCGGAGAACTTCACAGAATCGGCATGCACGCTCTTTTGATATATGCGAGATCTGGAATTTTTTATATTCAACAGAACGGATGCTGCAGACATTTCAGCGGCCATGTTGGTTTTCACGACAGTTTATAATATTTGATTTTCTTTATTTTTCGGGAGATTTCGACCTAAATTCGAGTGCACGCCGAATCATTTATGTTATTAATACAGTCCTGCAAAATTTCAGGCATACGCGTCGCATAGTAACGATGAATAGTGAAAACTAAGAAGTCGCCTATTTTTGTCGGTAAAACAGGAAGGTCCAGCAGCCCCCTCAATTGCTGACCATTGACCACGTTTACTAAAACCGATTGAACGGTTGCTTATCGGTTACCTGTCGGCAGCTTTTTGCTGAAGGCGGCGCGATCCGGCAGTGATGTTGTTACACCCATATTAATCCCGATACATACATTTTTCAGACACTGACATTACATATACAATTTACATGTAATATCAGTGTCTATGTATATTATACATAGTTTCGTACACAGTACAGTATACTACAGGGATAGGATGTCATTTAAATTATGTCACGGTATACGAGAGATTCTGTCGGGTCGGCACACATCGCCTGTTCGAATCGATATCGTACGGGCTGCATCAGTCCATTAAGAATTTACTTTGCTCTATGGAAGCTCTGTAAGCTGGGCATTCGGTGGAGCGTCGAAACTAGTAAAAGCAGTCTAGGGTGAGTAATACAAGCATGAGAAGGAAATGGGTGTGAGGAGGGGTTCTTAGATCGCGTTACACGCGGTCTAGTCGTTAAGCTCGGAAGAAGGAGTGTTTTCATTTATCGCCACGTCACATCGTGTTACGTTAGGTAGTCAGGCTCGCAGGCGAACGGCCGCACGGTTATCGACACCTACTACTTTCTCCTCAGTCAAGGTCGGGTTTGTACTTCTATTTGTCTTGTTCGTTATCGATTTTTTTTTTTTCCTCTACCAATCAGGTCCGGGTAAATTATAGGGCAAAGGAAATACCTAAATTGAAAGAGGTCCTCTTCCGAAAGGTCGCGAATTTCCATTCGTAGACCTATTTGAACAACGTGGCTTTGATGTCTCGAAACCGAAAAAGTCATCAGAAGAATGAAGGTACGAGGAGGAAAAACTGTTGCTGAAAAATATAGTCATACGCTTTGCAACACGCGCAAATAACGCTGGTGAACTCTTGGGCCTGAAATTTTGGCACACCAGAATTTTCTCTGGTCTTCAAAGTACTCGAGCACGGGCGGCACGTCGTCGTCGGCGGCGACGACGAGGGCGATGACGCGAAGAGGGCCGGAAGGATGAAAAATGAAGAAGGAGAAGAGGAAGACCACGATGAATAGACGCTTACTTGGCCAGCGTAGCTTTACGAGGGTCTCACAGATCTCGAGCTGTCTGTTGCCTCAGGGAATAGGCGGTGGGTTGGCGTCAACAACTTTGCTGTCGTCGCTAGTTACCTCGACGAATAAGCCACGCCAGCATTTTAATATCTCTTCGAACGCCCAAATATAGTCGAGAAACGAGCGAACCAGCGTATAAAGGCGAACGATGAATTATTTTTGAAAACATAGTCTGAGCGAACTTCTTCAAACCAAAAACTACGTAACAATAATAAAATCATTCATCAGTAATTCAATACATTTATCATTTTTCACATGTTACATATTTAAACTAATAGTAACATTTAGTAATTTAAATACTTTAATCAATCAAATACAATTATCATCAGGGTGAGCATGGCCGAGTGGATCGGAGCGTGACTCACACGCAGTAGGTCCGGGTTCGATTCCCGGGAAGCACCAAGAATTCTCTGTGGTGTTTTTTCTGCGAAAAAGTGGTTCGGAACCCACTATAATAAGTAGGTCCAGAGGAAACCAGTGCCTCGGTATGGGAAACCGAAAGGCTGGAAAGTGTCACGGGTTCGATTCCCGAGACTGAAGTCCCGTGGGTGAAAGGAAAACGGACGAGGACATAGCTCCGGAGATCGGTCGTACGACCTACGACTATATCCTTTTGTCCGAGACTACTGACACCTGACGAGGCGCGACGAAGCTCCGGACCCAAGAATCGAACCGGTGACAACGGATAAGGAAGGAGGAAGAGAGAAGTGAAAGGAGCCCGTAACCCTTAGGGGATCGGTGTAACCACGCAAATACAATTATCATCATTACATTAGATAAGTAATTATATCGCATAAATAATGGGCGTCATATGTTCGGAATACATGTCTATTTTCAGATGACATCTATCTAAATTGATTGTATCATAATATTATCATTATGAAGATTAAGCTTAATCAAGGCGATAAAGTATTCCAGGTAGAGAGCCTGTCCCAATGTCATTACTCAGTAGTACAATACAACGTTCAGCCCGTAGATCTGCGGGAAACCTGGGTGAAGCTTGGGGGTGAGGTTACTAATCGGCGCGAAAATACCGTCTTTCATATGACTATGTCGGTTGCGGCGTGAACGAGTTAATTGAGTTCGCTCGCCCCCGAACGATCGTGAACGCTATAATTGCACTCTCACTGGCAATCTCGGCTAATCACAGATTTCCATCACCCATTCATTATCCACAGCACAAGCAATCCGAATCTCTATCCCAATTATATGTTTCTGCATATGGACAGGAACACTTCAATACTTATAATTGACAATAGAAAAAACAATCACTATCAATGAATCAATGAAAGGTCAACTAACTAGATTTGGCAAGCTAATATTCTGTAGTATGAACTTAAGTCGTAGAGTTATTTTTATTTTATTTCGTACTAGCTTCCTCATGAAGCTTTGTTTTGGTATAAACATTTTTCTTCGAGATTTTGATGAAAACGTGTTAAAAATCCTGCAAAACATCGAACAATCACATTTAAAAAAAAGTTCGGATGTACGGGCGTGCGCGCGTGTGTGTGTGTGTGTGTGTGTGTGTGTGTGTGTGCGTGTGCGTGCGCGGGCGCGTGTGCGTGAATCAGACGCGAAGGATTCAGAAAACGCTTTCTCATAGAAGAAGCTTTGCGAATAAAGGGATATTATGAGCAAGAGATATGAAAATTTCAATTTTCAACTCTTATGAGGAAGCGATATGAAAAATTCTATCTTCAACTTTCATGAGGAAGCGATATCAAAACTTCAAATTTTTTAAAAATCAAAAACTGTACCGAACCAAATTTGAAACAAGTGCGCTATGCGAATCAATAATCGAGGGCGCCCCACTCACCAAATTTCGCTTCGATCAGTCCTATTTGAGAAAAATAGGGGGAATTTTATTTGCGGTTTTGTTCCCCTTTGGCCTTCTAGGAAATAAATAGGCTGTGTATTTATTATATACATGCTGGCATTTTAAAAGGTTCCACCACATAGCTTTCGAGATAATACCCTTTGAAGCTAGGCTTCCCTTAAAAAAAAAAAAAAAAAAAAAAAAAAACTGTCGTCCTGTTGCCAGGCTACCGTGTCCGCCCGCCTAACACCGTACAGTGTCCAGTTTTTTATGACGGCCCTGATATACGACCCTGAAATACAGTACAAGCGGAGAAATATTACAGCATCATACTGCTCCTGAATAACCATACCAGTAGGAAAGATATTCATGAGATCAGCAACGCAGCAGCAGCGAACTAGCATGGGCTTGAGGAAACGTACATCTATGCTAGAAAGGATCTAGGTTAGAAACATTAAAGAGCCATGTTCGCCGCATATCCCTCGCCGAAACTGTATTCTTGAGCCGTTCCAAAACCACTGTGAGACAGAGTACAGATGCAGCGGTTGTGAATAAGCTTGTTATTATTTTACATCTTCTTGTTATTTCTCTCACATCCATATAGATTTCATGTCCCTGTTTTCGTAGTCCAGATATCGCCAGAATTTGTCTTCATGTTTAAATTACTCAAACCGTGGCGAGGAAGATACTTCTCCCTACTTTTCCAAGTACTTCTCCTTGAATAAGCTTGTTATTATTTTACATCTTCTTGTTATTTCTCTCACATCCATATAGATTTCGTGTCCTTGTTTTCGTAGTCTGGATATCGCCAGAATTTGTCTTCATGTTTAAATTACTCAAACCGTGGCGAGGAAGATACGTCTCCCTACTTTTCCTAGTACTTCTCCTTAGTACTTCTGCCTATTGGTAAAGAAATGTTGAAATTCTCTGACAGACATCATGTTGTCAATTGTGAATCTTCACAATCTTTAACTCTATTTATTGGGAGAGCAACATATCAAGAACGCCCATTTTGTCGACATTTTGCGATATGTTGCCCATTTTGAGCAACATATCGAGGCGCTTCTTATGTCTGAATGGGATGACGTATGTATCTTGTGCACTCGTGGCGACTCAGCGGGCACCTCAATATTGAGATCCAAACCAGGCTTGTTTGGATTTTAATCGCAATTATGTTTTACGTAAAGTACGCGGAACGAAGGAGTTGTAGAGTACACGGAATGAGGGAGTTGTACAGTACGTTGAGGTATCAGCTATACACTAATAAAAAAAGTACAGTTGAATCAACTAAGATTCGGGCAGGGACGTTCAAATAAATATTTTGTTGGTCGAACAAAATATTTTAATGACTCAAAAATATTTTGGTGAAATCACCCAACAAGTTGTTGAACTAATCAATTTTTTAGCTGTACCAACAAACTATTTAGTTGAACGTCCCTGCCCAAATCTTAGTTGATTCAACATTATTTTTTTATCAGTGTACCAAAACCTTATACGCCATGTACCCCTAGTTTTTGGATTTTTCTTGAAGACCCAGAGGATGAGAAGCGATTCATTAGAGAACGAACATCGCCGCTGCGATGGACTAGATTTAGCGAAATTTCAAGGGGATGACACAAGTTCGTCCTTCGTTCGTGACGCTTCATCCTTGGAGTTCGCTTCAAGGATGGAGTATCAAGGATTCGCTATAGGCCCCGTTCACCTCACCACCCCCATTCCGCCACAAAGCACCGTCGTGCAACCCTAACTTGCAACCTCCCCTTACCCTCCTTCACCCGACTCTATTTATCTTGACGACCTTTGCGCGCTTCACAGCAATTAGGGGCTGATTGGCCTCGAGACCTATCTCTCCCTAAGCTACGAACCTAGCTATCACCGGTATCAGAGCTTTGGTACATCTCCACGATACTTAAAACTGGGCTACATCGTATTAGATACTTTAATTAGATAAAGGTCTTTTGACTTCGGGACATCGATATGGATTGGCATGCGCTATAAGCATTGTCGCGAACTTCTTCGACAACAAGCTTATACGACCCAACAATGCAGTAAAATTGATTATAACTTTCATAAGCTTGCGGCACTTTGAGTAATTAGAGGTGGGAACACTTCCCCAATCAAACCTGAGGATAAGCAATTGTCTCAAAACCAAAGTTTACGTCATTGGATTCGATACTTCTAATGAAATACTGGGTTCCACCAAACAACAGCCATGCACATTGTCTCTGATGAGCTACTAATGAATAACTTTAGTATAACCTGGGAAGTTTTCCCTGAGTCCGAAAAACGTTATGGAATTGAAAGTAACGATGTCAAATTTATCCAGCCACTGCACCAACCGACCTCTTCAAATTTCACTATTGGTTTTTTTTGCTCGTCCTTAACGAGCCTCGCCCCCCTTACACGGCAATTACGAATTAATTGGCTCCGGGACGTTTTCTCTCGCCTCCCGCAGCCGTGGGACTACGGAGTTTCTAAATTGCTGCTAAAAACTTTTAACCACCGGCCAATCCAAATCCCGAGCGATGTGCTGCCTTTGTGCACGGAATTTTTCGGTAACTCTTTTCTCATTAATTAATACCAACCTACAAATGGATAAACTTATATATATTATAGTTGTCGAATGCTGTGACCGATGAGAAAATGTATTTCTTTGATTTGCTGCTGCTTCGGAAAGGTCTAATTCCGGAATCCACTTCTTCTTGGTTTTTAATGAAGAGACTCTATTACGTTTCGACCCTGGTCGAGGTCCTCTTCAGAACGATGTTTATTTGGTCTGGTTCTTTTCATTATGATTCTTCCTTTCTTTTTGAGTGCTCATGGTATTCTCATTAAACCGGCTATTATTTGTGTGTGATTCGGCGGCGAAATCCGCTGATTGGCGAGTCAATACTGGCCCAGCATTGGCCGCAAATTGCCACACCAACCAATGGCGAATAAATGGGAATCTGTAATATTCGGTTTCCTTAATTTCTTGGACGTTTTAACCGAAATTCAAGTGCACGCCGAAGCGTTTATGGTAGTATTACGGTCCTCTACAATTTGAACCATATACGTAGCATATTAATGATGGAAAGTAGATTCTACGAAATCGCCTCGTTCCGCCAGCAAAACAGGAAGGTCCAGCCTCTTAACCCTTTATAAGTCACACCTCTATCCCCACTCTTAGGCCCTACCATTATGGGGCAACGCGTGGCCATCTCTCCGCGTCCGTCACTCCCGTTTCGGTACGGTTACGGACGTTGTGACTTATAAAGGGTTGATATGATTTATACTTCCTCGCCTTAAGCCAGTAGACTTTGCAAACTCTCCTCCATGAACATTCTATAGCGTTACAAATCTTCTCCGGATCAACTTTTGTGGTACGGCTGGTCGCCTATCATGCCAACTTCCTGGCACGACACCAAGACTTCCTCCGTGCCGAAATTGTAAAGCGGATGGTCCCCTCCAAGTCGATTTTTGTCGAGTGACTCTACTCCCGTGAAAACGTACCGTCATTGGAGCTCAAATCGTCCCTGAGTCAACTTCTGTGGCGTGGAAAGCTCGCTCTCGTGACAACTTGCTGTCACTGGAGTACAACCAACTGAAAGTGTTGCCGCAATAAACCATAGTTGCCAAGAACCCAAGCATGACACTCTTATACATGTAAGTTTGCCAAGTGAATAAGATCGTGGACTACTAATCGCAGGGTCGCAAGTTTGAATCATCATTACCGACCAAATGATTTATTCCAAGATTTCCATGGTGTGAAGGTAAAAACACGATAATAAAGCAATTAAGAGGGATACGCGGTCGCGATCAGATCACTTATCGAATTGTCTGGTAGAAACTTTGAAGCGTTACATCGGGGCCTGACAGGGCTCTGAAAAGGTATTGTCAGGGATTCATATAACGCTCAAAAATGTCTACCAGCGTTATGAATATGTGTAATATTTATTTCTTTTCGGTTACGCGAGTACAGCGAAACTCCACAATAGTCGTCCGCTCCTGAATAGCCCAGTCCCTCTCAACTTAGTTTGCCTCTGAATTACAGAACTGGTGGGCTTCCCACTGTTGAGGGCCCATTCATTAAGTTTCTCTCTTTTTAGTGGAAATAGGTTACGAGAATACTTGTTAAGGAATACATGGGGGTCAGTGTGTAATAAAGTGGAGTATATTATGTTACTATACAGTACAGTACACATTATTATGTAGACTATGCGTCTGATGCAAGAACGTGCAGAAACGATAACGAGGCTATACGCAGCGTTGAGCATAAATTCCGGAAGGCTTGTTCCTGTCGTGAACGTCGGTTGTGCTTCGGTACCTTAACGATTATTTTTCGGTACGGTAAGCAAGGCTTCGTTATATTGCTGTTCTGTGATATCCATAGTTAACACACGTATAGGGCTTTCCATCTCTGTTCGATGTTCGTAAAACTTTGCATTTTTATAAAACGCCTTATATCCTTCGCTTTTTTGTCCCTTGATAAATTCCGAATTTGCTGATTCTTAAGGTAGTTGGAGCGGTACAGTCCCGCCAAACTTGAGTTTCAGAGAAAATTTTTAACACTTCTCGATGCGATAAAAATCTGAAAAAATATATGGGAGGTGCTGCAAGTACATTATATCAAAACTTTTACATCTGCTTCTAGCGCTTAAACCCTTTTTACTCAATTGGGAGTAAAGTTCGGTGTTACTGTACACCGTTACAGTGTTAGAATGTACGTTCTGAAAGTACTATTGATTTTACACCGCATGTTTTACACCATATTTTAACACTGCTTTTAAAACCAAAGTAACGGACCTATGTGGACCAGATGGTGGTGTTAAAGCGGTGTTGAATTTAACACCGTTTTTTTTACAGTGTACGAGACAAATAGTGCTTAATTTTTGAAAATGCTGGGCATTGCCTTCGGTAGAACTCAAAAGCAAAGGTGTGAAATTGTGGTGAAAAAAAGTCAAATTGGAGACACTCCAACGAATAAATATGGTATATTTTCATAAAGTCACAGGATTAACAGAAAGGTCAAGGCTTCCGACAGATGGAAACGACACAGAGCACCCCATTGTGTACCATGCACAGTGCCTGTACAAACGACGATCTCGCTGTATTAGTGCGTGGCGCGAACCAAGAAACAATGCGACAAAAGCAACCGAAAGTATTCCTCACTGGGTTTTGATGAGGGACGCCTCTGTTGTTCGGATCAGCGGTCCAAACGGATTTTCCCCGACTCGAAGAGGGAAACAACTCTCGCTGCTCGTACAGAAAAAAGCATTCCGTGCACAATACCTATTGTGTCACGAAAACATTATTTCGGACATCGTATCGCATGTCACATTCATGAATCTCGAACGCGGAAAATATAACGAACGGATTAAAAATATAGCCGGAAAGCTTCATAAATAATTTATTGATCTTAGAATAGAATACTCGAGAAACGCGTATAAATTTCAATGCGAAGCCTTCGCATTTGCGATGCAAATTTTATGGGCTGAAACATCGTACTAGCTACTTTAACACAACACAAACACATATTTCTTCGCATCATTTCGCATTGAATCGAATATACCGTAATACCTGTAATGTGTGTTGTGAAATAATTAATATTACATTTATAGGAATCCGCAATATTCGTCATATGGGGAAGTTACGCCGCTGATACCTTCGAGTCAATCGTTTGCACATTGACCGATCGATATAGACGGTAATAAGAACACTATTTGTTAATCCTATTTTGCGAATTCCGGTGATAACATAAAAAGTTGGATTAAGAGAACTTGTCTCGTATGTCATTTTCTACTTTTGAAACAAAAAATCGCACTTCCACAATCTAAAGAATTCTACAGCATAACGTAATTTAAAAATATATATATATATATATACTAGTGGTTGTCGTGCTTTTGCGCATTCGCATGGAGTTTGTAAAATAGGTTTGCTTATATCGTCAGTCATATTTAGAAATTATTTTTGTTATATTTATCCTCCCATTTATCCCAGTATTTTAAAAAGTTGTAGTTAATATTTCGTGAGATATGTTCCTAACGATAATCCCCCGTCCTCATCAGTAACTCTCCTGTCCCTATTATCGACCTCCTGTCATGTCTCCTCTACGCCCCTATTATTGACCACTTTTATATTGCTATTATTGATCTCTTTCTCGTCTCTATAATAAATCCGCTTCACACCCTTATTATTAACTACCTTCATATTCCAATTATTAACCATCTTCATGTTCGAATCATTGATCACCTGCATGTGGCTATTATTGATTACGAGCACGTCCCCCTTATTGACCAACTTCACATCTCCCAATTCTTGTACACGACAGCGTTTGCAACATCTTTTTATATTACTACTTTAGCCTTATATGTTATTTTATTTTATATTGCTCATGATTGTAAAGGGGCATTTCCTGTCAGCAAATAAAATATTATAAACTAATCAATGAGGCTTCGTTTAAAGAATTATTAATGATCTTTTCCCCACATGGATTTTGAGTTATACGAGCACAAAATTTGGATCATTTTCTACGGAATGCACATGATGACGAGTAAAAAATCTTTTAATATCAGATATGCCTACACTATAAAGGGAAATGAATGCAAAAATCGTGAAAGAAAAAACCGAAAATATTGAAAATGCTTTAATAAAATTCATCGATCTCAATGGCGTTCATTTAATATTACTTTGATAATATGAATGTCACGCAGCCTTGAGCACGCCACGTCTCTTCGTACAATAATCGGTCGCAATAATCGCGAGTGAGTTACGGATAGCCACTAGCGTGTTGGACGACAGGATATTGAAAATTGCATTAGCATCGAGCGGACACGCAGCGTCATGAATGACCTGGAAGCGCCAACGTACCCGATCGATAAAAGCACTTTACCAACTACACAAACTTTATAAAAATTGTATTTGGTAGTTTATTTTATTTTTTCCTCTCAGTTGCCGGAGGAATTTCCCTTGCGTTGAACTTTTCTGCATTCTGAGACTGAAAAGCTTACTTCCGACTAAAGACGATCATTAAGACAGGTCGAGGCATTATGCTTTTCCTTAATGAAGCTCATCAACGCGTAATGGGCAAATTAGACTGAAAGACACGCGACGGTAGTTACGTAGCTGGTAACAGTTGTTGGAAAGACTTTGTCGTAAAAAAGGAACAATTAAACGTACAAACAGGAAAAAATAAAATAGAAAGTGTAATGGGGCAAAATTTGTTCGTTAGATAAATTTTTCATTATTATTTGCTCTATGATTAGCTCTATGATTAGCAATGATAATCATAAAGAACCGGCCAAATTCTGTTCAGAAATCTTTAGCTAATTTGGCGAACATTGCAAAACAAATGATTACGTGACGTTAAAAAATCATATAACTGCCGCCTTTTGTCGAATATAAGTCGTCGGAAGTCAATCCCAAAAGATCTATCAAAGGTTTCGTTGTTATGAAGTCGATATACCGATGCAGCCAATAGGACAACAATTACGACCTGGACGAGTTCAATGCTCCACTAGGCTGACCAGTTGTGTAGCCGTCTGGGTTTAAGGGGCTGCTGGACCTTCCTATTTTACCGACGAAGATAGGCGATTTCTTAGTTTTCACTATTCATCGTTTCTATACGACGCGTATGCTTCAAGTCTTGCAGGAATGCATTAATAACATAAGCGATTCGGCGTGCACTCGAATTTCGGTCGAAATCATCCGAAAAATAAAGAAAATTGAGTATTGTGAACTGTCGCGGAAACCAACATGGCCGCTGAAGTGTTCATAGCATCCGTTTCGTTGGATATAAAAAATTCTAGATCTTGCATACGTTAAAAGGGCGTGCATGCCGATTATGCGAAGTTCCCCGAATATTCCAAAACCGTCGGAAAGTTGCTCACTCAAAAGATAATCACGCATAGTATAAACTGCGATCATTTAGTCTATCGACTTGCAACGGGTGATCAGAGCCGATGAACGCGGCATGTAGTTTAGGGCACGATGGAGAGCCACCTGTACGTCAATCTTGACACTACGTTCACGCACTTTCGCAAACTATAATATTCGGTTTTCTTAATTCCTTATAAGTTTTCAATCAAAATTCGACTGCACACTGAAGCGTTTATGTCAATATCATAATCCTGCATGATTTGACGCATATGTGTAGCATATTAACAACGCTAAGTCGGAACTGAAAAATTGTCTAGGTCCGTCGGTAAAACAGGTAAAGCAAGTTTACAAAAAGGAAAAAAACAGCTCCAGCAGCCCCTTAAAAATCGTAGTGAATTGAAAGGAATAACATTTATTTCGAAGTGACGTTGACCAACGCTAAGATACAAACTTTGTACGTTGTGTTTCTACCGGACAACATCTTATATTGCGTATAAAATTTATTGAAATTGGTTCTGCTGTACTTTTTTATAACTAGCAATCAATGTGTATATCAAATGAACCACAAATATCCAATTTCCATTTCTGTAATAGAGTCGGTAACGTATCTGATCACATTTAAATATTTTATTTACAAATTTTAAATCATAATTGTCCTAGTATAATTAATAATATCCGCCTCAAAACCAAATACGCGTGTTCTTCATTCCGCTCGGTCGTAACAATATATATGATATGTTACAAATCGATTTGTCGGCATGAGCCACCCACCGTCAACCCCGGGAGACTACAGTCAACGTAAAACGGGGAAATACCACACCGGGGAAAACGAGGGCATTTTCCGCCAGATTCACGCTCTTGTGGATAACAACCCCTTTCACCGTTGGGGGGAAATTTAATATATAAAGATGAGGGAATCTACTCAATTCAGTTCAGTTAACATCGAACCGTTGTATGAACATTGTCGGGCTACGAGCCTATAGATTCGTCGAAGCCAGCTTTATTGAAAGTCGAACAGTAGTAAACGCGTAGACTCGTTCATATAAACACGTATAATTGTATACATTGCTGTCTATATATGTCCCTGATTTCTGTAAAAATTATAAATACTGCTAAGCTGCTTTCAACGCATTTGTTTCCTAAAATACAAATAGTCAAGAAAACTCATGATTCGTCGTGCAATTGCGTTAGTTTTCAGTAGTTTTCACGCCACCGCCTAATATAGTTCTCAATATACATTGAGAGGATTACTAAAATGTAATAATTGCAAACTTTCGTCCATCACATAATACCACACGCATAGTAAAAACGAAGCTGCGTATAGCGTAAGTTGCCCGAAAACCGGAATATTATTCCATTGCTA
This sequence comes from Exephanes ischioxanthus, assembly GCA_958510785.1. NCBI lineage: Eukaryota > Metazoa > Arthropoda > Insecta > Hymenoptera > Ichneumonidae > Exephanes > Exephanes ischioxanthus. Next base: position 18,679,488 of record OY294020.1, on the reverse strand, counting down.
TATTAAGTCGAGAGATTATCCCGATGTTCTTCTCTCCGTGATATAAAACCATAAAACTATAATGTAAATAGTCGAGGTTTCCATCCCCGGTGTAAAGGGCTGCCCTGCCTTGACCCGAAAAGAGAAACCGTTTGTGTTGCGCTCTCCCTTACTCTCACAAGTTGGGCTGGACGTAACAGCAGTACAGTCGAAGTTCCCACAATATAACACGTCAGTGCCCACGGCTTTGGTTATGTTTCAACTGTCGTCTTGTCGCTCATTCTGTATGCGGGCTGCGAATGGAGTTGAATATGGAAAGACTCGTTATTGAGTTGACGGGTGAAAATACGAGTATAGTCATAAAGCAAGTAGTTGAGGTAGTCCTTAGGGTACAGTCGGGTCAGTAAAGTACTAGATTGTAAAAAAAAATGCCTTGTACACGTCTTAACGGGGGACGTACCGTGAACTAAAGTGGTTTAATGCATTCTTACTGACTAATGAAAAAGTGTAATAATAAATTCACAGAATAATGATTATTTAAATTTACGCCAATACATAGATATACTGGCAGGTTGTTGTGTACCGGGTGCTTCACGCTCTCCCTATGGACTGTGAAATTTTTAGACCAGAAATTTATATTTCCGGAGATTTACCGAAAACACGTCACTTCCGGTCGAAAAGTGAGCTTACCGGACCAAAGGTGACGTATCGAACATACGTCACTTTTATATATATACATACGTATGACGTGACATATGGTCGGAAAGTGAGGTTTTTTTTACACAGGACGATAGTGCTCAGCATTGTTGTGCACCGCATTATTGTGCACAACTCATCGGGACGCACAGAATATTATAATAGAGGAATAGTTATCAGGGCCTGGGAGGAGGACCCGAGGACGACTTACAATAATCAGCCCCCTCCCCAAACGGTTGGGACGTACATACAAACAAATGGACAACTTTCTAAAATATATAATAGATATACCTATATGTATATCCACAGGCATGTATTTCCGCAGTTTTTTGTAAAGATCATGGAGAGATTTCGACAATAAAGCTACTTTGGGTCCTCCAGTGCAATTACGGTCTGCCCATTTCTTCTTCATCGAACGAACGGCCTGCGGATAGAGGAAAAAAGGGCGATTCGGGGCGAAAGAGACAAAAGAGCAAAAGACAGTGGGGTTGCTGAAAGAAAAGGTCGGAAAACGGCAGCTCCAGTGAAATATCGAGAAACGGAAGGAGAGAACAAGAGACCGAAACAAGCGTCGCCGGACCTGGAAGTTTGAGTACCAATTGTGGCACTGAAAGGGCGCAACTACCGCACAACAATGCTGCGGTCAACGATGCTTGTCCTCGAGTACACGCTTCTCAAGTGGCACACAGAACGACCACGCACGAGGTCTCAGATAATTGCAAATCCTTTAACTTTTTTTCCCCTAAACCACACTAAGGCAGACACAAAATTGACCATTGATTTTTATGAAGTGCATATGGTTCCGTTTTTTCAGTACCGATCGGGGTTTACGAAACAATCAATTCGAAAATTCACGAAGGAATATCGACCCTTTGTGGTTTCTGAAAGGAGTCTTTCTCATTACCTGTGTTGGCCAAGCATGAAATTTTGATTGTCGAGTTTAGGCGAGATGGGTCGAGATGTTGTACTCGTTTTCAAACCATATTTCCTTAGGCCCCCATTTTTATAATTTTCTGGTTCTGGCAAAATCTTCTGAGTTTTTCTAGATTTCTTTTGCATTATTCAAAAAAAAATGTTTCTAAAATAAACATAGAAATATAATATAATGAAACATAGAGTATCTCTTACGAGTACAGAAACTTGAAACGAAGTGTTTTGTAGGGAAAGAAGTAACAATGATCTTATATTAAATCTGTATCATATGTGAATATGTAAGAAAATTTAACTTGTATATTTTCAAGCTCATGAATGTCGAGTTAATAAACTATATGACATTATTTTTAAAATCATGATAAAATAAAATAAAACCCACAGCGGTAACTGCGAATATGATACTTTTATCTGCACCTCCCTCTTTTGAAAATTCATACTTTGGTGGTTGTTTCAGGTTAATTTAGTTGTTGAACAATAGGAATGAACCTGCAGAGCCTCCAATTTCTAGAAATGGTGTACTAGCTTCCCTCACCTTCACTATTGATGTGGTTCTCCTTGTCTGTCCCAAGCACTCGTGTAAATGATTTTATCAAAACGCACTGGCCCAGGTCACAAAATGTGCATGATTTTCGGAGACAGTTGGTAGCACATCATTGCTTATTAAAAAGTTAATTCATAAAATTAAAATAAATTATTTTTATCGATTTCGCAAAAATAAAAAGACAAGATCACGGTCGACATGGTCCAATCGATTTTGAACCCGGAATTATCAGTTCACTTTAGTGATGCGTGGATATTACGGTAGGTCAGGTCCGGGCGTAGATATGCCCCAGCGTGCTAGAGAAATCCCTCAGGCGGGATTTCTTCGTCCATCTGGCATCATTGGTATACTTAGGTTAGTACGGGTCAGATTTAAAGCTAAGGATTTTTCGATATCTAAGTGCCTTACATTTAATATCTTCCACGACGAAATGGTTATAGGGAAACCAGTAATTATTTGTTTGTTCTAACATTGTTAGAATTGTTGTTTGTTATGAACGTATAACGATCATAGCATGTTATACGTTTATAGCATGTTATGAACGTATAACGAAGTTTAATTTTGTAACTGTAACGCTACTGCACTTTGCAACATCAATATTGCCTGCAGATTAATAATGGTCATAAACATTGTTATAAACATGTTACGTGAACGTTACAGAGACCGTTTACTTATTGTCGGATTGACGCTTGAGTCAAGAAATTGAGTCAATAATTTGTTTGTAGAAAAAGCTTAAAATGTATGTAATAAAAATAATAATAAATTAAATATATAAAGAAAAACCGATCAAGAAAGTAGAAAAGCAATTCACTAACTCTGCAATTGCTTATACAGCACTCGACAAGCAAGCAGGACTTATTTGTTATTTACGAATCTCACGAAAATTCGTTTTTTATTCATCCCCCACTCGCCAGCCGGTATCAAATGCCTTCGCTAGTGAAACTCTATGTCGCCAAGTCATCGTCGGGTTTATCGCAGAGACAAAGTTGAGGAATAACTGTCCACATGAAAGTTTGAAGTTTCACGTTCTCGTTGTTGCACGCGACGATCTGGAAGCGAGAACGGCAGTTTCAGCTACTGCTAGCCACCGTGGTGCTCTCAGTGTTTCGCTCGTTCGCTTCTTCGTGGAACTCGAGAAAAGTTGACACGGCGAAGAGTTGAGTCGAGAGTCGAGAAATAAAAATTCTTTTATCGTATAAGCAGATCGCGAGAAACGAAAGAAAACAAAATTCGAGAACTGTCGAAAGTATGAAAACTCTGGAATAAAAAGAAAATGACATATATAGACATATTGGTAAATTTCATATGTACAGTGAAAAAAAAATATTCATTCAAGAACAGTGACACTTGCGGGCTGACATTGCTATATGTAGTCAGTGTAATTATTATTTTCATTCTAACAATTATATATCAAAATGAACCAATGTCTATGAAATTTATGAGAAGATATGTAATAGTTTCATTATCATGCGTCGTTATGTTAAGCAAAATAGACTTGAAATAACAGCGTATGTCCATGGAAGCCCCCAAGTGTCACTGTTCTTGAATCAATGATATTTTTTTTTCAGTGTATACATTCCAGTCATGGTAGAGCTAACATTTTTTTTTTATCCCAACCTTTCTCAAAACTATAAATTGACACTACGTTCACGCAGTTTGGCAAACTATAATTTTCGGTTTTCTTAATTCCTTGTAAGTTTTCGATCAAAATTCGACTGCACACCGAAGCGTTTATGTGAATATCATAATCCTGCATGATTTGACGCATATGTGTAGCATATTAACAACGCTGAGTCGGAACTGAAAAATTGTCTAGGTCCGTCGGTAAAACAGGTAGAGCAAGTTAAAAAAGAAAAAGAACAGCTCCAGCAGCCCCTTAAAAGATATTACGGGTGGCCATATCAACTTGATCTACGCTATAAGCAAGTCCAAAAATATTGATTTCACGCTACGCGGCGCATCGACGAATCCGCCGATGCAAAAATATCTGTGCTCCTCTAGGGTTGGGAGGATGCAAAATATTTCAGTCCATAATAATAACTGCAATAAAGTACAGTTTCTGCACCATACCTGTTTTGTTTACCGTACGTGCCAATTCCCGCGAAAAAAGTCAATTGTAGTTTCTGATACAGATCTAGCAGTTTTGATGGGAAGAAAACGGGCTCGCACAGTTTTAAGACGAAACTTCAAATACGGAGATGTAATTCATGTATCAGATGTCGTGTTATTGAAAATTGAAATAGATATAAGAAGTTTCGAGGAGGAAGCTACAATTGGAATACTCCATTTACGTTAGCCAACTCTGAGAAACGGGTGATTGTTTAGTCTCGAAATTTACGATTACAGTATCTACCGCGGAAAATAGCTGTTTACACGAGTTCAGCGGATAGCCCCGTAGTTTTTCCGTTTCACAACAAACTTTCTTTACCTCAACGTCTTCTCTTCTCCACGTACATTCGACAGTAATGCTTTCACCTATGCGCTTCAAAGTTTAAATGACTTTGAACCGGTTTCGGATTCGACTGAAATGTCCTATAAAAGTTCAATAACTGAATCTGCTCCAAGATTACGTTAAAATCGAGTTACGTGTATTGTATAACCCTTGAATCAACATATAGGTATGGTCGTATGCGATACTCATGAGATATTTAATTTTTGTCATTTTATAACCTTGAATCAACCTATAGGTATGGTCGTATGCGATATTCATGAGATATTTAATTTTTGTCATTATGTCAAAAGCACAATATATACAGTAGTAATAGTCATAGTAGGCTTTTATCGACAATATACAGAGGGTTTGGAGACTGACTATTAAAACGGTACATACATTATATTTCGGTAATCTCCTATTGCCAATCCGGCATCGTCCAAAGTTCTTTAGCCCAGGATCATCATGACATTATCGAGGTTACATTTATGCGCTTCGTTTTGATGATTGACGTTATGGTTGATGGTCTTTACATGAGTACTAAATTGAGGTATATTGCCTTATCATCGGCCTTTTCGTCTAGGTGTTGTAAAATTGTTTGCGTCGAAATTTTTGGTTTGTGATTAGATTGTTGAGGTTGCGTGTACGACAAGTACGGTTGCGTGTATGAAGGTCTGATGTCTGCAAGTTGATCAAGCGCGAATTGTTTGGTGAATTTTTTTGGTTCTTATAGTTACCCTGGCAGATCGGACAGCGGTTAATGATCGGTTTGCCAATCCGATCATTAGCGGTTAATGATCGGTTTGCCAATATGCGGCCGCCAAGCTAAAATCAACGGCTACTTTTTCACAAAAAATCACCGTAAACAAACCGAAACAGCTACCGTATCAGTATGGACGTCAAATTGGTTGCTTCTTGCAGGGACAACCGAGAAACAACCGGAGAGAAATATGCATACGAGTTATTTGCAGTTGTGTCGCAGGTTATTTTTCCGCGGGACAACCAAAAAACGACGCACAATGACAATTAACAAGAGAGTTACTTCACTTGTACCCTTTCAAGAGACGACCGATAAGCAACCATGACAAACAATCGAGGTCGGGTGTTGCTTTACAGGTAGGTTTTCCTTGGACAACCGGAGAGCAACCATGAAGACGGTTGTTGCGTCTGGTTGTTTTTTTAGTTGTTTCAATGTTGTCAGTGGTTTTTGGTCACTTTAAAGGTGATTTTCTTAAATTCGGGTTGTCAATTGATTGCTCCCGCTGGTTGTCCAATCCGATAGAGTATGGGTGCCTGTTTATTAGGGATGTGCGAATAATCAAAATTTTGAAGAATTCATTGTGAATTGAATATGAATAAATCAATTCGAAATTTGAATTGAATATTCGAATATTTCGAATAATTGGAATATTTATGAATATATTTATGAATAATTCGAACATGAAAGTGTACGGCCAAACTACTCGAAAATTCTTAAAATACAAAATACTTTTTGTACTTAAAATACATTTATAAGTTCAAAAAGTATTTTGTATCTTAAATACAAATAGTATTTGGTATATTTAATATTTTCGAGTATTTTGCCCAGCTCTGGAATTATTCAGAATATTTGAATAATTCGTATTATTGAAATTTCCGAATAGTCAATTGAATTCAATTCAAGTGCTATTCGCACATCCCTACTGTTTAGTAATGCCTGTTGGGCAATGCTTGTTGTTTCATAGAGTAAGGTGTTGCAAAGATTGTGTAGCGGGTTATCCTGATGACGAATCCGGGTAACAAACTAAACTGCACAAGTTTCGCCGATTTTGTATTTTATTTTGTTCCATTTTCTTTGCAGTTGAGGAACACCGGATCTCCATATTCTAGTAGAGATCGGCATACGCTCTTGTAAATTCTTGCGATATGTCTAATATGTAGGGCACAGATATTATATGTGATACTTCTAAAATGTGCAGCTTTAGAAAAGGTTTGGATTTAACGTTGCTGTGGTGACCGTAGAAGTTAAGTTTGTCATTAATGTCAATTCATAAATATTTAGCGTGTTGGCGAGCCGTTTTTCACCAAAAAAATCACCTTTAAAGTTATTTAAAGGTTGTACAAATATATACATTTGTCGACGAAACAACAAAGTGTTGGCAGAAAATCTATGTCGACAACTTTGTTACTGGATACAAAAATCTTTATGTGGCGTATGTACGACTATATTGTTATTTTTTCTTCGTTTTTTTCGCGCCCGATTTTTATTACTCTGGCGAGCGAGGTCAACTCCGTCGCCATCGTCAGCTGACTCAAATCTTCAAAGGGAATCTCTCAAGGGGGAGGATCCGCAGCATCGAAAACAGAGTATGCTGGGGTGAGTGACGAAAGCTCTTGGTACACCCAAGAACCTTTTACTGCTGCCTACTGAACATCGGAGACATCGTACCTTAAAGAAAAGACGAAAACACTCTCGTCACGACAAATTCAGGGGCACAATCTCAGTTAGGAAAGAAGATGGAAATATAATTTGTATATTGCGAAAGTTCTTTGACCACTTTTTGCTTGCTCATCGAAAAAACTATGTTAATATGTTTGCCTCCAAAAGACGAGAAATTAATTACAGAGCGCATGTTGGAATTTTTTTTTAATTGAAAATCTTCTTCAATTTGTACCGCTGGACCGATTTTTGTAAAACATCTTTCACGCGTTCTATTAATTGTTTTGAACAGTTGTATCCATTTTTAGCTCGACTGCCCAAGAGTTGTTAACGTGAGAGTCATTACGAGTGTTTTTTGGAAAATTTTTAATTAAAAAAATGTGATAAAATGTAAAGTTCTCGATCTCGATTTTTTTTCTAATTTAATACCAAACGTACAAAATTTCAGCTCAATATCCGGAAGAATACTCAAGTTGCATGATTCATAGGAATAAAAAAAAACGAAATCTCGTGAAATTTCTTGTGTTAAATTCACGAAAATTCAAGCAAAATTAATTACAATTAATTCGGAAAGCTAATAACAATTTAAACAAATCAAAAATGATACTTAGATGACCACTTGATTTTCGTTGACTCGAATAAAATCGTTACATAGGCAACTCGTAAATGAGTTTTCTAGCGCGGCTACCAATTTTACTTGTTTTAAACCCTTCATAACCCGCCTGCCTTCATCCTCGCCTCCCTCTCCCCCTCCTCCCCCGCTCCTGAAGAAAATTTCTCTTGCGCCACGGATCTCGCCTCAACTTTGCCCCTCGAACCGACGAGCACGAGCCAACTTCTCCGACGAGCTAGCTCGCTGCCGCGTGAACTATGAAAAGCGAGAGTTATTAATATCTTTTCATTCAGCCGCAATATGAAACAAGAGAGAAGCGTAGAATCCAAAGTTCCAGCGCAACTTCTTTGAAGCCTCTCTCTTCTTTTTTTTTTTTTTGCTTCCATTGAGAAAATTGATGTAAGTAAATTAAAAACGAAAAATATATTAATTGCTGATACGCGACGAAGGAAGATAAAAATCATGAAAATCGATTTGTAAAAGTATGAACCTACGAAGTGTTCACTTGTCGGTAAGTATAAATTTCAATATTTACTATGCAGAAAATAAAGTATCGACTGCTAAGAGACAAAAGGGCGTAATCCCCATGTTAAAGTATGCAGGTTACGCCCTTTTGTTTCTTAGCAGCCGATATCAAAGTAACACAATTTGTCCACTAGTTATCCACTAATGCTATATGTCTTTGTGTATAAACATTATTTATCAATGTTTGAAGTTCTAGCAATGTTAAAAAAAGGTGCAAAGTAATTTTCACATGGCTTCCTCATTTATAAAAATTTTACGCATACACCCAGAAAAAAACTTTATTTTACTGCTTTTTTTTTTTTAAATTTATTTATACAACATTTAAGCGGTTGACAGATCTCCCTGAAAAATTGGTGATATGGACAGCGTTTTATTGCTAGTGGTAAATAGCAATAAACAAGCTAGTGGTAACTAGCGTGCATTAGAATTTCGGTCGAAATCTTCCGAGAAATAAATAAAATCGAACATTACAAGATTTTTGAAGATTTCGACCGAAATTCGAGTGCACGCCGAATCGTTTATGTTATTAATACAGTCCTGTAAGATTTGAAGTATGATATTGAAATCTAAGAAATTGCCTATTTTCGTCGGTAAAACAGGAAGGTCCGGCATCCCCTTATGGGGCTGCATTTGCGTCAAATCATGCAGGATTATGATATTGACATAAACGCTTTTAACGTATGCAAGATCTAGAATTTTTGATATCCAACAAAACGGATGCTGTAAACATTTCAGCGGCCATGTTGGTTTCCGCGATAGGCGTCTTTTGATTCCTGTAATTCCTGGTTAGGCATTTTATATATTTCATATTTATAGGAATCGAAAACATTTGAAAATGAATTTTTCCTCTACGATTTCATATCGGGCATTTGAATTTGGAGGAATTTTGCCGAATTCAAGTGGTTTTCACGACGCTTTATCTTTGTTATTTTACTCGAAAACCTTCAAGTATCTTATATTAGAGATTTCAAGGTTTCCTTTGATGTTTAGCTTATGGAGAAAAGTTTATTTTTTTACTAAAGCATTCGGTTTCTTCCTCAGGTGATCCCCCTCACTCCTTTCCAAAACAAGACGAATGTGTGCAATGAATTTATCTTTGAACCATCGACGAAGCAACACTTCCAGATTGCTTTGCGAATTTTTCGCAGAAGTTTTATAATCACATTCTAAAGCAAAGCGTATAATCCGAGAATGGTGTCTTGCCAAAAATGCCCTAAATTCTATACATTGTCACTATGTGAGAAATTTGTAATTTAAACTAAAAGTAAAATGCAAAAATTCTTCCCCGAGGAACCAAGAGCAGTAATGGGAAAACTGAAGCGAGGAACTTTTTTTAAATCGTGTTTCTAAAGAAAACAAAATCATCGACCAAAACCGCTGCGATTCAAGAACAGAATAATAATTGTAAAAAAAGAAGAGGAAAAAACTCGCGAAATATTTCAGTGATTTATCGCGTACGGAGAGTTGCAAGTGGATTTTCCCTGTTCTCGTCCGCACTTGGCCAACATTCCGCCAGTATTCCGCCTCTCGGATATGTCCAACGTGAACGCGAACCCACCCACGCGCACATACCACCCTATTCTCGATAGGAATCTTGAATATGCAAAATTCATATTCACGTACAATTTTGTGAATCCGGCTCTCTCGCTCGCCGACCAAGCGAAATACGACGGATTTATTTTTCTTGTTTTTTTTTTTTTTTTTTTTTTTTAGTTCTCTAAGGGAAATCACCAACTCTAGTTGTGAAATACCATTTAAATTCGTTTTACAAGCTCGATAGAGATTTATACTTGCACCGATTTTAGAAAACGTAAGGGACGACCATCAATTTTTTTTAAGCAAAAAAAGGGAGTTTTTTCTAGGTAATAAAAATAGAATCGAACATTCCCCACGTTTGATTGTTCATAACGGTATCCTGACAGAGTACAAAAAAATTCCTAGAACCGAGTATGAAAAATTATATCCGGAATTCCAATTTTTACAAATGACATTTTTAAAATAAATTGCTACTTAAAAAAAAATTGAAGTACCTCTATAAATTTTTATATTCGGAATTGAGGATTTTTTTTGTGCACACGGAACACTGAATTTGAACAAAATCTATCTAATTTATGAGATTCTGATTTTTTGTTAATTCCTTAAAAACGGACTAATTCGAGTAAACCTGGGAGTATTGAGCTCAAATTTGGAACATGAATGGATAAATCCTACACTGTATGGTATTAAATTCGAACCAAATAATTAGTCGTTTAAATTTTATGGAATTTTGAAATGTCGATATTTTTCGAAAAAATTGTTTTTTTTTTACGCCGAACACGAGTTTCGAAATCGGACATCACGCTAAGAGTAAAATGAGAATAGATGAAATGGTGAAGAATAGATTAAACATGGTCTCAAAACAACGAATTACACAAATTTCAGTTAGCGATTTTCGACAATAAATTTTGCGGTAAACTTTGACCGTTTGAATTTCATAATATGTAGACATTTTTTAAATGTTACGAACAAAGGTGCAAAGTAATTTACACGTGGCTTCCTCATTTAGTACAATTTTGCGCATGGCTTCCTTTAAGGAAGCAAAACTCGATGACGGAACTTTCTCACAGACAAAGCTATGCACAAAATTGTAATAAATGAAGAAGTCAAAAGGTGCAAATTACTTTGCACATTTTTTCAATATTAGATTCGAATTGTTCATGGCTTTGCCTGGGTTACAAGTTCACGTTCACTACAGACGAGAAATATTCGATTTTTCCCGTTCGACGTAGCATGACAAAACGCGTACAGCGTCAACGCGATTGGTTGACATAGTCTCGCATATCCGAGATTTTAGCTGTCTCTATTGTTGGCTCATCGTTTAGTCATTGGGGTTCTGAGTACATAATAGCCGACACGAGAAGGATCGTGTGTCCCAAAGTACATAATGGATTGACAAGAAAGCTTGCACAAATTGATCCGCTTGGGGAAACGGATCCCTTGCACGCATCGGAACGTACGATGACCCTTTTTAGCTCTGCGAATAGAATGCCGGTGTCTCAAAGGGATCTCCCAAGCGCAGCCAAGTAAATCGATGCCGTTCCATTACGCGGAAAACATTTTTAGTTGACTTGAAACAAAAAGCACCCCAGAAATTATAATCCAAAAAGGATTAAAATTTCGACCTTTTCATTATAACGGAATTGTAAAACTTTTACAGCGTTTTTTACCTCCTGACAACCCAGTAACGAACTTTTGTCCCTCATGATCACAATGCTTCCGTTGTGAGGACAAATTTCGTAGAATTTCGTACAATGACAAAGTAGGTACGTAAAACCTTCAATTTCCGTTATCCGCAGCGTCTGATTCGAATTTTTCTACCTCGGTTTCGTGATTAAATTCCCACTAGGACTGCACGATAATGGGAAAAAATTCAATCCGTCTCGCATTAGCATAATTAAGAATTGTAATATATGTTAAATCATGCTGAGCCCCGTGATTCTTCACTTTTCTTCTTTTTTGCAGCCATCCGTTGTGTTAAGGTAGTCCTTGCGAATGGTGTTCACTTCGCATAAGCTTCGGAGAAATGAGAGGGAATTCCGAACACTTCTGGATGGTATAAAAATCTGAAAAAAATCAAGCATATGAAAGGTGCTAAAAAGATTAATTTTACATAATAATAGTTCCAAAATGTTATTAACAAATCGATGAAAAATAAAATTGTTCGACAAATCTCCTGGAAACCTAACTTTTTTTTTAATGAAAATGATTCGTTCATTTTTCTGAAAACGTACGAATTTTTTAACATTTTTAAATTCGCTTTGAATTTTTTTCTTTTTATACGGGAAAAATGTTTTTCTGAAAACGTACGAATTTTTTAACATTTCTAAATTCGCTTTGAATTTTTTTCTTTTTACATGGGAAAAATGTATAGAAAATCGCAAAATTCAAAGTGAATTGAGAAATCTGAAAAAATTCATACGTATGCAGAAAAATGAACGAATCATTTTCATAAAAAAAGTTAGCTTTCCGGGAGATTTGTCGAACAATTTTTTTTCTCATCAATTTGTTGATAACATTTTGGAATTATTATTATGCAACATTAATCTTTTCAGCACCTTTAATATGCGCGATTTTTTTTTTTCCGATATTTAAACCAACCAGAAGTGTTTGCGATTCCTTCTCATCTCTCCGAAACTTATGCGAAGTGAAACACCATTCGCAAGGACTACCTTAAGGGACATGATAACACTATCGGAAATTTTCCTCGACAAGTGCAGTTCTCAAATTCTATATGCCCTTTGTAATTTCCCTATCCCATTGAAAAGTTTTTGGCGTTGCGGCGTGGCAAAATAATGGCAGAAATGTATGACGACCTTGGCATTTTGTCCCGCCATTATTAACATTTATTGTGGCTTCACTGTGATACCGGGACAATTTATGACCTCTTTTCGCAATTCCGACTACTCCCCGATATTTACCACATTTTTCGTGTTCCATGCGTCGCAGCCTCGACAAAGTCTTGGGCTGTCGCCAGTTACGAAGCCCGCCAACTATCGACACTCGATCATTTTGGACGGCCATTCCGGAAGAGCATTGAATAAATCGTTTTTTACATTGGGTTAAATCCATATACAGTCATAATATGTACCGCACGAATAAGGCCCACATTGTCAGGTGGCGACGAGCTTCCGAGAATTCTCCCGATTGCTCGGCAACTGCATTACCATGCGGGTTGCTGGAATAGTTATTTTCGACGGCTCTTGCCAATTCACGGTAATGTACGGGGCGGCCATTGAAACACATTCCAACAACAAGCAACGAGATTAAGGAATGCACTCATGATTTCGTTTCCAACAGAAGTGATCGAGTCACTTATGAGGCGCTTTAACCATTTTCTTTCAATTATAAAAATTGTCCTCCAATTTTTTTCCTCGCGATAACCCATTGCATACTCCGTTAAAAAAATTCGTATGAAATTTAATGTACCGGACCGGAAGTTTTTATGCAAAAACTGGTATATTGAATTTGAAGTACAATCGTGATGGAAAATCAATGATCTGTGTATTAAAAACATTGGGAATACTTTATTTTACTATGAAACTACTTCAAATTTTAATAATTTACTTTGATGAAAGAGTATATTAATTTTTCATCACGATCGCACATTAAATTTAATGTACCAGTCTTTTCATAAAAACTTCTTGTCCGGTACATTAAATTTACAATGTTTTTTTTTGGAGTGATAAAACACTGAGAGAAGGATCTATAGATCCTTCTCTCAGTGTATTGAATTCCATAGAAGTTCACTGTAATCACGAATGGCAAAGTCGGTGTGCATTTTGCTTGTTTTCGCTGTAAGCTCGATACTGCCTACAGATACGTCTCCTAGTTGGAAAAAAGATTTCCAGGCTGGACATTTTGTCAGCTAATCGAAACAAAAGAGTGGACACGTTCCTTGTGGATCAATTTCGAATTCATGATACGCCAGTGTTCAAAGCGAAAGAACAAACACGTAATGACACACTTTTGTAGATTGCGTGCAAGCACCACACAGAGAAAACACTCTTTGACCCGAGCCGCTCCCGACCCAACAACAACAACATCAACAACGACACAAGTGTTGATCAAGCGTTTTTTCACATGATCACTATGGATTTCATTTTAGAAACTTCTTCCGGAATGTTGTAGAACGAACCTTGAACAACATGGAACAACCCATAGAACCTGAAATTTCTGAAAATGGGGAGCTATTGTCCCTCGCCTGATAACCCTGATTTTTCAACATTTTATTGACAAATGTGTGACGACGGGCTATCTTTCTGCAAGCCGCATTGTAAAAATGGCGTCAAAGTGTGTCCACATGTGTCGACCAAATTGCGATAACAGAGTAGGGGAGAGCGGGGCAAAATGGCATAGCGGGGCAAAACGGGATAATGAGGCAAAACGCAATATTCCAATAACTTTTGGATGGTGGCGGTGAGTGTGAGTGGGGCAGGACGGCGTTGAAAATCCGGATGTATCGTTAGGACGAAATGGGACATCCAAAAATTATGGAAAAATTGAGTTTTACCCCCGCTGTCTCATTTTGCCCCACTGTCCCATTTTGCCCCGCTCTCCCCTACCTCGCCCCTTTAAAACTGTTGTGAAATTTGCGATACTTTCCCAGCAACGGTTGCTCTCTTAGTATATTCCAGTGGAACAAAAATTATATTAGCTACATCATTTTCTTAAGTTTTTTTGCCAAATTGTTGACCCAACAAGTTGACCCAAATCGAGTACATACGCCGTTGTCGCAATTTTGCCAACAAATTCAGCCGCACCTTGACGCAATGTTTGCAAAATGGCTTGCCGGAAGTTTCTGAAGCTTTGGCTATCTGCGAAAGAGATTTCTTCTTTCCACCCGACAAGATTTTGACGGTGTCCCTAAGGCCATAAAAATATATTCTTACAAGTATATTTAACAAATGCAGGCTTACGGCTAAGACCTACCTGTTTGAATCCCCGATACATGACCCGTATTTCCTGTCGCGAGAATTTCGTTTGCCGAAGAAGTTCCTCAATGGCGACGGGCCTCGTCGTCTGCGTTCTCGTCCGAGTGCTCTCGAACTCGAAGAGCGCATCCTCCGGGCCCGGCGAGTCCGGCGGTGTTGCCATTTCGCAGTTTCTTCCTTTCCCTCGTCCTCTTCTTTGTAGCCTATCAGTAGGCTCGGTCGGTAAAGACGCGGACTACCATTTTTTTTTTTTTTTTTTTCGTCTTCTTTTTAAGGCTCTGTAATTGACTCGTGTCGTATCAATCGACGGATGCTCTCAATGGAGCCATCGTTTATCTCCGTTTGCTGTGCGGCTAGTTTGACGCTTCCTCAATATCTGGCTCGTTCTATTTATCCATTGGTCAATTTCTCATTTCAATTTCCGCGCTTGGACTTTCCCCACTCGTTGGCCAAGTTGGCGGGATGCCCCCTGCGGTTCGATCAGCAACTGCAATCAGCGGGGAATACCCCGAACATCGTTACTAATCACTCGGGCATGTCGGGACACATTAATTATCGAAGTCACTCTTCTGACGTCTGATATTGAACAATTTGGACACAAAGATAGTCCACCACGGACACGAGAATATTATTTCTGGGTTGAAGCTGATAATTAATAAAATTCTCCTGAACGCCCTCCACGGGTCAATCAGTAACTGTAATCGCCGGGGAATCCTCCAAACATTTTGGTATTCACTTGGGAATGTCGGGATACATTTATTATCGAAATCATTCTTCGAACATCAGAGATTGAACTATTATTATTATTATTATTATTATTATTATTATTATTATTATTATTATTATTATTATTATTATTATTATTATTATTATTATTATTATTATTATTATTATTATTATTATTATTATTATTATTATTATTATTATTATTATTATTATTATTATTATTATTATTATTATTATTATTATTATTATTATTATTATTATTATTATTATTATTATTATACTCTCCCGATCTCTCCAACTTGATTATTCTAAGTTTCGTTTGCCCGGGTCAGAGTCGCCCTGAGAGGCGTTCGAGGTCCTGATCATTCTAAGTTCCTCCCGGGTCAAAGGCTCAGTCGAGGAGACTTTAGCCGTAATACGCTTTTAGAAGATAGTTTTCACTTAGTAGAAATCATGCTAAAGGTGTTTTAACATCGAAATATGTCAGATTTGTTGGCACATTTACATCTCTACCACTCACACCTCTACCTGAAAATAACTCTACCAAAAAAGACAGCTCCAACAACTCTACAGTATTAGAACTCTACCAAGATCTCTACCAGAATCAAAATAAAACTCTACCGGACTTGAAATAAAACTCCCGGAATACAAGCCTAGACGGTAGCATTGTGTTCCGGTCGAGTTTTCTTTCCATTCCGGTCGAGTTTTCTTTCCATTCCGGTAGAGTTTTATTTGATTCTGGTACAGTTTTTTTACTTTCTGATAGAGATTTTGGTAGAGTTGTAATATGGTGGAGTTGTGAATGGTAGAGATGTAAATGTGCCGATTTTTTAACGTTTATGCACCCAGAAAAATAATTTATTTAACGGCCACCGTTTATTTGGTTTAAGTAAAATATTCATTAGATTAAAATAAATATTTATTTAAATCAAATAAATATTTTACTTTAACCAAATAAACGGTGACCGTCAAATAAATTATTTTTCTGGGTGTGGAAAAAATGTCGGCATTCCCTAAGTAATGCACTGAGCTCCTATACGTTTACAAAGGAGAGTTACACTGTTTGTTTTAGGGTCTCGTGGTTATGCATAAAACCATTAGTAAATGTGGTATCCCGATGAAAAATGAGAATACATTTTCCATTACATCATAATATCTTATCTGTTCTATAAGAATTTATTTCCGAGTAAAAACAAAAAGAAAACTTTGCACCCCCTTAAGCCAATTTGCTTAGTCAGTTTTGTTAGTGTCTCAGTCGTTTTGTGTTTATTCTTACTTCCGATTTATTGTGTTTGCGGAAGTTGTCGAATGTTTTTCATAAGCCCGTGTACGTGTATATGGCACGTCTGTGTCTGCGAGTCTCGAGTAGCGAGGCGAAGAAGTTCGCCCGACCGTGACCTGCGCGCGCGTTGTCCCAGAGCGTCACGGCTTCCTTCGTTCCTACTCCTCTCGATATCTCGCGAGTCGATAAAGTACGACCCGAGGTTTAGCCCGAGAATTGTAGTACCATATACACATATAGAATTCCAACGGCTCAGCAGGTATACACAGCCCCGCTCTTATCCGACCATGTATTTCTCATACTATACTATCTAGACCGCAAAAGACAACCCACACGCGGTTTAATTTTGGAATAGGAACGGAGTGGAGTGAGCCGAAGCGACGTCGTCGGCCAGTCGGCCAGTAGTCGCTGGCCGAACGCGTGGCATGCATATCTCTTATTAATCAATATCACTATTTATCCCTCGCTTATTCCTGCGGTATTTTTTGAATCATTTTACAAAAAGCATTATGTCTATTTATCGAATTTATGATGCTGAAACTGGCAGACGCGGCTACCCGCACGCAGTAGGTTTTGGACGGGACTGTCCATGCCCTACTACTATCATTGCGTAGCGCATGAAAGACATGTACGCATCGTGACAGCGACTTGTAAATTTACACGTATATTGTGTGGGCTACTACGAACAGAACGATTCATAATTTATGCCGTTGACCGCATTTTGTTATCAAGAACAAAAAAAAATGTATATTCTTTTTTCTACTCGCTACTGAAAACCCATATGACACATATGGCTTACGACTACAGTGACTTGTAAATGTATGCAAACATTCTGTGGGCAAACGAATTGAATGATTCACAATTTGCCCCGTTGACGGCCATTTGTTAACAACAATAACAAATTTTAACTTTTTTTACCACTCGCTACCGAAAACCCACATGACATATATGTCCGTACGACCACAGCGACTTGTAAATGTATACAAACATTCTGCGGGCAAACGAATTGAATGATTCACAATTTGCCCCGTTGACGGCCATTTGTTAACAACAATAACAAATTTTAACTTTTTTTACCACTCGCTACCGAAAACCCACATGACATATATGTCCGTACGACCACAGCGACTTGTAAATGTATACAAACATTCTGTGGGCAAACGAATTGAATGATTCACAATTTGCCCCGTTGACGGCCATTTGTTAACAACAATAACAAATTTTTAACTTTTTTTACCACTCGCTACCGAAAACCCACATGACATATATGTCCGTACGACCACAGCGACTTGTAAATGTATACAAACATTCTGTGGGCAAACGAATTGAATGATTCACAATTTGCCCCGTTGACGGCCATTTGTTAACAACAATAACAAATTTTAACTTTTTTTACCACTCGCTACCGAAAACCCACATGACATATATGTCCGTACGACCACAGCGACTTGTAAATGTATACAAACATTCTGCGGGCAAACGAATTGAATGATTCACAATTTGCCCCGTTGACGGCCATTTGTTAACAACAATAACAAATTTTAACTTTTTTTACCCCTCGCTACCGAAAACCCACATGACATATATGTCCGTACGACCACAGCGACTTGTAAATGTATACAAACATTCTGTGGGCTACTACAAATTGAATGTTTCATAATTTATCCCATTGACGGCCTTTGGTTAACAACAACAAAAAATGCTTATTTGTTCTCCCACTCGCTACCGAAAACCCATATGAAATACATGTCGGTACGACCACAGCGACTCGTAAATGTGTACAAACATTCTGTGGGCCACTACGAATAGAATAGAATAGAATGAATAATAGAATGAATGAATGAATAGAATAGAATGATTAATAATTTATCCCGTTGTCGGCTTTTTTGTTAACAACAACAACAAACTTAAACTTTTCTTTCCGCACGTGGTGTCGAAAACCCATATGACACTAGCCCGTAAAATCAGAACGACTTGTAAATTTACATGAACATTTTGAAGGCCATTACTTATACAACGATCCATCATTTACCACGAGGACTGCCTTTTCGTAGCAACAACAAAAAATTAACCCTTTTTGGCCCCACGCGCTATCGAAAATCCATACATGCAACCCATGTGCCTGTACGATCACAGCGACTTATAAATTCACATGATCTTTCCGTAGGTCGTTACGAACACAACAAATCCACGATTTGTGCCGTTGACGGCCTTTTGTTAGCAGCAAAAAAAACTTGACCTTTTTTTTTGTTGCTGAGAAGAGGCCGTCAACGGGATAAATTATGGATCGTTGTATTCGTAACGACCTACAGAATGTTCGTGTCAATTTAAGGGGCTGCTGGACCTTCCTGTTTTACCGACGAAAATAGGCGATTTCTTAGTTTTCACTATTCATTGTTACTATGCGACGCGTATGCCTGAAATCTTGCAGGACTGTATTAATAACATAAACGATTCGGCGTGCACTCGAATTTAGGTCGAAATCTCCCGAAAAATAAAGAAAATCGAATATTATAAACTGTCGTGAAAACCAACATGGCCGCTGAAATGTCTGCAGCATCCGTTCTGTTGAATATAAAAAATTCTAGATCTCGCATATGTCAAAAGAGCGTGCATGCCGATTCCGTGAAGTTCTCCCAATATTCCAAAACCGTCGGAAAGTTGCTCACTCAAAAGATAATCACGCATAGTGTAAACTGCGATCATTTAGTCTATTGACTTGCGGCGGGTGATCAGAGCCGATAAACACGGCGCAAATGTGTGTTGGGCACGATGCAGAGCCACCTGTACGTCAATCGTGACACTACGTTCACGCACTTTCGCAAACTATAATATTCAGTTTTCTTAATTCCTTGTAAGTTTTCAATTAAAATTCGACTGCACACCGAAGCGTTTATGTCAATGTCATAAACCTACATGATTTGACGCATATGTGTAGCATATTAACAACGCTAAGTCGGAACGGAAAAATGGTGTAGGTCCATCGATAAAACAGGTAAAGCCAGTTAAAAAAAAGGAAAAAAACAGCTCCAGCAGCCCCTTAAGAGCTTGTTCACGACCTCCAATCCCCTAACCTAACTTACTAAATTTCATAGAGATATGTAGAGATAGAATCTGCACATAACATTTAATCTGAATAAATTTTTTACTTGCACGTGCGTATATGAATATCTCTGCGCGTAGCACAGGACTAATAAATACTGCGCGAAAAAAGCGACGTGCGACCGGTGTAACATACACACGCGCGGCACAAGCTTGCAACAAAGTAGCGCATGACGACGAAATGACGTAAATATTTTGCGCCATGGTTCGGATAATAAAAATTCGCCAAAAACAAGTCGCAGTTCGGATAATCGAGGGTTCGGCTAACGGAACTTCGAATAATCTAAATTCCACTGTAATCATTTTTAACTATAATATATATATTTTTTTAAATGATCTTTACTTACTCTTCAACAGTCGAATTCTGTGATTCTCCAAAACGAACTATCGATGGACGCAACCCGCCGTTAAAAACATTAACAATTGACGATTGTGCGGTGTCGTTTAATTACATTTGAATTATTGCTTTAGTCGAATTTTCCACCGATTCAAGATCAGAGATCTCTCGATTAGCGTGATTTCGCACTTTCTCACGACAAACCTTGGCAGATTACACTTAATTCTATTGAATCACGATTATGTCGCTGCCCCTTTTAACGATATCCGTAATATTTACAGCACTACTATAATAATCACGATATGCTTGAAAAAATGGCACTAAATTGCGTTATCACTCGCGTAATATGGACTCGCTCGAGTATCGCTGTTGATCAATCGTCTTATTTATCTTTGTTGTTTTATCTTACTGACTCACTGTCGAATGAAAATTCATTGTCGTTCGTCAGAAGTTTTCCATTTTTGTCACTGACTTTTGCATTGCGGCCCACTTGTCAATGAAACTCACACAGCACCGGTCCGATCGTAGGTTCTTCCTTTCTGTCGAAGAAAATCGTTGTCTCAAGCTTGGACACACACACTTCAATTGGATCTTAGATAAATCTATTTTTCCCTTCCCAATTGATGTACGATCTTGCAGCAAAAATTTAATCGGCGACAATAACCGTCTCGTTTAATTGAATGCCAGCGAGAGGGGGGAACAAAAAAGTGTTGCCATAAATATTCCGGAAGCGTGTTGAGCTTTGATAATCCTGACGGCCGTAAATATATCGTCGAGTTTTCATCAACGATACGCGGTGAACGGAGGAGGAGAAACAAGGCCGGGTGCTTGCTGGGAGCGCGCGAATGTACTGCCGAAGTAGTCGGTGTGGCATCGGGGCAGACATCGGGGCAGTCTTGCTACACTCAATCCATCGACGTTCTAGCGGCGCTGCGGGCGCTTTCAAAGTTATTACCGAGGTGGACGGAGCCCGGTCGAGCCAGACGTCACGTCTCAGCTGTCCGGACGAAAGTGCATCGGTGTGTACAGAATCTATTGCAATCTGAATCGCGATTCAAGTGTAAACCGATCGAGTGGGTGTCGTTTTGGGTCTGTAATTATTTACTTGGGGAATCGAAATGGGCAGCGGTACACTGAAAACAAAATTTCGCTTACGGGCTGTCGAAGAAATTTTTTTTTGTGTCAATTCTACTTTCAATTTTTGGAATTAGATACGATATTGAAACAACGACGGCAAGACTGTCAAACTGACATGTTATCGTTTGAATTCGGTATGGAATTGTACAAATTGAAAGTAGAATTTTTTTTTTTTTTTTTTTTTGCAGCCGATAAGCACTTAAATCATTGATAATTTTTTTTCGGTGTAAGCGAAAGTTTTCGATAACTTTTCGGGATTTGTTACCTATCCGTTTGCTTCATGAGTATTGCGCCCTCGTCGTATTTAGTGACTTATGTACACTGTAAAAGAAATTCGTGTGAAATTTAATGTAGAGGACTCTAAGTTTTTATGCACAAACTGGTATATTAAATTTCAAATACAACCGTGATGAAAAATTAATGTTCTGTGTATTAAAAACATTGGAAATACTTTATGTTTAATAATTTGCTTTAATTTTACTATGAAAGTACTTTAAATTCAAATAATTTACTTAACTTCAATGAAAAAGTATATTATTCGTTCATCACAATTGTACATTAAATTTAATGTACCAGGTCTTAGTATAAAAACTTCCAGTCCGGTACATTAAATTTACAATTTTTTTTGTACACTGTAACGGTCGCGTCCTCGTCTCATTTCACTTAGCTTCTCACAAGTAAATACTATGTTACTAGCGTTTTTGGGGCTCGTGCGCTTCGTGCACTCATAACATAGCTAATTTTTATTCCAGATATATGTATTGCAAATTATATTTTTTTTATCGACCAACAATTTTTTTGTCGGTCTCTATTTCGCTTTCTTCCCGCCGTCTTTTGTCATCATTTACGTCCACTACCTGTCCACCCGACCGTTTTCTGTTTGATCCTCAAATCTCACTTTTTCAATTATCGTTCGACATTTAGTCTACCTCTTCGATTTAAATCCTATCCAGTATTATAAGTCCAACCTCACTATTTCAACTTGTCTGAACAGTTTTTCTATGTCTTCAATACTGCTCGTCGCTGCATAAATACGAGCGCGAGTTTCCGATCATTTTACGGGATTTGTTGTCTATCCGTTTGCTCAGCGTATGGTGGTCTCGGGGTATTCAATTCACTCAACTATTAAGGTAGTCCTAGCGGACAGCCTGAGCCCACATGAGTTCAGAGAGAATTGAGACAGAATTGCGAACACTTCTCGATGGGATAAAAATTCAAAAAAAATCAAGCATATGGAAGGTGCTGAAAAGATTGATTTTACATAACAATAACTCCAAAATATTATTAACAAATGCATAAAAAAAAAAATTGTTCAACAAATTCCCCGGCAACTTAACTTTTTGTTCATATAAAAAAAATTTGTTAATCTTTTTGAATACGTATGAATTTTTTCAGAATTTTATCTAATTTTTGAAAATCACGTTTTTTTATTAACTAAAAACGCAATTTTCAAAAATTACACAAAATTCTGAAAAAATTCATACGTATTCAAAAAGATTAACTTATTGTTTTTATATGAACAAAAAGTTAAGTTGCCGGGAGATTTGTTGAACTATTTTTTTTTCATTCATTTGTTAATAACATTTTGGAATTATTATTATGCAAAATCAATCTTTTCAGTACCTTCCATATGGTTGATTTTTTTCAGATTTTTATCTCATCGCGAAGTATTCGCAATTCCACTCTCAATTCGTTCTGAACTCACGTGGGCTCAGGCTGTCCGCAAGGACTACCTTAATTCACTTAGCCTCTCACACGAGCATACTATTTTATATAATTAATTGGAAAATCAAATTGGGCAACGAACAGGCGCGAGTTTGATATCACTTTCGGTATTTGTTGTCTATCCGTTTGCTCAGCGAATATGACGGCCTCTTGAGATGTTGTGACTTTCGTGACGCTCCAAGCCCCCTATTATTACGCTTAGCTCTTCACACAAATATACTATTTTACATAATTAACGATTTGGAAAATGAATATAGGTAACGAACAAGCGTGCGTTTAGGATCATTTTCGGTATTTGTTGTATATCTGTTTGCTCTGCGAATGTGACAGCCTCTTAGGATTTAGTGGCTTTCGTGAAGCTCCCAGCCTATTATTTCACTTAGTTTCTCACACGGTATATATTTATCGGCGCCTCGCTCGCCCCTGTTATCATTTGGCGTCAGCGTCTGGAGCCGATTATCCTACATAGCCAAAGCTATAGAAACTTCCTGCAAGCCATTTCGCAACTATTGCGTAAAGGTCCGTCCGCATTTATCGGCGAAATTGAGGTAACATAGTAGAGTCCTCTATTTTGGGCGATGGTTCTCGAAAACTTAAGAAAATGATATACCTGAGGCTACTTTACTATTGCAATGTACGAATAGAGCAACCGATGCTGCCTACAGTAGAACCTCGTTTATCCGAAATGTGGGAAGCGCTCAAGGGCGTATCACGGATAAGTGAAATCTCGGATGATACGGAAAACATACACAATATCCGGTTTATCCGTATTACACGGACAAAGACATTGATTAATGCGGAGGGCTTGGATGAGTTGCCTGCCTTGTGTAACGCTTCTGGAATCGTAGTCAGTATGACGGAGGTTCTACTGTAGTTTTTGCCAATTTTACAACACTGTTATCCAATGTTGAGGTACTCTGCCATCACAATTTTGCCCACAAATGCAGATGCACCTTGACGCGATTCCTGCTAAATTGCTTGCAGAAGGTTGTTGGTCCGTTATCGCACATTTTCCAACAAAATGCTATCAGGGTAGGTATTTTTGCGTTCGCAAAGTACACATGTCGTGCCCAACTTCGGGCGTGAAACCCTCAGCTTAATGCCTGTTTGTCATCAGTTTATGTCATCAAACATAAAGTGTTATATGGTACACTCTCCGAAATAATTTATCACCACGTAAAGGCATTTTTAATTAATCGCCTCGACTAAATTCCCTAAGACCAAAGCGCCCTTTTGTCTAACTTTCCAAAACAACAAAACAACCAAATGCCCCGGATGGCTTTTTCGTTTCCTCGAAAAATGTTCACTTCCTGATTGCGTGTGACTTCCGGATGAAGGAAAGTCGGCAAAAATCCGCACTTAAACATTTTTCCGGAGACAAAGGATCATCGGTTCTGGGTCATGTATTGTTTTTGTTACACTTTTAGTGTTTTTTTTTTTTTTTTTTTACTCATCATCATTAATTATTCGCTTGACTTATGGATTGCCAAAGTACGGAGGCTCTGATTACACCACTGTTCAATGATCTAATGTGTGCTGTCTAATTAATATTGCAAGACAGAAAGTCGAAAAGGGGGCCGAATCGATCGAAACAGAAAGCTCGGTGAGTTATTTGAGGGAGTCGAGTGTTAAAAGTTGTAAAGGTTTGTTCTCCAAAATTGTCCTCACAGTGAGACCCAAACAAAACAATCCTTTTTATCCAAGTTTTTATTGGTCCGAAAACACAAAAAAACTGATAATAACGATTATTTTTTTTATTAAACGTTTTAACACCTAAAGGTCTGAAAAAGACCCACTTTGAAGACAATTTTTCTCCATACTCATACTATCCCGATTATTATTACTTATGGAATTTACACATGATACACTTTTGTGATATGCTCGACTTGAGTTCACTGTTCAATACCCATCACATTTTTTTTTTTTTTTTTTTTTTTTACTTTTCCGATCAGAACGGATGTTCCTGTTTCATAAGTAATTAACTGTCAACGGGCGATGTTGAGAAAGCAATAAAAAAAAAATTGCTGTTTCCCTGATTGTTCACATAACATCGGATGCTCAGGCTTCTACTTTACATTCGTAACCCCATTCACGATTTTCTGAAATGGGGCAGCAAGATCGACGTCACGTCAGGCGTCAGAAACGCGGTAACAAAGTGACGAGAGTCGTGACCTTTCAGGCCGAACACCATCACCATTTACTCGAGTAATATCCTTCTTGGGCTTTCACCGTTTCTCACGGATGTGATGGGCCGAAGGTACGGGAATAGCAAAGAATGCACTTACAGGCAACGATGGCGGATGTCGATCGTGGGTGGGTGGGATATTGGAAAACCAGAAATTTCAAGCCGATTGAGTCTGCAGTTTTCCACCTTACATCTTAAACCTCTCCGGCCCTTTCATTTCACTATTGAGTTAATTACTTGGGTTGCGTCGACAGATAACAAAGTAGAAAATATCCTATAATGTGTATGTCCCAAAAATCCTGCCCGAAATTCACGATTCTTTTCAAAATATTCACTCGCAGCTGATTTGACTTTTTCGAAAGTTGTTTATTATGCGAAAGAAGATTCTTAGATATTATCCCTAAAAAAGTCTTAGATAGTATCCCTAATTACAATATTAGAAATTATTAGACATTTAGCTCGTCATACATTTTCGTCACACACATAAATACAAAAAAAAATTGTTTTTTTCTTGTTATCATGACTCGACTTTCTTTTTTTTATCACACAGGATTGATCCATACTCGAAGGGTGGAAAACATCATGAATATTCTAGATCTATACAAAAAAATGTAATGCCCCAAAGTTTTATGCACGTATGGACAAGGCTCGATTACCCTAACCGTAAAGTGTCAACATTTTCTTTCTGCCATTCTAAAATAATCGCCGAAATCCAAAATATTTTTCGCCAGCATTACTAAACTACCCGACAAGACCCTCACAACATTCTACCTACCATCGGCAAAATTAATGTACTATAAACCGCAAAAAAAAACGACTATCTACTTATTTTTATGAATTTTCAATCTTTTTTATTAGTTTCGTTATACAAAATTGTTTTATTCGTTTTATCTTCGGTCTTTCGCGTGAAACTGGTTAATCTACTCTACCATCTACAACTGATAAAATCACATTTTTCCGTACTTTTCCGACATAGCACGTCGCCCAGCAACCGTCGACAGTATAGGGGGGGGGGGCTCGTGATAGGCGCAAGGGGAAAACGAGTCGAAACAAGTCTGTCGTACGCGTAAGTACTACGGGCAAGCCACGCTCCAGCGCTCTGTTATGACAAGCATTGATGCATCGCCAGACGAGAGAGACCCGACGAATCGCAGGTAGGCCAAAGTACCAAAAAAAAACTGCTCTGTTACCAGAACCGTTTACGCAAAAAAAAAAATGCAAGTAAAAAAAAAGTAGGTAAAAAAAAATATCGTGCGAAGAGCGAAAATGCTAACCTCTGGATTCCTCACGTTTTCGCCGCTCGGTAGGCGCATTGGCTACCGGCGCGTTTGACTACATTTTTTCGTTCGTTTATATTATTTCTCGACGCTACTCGATCATTACCGAGGGTTCTGTCACGGCACGAGTGAAACCCACTCGTTCTGCTTCGGCCGCCGGAATTCCGCAAATTTTATTTTGTCCGTTCGACAGGGTGGATTGAAAAACGCCGAAGAAGCGAGGCTTCTTTGTCGAAAACTGTACGCGAGCCCCGAGCTCGCCGGTCTCGCAATTAATTTTTCGACCGACTAACCAAACGACGATAATTTAATATTATTACGCGGGACGGAATGTTTTATGTTTAATTCGTGTTTGTTTGTGTCTTCGAATTAATGACGATATGAAAGAGCGTGTTTACCGAACGAATAAACGCGGACGGCCTCTCTGTCGTCTGCGGGACGCTCGGTAGCGATCGACGGCCGGCGCTACACTGACACTCGCCACTTGCTGATGGCTCTGCCCGGGTACGGCCGAGAGCGGCCGAGCCCCAGTTCGGCCGTCCTCGGCTCGCTGCCTCGATTCTCGTGTATTCTCGATTATCGCGACGCCGCCGCCGCCACCGCCGCTATGGCTTTAGGGTGGGCGACCGACTTCGCACGACCAGTGCCGAAGGGCTTTTCTCGTCGGGTGTAAGATGGGATGACGGAGGAAAAAAAAGGCGGATTGAGTGAAGAACCGCTCGGTGTTGTTTCCGGTGCGGGGTCGCAGAGATTGCTTTTTTTCAAACGTGGATCACGTAAACTTCGGATTTCAACGTTAACCCGTTGAACTCATCGATAATGAAGGGATGGAACACAAAACCGTCATCAGGTGAAGCGAGTTCGATATTACAAAGATTTTTATTAAATTATTATTTTTTATTTATTTGACGGACTTAGAAAATAGAATAAACGTATTGAGCAATTATAAGCAATTATAATTTCTTGTAACTTTAAATTGATTTTTACCTTTAAAAAAATCATGAATTTTCAAAAGTTTTAAATAGAGCTGTTCGAGTTGAATATCACATCACAGCCGTCGCGGCTAGTCGAACTGTGTGCTCATATATTTCGTATGCATGTATTCGGTAAAGTATACTGCACTCTGCCTATTTTTATTTCCGTACCTCCCACATGAAGTCAAAGCATGGTTGTCGTTGAGAAATAACCGTTGAGATGACGATTGGCATATGTCTAACAGCACGTTGGCAAGCCATTTGAACAACCACTGATTCGTTCAATTGTTATTTGTGATTGACTATTGGTTGGTTCAATGGTAAACATTCATTGCTTCAATGGTGAACATTGATTTCCTCAGTGGTGAACATTGCTCAGATAGAAAAACGTGCCGTCAAACGGGTATCGTAATACCATTGGTACCGCCACCGTTCCGTCGCCGTGCCGTCATTTTTCTATCTGGGTGATTTCGTCAATGGTGAACATTGATTTCGTCAATGGTGAACATTGTTTTCGTCAATGGTAACCATCGATTGGTTCAATGCTGACCATTGATTGGTTCAATGGTGACCATTGATTGGTTCAATGGTGACCATTGATTGGTTCAATGGTGACCATTGATTGGTTTAATGGTAACCATTGATTGGTTCAATGGTAACCATTGATCGGTTCAATTGTGACCATTGATTGGTTCAATGGTGACCATTGCCTGGTTCAATGGTAACCATTGATTTGGTCAATGCTGAACATTGATTTGGTCAATGGTGACCATTGATTTGATCAATGGTGACCATTGATTTGATCAATGGTGACCATTGATTTGATCAATGGTGACCATTGATTTGGTCATTGGTGACCATTCATTTGGTCAATGGTGACCATCATCGGCTCTGTTGAGACGGTAATACTTAGTCTATTGCCGTGTTAGGAAAAGAGAAGTAATTCGCAGAGTTTATAGTCAAGCTTTTATGTCGATACGTCATGGCTCATAGGCCCATGAACGACGACTGCCTTCGAGCAGTTGAAGGGACGCGTACATGTATCTCAAAGTTGCGCGCGCAGCATCGATATAAAATTCGGTCGATCGATAGAGTCGAGTACGCTAAACTATTTTTGCCTTATTGAGATAATTTGAGAGAGAGGAGTCTAGACTCCTCTCTCTCGCTCTCACAGAATCCCCATGGCGCTGTCTCTCTCACACCCGAGCAATCGCCGTCCAATGGTCATTATGACTATTGAAACTGGTAACCATTGAACTTTCGTTTTTTACTTTCTGGACGGGTACGAAGGTTGTACGGAGAGAAAATACTATAGTCGAAAAAAAAAAATCAGTCTTTCAGATTAGGATCTCGAAACATGTTTTACATGTTTTAGAATACAAAAAAAGCATTTTCCGATTTCTGTCTGTCTGGTTCGTCCGAAAACACCATAACTTTTCGAAGAGACTTCGGACCAAATCGAAATTTGGTGTGTATCTACCACGTATGAAACATACGATGGGGCGAATTATCGTAATTAAAGAATATTCTAGGAAAAACTTTTAAAAAATCGAATTTTGCAAAAGATTCAGTTTTACTTAATTTTTTTTCCTTCGCGTTCAGTTTTGTCCATTAAACTGACCCGGTTTTAAATAGTATATTATCTGCATATTTACATATTCCATTGTTGTGTGCGTGTAGCAGCGGTAAATTAATGTATCCATGATGCAGGCACGCAATGCCTACATCGGAAGCGCTAACCCTCTATCATTGCCCTTCGTCGCGTCGCTGCCGTCGTCATCTATAAAAAGAACGCGTTTGTTCGACGGGGCGTGCTTCTTTTCCTCCAGGCAGTATTTTTTTTTTTTTTTTCTTTCATCTAACTCCGCTGCTCCACCCTCTTCTGAAAGACGGCGCGCAGCAGGTAACTGCCCTCGGATGTAAACGAGCGCAAAGTGGCTTTTTATCCTAACGATTTCAGTTGGCACATATATATATCGTTGGTCTAACGCCAGAAGGGTGGATCAGTGAATGGTGGATGCTTATTATACGGATATACGTCCTGCATAAATTTGTTATCGGACCTCGAAAATAGGGCGATTTTTAAGGTGGTGATTGTAATATTCTGGATCAATATTTTATTAATATTCTGGATCAATATTTTATTAATATTCTGGATCAATATTTTATTAATATTCCGGATCAATATTTTATTAATATTCTGGATCAATATTTTATTAATATTCTGGATCAATATTTTATTAATATTCTCGATTAATATTGTATGGGACAATACGTATACAGAGATTCCACAAAACACTTACCTAAATTCATATGTTTGCGAGTACTACCAGTGGTCCGAAATCGACGTGTTCGATATCTTTCAGAGGATTCTGAGTTCTATAGAAATGAATTCAGAGCACATCTAAGAAGTGTGCCATTTTTCTTGTCTCCCAATTGCTATGTGGGGAGAGATGTATCGGATATTGTATGGACTAATTGATATCGTCAATAAATACACTTTTACTACTACTAACGACATTATGAAACTTATAACATCGGTAGTACGTTTGCTATGATCTTTTCATGTCTGTGACATAATTCAAGTTCCTATTCACATAGACGCGAAAAATAATTACTAGGGCACATATTTGACGAACGATAAAGTTCGGTGTTGTATCGACCTCGGCAATTATTATTCGACAATTTGCAACATTTTAAGCACTATGGCACAAAAAAAAACACGATATTTATTGTTGTATTTTTAATGAAAACGATAAGTTCACCGCAGGGGAAAGTAAAAATAAAATATAATAGGCATTATATTTTCTTGCTAATGGTGCGTTCGACGGTGAGCCTGGTCGTGCGACAACACGCAATCCCAGCTCCCTGATTCTTGCCAGGAATCTTAAGCACTTTAACACGAGTTCTGCATACCTATATTACTGCTATAGAACGCAACGTACGACTAACAGCGGGT
Organism: Exephanes ischioxanthus; assembly: GCA_958510785.1. NCBI lineage: Eukaryota > Metazoa > Arthropoda > Insecta > Hymenoptera > Ichneumonidae > Exephanes > Exephanes ischioxanthus. The sequence continues at coordinate 18,649,177 of OY294020.1, read as the reverse complement.
GGTTGCCGAGTCTCAGTGGAGCCCATGAAGCGAGTATTTCATGTCGCGTCATCGCTTCTATCCTGGTGACCTGGTAATTCTTGGGAAAGGGCAAAGTCTGCTAGATTAAATCCTCTTGTCATTAATACTCTATTATCTTCATATATATATATATATTTTTATGATTGTTTTTCGCTTCCGAAGTTCTCATATTCTTCGAATGACCACCCATGGGATAAACTATTGTGAACTTAAAAATTGTAGCGAATTGATGTACTTTACTAAAAGGAAATACACCTGCTAAAAATAATATGAGTTCTGTATGAAATATAGTTCATCAGATACAGTATTTTTTTTTTGTCCGCAAATATCGAATAAGGTATCTGATTTTTCGTATAGAAACTTTATCGTTTTCAATTGCTTTCTGCCGTTTACTATGCGCACTAATTTTATAGTGAGACTTACTTAAAAAATATGTTCGTAGTCACTCAACGCTGTAATCAGTACTATCATTATTGATCGTCGAATGCACGCCAGCATCGATAGGATCAAATACGTGAACGAACGTGGATTGTGAAGAAACGAAATAATTTTTTAGTCTCGTCTTTATTTGCATGCATACCTTTTCGGGTCTTTACAGTTCTTGTACAGCACATTACACTCATCTCACGCACTTCAAGGTTTCATTGTTTTGCATTTCTCGTGTCATTCCATATAATTTTTGCAAATTCTCCTATAAAATTATAAAGTGCTGGAACAGCTTTGTCCCTTCGACTAGATTCAATTTTATGTTCTAGCTCACAACCATCGGCCTCAGCTATCCAATTATCTACATTATTTACGATCACTGACGAAACAATTTTTTTATTATATTTTAAGAGGAGGTGAAGAGTGAAAGAGACACCAAGAGAAAATGTCTCACATGGTGTTTATGATCTACGGTAAACCGGCCAATGAATAGACAGTTAAGCAGACGAAAAAGCCAATGAATAGACGTTTTTTATGCACGTGCTCTTATGGAAAGTGTCCATTCATTGGCTGGTTTACCGTATCACACATATATTTCCAACCAAAAGTTTAATTGGATACCAATTTCAGTACTTCACAACATGCCAAAAATCTGAAAAAAAATCAGCCGTAGTAATTATGTCGAGACCTTTGATGTTGCATAAAATTAATGCCAAAAAGTGATTAACAAATGATTATAAAAAGAAATTCTTTTAAAAAAATCAGACCATTATTTATTTCCTTATTTTAAATGAATTCCTTGATTTTTTTTTAATTCATATGAAATTTTTCATAATTTTCTATCATAAAAAAAAAATCGAAAATTTGAAAAATCGATGTATAGGCACGAATTTCGGATATGTTTCACTATCACGATTCTACAGTACACACAAAAAGTTTCGAGACTATTGCGTCTCGAAACTTTCAAAAACGAAAATCGAAAAATGTCAAAAACGGAAAAGACAATAATGTTAGAAAATTCTGAAAAAATTCATGTGGTTTCCAGAAAATCAATGAATTCATTTGAAAAGAGAAAAAAAGGTTGACTGATTTTTTGTTGAACAATTTTTTTTAACAATTTGTTAATAACCTCTAGACATTATTATTATGAAAAATTGATGTTGTTCACATCTTTTAATAAAGTTGATTTTCTTTCAGATTTTTATACAATTGGGAAATGTAAAAATTTTCACTGGATCTTACTTGTGGTTGGGCATGTACGTGTAATGCAAGTTCAAGTCCTGAACGGGACTTGAACCTGCGACCTTCAGGGGTCTAAGCTACGTCCATACCTACTCTGCTATCTGAAGCTTAGGAAAATTGTATATAACGAGCACATACATTGTCTATAGGCTGTGATTGATGCATGTTTAATACAATGCAAACGAAGAATGTTCGCAAAAGAGCCGTACCTCAGCGGTAACGCTCTAGCCTGGTATGGCAAAGGTCGCCGGTTCGACCCCGACAACAGGTGGAAGTTTTCTCGTAAACAATAAGTTCGAGGTTGGAATACAAGCGAGCACAACAAACAACAAATGCTACATCACAATAATAAAATTTATGTTATTCACTTTAAATATTTGTTTTTGAAAAAATTACCCAATGGTTGTACTATTGAAAAATTGTATGGTTGAACCATATAGAGAAATTCAATGGCTGCAACATTCAGAAATTCCATGGTTGCACCATTAAAGTTCAATAGTTGTAGCATTGAAAAATTCAATGATTGAGTCGTTGAGGTATTTCACGATTGTGCGATTCACTTCAACGCTTACCATTGAGAAATGCAAAATGGTTGTACCGTTGTACCATTGATGTTTATTTCTCAATGACGGCCATTCATCAGGGTAAGGTTCATTTTCGTAAGGGCAGGACCCTGTCGGAACATACGACCTGCCGGTAAACCATCCTGCACCGTTCATTTCACCAAGGTTCCCTCGCACACATTGTAAACCGCAAGTGGACGTTGGTTGAACGTTGCAGCAACGGTGAAATTGTTCCCGGGAACAATTTCAATTCCTGCAACGTTCCACCAACGTCCACTCGCGGTTTACAATGTGTGCGAGGGAACCTTGGTGAAATGAACGGTGCAGGACGGTAAAATGTTTCGACAGGGGAGCGTATTCGAAGTGCGGCCAAGGCCATCAATTGTTCGCGTAATAATTATATACACTTTGTGATACTATTAGTTGACTCGCTTGTAACTTTCACGCAGGTATTTGCCGGAGGTAACCCCACCATTGTATGCCTTCGATTCTCATTACAATTTAACCACAATTCGGGAATATAGTGCCAAATGCCGTTTGAGGTGCAATATTATTGATCGAGTTGCCCAATCGTGGCGCTGCTGCATCGACGGAGCTTTGAGTGTTTGCCCACGCAGCGCCTAAAGTCACAACAAACCTACTGACAGCACAAAAACCGTAGATATTTGTATACTCGCGCATCCGTTAGTTTTTTCACGATGTATTTGAGTTTGGCAGATATCTTGGAGTTCGGTAACATCGCAGAGACACCATGCAGTGAATCTTTGTCGGCAGGTAAACAGATCTTAAAATCCGGTCACGTGGCTTTCTGCGGAAGAATTTGCCCCGACTTTGTAGGTTACAAATTGGTCGCTTACTGCGAACGAGATTCAAACAGGGAGGAAAGTCCTCACGAGATATTAGGGGAGATAAGTCCGAATGGAAAAATACGTCACGTGGCCTGCGATTGCGGCTCCGAGAACGTACCGTGTCAACATGCGTTCGCTGTCTTACTGTATTGCAACAGGCAAGTGGTTGCAAAATGGTTCTCGTACTTCAAATCGATATCAGAAAAAGTGCATATTTTTTAAAGTAATCAATTACAAGCAAAAGTATATGTGCGTTTTATTCTCGCAATTCGGTATTTGAGAGGAAGAAAGTAACATTTTACAAAATTGTGATGTAAATTTAGTACAAACTAAATAGCCAATCAAAAGAGTTTATTTTCTTGTGTGCAGGCTTTAACTAAATTCTGACAACACGATGATTGTATTTTAGGCATGACCTTGACAGATTGCAATTTGTGTCGGAGGAGGAACTACTGTCTATGCACATTGAAGACTTCGCCCCGAAGCCTCTGCTGGAATACAACAGTTCTGTTGAAAAATTCAAGAGCTCAAGTGAAATTCGTCTTACCGCAGAGCAGGAATCAATGATAAAAGAAAAGTTGTTTGGATGCAATTTTGAAACGGTAGTGATAAAGGAGGAACAAGAATGAAGACAATTTTCCTCTTCGATTGTCAATTTCTTTTAATCTGTTTGTAATTCATGGTGTATGCATGCCGCATACACCATGCATAGTCTCGATACTGTATAAATACTCTTGAGTGTCGGTTCCTTGTGAGAATTTTTTTTTTAATTACATATTTTTGTACATTCAATACTCACATTGCATTCTTCAAATACCTGCAAATAAAGTTTTCGCGATATTTTACCATCGCCTTGAGACTCTCGCAACGGGGGTTGCCGACAATTGATCGATTTATAACGCAGCGTGTAGCTTTATCGATCGTCGGTAACATAGAGAGTGCTGTGAGGCCCTGCGTGGCATAAAAATTGGCCAGACGCCCGATAAACGGGATCAATATTTTTATCATATTTTCACCATATTAGGGCATTTTTTTGTACTATAACCGTGGCGTGATCACCTCGAAAATTTGTACGTTCGTGAAAGTCTGCGATTACCTGCACTTCATTTAAGGGCATGTGAAATGACTCAGTCGGTAAGCAAAATCTGTAATGCATGCGATTCAGAGACCGTAGACTTTTCGGGAAAAAGCAAACCATTAGCGGATGTACAATGTAATACCGCGTCCGATGATGCTTCCGTTTTATCCGAAACGTCAACCGGTTTTAAATGGCATTGATTCGAAAAATGCATATATCTCTCTCGCACTCATATGTCACGTGGTACGTATTTCACATGGCCTTAATTTTCGTGACGATGAAATAAAAATACAGTAGAACCCCGATTATTCGACGTAATGTGGGGAGAGCGTACGTCGGATAAGTGGAATATCGGATAACACGGATAACATACTCATTTCAAATTTGTACTACTATTATGTATTTAAAAAGATAACACAACACTTCATATAAAAATTAACTTTATTAGTTAATGTAGTAATTTTTTTAAATATTATTATAATTTAGTTAATTAACTTACGATACGAATAATATACCCGGGTGCTACAAACTGTTGTTGTACGAATTGTTATTCTTTGAGGTCTTTAAAAATGAGTTATTTTTTGAAACTTATATCAGACATAAAAACGTGTAGTTATTATTGTAAAGGGGCTGGTCCCCGTAAATAAATAAATCAATAAATAAATAAACTGCATATAAACTTAATCTTTTGACTGTAGAATCGAAACTGTTGTATTCGTAGCTCGTTGTATAAAGACGCAGAAAACTTGTACAAGTTTAAGCGCATATGCAACAAAATAGTCGGTGCGGACTACTCCGTGCGTGGACATTGCTGCTTTATCCGTTTCATCCGAGTTATCCGTATTATCCGAGCCCACACCTCGGTTACGGTGAAGTGAAGGTCACGTGACGGAGCCATGAGTGTGAGAGATAGTTGCAATTTTCAAATTAACTTTATTCAATGGTGTAAATTTTTTTGAGAATTAGATGAATTCGGGCCGGATGCGAAATTACCGTGTGCATACGACTCGAATTTGCTTTTTCCTCAAAAAAATTAGCACCCTTGAGAAAAGTTCATTACAGTTTTCATTACCGACCGCGATATTTCACTTACCCTTAACGCGGAGGCTAGGTTGATCGAAGGTCGGATAAGCGAGGTTCTACTGTATGCAAAAGCTCTCCGGGTATTCTTACCCGGAGAGAAGTTCCGAACGATAATTTCAGAACAAAATTGAAAATCTCATTACCACGTGGCGCTCTTCGAAGTCCAGGCGGCGAGGTTCGCCGCGCATCCGCGAGATGGCAGGACACAGGGGATTCCCGGATCGTCGTAAAAGCAGTTAGCAGACGGCGCAAGTGTCAAACGGAGCGGTAATGGCGACACTCGATAGAATTGTCATTGGTACTTGTCGTGAAAAAAATTACGAAAACATGTGATAAACACTGATAATCGTGTGAATCGCAAACCAATCGAGGTGAGTCGGATTTCATCCTAATTATTGGATTGTAAGAAAAAAATCGAATATTTTAAGGGCCGGCAACGGACAAGTAAAAAATTCGCGGTGTTTCAGTTTTATCGTGCAAGCAGCAGCACGGTGTGTGCTTTACTGCGAGAGAGAGACCTTCGAAAAATAGTAACGATATCCTCAAAAAATTTCGAATACATTTTCGCGCCAATTTACATATTTAAATCAATTACAAGTAGTAACAGTTTAAAAAAAAAAGGAAAAAAAAATCGATTTCTTTCGATACATTTTCGTGATCGAGCTCCTTTAGGTGCGGTCCGATGTTTATCTGAGACAAAAATTAAAATTAAACTGTTGGCTATTGATAAGACAAAAAAAAAAAAGATGATATTTTTTCAGAATTGGCGATGGAAGCGGAGAGCAGTAGGGAACTGCTCAAGGATGGATGGATAACGAGGTGGTAATAAGTCGCCGCGCCGAATGATTTTAACGGAGGATAGAGACCGAGGAACGAGGACGATCGGTACGACGACGACGACGACGACGACAACGAGGGCCGGAAGGAGGGAAGGAGCTCGCGCGAAGTGATGAGCGAGACTCGGCATCACCTTCGCTCGGTCTCCGATTTGTACGCAGCCGACGAAATAGAGGTGCTACTCCTGGAGGAAATAAGGGACCTGGAACCGCCGCCCTCGGCGTATTCGAGGCCTGAGGACATTCAGGATTTCGAGATCGGTATAGCTATCCACATGATATTTGATTTTTACATTTGTTCGTTTGACATTGACGTCGATATTTCGTAAAACATTGCCCTCGGCGTATTTAAGGCGAGAGGACATTCAGGATTTTAATAACTTTTATTAATTCATTTGTTTACTTTATTTACGGGACAAACCCTTTTACATTTTCAATTTTTACAGTTCAGATAAAAATACAATTATTTACAAAAATAAAGCATGTGTAATCATATTAACATCATAATATATTTGTTTCTTTTATTTTTTTCTTTATTTCTATTTCGTTTTCGTTGATGGGAATAAATTAAAAAAAATAAATAAAAATCATCCGCATAACGCAAATGCAATTCGAATTCAAATTTATTCAAAATATAGTACATTTATTGCATAAATAACTTATTCTACTTATATGCTACAATACAATATCCACAAAAACAAATCTTACACTGAGAAAAAGGAATGGTTGTATTAACCATGGCGCGTTGATATATACGTTCAAAGCTGTTATTTGATTGGTACAACGAAAATGTTTTTTTCAATCGATTGAAGCAAATAATCGTTTAACAAAACAATGCTTTATTCTTACGAAACAAACAACAGCTTTTGGTTAATCCAATCGATTCTTTCTCTCATTGTACGCACTGTATCGCGAATCTCGGCGATGATGGATGCAACTTGTGGTTGCAACGAAGCAACAACCCTCACGCATCGGACGCAGTTCCAGCAATATTTGCGACATGCGCTGCACATGTCGCAAATATTGCTCCAACTGCGTCCGTTTCTCGGCGCGTGGTTATCAGGGAAAAGGGATACGGTATATAACCCGTATATTCATAAATTAAAAATAAAATACAAAAATGTTTTTTTTTTTATTAATGTCAAGAGTGCGGCAATAACTCGCCGAACTTTGGCAAGTTATTTTGAAATTATAGCGCTGAATTGCGGTGGCATTTAAAAAAATTTTTTTCATGTTTCTTTAAGTTTCAAATTCGAGTCGGCTTAGTATGAAACTTTCAAAAGGATGTGTGCTGTGAATTGACGCATTCAAATAATAAAACGTCCACCACTGATTTGCCATCCTGAAAAATCTCTGAATAATGACGATGTATACATGTACGTTTTTGAATGCAGCAGGCAGCAGGACAGGGGGGCGAATCAGCTCCCAGTCGTCGGAGCTGGATTCGCCGGGCGTACACTCGACGGTCCACTCATGGGACTCACACGCCAATTACCACGGTCACTACGGCCACGGTGACCGGAGGCATGGCTCTTCCGCCAATGCACTGCCGTGGCCCGGGGCGAGCCATCTCGTCCTCTACTGCGACGTCCAGGGTCACCTGCGGACAACACCAGGCCTCGTCAGACTCTTGCTTCTCGTTAGTATTTAATTATTTATTTATTCATTTATTTGTTTACTTATTTATTTGTTCTTCCATTTCCAGCGTAAAAACCCTTTTTGGGTTTTTACAGGACCCCATCGCGATTCCCCCTCCCATAAAGAAAAGCGTGCCGCAACCTTCGAAACGCCGTGCCGGCACAATGCAGACATGTATGTCCGCATGTGACGATATTGTGACGGCACGGCGTTTTGATACCGGAAGCGGCTTGCACAGTTCCAGCTCGCTGTGGAGGTTCACGCCGAGATTATAAAGCTACATGGCGAGCTGGAACTGTAGAAGCAGCAGTCTAGTCCCTAGCAAGTCAAGCGACCACTATACGACCAAAAAAACAACCGGTAGTTTTGTGCCGTTTTGACGACCATAACACAACCAATAAAACGACCATTTTGTCGGTGTAGATTTGGTCGTCTTGCTTTAACGACACAAAATTGACCGAGGTAACGTTTGCTCAAACACGCTGGCCGTTTTTTATGTCGTTCAAGGAAATACGACCAAGCCTAAACATAAAAACTGGTCGTCGTTTTGGTCGCACGGTGGATTTCAGTAAAAACGTGTTTAAAAATGAATTAATTATATGAATGATTGGTTATAATAAAGAGTTCCACCTATACACTTTTTCACAGTGTGGTCTCGTTTTAGTAAGATAATTAGTATTCGACATAAAGTATAAATGCCTATTTCGTAGGGCCTTATATCTCCAATTATTGCTGTAAGCTGTTATTTTGCCTTTTTATGAGATGAATAATCAATTGTTTAAAAATGTTCACAGATAACATCGGTGGCCTGTCTGGCCACCCTATGCAGCTCTGGCACCGCCAAGGTTAGCCTGTTCATGCTGCCCCTCGTCGGTCGCTTGCGGTTCATGATTTTCGTGGCCGTATTCTGTCTCCTCGTAACCGCGCTACTTCTCTTCCTCGACATTTCCCACGTCGTTTACATGTTCCCGTTCAACTGGACCAAGTTGGTGAGAGAGAAAAACAAAATATTCTCGTTTATTCGTATTTAACCCTTTGAAGCATACATTTTTTTTTCTTTTCAAGTATGAAGTTCCAAATACATCGATTGGTTGTTAACGATTTTTCTCTGAATTCAAAGCGGTGTTCCACCTTTGATACACCGTGCTTCAAATGGTTAAAAAAACGTCGTACATTTTTTTAACATAATCTGAAATTTCAGAAAACAACACGTTTGTCCTAAGAAACGATTTTTTTTAAGTTTTTTTTTTCTTACTTACCGTAAATCGAAACTTGTTTTGAACGTATCGTAAATTCTGTTCGGTCATTCGTTCTGGGAATGTTCTGTGTTCGGGAATTAATCGAAGCATAAATTAAGATTCATGACGGATATATTCACTTATTTATTTAGTAGTACTAATAGTGAGTTTATTCACAGTGTATGACATTGAACAGTTTTTGATATATAACAGACGTAAATCACATATATGCTGCCAATTGGCCATCGACCGAAGTCCTTCAGCCAATTTATTTATTTATCTGTCGAGAAAAACCTTTTTATAAAGATATTTTGTGTAATTATTATCTTAATATAATTGTAAAGGGCAAAGTGCAAAATCACCCTGTAATCGATAACTCCATATTAATGACAATCCGATGTATGGAATCATAATAGTACTTTGCGATACGAGTGCGTAAAAGCGGACTTTCGGCGAAGGTTGGGAAGTGGCTGCACGAGAGAACCGGGTGTACCGTACTTGAGAGATGTGGCCGTCTGCTCTTCCTTTGGAAGACCAACTTTCAAAATTTCGGTCCACCTTGTCGCATTTTCGTCGATAACGGGAGGTCCGCGTGGTTTCTCAACCGCAAGCCGTTTCCCGAGCACCTCGAGAGCACTTCATCGTCAAGTGTTTTTTGCGGCTGCTCTTTTGATTTTTCTTGTTCAGCGGTTTGTTGAGGACTGATATTCGTTTCGGGGGGTTTCTCAAGATTTGTAGTAGGCTCTATCGATGTGCCCGGACTGTCGTTAAGCGAATTGTCTGTTCGTTGCGATGGCGAACGAAATTCTTTTTCACTGGAACTCATGGTTGACGCCGAACTCGAACTCGTCTCATATCCTACGTGAACAGAATTTTCCTTATTGATCACCAGTTTCCGATCTGCTTAACAGACGTTCCGAGCCTGACTCGGATTTATTACAAATTATGGAGGCATGATGGGTATGTTCCTAAACCATCATCCCGTATTCAATGCCGTAGAAATTTGTAGGTGATTTCGATACTCAGGCGAACTCTCGTCCGCCTTTTCTCGCTTCAGTCTTACGGACCTGGTCCCCCACGATCAGGCCTAACCTGATCGATTGACTGGTCGTCCAATATTGCCCTTCCAATCGATATGCGTGACGACCTGATCGACACGCATATTTAATTTGGTTTGATTGAATAAATTAAATGCCATTTTCCAATTGACTGACATAAAACGGCCTTGCCGTAACACGTTTAGGATTTCGACATCTTGGAGACCAAGAAAATCTGAAACAGAAAACCCCAATATAACTTGTATATTTTTTTTCTTCGCCTTTCAGAACGTATGGGTATTCAGTGGTATCGGTCTGTCCTACGTGGCGGGAAGCGCCCTGCTCGGATCCTCGATATGGGAATACTACGCGAGCGGTTGGGTCCCTCGACGAACACGTTCGCAGCTGACTGCAGCCGCGGGTCTCGGACTCTCTTGCGCTTTGCTCGCATTCCTCCTGACGTGGATCCACGGTCGCCGCGGTACCGGTTGCAAGGACCGATCGAGTCACGATCACACCCCCAATCAGCTCTACAAGCCTGTCGATAATTCATCGTCCTCTGGCGTAAGCGATCTATCATCCAAATTTTTCTGCAGATCCTACATCGCCTTTCCTTCATCCTATCCCGTCCCAAAGTTAAACTTCATTATGGCGAGGTTTCGAGGAATCGCCCTACTGTGACTAGTGTGAAAACCGGCTAATTGTTGGAATTTATTTCCCCGAAGACTTAACATGCGATATTATAAATTTTTTTATGTGGCCACGAAAGTTTATTTTAATATATTAATATCTCGTATAAATTGTAATTTATCACACTAGCAGGACAATCCCTCAAGGTAGTCTTCCCGGTACAGTCGAGTCAATCGAGGACTAACCAAATTAACAACAAAAAAAAAACTCAGCTCGCGGCAACAAATTCACATGCATATTATTACGCGGTTTTTTTTTTTTTTTCGTCAAGTTGGTAATTTGATGTCAATCTTGACGAGTGTCAACTTATTTTGTTTCGCGATAGATACTCGAGGATTTCTCCGATAAATATTAATGATAATATTATATAATATAAATAATGATAATCATCTTTACGATTTTCAGAATTTTTTTTATTGAACCAAAAAAATATACGATGTCAATTAAAATTTTCTTCTCGTTGAATTGAATTTAAACGAACCGAATTACTCGGTAAATAAATAGAAACATCTTTCAAAAATCAAAATAAGCTATCTGGAAATAAAAATTACGAAATTTGATAGCTATAAAACCAAAAATATCTGTTAATTTATTTAACCAAAAATGTCTGTTTATTTATTTAACGGAAAATGTTTGTTTATTTAATTCATTGCCATACATTTTTTCTGCGCTAATTAGGATCTCTTTCAACTAGATGTACCTTAGATCACACTAGTTTCCCGTAGAAATCAATTACATAAATTTTTTTCTTAATCCCTACACTCGATTAACTTGACCGCACGGCGAGATATTAAAAATTTCACCCAAATTCCCCCATGACAAGAAAATCAAAATTGTTACAGATCCCGGTAAAACGATTGAACATTAACGCAAACTTAAATTTTTCATTCCCCAGGTAACGTTGAAAGAACGAAGCACGAAGCAACCGCCGTCCTGGGTGGTGCGGAATCAGCAGTCCAAGAAGCGGAACGCCGGAGCGGACACGAGCAGTGCCTCGCATCTGAACACCGGCAATGGAAATTGCGAGAAGTACAAGCCCGGTCAGCGCAAGAAGGACCACTGGGCGTCGGCGCGTCAGCATTTCCTCTCGACGAACGACGACGAGGACGAGGTCGTTAACTCGGCGATGGCGCGCGACGAGAGCAGCGATCTCGAGCGAAAGCGGCGAAGAAGACGACGCGACGGTGGGGACAGCTCGAGCGGAAACGGCGGTGGAAATCCCAAGGCGCCGGGAAGCACGGCGAGCGGCGACGAGAATCAGTTGCGTCGAGTGCCGCGAAAATTGCCGCTGCGGCAGATCGAGAGGCCTCAGCAGAGCCGGGGCAAAGAGGGCGCGGGCGCCGTCGACCGAAGAAGCAGCGCCTCGAAGAACACCAACAAAACTTCGCACTCCCAATCGACGACGAACAACGATCTTCAGCTCTACTGGGAAAACGCGGTGAGAAGCGTCGGAGTCTTGCAGTCGACGTCGTCGAGACGGGCCAACGCTGGCGTGACCGCGAACGGCCTGCCTTGGGAACTCACCGGAGCCGGGACGAACGAGAGGGGCGAACCCGTCGACGTGTCGATTCTGCAAGCCGCCATGTGGTCCGGACAGTGGCAAGCCCAACCGGACGACGTTCAGCCGTGCTCGAGCAAAACGGCCGATCCTTACACGTTCGCGTAATCGCCGGCTGTATAGCCGAATGTCGCGGTGTCTATTTTTATTTTTTATTTTTTTCATTTTGGGTTACGCGTCAATGCGTCGTAAACACGAGAGGGCGAAGTTTAGCGATGCACGATTGGGAGAGATATGCGGGAAGATTATTCGTCGATGAAAATCGATTTCTTTTTGTCGACGATGTTAAGAAATATCGAGCATTGAGGGAATGTGGAAGCCCTGACTTTACGTGCGATGAAATTTTTTATTCCTGCAATATTTTTTTTGCGATTACGAAAAAATGGAACTTCTTGAATCGTACATACGAAAAATATTGGCGATAAGTGGAAATGGTCGTCCCATTTACGCGGAGTTCCAGAAAGCAAGTTGATGCAGTTTCACGATGTAGTTCTGGATTTCAATGATAAGCACTTACAATGGGTACGCTAATTTTCAAATATGGTTGACCAATCAATCGTTTCAAAACACGAATCCGATGACAATTTATTTGTTACTAAAATCGAGAAAAAATCATCAAAGCGGTAATAAATTATTTTTATTCTCAATTTTTTTATCAGCGTAGCATTGTCACGATGTTTTGTTTGAAAAAAATTATTGCCAGTATATGAAAATAATTTGTCTCCCGAAATAATTATTTCGAAATTCAGCAGGACAGAGGCTTTCACATCGCCTTGAGAAACGCGATATAAATGAATTACGATTTAAAAAAAGGAAAAAAATGATCGTAGCATCCGAGTGCCCGGAGTTCTTGTATAAAGTTATCGCGCCTTGTACATTACGCTGCCATAAAGAATTTCATTCCTTAAATCGCTTGAACCGCGTCATTGCTCGTTCGAAGAGGGAGTGAAAAAAAGCGCAAAATAATGCAGAAGAAATAAAAATAAAAATACAAGCAAAACTGAGTTCATTCCAATCTCGCGTACCAAGTATCGTTGTAAGTCGTAAGTTTTTAAAAGAAAAAAAAACCTCGTTGATAAGATATCGAAACCGGCATCGTCGTCGAGCGTTGTGCGAACGCAACGATGCAGAGTAAAAAAAATATTAAACAAAAAAAATTTAAGTGTGTTCTAGTAATTTGTAACTCGACTTTTAATGTGTGATTTGTGGCCCATTATGAGTAACTCCGAGCGACACGAATTATCAGCTCGAAATTTAATCCGGGCAAAGAGAAAATTGCGCTTGAATTGTATAATTGTACATCCTCGTGTCGAAATATTCATTCGCCGGAGTAAGAAAGAAAAAGGGGTAAGAAGAAAAATGCTCGGTGTCATCGCCGAACGGTACGATGAGATGCTTGTTGAAAATTAATTAAGATTTAAGAATGATACGACCTACCGTAATGTAATCGACTTTGTTGCACGCGAAAAAAAAGAAAATGTGTGTAATGAATTTTCATTAAAAGTAAGAAAGCGAAAAAAAAATCATTCGACATCCGTGCAGCTCGCGACTTTGAATCGGGGAGGGGGGGAAAGTATTTTTTTAGTAGTACATATTACATATCGCAATTGAAATATTTTAGATTTTTTTTATTTCATAGATTAATTTAATGAATTAATTTATATATTTACTTTGTGTCTTCGCTTCATTCCAACATTTGTCGAGTAACTTAGCTGATTTTGAACTATTATTGTATTTAAAAAAAAACATGCATTTTCACATTCCGTCAGAAAATAAAATCAGCAGCACTAGTTTCTATTATAACCAATAATTAAATTTAAAAAGAAAAATACGTTCGGACATACACGTCTCCTAGACGGCGTTTTGCTATTCGACGATTCACTATTCCACGAAAGCACGAAAATTCGTCTTTTGATACGACATTTAGCATAACGTTTATTATCCGTCACAGTGCGCGATCGTCGAATTTAATTAATAGATTTTAAGGGCGGAGACGGGGAGTTGAAAAAACAAATTAAAACAAAATCAACGTGCGTGTTCACTTAGTATTGTAACGACGTAATTCATAAGTTAACGAACCAATGTCTCATCTCGTCGATTTCGTCGGCGATTTTTTTCTTTTCCTGCGATCTTCAGTTTTTTTTGCATTTCGAACTCTGTCGTCATACGATCGTGTTGTACTCGAAGAAACGTGATTGATTACTTGCAATTTTTTTTTTTTATTCACGAATTGAACGAATTTCGAGACTTTCCTAACGCGGAAACTGCGAGCCACTTTGTTAAGGGGTGAAGCGTATGAATTTTGTTCATTTTAAAGATTTATCACATGCACAGCCAAAAAACTGCATAAAAAAACATTTTGCAGTGGATGAATCTGGAGATATATAAAACTTCTGGAGATTCATAAAACTTTAGTAAGGCTTTCGTTGCTGAATCTTCATTGCTCCGAACCCAGTTTTTTCGATAATTAATTGTATCTCTAAACGTACAATGATCGGTTTAACAAAAAAAATATATATATATTTTTTTTTTCGTTGATATTTGTTAATAACGTGCATTGCACATTTTTACTCGCATCAAGTAAAAAAAAAAAAAAAATCGAAACATATATATGTTCTTAAAATCTTTCGATAATATTATTCGTGTCAGTACAGGAAAGAAAAAAACGGGCACGAAGTAACGATAGCTCTGCAAATAGGATCATTTTTTTGCCTACTTAGGATAAAATTTTGTTTAATCGAATGAATCTTAAAACAAATTATTTCTTATATGATGACCGCAAAAACTTCTCCATTTTACAAAATTCATAGACATCTCCCCTCGAAGCAAGCATTATATTTTAAATAATTCTCGAATTCTGGTGATTATTTTAAATATATATATATTTTTTTCCAAATATCGAACTTCTCGCTTTATATTTTCGATTATATTTTGTAACGTAAAAAAATCATGTTGTACAGTAGCCGATCTTTTCATTTCCTCACGGAAAACCAAAAAATGACGACTCACGACACTGCCAAACAAAATACAAATCACATCCTCGGATAGATTTGAGTGATAATCTGTTAGTGAAAGAAAAGAAAAACACGTTCGTACGTCGTGAGGCTCATCGAACGAGAGTGTTAGTCGCAATATCGAATTTCTCATTGTTCCAACGAATAAAAATTATTTAAAAAATCCTAACATCACACTCTTATTTTTAACCCCATGAACCGTAAATTTGTTGACTAAAAAAACCATCCACCAATCCGTCAACATTTTTTTACACAAAAATACCATAGTCGGTAAAACAGAACGTTTATATGCCGTTAGCGGAATCTATTTATTATTTTGATTAATTGACACAAGCCGTACTCCATGAGACGGCAAAATAGTGCACACGTTTATGAGGGCACGAACTTATAAGATGAAAAAATAAAATAAAAAATAGAAAATTCATTAAAAAAAGATTGATAGTTTCAACCCAATATTTCCGTCGCAGCATCTGGGTTTGTACATAGATCATCAGCCACCGTAATGTATTCGATCTCATGACCGTGTGGATCTTTTCGCTCGATATAGAAACCGCAGATGGACACCTGTACAACGCTACGCGCGTCTTTTCTTGCGAATGGAAAAGGAAGTGTGAATTGAGTTACACCAATCAACACATGTTAGATCAAACTAATTTGCATATTTCGACGCACAACAACAATAGTTATTATAACGACGTATATAATGTACATATAGTGACATAAATAATTGAACTTATTAAAACTTCTTATTATCGTTAGGTACAACCGTTTGTCTTCGCATACACGCCAAATGAATCATAATGTCGAGCAATAATTTATAAAACGAAATCCGGAAGAGGCATCTTCGCTTTCGAAAAATTCTTGTGTCGTTTATTCATACCCGGTGAAAGTGGGGATAAAATTGTGTGAATAAATAATTGTGAATAAAATAAAGAAAAGATCGAGGGGATTGGGCAGTGTCGAAAATTAAATATTAAATATTAAATATTAAATATTAAATATTAAATATTAAATATTAAATATTAAATATTAAATATTAAATATTAAATATTAAATATTAAATATTAAATATTAAATATTAAATATTAAATATTAAATATTAAATATTAAATATTAAATATTAAATATTAAATATTAAATATTAAATATTAAATATTAAATATTAATCTACGATATCTAGACTTCCACTTGATAAAAAAAAAATTCCCCAAGTGTACTAAAGTATGAGTCTCCGGGAACCAATTTATTGGCGTTTTGCTAATTACGGGCAGTTTTTTATTTATTTTTCCAGCAATTGGATTTTATTATTTTTAATGCAGCGTATTGGTAAAATACGAGATTTAATCGAAAATCGGAAATGAAGTAAAGACAAAACAATAATTAAATCAATGTTTAATAAAATTTTAGAAAATCGACTTTACAGGTTCAGTTGCTCGATGGATGGATCCGCACTCGATACCGTCATTTTTGTAAATAGAAAAAAATGTTAGTCCGAAAAAAGATCCAAAACGAGGCTTTTCGTAAAGAATTAGGCGTAAAAAAATTATTTGTCGATAATAAAAAATAATTTTTTGTTCTTAAAAAAATGTATATATAAATTATTTTCGAAAAATGATATACTGCTTAATCTCCTTAGAAGAATATGAAGATTAAAGAAAAATTATACGACAATCCAAAAAAGCCAGCGGGAATTACTGTCCGGATAACGAAAGTGAGGGGATAATCCCGGCAAAAAATGTCGTCTTGGACAGAGTCCGAGCAGCAGACTTCTAATAATAATCAGCACTGTCGGCTTTCGAGCTGGAATCGAATTTACGCATATATTTATATGAAATACAATACTTTATCGTAGTTCCTTAGCCATTTTTTTTCATCGATTTATCACAAGTCCTGAAATCACGTGCTCGAAATCGTATTAAAAAAAATCATACTCTCCTTTGTAATCATAAAAAAAAATTTAATCGTTCAAATAGATTTGATATCTGAGGCCATTCGAACATTTTTGTTCGATTCGATATTTCATTTCGTGTCGAAAAAAATGCGGAAATAAATATATTCCGACAACGAACTCGTTAATATTTACAAATCACCAAAAATTCCGAACTTCAAAATTATTTTATTTTTATAATTACCAAAACTTTGCGCTAAATTTTTCAATGGAAATTTCGTTTTAGCCGTAACTCTATACATTATGATTTTTTATTTTTTAAGAACGTGTGTTATCTATTCTTTATTTTTGTTCATATGACGAAAAAAAAATGTGTCACACTCCGATATTTTTTCGATCGACAATATCATATACAGAGATCTACGGGTTACAAAAAAAAATGCATAAGTACGATTATACCATACAATAATGTAATACCGAGCATGCTATATGTGGTGTGGTATACAAAGTCGTTACAATATTCTTCGACGTCCAGCAAATCGTCTCATAAATTGTCTAATCGTCGTCAAATATTCGATCGAGCTTAATCGAAAGCTGAGAAAAAAAAAATAACATTCGTCATTGAATAACTATTGTACAGACGGAAAAGTTCGTAGAATAATGAAAGAGAGACAAGGATGATGATAACAATAAGATTTTTTGTCTGTAATAAAAAAAAAGCCTGTACATTAAAATTCGTTAGGCTAAACATGATGGATGGTGGCAACCCAGTCCGAAATCACGAATCGCGACTAAACCGACGCGTCGTTGTAAGCATCGTTGTAATAATCGTCGTGTACGCCCATCTAACGAACACAACTACTCTCTCACCGGATTGTTCATACATTATATAGCGAGGAACCATATTAAATTCTTGGGAATCGAAACATCGTCCTTTCATTCACCCCAAAACCTTTTACCCTGATTGTAAAATTAAAGTTGTTTTTAATTAACAATTCGCGAGTCAGGCGATAATGCAAACCTTGATATTGTCGACTCGTTAATTTGCACACAATAACGTTTGATAAAACTGAATTTGTTAAAA
The DNA here is from genome assembly GCA_958510785.1 of Exephanes ischioxanthus. Lineage (NCBI taxonomy): Eukaryota > Metazoa > Arthropoda > Insecta > Hymenoptera > Ichneumonidae > Exephanes > Exephanes ischioxanthus. The sequence continues at coordinate 18,630,933 of OY294020.1, read as the reverse complement.
ATTTGAAAAATTAAGAAAATGAGATACAACGGTGTAATTTTGTTTGTCGGTAAAAAAAAATGAAATAAAAAATATAATGCATTTAATTGTTTGTAACGGTATTAATTGATTTACGATCTTGTAAAAAAATCCCGAGTTCCTTTTATGAAAAATTGTAGTAGTTCAATTTTTGAGAAATGGGAAATATTGAAAAAACATTATTGCAACAAAATGAATCTCCCTGTACGATTTGATGTATTCTAGTATGGAATTTTTTTTTCATGATCAGAAGATCGTTACAAAAAATTAATCGCATGTGATTTTTTATACGATATTTTTTACTCATAAAAAAATTAAACTGGTTTTTGTTGTCTGAAAGTATAGAAAGGACTTCCTGTACAGCAACTCATGTATAATAATCATCACGAAATATTTTTAACCACGGAAATTCTCATATTTCTGTCCTATCAATATTGCACATAATGGAATGAATTTTGTTTTAATGATTATAAATTTATAAAAATGAATGAATTAATTAAAAAATGAATTATGTCACCAGTTCGTTTTACGAACACTTTTTTTTTTATTTTCACGAAAATATGTTTCACATAATACAGGACACTTATACGAGGTATCATGCGCAGATTTATATCTGTCATAAGTTAACGGACAACGGCTATTTACAGCTGATCGTTTCTTGTTTAAGAATTGGCTAACGAAAATAGAAAAAAACTTCATTATATCCTTTTTTCCCCCATATCTCTGTTCCACTTGAAAGAAGCGGATCGTTCTCGGAACGATTCTAATAAATTTTTGGCGCAGAAAAAAAGAACACTAGCACCACGTGTGTTTCGTAGCGCCGAAAAAGAAATAATGATCCAAGTGTAAAATTAAATTATCGTTGTTATCGTATGCGATAATTCGATGATAATGGTCGTAAAAATATTTTATAAATATGGTTGCGCAATTTGAAGATGGTCGCGAACGAACTATCGACGACAAGTGAGTCGTATTGTTTTATGGGTTACATTTTTCTTAATCTTCAGATTTCTTAAGCTTGCCAACGATTTCTTCTAGTTTTCGACGTTTCACCGGCGGTCTCTGCGAGGCCCTGTGCAAGTTGTGCGATGAACGCCGCAAAACCTCCGCCAACGATGAATCTTTAGGTATATCCATCGGCTCTTGTGACGTGCACGGTGACGTGGACATGGAGTGAGCCTGTGGCAAAGAAATCATGGCCATTGTAGTTATTTTAAAGAGAATTGTTATTATTGTAAAAAAAAAGTATGCGCAAAGTTCTTGAAAATCGCGGAAATAATCTAACTACTCAATTGCGGATTTTAATTAACCTACGGCAAAGCGTACTATTATCAAACCGTTGGCTGCGTTTCTACTAAAATTGACGTCACAACAAATATTTTAGTTATCAAGTAGACACACGTGTATGGGAGATGCTTTCGTTAAAAGATATTTTACGACTATAAAAACCCGATAACATTTTTTTTTATGTTAATGATTTTTAAAAATTCTTCACAACTTTATTTATCATAAATTTGAGAAGGATATATTCGACGTAAACAGTAGCCAGAATTGAGAATTTCACTACAAATATTACTGCAGGATAATCGACCGTAACACGACAAACAGCAAAATTTAATACAATTGTTCCGTAAAGAATCTTGCACCAATCTCAAAACTGCTGTCACAGTCACAAAACTATGATAGAGTTTGTGAGATATAACCCTAGTGCAAATGAGCCAATATTATACTCGGCATTGTAATTTATTATTTATAATATTGCAATTTTTTTTTCGTCGCGACAGATTTGTTCGAAATGTACTTTTATCGATATTGAATGCCCTGTAGAAACCTATGAAACGAATTTCACAATTTCGTTGTCCGCCTGGACTAATCCGTATCGCTGGATTCTTCGAGGACAACAAAATTAATTAAAAATATTAACATTGAAAATATAATTGAACTCTGGAAGACGTTCAAACACATGCATGCGGAGTGAAAGTAGCAAGACGCACGAGAGATAATTCCCGGCTTATCGTGGAGACGGGATTATCTGACTAACCTGACGCGGAAACGCGTACTGCCCATCCGGCGGATATTTCCAGTCGCTCGGTCGGATCCACATGCCCGCAGCGCTTCTTATATTGGTAAATCCAGGCTGTACGATCGCCGGACGAGCTATCGAATGTTGCGAGCCCATCAACAGTTGTTGCTGCTGTTGGTGGAGTATCTGATGCTGGTGTTGCAAATATTGAAACACTCGAGGATCGTAGTTCGTCGAAGTTTGCGAGGATGATATCGCCAGCGAGTTCGCAACCGCCACTGTAACAAACCAATATTTCAATAGCACGATTCGATTAACCTTGCGATGATGCACGAAAAAAATTGTATAAAAAAAAAACTTTATCCAACTGATCAAGAGTTATTTTTTTACTTTTATGCGGGCATAACATTTTCAAGTTTCTTATTTTTTATTCGTTTCCGTCACTGCTGTCGTATGTAACATTCGAATATTAAAAATGATTAATTTAACACTCTCGTGTGGGGACCGATTTCCGCCGTCAACGAAAAACTTATTTAATTCCAGATATTTTTAAACTAACTCCTACGATCAATAATGTAATAAATAATGATTTTTTTGTTACAACAATCGAGCAGCAGTTTAGATTTTATCAAGTACTGCCGTAAAGAGTTACTGGAAAATTTTCAAGATTATCGAACATATTGACTCGGGGAATAATACAATATATTTTTTTTTTATACAAAATTTCAACTCGCTTATTAATAATGTGATTTAGTCGCTAACGATTCTTTTTTATTTAATAATATGCAACGCACCTTTAGCTCGCTGTATACTGAGCAATGCGTCGTAATACTGTTTCCTGTAATTTACCAATTCGGACATCGACGTCCCCTGATGGAAAGCATCGATCGCCTTTGATTCCGGCTCCGTGGCCGGCAATGCTTCCCGACGGGGAAGATCAACACTCTGTCCTATCCCAAACGAGGAATTTTTTTTAAAACTTCTGTCCGACGAAATTTCCAGTGGATTCGAGCCATTCTGCGAAATTCGTTCCGATTTTGGTGCGATTGGAAATTTTCCCATTTTACCGCGCGATCCCCTGCCCATGTCTCTGAGCGTCGAACCCTTAATGGAAGAAATTCTTTTCTCGTGCGTATAAGAATTCGCCGATTCCTTGGTTCGCCGCGAATCCAGCGATTGTTTCCCACATCCTGGATACTCTGTCAACCTCTCGAGTTTCCACATTCGCGGCGAAGTTTTCGACAGAGCGGGCGGGAAATTATGGAGCTTTTCCAACGCTCTCGTTCGCGGAAATGACGGAAGCGCTGAAATAATTTCACAATCAATATTTTGTGTATTAAAAATAAAAATAAAAATATTGTGATTATAATTTAATGCAGATCCGAATTTACCTAGGGATTTTCCGTCCTCGGCCCGTTTTAAGAAACGTTTCACCCCCTTCTTGAGCCCATCGGTTATTGTTAGACTTTCCACATCGACGGTCTGCAATAAGTCGGAATGTTATGACACGAACAGTTTTTCGAGAAACCTTCTTTTCTATCCAAAATTAATTACTTAATTTTTTGAATACACATGCAAGACGATTGATTTTTTTTCAGATTTTAGTCGTTTCACACAGTACTGAAATTTCGAGCGAATTGAACTTTTGGTTGAAAATGTATATGTGAAGCATTGTAAAGAAGCGTTTCACCTTTTTATTTAAATTTTCAAAGAGGAGGGGAAAGAGTATGTTACAGTAAAATAAAGAAAAATATAAGAATACACTGGTAGAGCTCAAAACGAAAATGCTCCAAAAAACTAAACACTGACGGACCTTGAAAAAATATAATCCGACTGCACAATTGATCAAAACTGTCTGGCGTTGAAATAAGAATAAGTAATTGATAAGTAATTAATAAGTAGTTAATAAATACTGGCATCGCACTTTGAATTCCTCGGTAGGTGTGTGAACGATTTCTTGGTCGCAGCGAACCACGTCCATTCGGTAAATATCCTCTTGAATGGCTCTCTGTCGGCTTTTCACGGCATCACGAAATTTCTCAATCGTTGCGTTCGTCGGTGAACTCATGTTACCGGAAAAAAAATGTTCCTTATCCTCGGTATTGTCGTCAGATTTTGTCGATTCGTAGTCGTGATCCATGATATTCATCCTCGAAGCTTCTAGGACTCGAATCGTCTTTTCGTCGACCGTTTCGCCGTTCGCGAACGCTTTTTTCGCCTGGGAATGATTTGCCAAATTCGTCGAGAAATGTCTACTACTCGAATCATCGCTCATCCCGTTGTTTTTCATGTGAACCTGACTGTGTTGATAGTAACTCTGAAAAAGAATTAAAAATATGGTGTACTTTCGCATGTTTATTATTTTTTCTTTGAGATATTTGTCATTAGCGAAATATTTTCAAACAATATTTATGACAATTATGAGGTATTTGCAGTGAACCTTTTTTATTCCTGTATCGATATGTTTATTTTGCACACATCTCTCTTCGGATATTCTGCCTCAATTATTATGACTTTTTATATTTCATACAAAATTTAGATGTTATTTATTATTATTATTCATTACTAATCGATTTCTTTTTAAATAAAAAAAATATTTTAAAAACCGTTTTTGTATTGGATAATTACGATGAAAAGAATGGCTTTCTCGGAAGTGACCGTTGATCGCGGCAGTGTTAATGTTTGTTATTTTTTTTAAGTAAAATATTTTTGGCATTCGCTAAAACGATTGAAGAGTTGGCAACCAACCTGATAGGCCGATGGCAGTGGAGGATTATAGGAAGACGTATAGTTGCCGATCGGCGGTCCGTTGACCTTAGTGATGGGCAGTCTGATGTACTTGTTATCCGAGGTTTTGAGTATCAGATCTGGATAGGCCGGAGTGCTGTCGTAATTATTTTTCCGAACCAGCAACGGAGTCTCGAACCACTTGAGTCTACTGTATGCGGACGGATCGATTCCCCGTGGTGGATTCGAGCTTCCGCCCTGTCCCTGGATTTGACGATAATCGACGTATCTCTGATTCGTAGGGTAACTTGCGTAATTCATGGATGGCCTGCACAAGTGCGTCACGTTTCTGGCGTGACTCTGAGTCGTCGTTATTTCGTTCGAGGGGAAACCACGAAATATTTCGGACTCTCGCGCTGAAATCTGTACAAAATGCAATAAAAATTAATTACCTAAATGAAACAAAATTAAATAAAATCAATACATTAATTCATTAATTTTATTAATAAATTGATCAATAAAAAATAATGGATCGGTATAAAGGAAAAAGAAATAGAAAAATCGTTTTGCCACATACAGATAGGTCTGGAAAGTCCACTGTATTTCTACGCGAAACTAAAGCGTAATAAGCCCCTCATCTACGAACCTAGAATCCGCTGGTCAGAAAACTTGAAAGCATTCTTTTAGTAACAAAATGTGATCAACAAATTTTGAAGAAAAAAAAATCTGTAGAGACATTGAAGCGCAGTTTCGTCGATGATATAGAAACAAATGCATTATATAAATTCGTATCGTTGTTGAAAAATTATAAAAAAGTAATGCTGCTTGCTCGATGCATAGTCCCTTGCAAGTGGATGGTTAATTTTCCCATTTACCAGCCACTACAGAAAATATTTTTTTTCTTTTTTCTTCCAAAAACGTACTTTAGGTGATTTGATGCTTTTTCGAGGCGTATCCGACTTCACAACTGCCTGAAGTATCGTTGAACCGTCGGCAGCACTTCCCGCGCCATTCCGGAAGCTCACAAGTCGAGGAGTTCCGGGATTAGCGAGCGGCGTTCGAGGATCCGAGCTTCCTCCGACAGCTTTTCCGTTCGACGAAGAATTCGTTTCAAATTCTAAATTTGAGGCGCTATTGCTGCAAAAACGAAGAAGATCCCATACAAAAAATTTCCACGAAAATATTCTTTTAGAAAAAGAAAAAAATATGGTACCGAAAACGAAATTTATAAGTAAATTATTTAGTACAAAAAAACTAATTAAAAAAATGTAAGTTTTAGAGATTTTATAAGGATATCATTAACAGACTATATCCGGTGGAAAACGAACTTTCTGTGAAATATCGGCGCGTTGAGTCTAACGAAGCCTGTAGCCTTGTAAAAAACTTCTTTGATCGTTTCGTCGGGAACTCCTTTTGGCGGTGGAACCATCGACACCAATAGTCGCAATCCATCGCCGTCGAAATCTTCCAGAAGAACGTAGAGAGTTCGCAAAAGACGCTCGTAAGCGAGAACTCCGTCCTCCGGTTGGTACATGTGCAGCAAACGAGCTACAGTCTTCGTGATATTTGTGCCTTGATAATTTGTACGCAGGGCTGACCACAGAGACGCGAAGGCTTCGAGATCAGGACGAATTGCATCAATAACGTCGTCAGATATTTCTGAAAAAATAAATAAATTCAATTTTTTTAAAATATACAATTAATTTTTTTATAACAAAAAAAAATTGAAAAAATAAAAATTATATTATTGCTTTAATTATAGCTTAAGCAAGAAACTTGCCGTGGATTCTTTCACGAACATAATTTTAAGCAGAACATTATCATTACTCCTTAAAAGTTACAAGATGCAGAAAAAACATTCTGTTGTTCACATGAAAAAAAAGATTTTGTAATCAGTAATATCTGCAGCGTATCTGAAGGTAATAATATCTATTCGTTTATAATATCACCTTTCATGTTGAACCGGCCGGTAACAAAAATTCCAATTCAGTTCATTTTTCCACGGTTGTTAACGATTTTCAGTTACAAGCAAATTCTTACGTAAATTCGGTTTAGTGTCAAAATATGCAATAAATTTTGTAAATAAAAATTGTATTACCAATTTCATTATCGACCATGGTAATTCATATGCTTTTCCAGAAATCTACGTCTGTATTCTATTCATCGTCTAGCAAGTAGACTTTGTTTCGCTGAAATAGTTCAGCAGACAATAATAAATATCCATTATACGGTAAAAGAAAAAACAAGTTTTACTAGCATTTCTTCTATCCTTAAGGAAAATCTCTGAATCTGTTACCGCAAAGGCTGATATAAATTCTTATCGATATGACCGTACAATGAAATTTAATGCAAGTATACAAAATTTTATCCATCTGGTTATAGGACTACAAATGGTGATAAATACAAGATTGCAGACAAGAAGATTTGTACACACAATTGTACACACAGTCGACTTTCATTTGCATCAACGAAATCAGCTTCCCAGGTGCCAAAAAGTAATTATTGTTTTTCATCATAACAGCATAAATTACAAAACTCGGTTTTTGCTTGAAAAATTGAAATAACCTTTTAGTGCGATTAATCATCAGTTTCATTTTGTATGCACAAAAAATGTGTTTTTTTTTTTCACATTTATACAGTAATTTGCAAGATAAAAAAATACTAAGACAATTTTTCGACTGAGAATGTTTGAAAAATCTGTCGAACCTATGGAAAACATACATGTGTTTTCTTATCATTGTCTAGCAAGTAGACAATCTTCTTTTGAATATTTCTTTCGATGAAAAATTTCAGCGGACAATAATAAACATCAATTATACAAGAGAGAAAAAAACTTTTACGAGGATTTCTTCCATTCTGAAGCCAAGTCTCAGAATCTGTTGCCGCAAAGACCGTATGAATTTTTATCAATATGACTGTATAATCCGATTTAACGCAAGTATGAAAAATGTTATCCGTCTGATTATAGAACTGCAAGTGGCGATAAATACACGATTGCATACAATCAGATTTGTGCACACAATTATATACGCAGTCAAATTTCATTCGCATCAATTAAATCAGCTTCGCAGTTGCCAAACATTATTATTTTTTATCGCAACAGCATGAATTACCAAACTGGTTTCTTGTTTGACAAATCGAAGTAAACTTTTCCTGCGATTAATCATCAGCTTCTATTCGTGTACAGGTAAAATGTATTTTTCACGTTTACACAGTAATTCGTGACTCGATTTAAAAAAAATACAAAAATGACAATGTTTCGACTGAGAACGTTTGAAAAATTCGTCGATATCTTCCTGGGTCCCAAAATTCATCATCATCACAGCATAGCCCTACATTTGTTTTCTTCCGATTGTTGCTGAAATCCCGCATTGCGCAACTCGAACATTTTTCGAGAAAAATGATTATCGTGAAAGCCTCGAGGTTGGGCAAAAAAAAATAATAGGGCAAAGAAAGTAAGTGGGCGAAGAAATAAATAACTATAGTAAACAGCATTTTTTATTTCGACTCCTCGAGATCGCAGACAAAAAGGAAGCATAAAAAAAAGAAAAAAAAATAGCCTAAAAAAGTAACGTAAAAAATATTTACGATTTGTCGGTCCGGCCATTTTGTTTGTTTCGATTCTTCGGCGCTCGTCTCGTCCTGTTCGGTCGAGCAGGAGTCGAGGCTGTAGTCCAGATATTCGTGTATTCTTTCCGCCGTGTTGATGATTTATTTCGCGGAACTGTGCAATCTTGCGGTCGTCAATCACGAATTGGCCATGACACACGATGAAACAAAGCAGTGAAATAAACGAGACAGCTAATAAATGACAAACAAAGTCGGGAGAACAGTCGAGAAGCGACGGTAATAAAAAAAAGTTCGTTCTCACGCGCGTAAAAGTGAGGGTGCGTGGTGTTCGTCAAACGATTTCGATGGTACCCTGATAGACAAAGCAGCCCGAAACGCGGCACATGACACAATAATTACGGCACGTGCTGCACATGCCGTAATTATTGTGTCATGTGCTGAGTTTCGTGCCGTTTGTCTATCAGGGTATGTTTATGTATTTACCATTTATTTACCATTTCGCTGGTTTCAGAGGGAACAGACAAAAAATAGGCGGGTGATTTTTTTGGTGCCTATTAGCGCGAAATTATCTATACCGACGAATTGCGTTACATTTTTGTTTTTAGCCCGAATCTTTCTCGATATAATCGATTTTCGTACAACTTTTTTCGTGTTATCATAGAGGAAGCAACGGAACGGTCGTATGGATTTTGGAGGTCAGAATTTTGTATGTAAGCATAGATTTTCGAAACGTAATTTTTTATTCACATCTCTCGTGGCGTTGACTGGAAATGGCTGAAGACCCTGATTTTCTATCAGCCAATCACCGAGCCAATCGTGTTTATCTACTTTGAAGCGATGTGAAACTGACTCAGTCGGTAATACAAACTGTAATTAATTTTTTTCAAGGTTCTTCAGGATTTTGGGCTGAGGGCAAATTATCAGCGTCTTCATCCAACAGTTGAGTGGACACTATTAATTTGGTCTTCTTCATAAAGATTTAGCAGCCTTGAAATAAATGGGTTACAGATTTTGTTACTGACTTTACCCGTAAGAGCATGTACAATACCGCGGTCTCTAATAAAAACTGCAGCCAGTTTTTTTGTAACGTGCTGAATGGATATCCGCTTCATGCAAGAATTTGCTTTTAAAAACTGGTGGTATGCACGGTTAAAAAAAAATGCATTACAGTTTTATTACCGACTATACCTGAAACGGAAAGTTAATTAAAAAAAAAAAAATAGTGAAGACATCGTCGAAGTTACTACCAATTACTACCAATGAACAATGTTTAAATCTTCGTAATAGAATTTTGTGTGGGTGAAATATTTTTTAGAGTTATAAAAGCCAAATTTTGCCATCAAATGGAGGTAAAAGAAAATGGCGGTCTGTCAGCTAGTTGGATTAAGATGGAAGACATTTTTTAACACGAAAACGCTTATCATTTTTGAATACCAGTAATTAATAAAATATCGCGAATTTCCTGATTGTTATTTAAAAACGTTTTGCAAATGTAAAACAGCTGGAAATAAAATTCAACTTACGAAAGAAAAAAACAGAAATGATATTAAACATTTTTTAACGAAAAATGTTAACAATTTAAACATTTAGAAAACAATAGCAAGAATGACCATGCAGTGCCCAGAAATTGCCAGTTCTTCGGACACACTGTATATATTGGGCATTTAGTGTGAGCTACAAAGAATTCGTTTAATAAATTTAACCGAACAATATCGGCGGTTAATCTCCAAGTGTAGACGTCTTAAATGTCTGCCAGCAAGGTGGGGATTATTGTAATGAGTGAAAACATTGTCGGACACAATTCCGTTCGAATAATCCATCGGTGCGGCATCGACGCATTCGCCTATAGCGTGTATTACCGTTCGTTCCGGAGAGGGGTAAGTGGTAAGTACCTCATACAATTCATATAAAAAGCTGCGTCGGTCCTGTAAGTTCTCACAGTTCGAAGATGCTTCGACAGACAGGATCTAAGACGTGTATTTTCGTACTGGCTTTCGCGGCCCTTGCGGTCGCGAAGCCTCCACCCACGCCCAGCCCGTGGGCAAGCTATGGAAAGTCGGGTAAGTTTCATCTTCGGTTACCGTTGCAAACGTTTTTTTTTTTTGAGGTAATTATTGAATTCGTAATTGATAATAATCCTTTAAAATTTCATTGAAAATTAAAATACAATTAATAAATTTGTAAAAATAATGCGGATTATATTCACCTTTTAATTTTCGTTGTTATATTCTTCAAAATAAATTTATCTGTTTACTCAAAAATAAACGAAAAAACCATTAAAAACTATTTTTCAGTACGCAACAATTTTTAACAATTTCACTATTTTTTTTATTTTCGAAATATACTATTCCAGAGTAAGCAATTTTATACAAAATTGAGACACGTTTCACGAATTTGTGCAAATAATGTGGATTATATTTATCTTTTTATATCGGTTCATACGTGTCGTGAAATTCTGCTTTTAGTGTCCGAAAAAATGATTTACTGTACTTTCTTTTTCAACTTTTGTATTATTTTTTTCAGTAAATAGAGCATACACCCCGACTATTTTCGTCACAAAGTCCGACGTGTGTTTTAAAAGTATATTGCGATACTAGTTCGTAAAAGCGGACTTTCGGCGAAGGTTGGGAAGTGGCTGCACGAGCCGGATCGAGCGCTACAACGGTACGAGACGAAGCCGAGTGCTGTTATAGCGCGAGAGAAGGCGAGTGCAGCCACTTCACAACCGCCGTCGGGAGTCCGCTTTTACGTACAAGTATCGCATACTATTTTATGTGACGAATGCAGGAGAAGCGCTACTCCGTGCCTGCTGATTGTGGCGCTGCGAGCAGCGTGCAATAATTTCCAGAAATCGCACGCAAAACTGCAAAACGCCGAACTGCGCATGCGTGAAAGTAAATCGCACGCGAAGGTGCCGATCTGCGCATGCGCCGGGAAATTATTAAACTCATGACCGCAAAGCGCCGCCTACGCCACTCTCGGCAGGCACGGAAAGTAGCACTTTTCATGCATGAGTTACATAAAATATTCGTATGAAACTAGAATTTTATTGATGAAACTCATTTTCAAGACACACTTCTACCAAAGTGGCACGAACAGATTCTCTTGAAAAATCATTTTATAAATCATAAAATAATATTACATAATTAATATCATGATTTATATTTAATATTAATAATTATTATATGAACCCTTCACGCACCGGTACCTTGTTCAACGAGGATGTAGAATTTAGCAAGACGCAACCATCGAACGATTCGAATAACAAGTTAATGTGCTAAAAAAAATCTGTAAAAATTCACAGAGGTACCTTGAAGTGTTATTTTTTTGATAACGCAGAAGAAAATATATTACGAACATGCGTATCGTTCTTGTGCTTAAAAGAAGGCATGGTCATTTGCGATCGGCAAAGAGTACCGGGGGTACTTGAAGGTTTAATACCATTATTAATTTATTATTATTAAGTCACTCTAGAATCCATATTATCATAATATACTTGTATGGGCGTTATTACTCGCAATCTTTTCTAGCATCACCGGTTTCGTTGGGATCTCTAGGACCATTCGCCGGTCCAGGAATGGGTTCAATAACGGTGCCCTACATGCCGAAGACATCGCCATTCTTCCCAAAATTCGTCGATCCGAAGACCATGATCTCCAAGAAGACTGACATGCTGAGTAATATGTTCGGTGGAATGGGACCGATGGATTATTCCATGGGAGCGCCTGGGCCATTTTCCGAATACCCACCTGGATTCGTTCAACCGCGTCCGGTCCTGTACGCCGCGAACCTCGATGTCGAAACCCAAGCGGCGAAGGACTCGACGGTCGCCGATGACCTCGTTGGAAAGGACAAGATGAAGCGCGGTATATTCGGTCCGGGCCCCAAGGTCTCTCCGTTCTCTCCGTTCGCCCCTAACTTTTCCCCATTCGCCCCCCAATTCGGAGCTCCAGCTTCGGGATACCCCTTCGGCGGTATGACGCCGAAGTTCGGTCCGGGATTTTACGGGAGTGAAGTCGCGTCCTCCAGACGCCGAAGAAGCGTCGTGGAGACCGAGGGTGAGAGCTCCAAAGCCCTCGGACCTCCACCGGCTTACCCGGGACTCGCGCCCATAGCCGAGGAGCCCGAGAATGCCGCGGCGAAGCTTTTGAAGCTATTCGACGCGGCTTCCGCCGTCCCGAAGGAAACCCTTTCCGGCATGTTCGGTCCCTTTGGACCTTTCAGCCCCTACGCAGCCCCCCCTGTCGACCCTATGATGATGGCGGCCAAGAAAACCGCCTTCTTGGACAGCCTCTTCAAGAGCCTGGCTAGCAGCACCCCAGCCGCCGATGGCCTACTGCCCGACCTACCGGTGACCGAAATCCCGATCCCAAAGAGCACCATCGTCCCGCCCGATTTCTGGTTGCCCAGCGCCATTGTCCCAGGCCCCGGTGAGTATACCGAGAAAGTCGGTAACTTCCTGGAAAAACTGTTCGCCCACATTGCCAACAAGACCGCGACCGCTGGCACTGGAACCGGCAAGACTGTCTTCGCAAGGTCACTGACCAGCGATCCGGCTCAGGCGAAGATCATGTACTCCAGATCGGTCGAAGACATCAAAGCGATCGCGGCTGCCAAGGACGCAATCGTCGATTCCATAATCGCCGAACTCAGCGACCTCAAGACAGACATGATCGCGACCCTCAATGATTACATCCTCTATGTTAAGACCGCACCCCTTCTGCCGGGCGCCAAGAAACCCTCCCCATTCGCCAAGAAACCCTCGCCCTTCGCAGCTTTCTTCGCACCGCCCACCGCCGACCCGACCCTGCCGTTCAAGCAGCGGATGGCTGTTCTCAGTCAGGTTTTCGACATGCTGACCGGACTCGAGAGGAACATCACCATAGCTGTTCAGGAAGCCATCAAGGCTTCCACTGGCGCACCCGTTGCTCAGGATACCAGCCCGGAAAACGTTCCAGTGCAGAACAACGACGAATCTCTGGGACCAGCCTCGAACTACCCGGCTGGAAGTTTCAACGTCTATGACTACCCAGCGATGTATCCGGGCTATGGCTCCAACGCCACCCTGATAGACGCCATCAAGAGCCGACTGGCCAGTATGGACAAATTTGCTGGCAATGGTTTCGCCAGACCCATCGGAGCTGACTACCAAGGTAAAAAAATAGCCAGAAATTTGGCAAGAACTCCGATGTCTTTCTGGGTCGCTTATCTTGAAGCTGATGCAGCTCCTGCCAAGAGGGACGTGGAGGACTTGGACTATGAGATTCCGGAACGTTTCGAGAATCGTCACGGCAACGAGCATGGTCAGTACAAGAGGGCTGTCCAGATGCAGATGCATCAGGGCTACCAGAGCATGCCACCCGGCACGATAGAATCCGTTCAGGCAGGAGGTGGTTCCGTTCCTGGGCATCAAGGTGGCGGAATCAAACTGCTCGTGAGTATGACTCGCTGAAGTTTTTCTGGAAGACGCGCAATAGCGTGACAACTGGGTAGATGAAAAAATTCATCGTCGGAGTATGACATTCCCTATGACTACCCCGAGCCCAGGCGGTAACGAAAACTGGAATTAATTTTTATCATTGATGCTAACCTCGGACGGTTAAGAACAATTCTTCCATAAAGCTGGGATTTAACAGTTGAACAATCGAAATGGAGCGCCATACTTCTGTAATGAAAGAATATTGGAGAATTTTCAATTTAAAAAAAAAATCGGTATCTTTTTAACATTTGCGTCTGTTCGCAGATTCAAATGCCCGCTACGAATGCGCGTGTACCAGGCTATCGAAAATGTTAGTTCAGATGTATGAATTATAATTGGAAAATATTACCGCTTCCTGATATTGTCATTTAAAATTATGATCTTTATTATTTATTTATTCAATACAATTGTTCATTAATAGTTTATAATAATTTACTTTTACTTATTAAATATTTTTATTTTTTTTATGTTTTCTTATTCTGTCATAGAATTCGGAGAGAAACGACGAAGATTGGAGCAAGTGGTCCGAGTGGGCCGAATACTTTAAGAACCAAAATAAGGAACGTGGTCATCATCACAATCGTCACTAGACACCGAGACCGGGTCGTATTTACATTCCCTTGATTCGATCGACCAATATGATGATCAGACATGACCGTAGCGAAGCAGATGATGCAGAATATTCACAAGTATAATTACGTGATACGATTCCATTCAGCAAACGTGTAAATTTCATTGAAACATCTTTGTCTAATAAAACGTTTACGCAGTGAATAATCAAACGTTCTAAATTAATTTATCCCCTCGGCGGGAAGTTTATAATCGAAATCATCAAAGAAACCTCAATTTTCCCAGACTTGTAATTTCAGTATCACACATCTGATTTTTAAGAAGCAATGAAATTATTTGGGCACAGACACACACACACACTGAGGCAATCCTGCATCAAGTGCGTTGCTTTGTAAATCCACAATCAGCAATGCATTGCACGCAGGGTAGCGTTAGTGTGCTGGAAAGCATCGTAATTTGTTCGTCGACGAAGATGGACTGGACCACGCGAATATTCTCTATTTCTTCAGTTTTTTAACGATATTTTTTAAATTATACTTTAATGAAATAAATAATAACGAATTATTTGAATCCCGAACGAAATAAAATAATAATAATAACAATTTATTGTGTAATTAAATTACAATAAGCAAGTTCTTTTTTACTGTTAAATAAGGAAAAACGAATTGCGTCTAAAATAAACCATTCATTTTTTATGACATTCGGACAATTCAAAATAACATAAAATTTAAACGGTTCGATCGATTATCTGAAAATTTAATAGAGATCATCGGGTATTCGTACTCCATGTGTGTACAACTTTTTCCCCGTTCGCTCACAGCTTGTAAGAGCTATAGTGCGCACAGATACTTTTGAAGAAATAAAAACATTTTTATGAAATTTTGAAATAAATGTGTAAAAGCGGTTTTTTTTTTTTACTTTTGCAATACTTACAGTGGTAGCGAGCACTGACTACGTGAGTGCCAGCAACCATCTGAAACAACTTCGAATGTCGAAAAAAAAATGTATCAACAAAGCGTAGAAACTTTAAGGCGGTACAAACAGAATGAGAAGATTTTTGCGTATTTTCGTATGATATTTATATTTTTATATCGTGCATTGGAAGGACAATGAACTATTTTTAGGATGTTGGCTCATCCCCTGGTTAGACCAGGGCCACGCATACTGTCTTAACCCTCTTACACGCATAAGGAAATCCTACAGGTGACCGGGCGCCCAGATGTCCAAGGCTGTGCGATTCAGGATTTGCGGTAGCGTTTCTGCATGCGGAACTGTTATTCGGCCTGCCGGCACTGAGGGCCTGCAATATACGCTCGTGTGCTGGCAAGCTCTACAGGAAGCGACGGGTGAAAGCGACGCTAGGGTGGGAGGCACAGCAGCCGCCGTATGGTCTACTTCGTTATGCGGGTGGGGAGTTTAACTTCCGAGTCAACCATAATAACGTAATAACGCACCTCTTATCGAACGGAGTTTGGAAATGTGCATAAATCATGTCGTCATACAGTAACGACTTATTTATTCTTCTCGCCATAGATCCACCAGCGGCACTTTACCGAATTGCGTGTATTTTTCAATGACCCAGCATTATCTCAACACCTGCTGCCACTATCCGTCATCAACTATGCAAATCGTCGAATACGATATTATCGTCGACGTTTACTCTCGCGCCGCACTGAATTATGTCGCCAAATTACATAACGCTTCAACCCCATAATTTGTAATTTTCCGTCATCGCAAAGTGAATGGTGAATTCGTTCCAATGAGTGTGAAAATTGTTCTTCGCATGCACAGTTTTCACATTCGTTTTTCGATTACTCTAGATCGTAGTACGTCTGCCGTATACCATCTTTCAGTGTCGAAAGATATGAAAATATCGCGAGCAGTCATGAAAAACGAAATACAATCAACGATGAGTTCAGACGATACTGTTTCAAAACATAGAGATATCTTCAATGAGCGTTACCACGGAATCAATAAACGATTACTCTGTGCAGTCGGCCTGTGGCCCGGTCAACCTTTTAAACAAACAGGCGTTATGAATATTGGTCTAATAATTGCAAGCTTTATCGTTATGGGAGGTCAGGTAAGCTTTATCACGATTTCCACAGGGACGATTCTTTAACCCCCTGCCGGTCGGAGCAACAAAAACCGGATCGGGTTGGGCATACGGGTCAAAAGAGTTGAAACGGCAAACGCTCCCTTCGATGTTGGAATGGAATAATCGTCCGACTGGCAGGGGATCAAAATATAATTTTCAACTTATGCCATTGTGTGACCAATTCATATATGTTGCAAATTTTTTGTATCCCTTCTCTGAATACTATCTTCAGCCAAGCATTTTGTATGTACGGCACGCTTAGAAGACTTTCGTCCCAGCGAGATAAACAGATGTCTCATTCGTTGTCTAGTTTTTGTTATTTTTTGTATCTTATCATATCCATTGCATTTAGGTGCGGGCGATGGTAGGCGGATGGGGCGAATTCAATTTCTTCGTTGAGTGTATTTTGCCTATTGCAATGAACATTCTTGGCGTCTTCAAACTAACTAGTAGCATGTCTCATACTCAAGAGGTAAGAATAACGAAAATTGTACTATTCAATCTGAGTAAAAATCATCGGAATTTAATCTTATTTCTTGAAGATGGGAAAACTTTTCGATCAGATGCAAAAAGACTGGGAAAACATGCGACACTCGCCGCAAATAATTATTCTTGAGAGATGTGGAGAGAAAGGAAGACGCTGGACTATTTTTTATTTTAGTTAGTTAAACAAATATATTGACTTATTATGTATGCGTAAATGATGTATTGAAATATTCTAAATGATCCATCTCGTTACAGTATTGTTCTATGCGATTGTATCCGGTTGGATAGTGATGTCATTCTCATCGAAAGTCATGGATGCTTTAGCACCATTGAACTATTCACGAAAGAGATTTGACCTTTTTCCGACAGACTTCATGGTCGATTCCGAGGTCTACTTCTACCCAATTCTCATTTTCATCAGCTTGGGCCTTCTTTATCAAGTTCTAGTCTCCGTGGCCACGGATACACTCTATATGGTTCTGGCACAACATGTATGCGCAATGTTTGAAATATTGAGGTGATGCTATCAACATTTATTATGATATTAACAAGTGATACTACTGCATTACGAAGCTTTATACAGTAGAATCACTCAGGTGTTTCTTTATGCGGGAAAAACCCTGATAGCCACGCGCCATGAAACGGACGCAGTTGGAGCAATGTTTGCGACATATGCAGCGCATGTCGCAAATATTGCTCCAACTGCGTCCGTTTCATGGCGCGTGGTTATTAGGGAAGTAACCCATGTAGCCGTGGGGAGAAACGGTAAATCTCCGAGAAATTCACATTGCACATACACTAGACCTCGATTTTCGCGCCCTCGGTTTCCTGAACAGTCCCCACCACGGAGCGAATATCGATCGGGCAGAAAGCTATGGGCCATGCTCGACAGTTAGTATGCGCGGGGCATGCGCAACCTCGATTTTGTTAAGTGTGATGCGAAACCGGTCCCGCCGCTGTGAACGAAATCGAGGTCCTAGTGTACTCATATTTACCGTCACCGGTGGTCGAGTGGCTAGGGACTTGGGAGGTTCGGGTTTACTTTCCGTTTAGAGCGTTTGTGATTTTCGTAAACAATCGGGCGCAGCAGTATACAGTGTATGCTGTCATAAGGCTGACCACACTGCACACGTAGGCACTTGAGCTCTGGCAGTCAACGTCGTTCCGCAGCCACAATTTAGTGTGTAAAATTGCTCCGACTACCAGACTTGTTAGGGATTTTATCCAGAGGTTGGTTTCGGTGAAGAACCCCATTTCCGCGACCCTACTTATTTATTTATTGTCCTCATTGCAAGCCTCACAGAGTGGGATATGTTAACATGTGAGAGATCCTACTGTACGCTCGTATTGGGAATGGCATAGTTATAAAAGTGAAGTTAAAACGCTTCGAGTAGACAAATATTAAAAAGAAATGGGTATTCCAAATATCTGCCAAACAGAATGCCTGCTGAATCGCCTAGACGCGGATACCTCCATTTGATGTATCCCTGTAAGAACCTGACCAATGGACTAGTAATAGTACAGTCGATTCGTCGATACCCTTGTGGAACTGGTGCAACCACGGGTTCGGGGTTGCATCGTAGTCGCAGTCGCACTAGGGTTGACTAGACATGCATCCACGAGTTGCAATGACTATGACGAGACTCCGGGTATACTGAAATGAGACTGATCGCTCTGTTCAAACTTTTAACCTTTAAGCAACTCTGTTTTGATGGACTCGGGCAATCCCCATGCAACTAAACATCAAATAAATAGACTATACAACGATGGTTGCAAGGGTTACAGAAAAACGACGTCAAAATAAAGGTTATCTACGAGTCTATAGCAAGTTACAATTTTGAACATTGTGCATTAGTCTATTGAAGTCTGCCGATGGTCACCTCAGTTCCGTTACATATATGTAACGGAAATATTACAATTCATCATTTGATTGTATAATATTAGTCAACTTTTTTAACAGATATAATCTGCATAATATTTTCCGAGAGGAACAATTCACCGATGTAATTCTTAATCCCCACATCCACAATGATATGCATTATCATGAAATAATATCTTGTATCAAGAAACATAAGGTTATCATAGAGTAAGTAGAGGTTCTACATGGTGAAAATAATTGGTACTAATGTTTAATAATAATTTCTTGTCCGCAAAGGTCCACGATTTTTTCTTGCTTATTTTACAACTTCTTTAGTTTTTTAAGTAAGCAATTTTAGTCTTGTACGGACCGATCAAACAAAAAAAAAAGTTGTAAAATTATTTAAAATAACATTGTATATGTTAAATGTCCATACCTTTCTTTAATACACACTTTATTGAGAGACAACCATGGGTAAACAGTGGATTCTCTCACATGTTATTTAATACGAACACAAGTAACGTCCGTGAAGCAGTCCTTCTCCCTTTTGCCCTGTCGAATTGGGAAACTTAGACTGCCCCCACGCCTTACCTTCGTAAGCTATGTGCAATGTAACATATGAGAGATTCCACTATACATACATTCTATTATTAACATAATTCTGTGCATTTTTCCTCAACAAAGGTACATAACGAGCGTAGAGTCCACGTGCGAGTGGAAGCTCCTTGTCTTAATAGGAATGAACATGTTGTCCCTGAGCTTCACTGGTTATATGGTAGGTAATCGTCCCCTTTAGGTCACTGTTTCCTGGTATAGTGTTAATCTTTTTTATGCAGGTGATTGTGGCGCGCGATGATAGTACAATAATGGACTCCTTAAGATACGCACTTTTCACCGTCGCTCAAGTACTTCATCTTTTTTGCAACACCTTACCCGGTCACTGGATAATGGATTCCAGTTCATGTGTTTCGAACTCCGCGTACGTACAGTATCCCTAAATATAATTGTCAAATTTTATAACAAAACGAGCAATAAATAACTTTTTACATCATGCAGATATAGCTGTAGATGGTACATGATGTCTCTGAGATCAAGAAAGCTGATACTTTTCCTTATAAGAGCGAGTATCGAGCCTTGCACCGTAACAGCTGGAAAGTTATACGTCATGTCAGTGGAAAACTTTAGCGCCGTGAGTTACACGATGTTTATTGGCACATATGACAATACATTGGGGCGGGGGGCTTTCAAGTATGTTCAGGAAGTTTTGAAATATCAGGCAGTTTTATTTATTGTACGATTTTGCGGGCAGAAGCGACCGTATTACTTGCCAGGCAGCGACAGGCAAGTAATAATAATTACTGCTTAACAGACTGTCTGCCTTGTTTTCTAGAGTTTCATGCTTACGCGCGTTCTCATTATCGTGGATTACATACTTACACTAATGATCGTTTAGATATATTTCGAGTTGAATATGCACATACCGCTCCATAACTGACTTGGTATAACTTGGTGTCTAGGGGATTTCTAGGGGGGGGGGGGGGGGGGGGCAAGAAATCAGTTTAGGGTTCCGACGAATGGATCATATGGCAACACTATTTTCAACCCTAAAAAAATGAGAACGATATCTACTCGAGAGCCCCCTGAACTCACGCTATCTGTAACTATAGCCTGCGTAACCCCACTCCTCTCTGCACTTATGCCTATTTATTGTCCCGATTTATTTGATGAGTGGTTACATTTATTTAAGGTGCTACGAACGTCGGTGTCCTATTTGACCATGCTCAATACAATGCAGTGATTAAGAGACACGGCAGTGTCTCGAGGACAAGTATAAAACAACTGTAGCAAGAACGATACTGCATACTGCATTACAATGTACCTCGATTATCTATGCGAATCCATCAACTGCCTGAGAAAAGCTTTCGACAATAGTGATATAACGTAGCGCACTTTTGGTTTCCCTCAAATATTCACATTGCATATATTCTGTCGTCTTAACGTATCGGACCATCCCGACTGCAACGTTGGAGCGATGTTGGAGAGACCTTTCACCGACTGCTCCAACGAATTGCGGGAAGGAAACAAGGAGCAGATAAAGCAAGCGACGAGACAGAGATCGGTAGAGTCTTTCGTTTATTGCATTTATCTCAAAAACAAGAACCGTAAATCTTTTTTAAATTTGGGCACAATCTGTCTGATAATATTAGTTATTCGCTGTGGTGCGTTTTTCATTCGAATCTAACAGAAATTGGTGAAGAAAATTGTTACGTTCTGTTGTTACCGACCGGTTTCTGAAACGTTTACACGGTACCTTATGTAGCTTTGTACACACATAACTAAGAAACTGCATGGTCAAAAAAATCAGAAAAAAATGCAAACGATTCAGTGTGTCTTTGCTTACAAAGTAGCGACGTTTTAGAACGATCGAACGGAAACACGTTTTGGCCCAAAAATCCTTAAGCAATGTGCATGCGTGTAAACGTCCAGCCAAAAACCGGGACTGGTTTTGCCAGAAGTGCTTGCAAAACTGAAGCTTATTTAGCGGCAACAGATACAAATTTCCCTTAGAAGTGATAGCACTTTCCGAAGATAATCTATTGGTGACCGAGGTAGTAATTATATCGAATAATGCAATATAGCTTTATATCGATATTGCCATTGCGGATTGTCAATAGTATTCACGTAAATATAAAACATGTTTTAAGTTAAAAGTTCGCGATCGAAAAGAACAGCTATAATAGTTTTCTATGATATTAATATAGACTTTGTGTTTTACGTTTGTCCGTAAATATAATAGTGTTATATGTATGAAGTATTCTTTTTTATTTCATGTAATTTATTATAGTACAAAGAGATCCACAGCAGTTCAGCAATAAAATAAGAAGAGAAAAAAACTTACTTGTTCGTCCAACTTGGCAATTCCAGTTTTTTTCTTATGAAATTTAATAATCCACGTAGCCATTTGACTGAACAGAGGTATATGTCAAATATATCATAAAATGTCCCGGATTGCGTCCCATATTGTTTCCCGTAGAATATTTGCGCATTAGTATGTTGTAACTGGTTCGTATACACTACACCGTATAAGGTGTGAAATTTTTCCCGTATACGGATACGTACGGCATATACGGCATCAGAGGGATAAGCTCACACTGTAGCTACACGGTGTACCGTCTGGTGTAAAAGCTTCCGTGTTCGGTATGGTAAGGAATTAACGCGGCGCTACACCACCGTCGCAAAACTTGACCCTTAAGCACACGGTGTAATTACTCACGGGATGCAATGACACCGCTCACTCCGTGAACGGTGTACCGTACGCGGTAGACCGTATACGCAGTAGTGCGAATAGACACTTCGTTTGTGAAAAGTAGTTATTGTCACGGTTGCGAAGTTTGGAAGAGCAAGTTAGGCAGCGCAGAATATGAAGAGTGGCTTGAAGAACATACAAATAGCGGACAATGCAAGGCTAATCACGTCGGATCATTTGGCAACATGGAGGTCGAAGTTATTGTAGCAATGTTCAATCGTTCAGTTACCAATTTTGGAGTACGATTTCGAAACTATATTGGAGATGGGGATTCAAAGACATACACTGGCGTCGTAAATTCTAAACCTCACGGTGAGCATTTTTTGGTCAACAAAAAAGAATGCTTAAGGCATGTGCAGAAACGGATGGGTACACGTTTGCGAGTCTAGTAAAGACGAGTGTAGTAGAGACGGAGACAAAGGCTGGAAAAAAAAAAAAATTAAAAGGAAAAGTCTTTCTGGGAAAAGAAAACTTACGGCTAAAATGATCGATAAACTAACCGTATATTATGGTTTAGCTATTCGTCGCAACCATAATTCTGTGGATAAAATGATAAACGCCCGTTCTAACGCCACTATTTCCGGCGGAAATTACTTGAAAAAATTCTAAAGTGTACTTCAAAACATGAATAAAATACCCTCCAAGTTTAAACAATTTCTGATTATTCCTTCCCTGTTTAAAAAATTCACGAAAAACACAAAAATTTCGGCCTCCTAAACCGGTTGCCCCCCTTAAGTAAAGACTGAGTAGAGAGTATCCTTATAACTGATTTGACAGTGATATCGTCACTTGGTTAATTGTTACACACTTGAAAAACAACAGCAACCTCGCGTCGAAAAAAAAATTTTCAACCGTTACAAACCTATCGACGAATCGTTGATGAAAATCTACATCGATTCATCGTCATCACCTCGTCTTTGTGATAACTCGCGATATCATATCGTCCACCTGACGATCTATTCTCAGTACCATGAATGCCGATGCCAAGACACTTCCAAGGCTCACGAGAAATGACAAGCCTTCGAAAATTAATTTCGGGGCAAAAATCTTCCAGACCATGAGATGACGGCAGTGAACGGTTGACGATAGCATACATCCGAAAGTCTGCAAACAAACAAATAACACGATATCACAAGCGAATTGAAATTCAATTTAATAAAATTTAATTATCTGTAACAGAAACTATCATTAATAAAAAATTTCCGCGGGCGGTAATGATTTTCGGTTGAAGGTGACTTCTTACATGAAGCGGATATCGATTCAGGTTTGCCCAAAAATTTGCTGTCTATCGTGAACGATGAGCACGGGTAAATAAAATCGATTACAATTTTTATTACCTACTGCCGAATTTCATATGCTCTTAATAGTCAAGAGAAAGCGGCACTTAATTTCTTTATAATTAATTGTCAAATTATTCCAGAAATAACAATTTTTACCGAAACTTCGAATGAGAGAATACATCCGTACAAACGTAATATATCGATAGCATTTTTTTATGAAGCCATTTTTTCACCTATCGTTAATGGGTTAGTTTAGTTATTTAAAATGTTGTTTTCATTATCTGAGTGTTTTAATTAGCGTTTCTACAATTAAATTACTCAGACTAATTAATTTTTTTTTCTTACCCGTATTCCATGTAGTAGAATGTATTTTCCATATACTAAAAAAAGAGCATTGTGAAAGGCCGAATCGCGTTCGAAAAGTACCAATTCGCCTTTTCTCATGTCGTCGTCAGCGCGAAATTTCAGCTTAGCCAACTCTGGTATCATCACGTAAACGGTTAAAGGAACGACCACCAGAAGTGGCAGTGTCAATGCCATGATGAGATGACTACCAAAAGTGTTTATTCCTATGAAATCAAAAGAATTATTAATTTATTGAACACCCAAAGTGTTTTTTTTATCCCAGAATACGCATCCGGGTCTCCGAGACCCCGTGAATTTCTTTTTCGTTCGAATATCCGGGTTTTATCAGGGTTCTCAAGCTTATAATTTCCATTGTAGTTTTGATTTTAAGGGGCTGCTGGAGATGTTTTTTTTTTCTTTTTTAACTTGCTTTACCTGTTTTACCGACGGACCTAGATAATTTTTCAGTTCCGACTTAGCATTGTTAATATGCTACACATATGCGTCAAATCATGCAGGATTATGATATCAACATGAACGCTTCGGTGTGCAGTCGAATTTTGATTGAAAACTTACAAGGAATTAAGAAAACCGACTATTATAGTTTGCGAAAAGTGCGTGAACGTAGTGTCACGATTGACGTACAGGTGGCTCTGCATCGTGCACTACATTCGTGCCGTGTTCATCGACTCTGATCACCTGTCGCAAGTCGATAGACTAAATGATCGCAGTTTATACTATGCGTGATTATCTTTTCAGTGAGCAACTTTCCGACGGTTTTGGAATATTCGGCGAACTTCACAGAAGTTCGCCGTATATTTTGACGTATGCAAGATCTACTATTTTTTATATTCAACAGAACGTATGCTGTACACATTTCAGCGGCCATGTTGGTTTCCGCAAAATTTTATAATATTCGATTTTCTTTATATTCCGGATGATTTCGATCGAATTTCAAGGGCACGCCGAATCGTTTATGTTATTACTAATACAGTCCTGCAAGATTTGAAGCATACGCGTCGCATAGTAACGATGAATAGTGAAAACTAAGAAATCGCCTATTTTCGTCGGTAAAACAGGAAGGTCCAGCATATATATAATATCAGTATCTTACTGATTTATGATTATTTTTTAAGAAAAGATTTTTTCCGTATAAAAAGGAAATAATAAATAGAAATATTGCTTACATTCCGGCTTTTTTATCAGCCCCCCCCCCCCCCCCAGTATGTAAAGAAAGTTGATTTTATGCAAGAGTGGCTATATAAAATACAGTAGAACCTCGCTTATCCTACCTTCGATTAACCATGCCTCCGCGCTATCCGAGAACCCAACTCATCCGAGCTCTCCGCGTTAACCGAGGTGTAGGCTTAGAAAATACGGAAAACTCGGATAAAGCAGCAATGCCCGCGCGCGGGTTATGTATGTTATCCGAGATTTCACTTATCTGACGTACGCTCGCCCCACATTACCTCAGATAAACAAGGTTCTACTGTAGGGGCAAGAGAAGGATGTGTATTTTAAGTTTAAATAGTATATTTTAAATGTATATTTCTGTTTTAAATAATAAGTTATCCTTGCCTATAAGAATTGCAGGTAGAAAATTTCCATAAAAATGACCACCAGTCCCGACGAAAGCGGCATCCCAATGGATTGTTGGAAAAGTCGGTTGATGACCGGTTCCATAGAAGAAGTATTCCGCTATAAGGAACCAGCAAAGTATCGCAGGACTTGGTATTTGCAGCAGCTCAACTGAAATGAAAGAAATATATTCTTCAAGTTTTAATATTAATTTTTATTCCTGGTCTGTTAGTGAAACGCAGTAAAGCTTGCTTGCGCGCATCTCGCTGCAATTTTCAAGAAGAACGCTTTGAAAAAACAATTAACACTTATACAATAATGCACTTTCTATTTTGACGCTTAAGACAGTGTGGCCGAGTAACTATAAACTATCCTACGTCCAAGAGTTAACTTTTTGGATGGGAGGCAACTTTCGGATACCGTCCAGACGGACATATGTAACCCATTTAGATCACTTTTTGATAACAAATTTTTTTGTGCTACCTGGGCTATTCTCAACAAAAATAAATAATCTATTTTTTATATAGTGTTTTAGTACTAGGCAGTAATACGTCCTTCTCACGTCTAACTCCTGACTAATATTATACAGCCGGTCTGTCGGGAATCTTCTATTCTTTTTATACATAATTTTTAAATGAATAAAAAATTAATATTTCTTTCCACTCACCAACGTTGCTGGCGTTGCGAAACCTCTCCAAGGCAACGATTCCAAGTACCGCGGTGCAGGTAACAAACATCATGATCGTACCGAGCGCGAAAACGTTGCCGAGCAAGAGAGACCAGAGTAGAATGACGAAAACGCTCAGTGAGATAAAAGCGGCGCTGTAGACAGTGCCTAAGCCGTAAACGACGGGAATTTCCGGTTCTTCCTTCGATTTCTTCGTGTAAAACAGTTCTTTGACCTTGTCGAACAATCTCGGAACGATATCCTCGCCTGGATAAACGTTGATCGACTCGCTTCGTCCCGGCCGCAGGTAAACGCCGAGCGGTTTCGAGTACAGAACGACGATTCCCAAGATCACGAAGCAATAAACGATTCCTGGTAGTGCGTTGATCTGCCACGACATCGCCAGCTTCACTTTGGCGTCTTTCGGTAGTCTCTGAAGAACCCAGTAACACCCGATGCAAACCACAATAACGCCCGGACAATATCTCGCTATCGTTGTGCTCGGCGAGAATCCCGAAAGATTTCCACAGTTCCTGAGCCAAATTCTCACTACGGTGATGTAGAGCGCGAGAAGTATAAGACTTCCGGTGAGCAAAATTCTCTCGGCCCCTTCGATGCCCGAGACTCCGACTTTCCCCGAAAAATTCGTGCACGACTCTTTGTCCTGTTCCTCGCGACATCGCCAAAAATAGCTCGATATCCTCACAGCTGCGCAAGCGACGAATCCAATGAGAATCAGCAGAGCCCTGTATCTTCTCGTGTTAACGAGATGCCTTCCCGACTTCATTTTTCTCTCGTTGCCATCGATCGAGACCCAATCCTCGTCTCCGGCGTCGTATATCAATAGCGCGACCATAGTCACGAGAAGAAAAGCCAAAACCTTGTCCTCCTCCACGACGTAACTGTTCGAGAACAATCCACATATCATCAGCAACAAAATTCCGCGAGGAAGGTAATTGATCTTCTTCCTTCTCGCTTCGTTGTACCACGTCGAAGAAATGGAGTCCCAATTTTGTATGGTAAGAATCACAAGAAGCGACATTGATACTACGCCGGTAGCAAAGAAATTCGTGTTCTTGTATTCTTCTATCAGTCCCATAGAGTAGAGAGCATAAATCGCTGCGCTCGTTGCTATGTTAGAGCCAACAACGACATAAAGAAAACAAGATTCCATTATCTTGTTCATCCGACTCTCGGGCACTCCATTTATGAGAAGGTACGCGAAGAAAAGCGTGCAGAACACAAGGAGCAGTCCCTTCGACATCAGCCCTGCATCGAATTGGACCCAGATCTCTGCACACAGGTTCCTTACCACTTTCAGATAAGACTTTGAGTCCTCCAAAAACTTATGAAAGCTCTTCTCATCCTTGACACCCTTCGCCCTCTCCCTCGCAAGATCGAACATCTCTTTGAGCTCTCGCAGCTTATCTTCAGAGAACAAGTAAGAATCTCTCGAGTAAGCTTCGATATACTCCTTCGTCTGCACCATGTTCCGCCAGACGGAGTGCGCTACGAACCGTGAGTGATCTTCGCTTCGATTGCGACTCTTCGCGCTCGGCAAACAGTCTACGATCAGTGTACCAATGTTTGAGAAAGGCACGGGAATCCCCAGTATCGAAGCAAGCGTGGGAACAAGATCGATCTGATTAACAGCCTTCGATAGTTCATGTCCTCGCTCGGAAATGAGCGGTTGCTTAGAATAGACGAACATACCAGCTTCGACCTCGTCTGTGCTGTCTCCGCCGTGATCGCCGCTCTCCGTCATTCCGTGATCTCCCACGACAAACAGAATCGTCTCATTGTCTATAGCTTCGATAGCTTCTTCGACGAGACGATTCGTCTCTACCAGCTTTCTCGCCATCTCAGGATGGGCCTGGCCGTGCTTGTGACCGCAGTGGTCAATGCCCAGCGTGTGAGCCACCAGCAGAGACCAGTCTTTTTTCTTCAATTCGAAGGACATCCGATTGCGAACCTCCCGATCGACTGTGTCGAGATCCCACACGTTGAACGAAGGCGAGGGAAATTGTCGAAGGAATTTTCCTGGGAAGAGTGACGTCCAGGTGTCGTCGCCCATGAATACTACGCCTCCTCTCGCGCCAGCCTGCTCAACAAGATTATCTTCGCTGATGCTCTCCGTGGCAAAGTTTGAGCCTACGTCGATGAACGTCGGCAGCGTTCCCGTCGTCAGAGCCTTCAGTCTCTGCATAGTCGTCGTCGGAGGGTCGGCAATGAATCTGTACAGACGACTGTTGTTCGGGTACTTCCGCAGAGCGTCGCGCACAATCGGTATTTTGTTGCGATGGTAAGTGGAAGCGGACTCCGCGTCCTCATGCCATTTTAGAAATTCGTACTTGAGCGCGTCGACGAGCAGCAACACTACGCGGCCTCTAGGCTCGAGGCACACGACCGTGGACTCGTGGTCGCTTTGAAAAATTCTCCTGGCCTCGCAGCTGTTATCGGACAGACAGGACACGCATTCAGAGCGCTCCGTTCTCGCGAGTCGATTAAGAAAAAAACCATCTATGAAGACGAGCAGGCCAGAGCTTAGGAGATACGATATCCAGGCCAAAAAAATTAAATAACACCATAGCTTACTCATTTTTATTTTATTTTCAATTTTTTTTTTTTATTTTTTTTACCTTCTACTCGATGTTTTGGTCGATTATTATTTGTTGATGTTTCAACGGTTTGTTTTGGTTATGTCCGTAACAAGCGTAGAAACTGCATTGTAAAGGTCTGCGACTGTCCGATATTTTAACGATGGTTACTTTATGTGAATTGGGAACATTGTTTTTATTTTTGTGATTTTTTTTTTTTTTTTTTCATGCGATAAGTTTTACGGATCTTTAAAACGGTGCCCGAGTTTTCGATGAGATTAGCCGGGGCGAGAATTAATTTTGTAGGTTACCGAAATTTTATTTTTAATGGTAGCGTCACGGTTCGGATGTGAATGAAACTGTTCGTGGAAATTATCGACGGTCGTGTGAAAATAGTTTGGATGATCGACGATAGATGGGTTAGCATGTTTGAAACACCTACTGATGTACTAAGGTTGGTAGTTATTCATACGGAAGACCATGGAGACTGTGTGGCTGATCGACTTTTTATTTAAGCAAAATCCATCGTGGACCGGTAAATGTTTTAAATTAATTTATTACACTCGGTGCGAAAATGTCAGTTTTCCGCATGCTTCGCGTGCACAAAACCACCATTTTCACACCTTGCAAAGTAAAATCTGGTACCTTATTCATGTGAAAAACTTTTTCTGAACTCGTGCTGCAACTCACACACGTCGGAAAAAGTTTTATCGCACTTTTAAAAATAATTTACAAAAATTGTATATAACAAAAAGTTACCTGAGGATTCGATTGCATTTAAAAGACTGTTTTCTGTTTGTATTTTCTCGTCATTTTATTTTAATTAAGTTGTGTGTTCCTCAAAATCTCATGTTTCCATGTTATCATCTGAGTTCCATGATTACCCTAATTTTAAGCATTGTATTATATATCTTTACTCGCTTAAATCTATAATCACTTTCCAAAAGTGTCGTAGCAATATTATCAGCGTCACTTGAGGCGGTACGCGATTGGTCTAAACAAAAATTAGGTGTAGGAGAAATCTATTGTGGGAAAATCATATCTTTGAAGGTATCTTTGTAATTTTTTCAATCTTCGAATCAATCTTCGTATTGTTCCCATTCGTCTCCGGACGATTCAGCGATTATAAGCTCCTCGTCCGTACTAGCATAATCAGAAAACTGCATAGTCGCTGACGCCTCGAAATCATCAATTGCACTGCGGTCGCTGTCGCCCATTATTTGGCTATTATCATCCTTGATATATCTGTGATGTTTGTTGTGCTGTTGCGGATTATTTACGTGGTCCGCCTTGTCGCCATTATTGAGCCTTTGCTTGTTAAGCACGGTTTCGAAGTCAAACTTCGGTATTCTGTAAAGAGACAACGACACCTTAAAATGTTTAACTCTGATCAGGTTTATAAACTAATCGATACAGCGACTTTATTATATTTTTTTAATACGTATGATAATTTTTTTTAGTCGTTAATATTCATAACTTTCATTGCAACGCGTTTCAACCCGCGATATTTTTACCTGAAGATCTAAGATATATAAAAAAACATACGAGCGATATCCGCGTACGAGCTTAAAAGCTTCTGCGGACAAAAATTAATGTGTGTAAAATGGTTTGTACTTAATCAATTAATAATAAATAAATTAATTGAAATGAAATGAAAACCCAATGGGACTCACGTTTGTCCTTGGAAAACTTTTTCCTGAAGAAGCACAATATCATGCCTCACATCCGCCAGTAAGAGGAGTAAAAAATCAAAACTACCGGCTGCACCTTTCGCACCCCTGGATCCACGTTCGCCAGTTTCGCCTTTCGGCCCGGTGGTACCCGGTGGTCCCGGTGGACCCTAACGATTCGATAAAAGTTTACCATAGTGAGAGAAGTACGATCGAGATTTGTGAATTTTACAAGTTCCACTTACGACAGCTCCGCGTTCGCATTTGCAATAACCAGCTTCCGTCTGAACGAAGCTATCGAGAACCGAGTAAGTTCTGTCTCTTCTTCTGTCACCGTTGCTGGAATAAGCCTCCGACGCCGTGCTCAAGTCGTCTCCTGGAAAACCTCGGGGACCTCGGGGACCTGGTGGTCCCGGTAATCCCGCGGGGCCTGGAGTTCCCAAGGAATAACTCGACAGTCTTATCGCCGTTCCAAGGGTCGACACTTTTTCTTGAAGTTTCCTTACCTGTGACAACAATTAAAAAGAAAAAACGGATCTATATTTGCCTACAAAAATAATCAAATCATGTAATCATCCCAATACCTATACACAAATACCGGTAATTAGGTAATCATGAACTTCAAAATAGGTAATTTTCATATTGAGATAAGAACAAGCGTTTTGCGTAATAATATCCTTTGATATCAGCCGTTAAAATATTTCTTAAATATGAGCATCAAAATCTTGACCGACTGGGACAACTTGGCCATCTTGGCTCGACGCTGATGCCGAATATAAGTTATATAACGATACGTGAGATTTTCGCTGTTATTTAGGACTATACACTCTGCAGAACCTTGTCATGAAGTCGGAGCAGAGTACCGCAACTAGCGTAGCATCTGGTGGCTGCAGCAACTTGCCCGTTTTCAGCGGCTCGGCCCGGAACTTCTTCAGCATTGGAGTTTGAATCATGATTATTTAGAGTCTCATCACCGGGTGCGAGTTGTTGAATACCCGGTTCAAACTTCTTTTCGCAAGTCTTGTTGTCCGAACGAATGGAGAAACCCTCGTTGCAGCCGCACGAAAACGAGCCGGGTGGTGAATTGTGGCAGATTTGCTCGCAGTCAGCTGTTCTCTCTTCGCACTCGTCCACTTCAACGCATACCGGCCGGTCTCCGCGCTTTTGACGCTCTGTGCTGAATCTAAACCCATCGAGAATCATATCGTAAGAAAGAAAATTAATTCATCGTTTGAACGGAAAAACAGCCGTGGTAACGCGGCTGTGATATACGTAACAAAAGTATCAAGTACAACCTCGTATAATAATCGAAATTGAATGTGAAAACATCTTTATTAGCTTCCGGATTCGATGGGAATTAAATAAACATATGGCCCCCTTCCAGACAATTATTATTCAAAGTCCGCCTAAGAGCTTTCCGCCTAGGACCTGAAGGATCTAAACCCTCCCGCTTAGAGTGACTCAAAGAGCCGGCTCGGGCATTGATTAGTCTAAGTTTCCTATTAACCTACTCGGAGGTCCTAACTATTCTAAGTTCCGTTAAAAGCCGCTCCTAAGCACTGATTATTTCTAGCACGCCAGTTAGTCTTCCTAAAAGCCGTCCCAAGCGCTAATTATTCTCCGTTCCCCAAGAATCCACCCCCACATCCGAACTATCCTGTCATCCTAACAGCCGCCCCTAGGGCCTGACTATTCCAAGACCCGCCCCCCCAGTCAAAGCCTCCCAATAGCCGTCTCAGGCACTGAGTATTCCAAGACCATCAAGAATCCACATCCGGGCCCCAACTATTCTGTCCTCTTAAAGAGAGGCTAATCACGACTGAGTTCGAGAGAGACAGAGTAAAAATTTCAAACACGTTTTTCTCCGAAACGATTTTATAAAATGAAAAACGTATTGTGGGCTTCTATGCGGTAATGAAATACCTACTAGTTACCGCAATTCGTTTTTTTATTTTACTAGGGACAATGACGCGCGCGAGCGGAAATTTGTTAGCGCTGCAGCGCTCCGTTTGCCCAAGATCTCTAAATTAGTAATTTGATAAGGAAACTACGGATAAGGGATAAGGGATCATCTGTCCATCGATCTACTGAACTTACGAATTGAAAGGTCACCCATCTAACTACCGAACTCTCGATTTGAACGATCACCTATCCATTTACTGAACTCTCGATTTGAACATTTTCACTCATCCAACTACTGGACTTTCGATTCGTACGGTCACCCATCCATCTACTGGACTCCCTACTTGAACGGTCACCCATTCATCTACCGAACTCTCGATCTGAATGGTCACCTATCCATCTATTGAACTTTCGATTTGAACATTCAGCCATGCAACTACCATTTTGAAAGTGGAAAAACAAGAAGGGGGCCCTTACCATTTTTCGACAAAAATAGTATTTTTACAAAAAAATTTTTTAGAATTTTTTCGTTAATGAAATCGGTTGGTAAATATGCCACTTGAAAACAATGGCGGAGGTTTTAATTCGATATCTCGAAATTTTTTGAAAAAAAGTGCCGTTTCGCAAAATTTAACATAGGATTCCCTATGCTGAAAATGGTCAATTTTTAAAATTTCGAAAAAAATACAAGTTGCATGTGTTTTAAGCCGGAAATCGACCACTTGAAGCCAATAGAGAAGGTAAAAAATCGATATCTCGAAAAAAAATATTTGGCCATTTTGAAAGTGGAAAAAATAGAAGGGGGTACCCTTACCATTTTTCGACTTTCAAAATGGCCAAATATTATTCGAGCCTATACATCGAAGGTCGGATAAGCGCGGTTCTATTGTATAAGGTTTTTTGTGCACACCCTTTACTTAGAACTGCCGCTAAAGATGTTTTCACTTAAAGGAAATTAACATACGATCGCAAAAACATGAATACCTATAGCCATCCCAACAAGTGCAAATAACCCGCTGAAGAAGAACCGTGCAACGTTGCTCGCAGAGCCCAAGTGTGCACGGATCAACGGATTCCGAGAGACACTTTCCACCGATGAAATTGTAACCGGGACAGCAGTGTGATCTTGTACAATCGACCCACTCGCTGTTTTTGCTTTTGCACTTGTATCTCGTGCGGATCACGTCGGTCGACGGACAGACGAGGCTTTCAGACGAGCCCGAAGCCTCGGCGGCTTCGCCAACGACTTTCTCGTCGATTTCGTCCAGCCAATAACCACTTGCTATAAAATCATTTCCTTGCTCACGGGCACCGAGAATTTCTAGAAATCTAGACAACAGTCTGTACAAAATCATTGGGGAGTTATTTTTTTTTTAATTCAATCAATAATAAAAATCGATTACTCCGAATTTTTTATGTCCGACAAATCAGATTACATGAAAATCTCGATTGAAAAAAAAGGAAAACTAATCTTCCTCTATGAAAGAAAAAAAAAAAAAAATGACGCATTCGTATAAATATATTAATCTGTTATTGTATCAGTTTATTAAAAAAATAATTTTCTGTACGTTGATTTTGGCTATAACGTCGCAGCATAAAAAAATAAAAGGTTAACATTTTTTTATTGCAATACATGCCATGTGCTGCGTTTACCTCATTCTGGTATATAATAAAAAATACTTACATTGTCAAAAAAACAAAAATCCTGCACCGTCGGTTATTTCCATGGTATCTTAACTTTGCACTAAAAATTACTTTCATTGTCGTGGAGGATACTTGTAAATAAAGTGTTCTGGTCGCGATAATTAAACCAACGTGCGAACTGCGATGCGAACGTCCGGAGTGCATCGCAATGGATGCATCACTGACGAATACAGTACCGCATATATATTTTCATCCGCCTGCTGCCATTGGATCGCTGCTCTGTAATACGTAAACTTAAAATATACTCTCGGTCCCGACAGTGTACAACGCACCCTTTATATTATTTGTAGTGTACTAATAAATCCCGAGTGTCCGCTTAGGATGCAGTGGGAGTTTCGTGGGAATGGGCAATCTAAGCGAGAATTAATTCGAATAACTCGAATAACTCGAATAATTCGAACAATTCGGACAATTCGGATAATTTGAATGACTCCAATATCTCGAATATCTCGAATAACTCGAATAACTCGAATAACTCGAATAACTCGAATAACTCGAATAACTCGAATAACTCGAATAACTCGAATAACTCGAATAACTCGAATAACTCGAATAACTCGAATAACTCGAATAACTCGAATAACTCGAATAACTCGAATAACTCGAATAACTCGAATAACTCGAATAACTCGAATAACTCGAATAACTCGAATAACTCGGATAACCCGAATAACCCGAATAACCCGAATAACCCAAATAACAAATATTTTCGCGGAAACTCTTTCTCTGCATTATTTGTATAATCCGAATTTTTCGAATATCCGATTTGAACTTCGAATAGATTTATTCGTGTTCAAGTCAAGTCGAATTGTTCGAAATTTCCAATATTGGTACATACCTAGTTAAATTATTTACAATTAAACTTATAAATCTTTTCTAATTCCAATAAAAAAAATTTGTAACAGAGACATCACAGTTTCCGCATAATATATGTTCGAAACTAAAGCATACATGAGGCGCGAAACGCGATAGAAAGTTCTCGCTGATATTCATTGAGTAATTAGGTGCACATGGTCGAAGCTTCCGCCACATCTGCAACTGCTGGGATTCGAGTGACAAGCTCGTGTGCGTGTAAATGAGTGCAAACCCTCACATCTTTCACCACTCGGCAAGAGGTTCATGTAGAAAAAAAAACACAAGTCTGCGGAAATTGAAATACACCAATAACCTGCATTGTGTCATATTTTGTATCGTATAGAATTAAAAGTTATGCCGCGGCATACAAATTTACTCCGACGCAATTGAATAAATATTCACAATCACTATTGCACCATAGGCATTTCGGCCTATGGTGCAAATTCTGAAAAAATTCATACGTATTAAAAAAAAATAAACGAATCAATTTGATGGTAAAAAAATGTTAAGTTGCCGAGTAATTTGTTGAACAATTATTTTTATCGTTAATTTGTCAATAACATTTTGGAAATATTATTACATAAAAACAGTATTTGCAGCACCTCCGATGTGATTGATTTTTTTCAGATTTTTATCCCATCGAGAAATGTTTGCATTTTTTCAAACAGTTTTTTTCACCGACCGCAGTATTTCGCATGCTCCTAAGATAAAACGAAAAAGGGAACTGTGAAGGTCAGCAGCATCTTTCGGGGTTTCATTCCACTATCGGCGAATACAGGTATCGCTATTACCGACCGCCTCACGACTATTCGTGAAAGTCGCATGCTTGCATGGTAATCTCTTAGTTTAAATCATGAGTGTCCAAGATTGTTAATGTTCCAAATCTGTTGAACCAATGATCGGTGTTCCAAAAATAAACATGGCAAAAAATCAGAAAGGAAATAAAGTAATTTGCGGCAAAAAATATTCTACGTGCAATAAGTTCTTTTCAATGCATTTCGTTTCCCATCATTCCTGCAGGTTATGTAACTGGGATTTCATCGTTCCGTGTGCGGAGTTTTAGTCTACCGTGCTCTTAGTTACTTTGACTTTAGACACTTGGCACAAAAATTCACTTGGTACTGGACGATCGAAATTTCCATCTCCGACGTAAAAAAAAAATATATATATATATAAACACCTTACGACCGCAAAAGCATTTCTGACTTTACGCACTTAATTGCTCGCTCAACGCAACTGAATTTTCTCGCACAGTAAAAAAAAAAAAAAACAATTGCAATCGACTTCGAGTCGGACGCTCCTCGTCAATCATCGTCGACGAATCACGACTATTCTTCGTCATCATAAATTCGTCTCGCAATTTTTTGCTTTCAAATATTCCCCGCCCTGACCTTTCCCTACAATAAATATAATCCCATCCAACGTCCCAACCTCTTCAATTCATCGAACAACAACCCAAGTAGCAGTATTGTCAGATTGCCTTCTATAAGATAACCTTTATAAGTTATCTTTCAGATTAATCCGAAAGATATCTTCAAGGTGTCTTTAAATTTTCATCCATATGTGCGTTGACGTAATGATTCCATTTTTTTGGTAACATAAATGTTCGTCACAAAAGTGAGCCAAAAGTCATCATATGATTTTGTCTGGAAGATAACAATTATCGGGCACCGAAAAGTTGACTATATACGGATAACAAATACAGATATGAAATGAGATGTCCCAGCGATGTCCATTTTATGTTATCTTAAATAGTCGTCACGAAAGTGCTCTAAAAGTTATCATATGATTTTGTCTGATAGGTACCAATTATGGGGCACCGAAAAGTTGACTATGTACGGATAACAAATATAGATATAAAATTAGATGTCCTAGTGATGTCCATTTTATGTTATCTTAAATAGTCTTCATAAAAGTGCTCCGTAAGTCATCATATGATTTTTTCAGACAGATAGTCGATTATGGGGCACCGAAAAGTTGACTATGGATAGATAACAAATATAGATATAAAATAAGATGTCCTAGAGATGTCCATTTTATGTTAACTTAAATAGTCTTCACAAAAGTGCTCCGAAAGTTATCATATGATTTTGTCTGATAGATACTCGATTATGGGGCACCGAAAAGTTAACAACGTAAACAAAAGACATCTGGTACGAAAAAGTCATCCGAATGGGATACATAAGTCCACCCGAATGGTAACTATACGCTATCCAATGTCTAAAGTTAACTTTGGGACGTAGAATAATAGCTTATGGTTACCATTCGGGCGGACTTATATATGTATCCCATTCGGATGACTTTTTCGTACTAGATGTCATTTTGTTAATTTTGGGATAGCAAAATATAAATATAACAAAAATAAGTTGTCCTAGAGATGTCCATTTTATGTTATCCTAAAGTCTTTCCAAAAGTTGTCCGAAAGTAATACATTTCGGACAACTATTCGACTTTGTTTAACCCCAAAAGTTGCAATTTTTCAGATGTTACGAAAAAGGTATCCGTTGGTTGACTTATCATAAAATGTTATTCGTAAGGTATCCCATGTCCAAAAGTCAACTTTCGGACATGGCAGTTTAAGGATAACAGTTGGCGATCATAAGTCATCTAACAGACAACTTTCGTTTGATATCGCGGCTCGAAAATATGTCGTCCAAATGTTAACTTTACAATTTGGCGCCCTTTTCCGGCATAGAACGCCCATTGTGAACTGCAGTTATCCGCCAGATAACGGATGGATATCTATTACCGAAGAACGTAGCCATCATACACCCTCCATTTTCACGCGAATAATTGATGTGCTGTGCGTAAAACGTATTATACGTTTGGTAAGTACACTATGTACGTACGTAATTTATAGTCAACAATAAAGATTGTAGTTGTTAATATAATATAATATATTAATCAATGAACCCGTTTGCTCGTATAATATATGACTTTTATGTGTACGTTTTCGAGGTTAGTAACCGGGAGAAAATTAATAACGCGGTAGAAGTAATATTTTTTTTTAATTCACCTAATCGTAATCACATTTTCTGCAAGGAGTTTTGATAATAATTTTGTATTTTTATTTTGTTGCAGATTTACTTCATCGCTGGCTAAACATCAATATTCAAAACCATCACCAACCTATTAGGTAAGTAAATGGTGCAATATTCAGGCTCGTTCAACGCAAAATAATATATAAAATAACAGATAAAAGTTATCAAACTTCCATCTTTTTTCCCCCCGATATACCAATCATTCTTCAACTTTTTTTTCAGCATCCAGTGGGTTTTTTCAGCTTTCAACGACTGTGTTAAGCATCTCCATCCTCATAGGAATTATCAACGAATCCTCGAATATTCAGGTTAATTAAGTGAGTATACTAACGTACATTTATAATGTAAGGATCGTACAGAAATCAATATTTTTAACATTTGCGTTTTATACTGTTTTCAGAAATTGTACGCACCGTCTTCAAAGATTCGAAAATAACATTCATCGAGGGAAAAATTGCGGAGTGGCTACGTCGCGGAGGTGACCGCGCAAAGGCCGCCGAAAAACAGCGTGTTCGTCATAACGGAGTCTAAGAAACTTTTTTTTGTGAACGTCGGGGTAGAGAGAGAACCTGTTACGGCCGGTTCGAATGAACAAAAATAAAATATTTTTTTACTTTGGCACATACATATACGTTATGTATCGATTATTTAACGCCATAAATTCAAAAAAAAAAATTGATATCGATGTTCTAAAGCAAAAAGAGCATGAATACCATGTTTACACACAGTCTGTATGCTTTTAAGCATACAGATTGTGTGTAAACATACAGTATTCATGCTCTTTTTGCGTTAGAACATCGATATCAATAATTTTTTGAATTTATTTATCCTTATCCATTCCTGATCATCCAAAGGATATCCTTTAGACATGTCTATTGGACGTCATTTAGTAGGTATCGTTCGGTCAACCTTTGTCTGTTGTCTGTAAGTTACCGTTCAGATAACTATTAGCTATCATAAACGGAAGTCCATTTTATAACATTTAAAATGATGTGTTTACGTGTTGCCTATTAGAAGACATAAAGTTTCCTTTTCGATAACGTATGATGGATGGCGACAAGTCACCATTTCCATAGCAGTTACATGTTGTCAATAAGTTAACGTTTAGATCACCATTAGATTATAGAAACATTATATCGATTTCGTGACATTTCAAATGATGTCTTTCAGGTCTGACTATTAGACAGCATAAAGTTGTCATTTCGCTTACTATTAACAGTTGACAATATGGCAACATTTTTCTAACAGTTATTTGATGTCAAAAAGTTATAATTCTGCCACCGAAATGTTGGCATTCTGCGGGACTTAAGTGATACAATTAGTATTACAAAAGGATATCCGATTGCTAAAGAAAAAAGTTGTCCGTAACGTTCGTGCGGCATCGTTTCGATGCCTTTAGGATAACTTAATGCTACCTGGGAACAACGATAATCCAAAAACTGATTTACAAACTAAACAAAAAAAAAAGTGAATTCCACCAATCAAAGGCTCATTATCATTATACCAGCCACACTAGATCGTCCAATGAAAACGCAATCGAACGATTTGTCCAGCCTCGCCTCGAGGGCGAGTAAGCG
The DNA here is from genome assembly GCA_958510785.1 of Exephanes ischioxanthus. Classification (NCBI taxonomy): domain Eukaryota; kingdom Metazoa; phylum Arthropoda; class Insecta; order Hymenoptera; family Ichneumonidae; genus Exephanes; species Exephanes ischioxanthus. The sequence goes on along the minus strand of OY294020.1, from coordinate 18,591,581 downwards.
TTGCCGTGTACACAATTCGTCGCTGACAAAAGCGAGAGAAGGAATCTCGGATGGAGCCTGAGCGCGAGTGTGAGAGAACGGCCCGCTCGGACCGACTTTCGCGGAGGTGCGAGACGAAAAATTCTTTGGGTCATCGGCGGAGGCTGCTTTACACGGGCTCTATGGAGTAACCGAGAGTGAGTCCGGTGTTTGTCGCGGGATAAACGGGGTGTGCGGGGCAACCGCGCGCGCACGAAAAAGGAAGGGGGGGGGGGGGGGGGAGGGGGCTCGGTCGGCGGTGACCAAGAGAGCGGAAAATAAAAGTGCGAGGAACGGAGAGAGATGTACAACGGAGAGCGAGGAATAAAGAGAACGTAACCAAAAGAGAGATTGACTCGTATCGAGTGTACCGCCGGGGCGGGGGCGGGGATGATACAGGAAAACACAGTGCTATCTCGATAATCAACAGTATTTTTGTTGCAGACGGAAAAAAGTAAAAAAAATAATAATAATTAAAAAGAACAAAATATCGCGAGTGTGTGTGTGTTTTTTTTTCGCGAAAAATATCGTTCGCCCTGGGTTTCTCTCCGTGGCTATCCGCCTTGCTCTGCTTCCTCGGCGATAGATATTTCGTAGGTGTGTGCGCGCGCGCATGCGTGTGCGTGCGTGTGTGTGTGCGCGATAGAACCCCGATTAACGCACACGCCACACGCCTATATCTGCCAGGCTAAGAGTATACTGTGTGTTTTTTTTTCGGTTTTTGTTTATTTTTAACCACATATAAAAGAAAAAAAATTGAATTTTTGGGTAAAAAAAAAATAGGTAAATAATTGAAATATCGGGGATAATCGTGTCTCGAGGCGCGATGTCACGGGTCTACTATTCGAGTCTCGCGAACCCACCTGTCTCGGCTCGTTGCGCTAATTTTTTGCGGTTTTAATAATAACTTTACGGAGACATTTGGGAAGGGACTGGACGAGTTTTGTGGGAGGACTTCGGACGTCGTGGATTGGAACTGCGGGGAGGCTCGCGCTAGTGCTGGAATGCACCTGGTTCATCGCCGCAGCAAGGGACTCGCTTAGATGGAAATGCCACGGCACGAAGGACGCAGGAAATTCTGATAAGATGACGTAGTGACGGAGGAAGGGACGATAAACACTAGAGAGAGATGCGGTATTTGCGCTGGATATGCTGGTACCTGTGGGAAGGCTTGCCCACGCTGCTCGCCTTTCCCATCGACTCGTCCAAACCTTCAGGTAATCGAAAGGAAAATACTGCGTCGCGCATAAGATTCTTATTCGCTTGGAGCGGCTCGTGGCTCAAAGTCGTTCGCGCAATTACGAAAGGACACTCGCCAAGGGTCGGAAGAGGATAAAAAAATCAGATTGAAATTTTTTTGTTTTACTTTTTTAATTTTATTTTTTCGTTTAATTTAATTTATTTCACGGATTGCTCCTTTTACATGGGACGTAACATTGATACATTACCGAGGACAGCGGCAAGCGGAGTCGTAAGCTCGTATTTATCGCATTGGTTGTATCAACTGAATAATCGAGACTAAACGTAATAAACATCAGAATAACATTTAGCATTAACAGATTTTAAATCTTATAAATGAAAACGAAATTGTTCATCGCGTGATCGCGAACAAGAGTATGATAGGGCTCATGCGACCCGCACAAGGTGCTGGAAAGAAAATATATAGTGTGTAGAGAAAAAGAACTATGGTCTCTGGGATTTGTGCTAGCCAATCAAAATTTATTATTATTTCAGATGTTAATTTATACCAATGTTTATGTACTTTCTTGCATCTATACATCCAATGAATATTATTATTATTATTATTATAGTTACAATTCTAAATAAAGATAAGAAATTTAAAAAGTAAAGAAAAGTACACATGTTCACTTGCTTTTTCAGAACTCTTATCATTCATAGCTCAGAATGGCTGCATTTAACTGTTCTTCAAACACCTTAAGGAGAAGTGAAATATCGACGTCGGTAATGAAAACTGTAATGAACTTTTCTCAAGGGTGCTAATTTTTTTTTGAGAAAAAAACAAATTCAAGCCTGATGCCCACAGTAATTTCGCATCCGGCCCGAATTCATTTTTTTCTCAAAAAAAATTAGCACCCTTGAAAAAAGTTTATTTGAAAATTGCAATCATCTCTCTCGCACGCACAGCTGTTCCACTTCCCCTTCACTGAGACGCCTGTCAAATTCAAGCTTGGGTATTCGTTCGTGAGCCTCGCAATCCGCAAGATCGTTGAGACTTTTAACCATTTTTTTTTTTTACAAAATTGCTGATTTTTTTATTTTCAAAGTATATATTAGCTAAGATATTAGTGAATGCCGAGCTAAGAAAACCGAACTTCATCCAATAATATATACCGAAATGTGATACCAATACGAAGTGATACGAAGTGATATCAATTATTCTCAAAGAATACTTTTACTTTTAGAAAACTATACCAAAAATATATGCACATACATCGAACGACTATATTGAAGAGCTGTGCAAAACAAAAAATCGTAATGAAGTTTATCTGATCTCATACTATTATTATATTATCTGAATTATTTTATGTAAAAGGGCTTGTCCTGTAAATAAATAAATAAATAAATAAATAAATGTATAATACTTTGTTTTTGAAAATAAAAGTAGAGCTTTTGCTGAAATAGAATACAAAGTTGTGGATGCTTTGTAATTTTTGTCATTGAATTATAAATAATAACAATTTATATAAACATAAATTTTATATCATTTTATATTATAATTATACACAGTAATTATAATAGTAATATATTATTTATTATTAAACGAATAACTTATGAACCATTACATTTTTCGCTAGTCACGGTAATTTTATTTAATTTAATTGAAACAAACTCAAAAACCATTATATTTTTTCCCAAAAAGAAAAGTTACAAAAAGAAAATTCAGATAATTCCAACATTTTTATGTACTCGAATTGGCATTTCTATATTATTGGTATTTATTTCAAGCAAAAAATCGACAAGGTGGCCAAACTTATATACTGTTTTTTTACAAATGAATAATTACCATGATGATCGGTAAAGCCCTTTAAACGAAACAAAAAATATCACACGAATTTTCATCTAAAAAAAAATGTACAAGAAAAATAATGTTTTTATAAAAATAGTTAAACCAATCGGTCCGTGGATGTGTCTGATATTTCATTTGTATCAATGATGCATCAAATTCTTCGGCAGTTCTGCCGTGCCTTTATTTCTGTTATTTATCTGGATTGGTGCCAATTTTTCCGGCATTCTCACGATAAAAATATCACGGCAAACTTCATGATCGTATTCCCTTGACGAAAAAGTTAACAACAATCGTTCAAACGCATACCTCGCGAGAACAGCTTTTGCCGATAAGAATTTCTTCAAACTAAATTTTTGCAAATGATTTTCTTCCTTCACTTCTTATTATAACAACGACAACTTAAAACTGTTATTGTTATATGATTGTAATCGATTTCAAGTATATTTTAATAATGATTTCAAGTACATTTTAGTAAGGCAAATTAAAAAAAGTATATTTAAGCCCCGCACCATATTTTAAATAGCACGCTGAGATTAAAAAAAATCGAAACAGTCAAAGAAAAAGTACAATATTTAAACCTGCATACATGAAACGGAGTATCAAACATGCATGTAGAGGCGCCCTTTAAACAGTGTGACTAATGTCAGCTCATTATCTCGGGTCTCATTGAAGTATTCAACTAGTGAGTAATCTCAACAGTAGATGTTCCAATTATAACGTACACGTATTCATTCTCGGTACGTTTCAAAATACGTATTATTTGAGGCGATGTAAAATCTCCCGACCGACTTGTGCTCAGCCGGTAACAAAAACTGTAATGAATTTTTTTTTTTTTTTCAAGGATGGCAAACTCTTCCGAGGAAAACCAATTTCTTAGCGTCTGTTCGACTGTTTGATGAAGAAACTGATAATTTTCGTTTACCCGAAGACGTCGATGAACCGTGAATAAAAAAATGGATTAGTTTCTGTTATCGACCGAGTCTGCTTCACGTTGCCTCAAAGACGTGTGAAATGCGGTGGTTTTCATGCTACTCTATTTATTGGCTAGGAGAACCTAATTTGCTTTCCGTCGAAACATAAACTATGCCGGGGAAAGTAGAGAAAGCAATGTGTTACCGACCGAGCCCTGGAAAAATAATTTTCCTTGAATCTGATTTCTTTTTTAAATTAAATTCTGGATAAATTTTAACTCGCCTCTCTTTTTTTCAGTTACCGGCGAGTCCTGGTTTTCGCACCCGGAGGACCACTGGCCTCGGTACGTGATCGGAACTTTCGGTTTCGTCGTCGTCGCCTTCACGCTCGCGGGATGTCTCTGCTGCCGAAGACAACGTTGTCCCAAGGGGTTCCAGGTAAATCAAAATAACGAATCAGTCACCTCGTTTCAGCTTCGCGGGTCAATTCGCTTCGCGCTTCTAGTCGACACTCTAGGCGGATTCGCTCAGCAGCCAAAATGACCGGAATAATCGTCGAGTTTCCAAATACGCGACTCGGAAAAACCACTCAGTTGAAGTTTCCACATCGGTTCCTCATTGCTGTCCTGCGTTACCGAAGCCTACTCCAGTTTGTGCTCTTGAGAGCGTGTGAAATACCGCGGTCGGTAATAAAAATTATAATTAACTTTTTCTTTCACGAATATGCGCAGTAAAATGAAAAGTTTCATCGATAGCGAATATCTTGCAGTTTTCGATGAGACTTTTCATTCTAACGTATGTTCTGGCACGCCTGGAAAAAATTATTACATTTTTTGTTACCGACCGAGTCTCGACGGATTTTTTTTTTCTACAAATTTCAAAATCTTGCTTGCAATTTGATGAATTATTTTTATTATTTTTGATGATTTTATTTTTAAATCAATCGCTCAAGACGTAATTAAATCATTTCTTCGAGACGTTTTTCCGCATATACGGAATATTGCAAGGAAAAAAAAAAAAAAACAAAACAAAACAAAGCTTCCTCCACAAGGAATCAAATCACGAATGAATTATTCAACGACGACGATTCACGGTCATTTTGGCGCAGAGCGAAAAAAAAAATTTAACAAAAAATGTTAAACACGCTCATCTTAGCGATTTGCAGTCGCAAGAACCAAAACCCAAAAAACCATTCACCTGGGCTATTACAAACTCCATACGAAATTTGTCTTTCTTTCTTTCTAATTGTAGGACGATGCGGGAAATGGCAAGGTAATCATTGGAAGAGCACAGTAATAAACGTTGAAAAAAAAAAAAAAAATAACATTTCTTAAATGGTATCTTAGATAGAAAAAGTTATTACCAGAAGAATGCACCGTAGTATCAGCGTAGTTGTCGCTAGATTACATTTAATTTCTCTCCCCTCTCCCCTTTGCGCCCAGAGCAATATTCATTTTAAAAAAATTCTCAAAAACTGTTAAAGGAATTCAAGGACGGAAGTACAGCGGGAACGGAGACGACGATCGAGCGTCATCCCTCGGCGAGTCTGGAGCTCGAAGTGCCGCGGCTGGGTTCGTCCTCGCTGAGCAGCAAGGTTCATCTCGACGGTCCGCCGATCGACCGTCCGAGCGGCGTTTCGGTCGTGAAGCCGAAGCCGCCGTCGCCCTCGCTGTTCTTCGACGAGCAGGAAATCGAGAACAATTTTTCGCGGGAGCAGCCGTGCCGCGAGTGGTTCGAGCCCGGAAATTGTCACGTACCGCGGGAGAGACTGAAGTACCTGCGTGAAATCGGCCGCGGTTGGTTCGGCAAGGTCGTCGAGGGAACGACGGAGAGCGCGGAGGGTTCGACTCGGAGTCGCGGCGTGGTCGTGCGAATACTGACGGAGGAAGCGACGACGAGAGAGAAGGCCTGGTTCCTCGGCGAGGCGACGCCCTACCTGAAGCTCCAGCATCCGAACATACCGACGCTGCTGGGCTCGTGCCTCGAGACCGACCCGTACCTGTTGCTCTTCGAGTCGTGTCCCGCGGGCGACCTGAAGGGCTTCCTGCGCTCCAATCGCGACAAGGGCACGTGCGAGGCCCTTCGAAGCCAGAACGTACCCACGCGCATGGCTCTCGACATCGCCAACGCTCTGGAGCACATGCACGAGAACGGCTTCGCCCACACGGATCTCTCGGCGAGGAACTGCCTCGTAGCGCCCGATCTCTCCGCGAAATTGGGCGACTACGGCACCGGTGTTGAGAAATATCCTGGCGATTATTACGTCGTCGGCGACCGGGCGTTGCCGATCCGATGGTCGGCTCCGGAGAGCCTCGAGTGCACGGCGACGACGATAGAGACGCGAGCGATAACGCCCCGAGCGAACCTCTGGAGCTACGGCGTCCTCCTGTGGGAAATGGCGACCTGGGGCGAGCGTCCCTACGACGATCTCGGCGACGAGCAAGTTATAGAGATGATATTCTCCCTGAAAACTGGCTTCTCGTCGCACGGCGCCAGCGCTTTGATGCTCAACAAGCTACGCGACGAACGGCTCGAGGTACCGTGCAATTTTCGCGAAGCCATCGAGGCCTCGTGGAAATTCTTTCCCGACGAGAGGTCGAGTCTCGCGGACACTAGACAAATAATTTGCGGCAAGAGGATCGAGGATTTCGAGAAGAGATGGGAAAATTTGCGACCCAACGGCGCGGGCCACGAGCGCGACAACAGAAGCGCCAGTCTTCAGGATCTGAGGGTCGGAAGCGAGCCGGAGGGAAGAGATCCGAGCGATCTTCGAGCGCAATTCAGACTCGGTCCCGAGGAGCCCGTCGTGAATCTACCGCGCGGCCAGCACACCGGCCAGGAGTCCGGGTCCGAGACCGAGGAGGAGAGCTGGCGGGGACGCGTCGAGCGCGGCGCTTACACCGAGAAGGTCAAGCAAAAATCTAAATCCGTCGCCGATCTCATGGTCCTCGTGCACATAGACTCGGACTCCGACGCCGAGATTTCGCTGGGACCCCAGAACGTCGAGAAATCGGCGAAGAAACGCTTACCGGCTTCGGGCAGCGACGGCGACCTCAAGAGCGCGGTCCTCGCCGACGAGTTCGACGAGGCACTGAGAAAACTTCGCGAGCCGTCGGTCTGCAACGCGACGAGCGTGCGAACGTCGGGGAGTCCGCTCGAGTGCTCGGAGAAGACCGAGAATCTCGAGAAACCGAAACTCCTCACCCTCACTCAGCAGGGAGAAACTCCGATACTGAGATTGTCCTTCGGAAATCCCGAGAGCGTGGGCGGTTCGATGAATCCCGAGAAAATCGGCATCGAAGATCTTTCGCCCCTGAAAAATATTACGAAAAATTTAACGACGGGAATTTTCGATCGCGATGCAGCGGATAAAATTTCTTCGAGTCGGCAGGAAGAAAGCTCGAGCCTCGACGATATCCTGGAAAAGGCGACCACTCAAGCCCCAGCTCCGAGGAGGGAGGACGAAAGAGTGGAGGACTCGGAGAGAAAATTAGTCTCCAAGAACGAGAGTCCCCGCGCCGAAGGCCACCTGCTTCGTCTCGTCTCCAAGGGCGACCCCGACCTTCCGCTGCTGCGTTACGTGCCCGAGCGAGCCTCGACACCCGAGAATACTTCAATCCCCGACCAGCCCTCAGCATTCGATTCCTTCCTCGTATTCCAGCCTCCCCAGGACTCCGGCCTCGCTTGTTTCTCGAACGACTTACCGGCCTCGCGGGTCGTCGAGAGCTCCGTCGACGTCGCGCTGTGGAACGACGCTCTGGCCTTCGAGCTGGAGAAGAAGAACCCCGGCTACGACGCCGACACGACGATCTTCGAGAGTTTCACAAACTCCACGATCCTCGACGACCGCGAGGCGGGGAGGGTCGCTGCCTACCTCACCGACGGAGGCAACGACGGGACGATCGAGAGATCGGCCTCGGCGCCGAACACGCCGAGCAGGCGAGAGAATATCACGAGCCAGTCCTCCTCGGCGCCCGACACTCCCAGGAACCATCACCGCGCCGACATCGACGAGGACCTCGCGAACGGATCCTCCTCAGCCGCCGCTTACTCGGTCGGCATTCTCGACGAGGACTCGTCGACCTGCGAGGACCTCGAGGCCTCGGAGAGGATCCCGCGAGGCTCGGCGCCCGACACGCCGCAGTCGCGTGGCAATTACTCGGTCGGCAACGGCGACGAGGACTCCTCGACCTGCGAGGAACTCGAGGCCTCGGAGAGGATGTTGCGAGGCTCGGCGCCCGACACGCCGCAGTCGCGTGGCAATTACTCGGTCGGCAACGGCGACGAGGACTCGTCGACGGGCGAGGAGCTCGGGATGATAAAGAGGTCGTCGCACGAGGCCGAGGACGAGGATCGAAAACACTTGTCGACGCCCGACGACGAACGGAGCTCCGACTCGGGATTCAGGGACAAGGAGTCCTGCGAGGAGGAGGAGAGTCCCGTTCCGGGCACAACGGCCTCGAGCATCATCATGTCCGGTGCGATCTCGTCTTCGGGATTCGCCGCCAACTCGTCGCCCCTCTCCGCCTCCGCCGAGGAGGAGCAGATGAGAATTTTGTTCGAGCTCGACACGATCCTCGACGCCGAGTACTACGGAAGCTTTCACGAATCGGAGAACATCGACGAGGGGGAAGTTCTCTCGCCGAGCGATGTTCGAGTACGGTTGGCTGAGGGCGAGGAGATCGGCGCGAAGAATCGATCGATATCGGAGTCTCTGGGTTCGACGGAATCTACGGACATCGTCGAGACTGTCAGGGCGAACTCGTGCGAACCGGATTTTTTGGAGAGAACCTCGAGGGACGTCGGACAGGAGGAGGGGGAGCGAAAATTGGAGGATTCTAGGGTCTTCGGGGGAAAGGAGGAGGGGAAAAATTCGTGGGAAATTTGCGACGCTACCGAGACGGATTCGATGAGCGAGTGCTCGCTGAGGACCGATCAGAATCAGAGCGTCGATTCGTCGCCGTTGGGCCTGGATTCGAACAAGCGACGAGATTCGGCCGTGGATTCGGAGAGAAATCGAGGTAACGATTCGGAGAGCAAGCTTCGTGGATCCGATGTGGATTCGGCGGAGATGCGGGGAAAAATCGACGTGGAAAACGATAGCGCGGACATCGAGGTTCCAAGCTCCGAGCGATCGAGACATCCTGAGAATCTAGAAAAATCGCCGAGGATCAGCGAGAGTGACGATTCGAAGATAAATCGCGGGCCCGATTCGTCGAGCAAGCTTCGTGGATCCGATGTGGATTCGGCGGAGATGCTGGGAAAAATCGACGGGGCAAACGGGAGCGCGGACATTGAAGTTCGAAGCCCCGAACGATCGAGCCATTCCGAGAATGTGGAAAAATCGGGGGAATCCCCGAGGAGCGGCGAGAGTGACGATTCGGAGAAAAACCGCGGTGTCGATTCGTCGATCGAGCTTCGTAGATTCAACGCGGATTCGTCGGATTCGCGGGGGAAAATCGACGAGCACTCGAGCATCGAACTTCGAAGCGCTGATCGATCGAGCCATCCCGAGAAGCTGGAAAAATCCGGGGAATCCCCGATAATCCGCGAGAGTGTGGATTTGGCGGATTTTGATCCGCGTACCGATCACACGATGGATTCACACCGGAGGGACGCTCCGGAAATTCGCGGAGCCTCGGAGATCGTGCTTACCGACTCGACGAGCCAATCGACACTGGAGACCAACGTTAAATCCGGGCCTCTTGAAAAATCTACGGAATCACCGATGATCTGCAAGGGTGAGGATTCGGCGGATTCGGATTCGATTATCGATCTCACGGTGGATCCACGACGGACGGGCGCTTCGGAAATTCTCAGAGCTTCGGAGATCGAGATTACCGACTCGACGAGCCGATCGCCACCGGGAACCGACGTTAAATTTGCCGAGATCGAGAGATCCCGCGGATTGGACGATTTAAGTAGCTATCGCGGGACGATCGATCGATCATCCGAAAATCTCGAGAAACCCGGCAAATCGGAAGATTCAACTACCGATCTCTCGACGATCTATCGATCATCCGAAAATCTCGAGAAACCCGGCAAATCGGAAGATTCAACTACCGATCTCTCGACGATCTATCGATCATCCGAAAATCTCGAAAAACTCGGTGTATCGGAAGATTCAACAACCGATCTCTCGACGATCGATCGATCATCCGAAAATCTCGAAAAACCCGGCGTACCGGAAGATTCAACAACCGATCTCTCGACGATCGGTCGATCATCCGAAAATCTCGAAAAACCCGGCGTATCGGAAGATTCAACAACCGATCTCTCGACGATCGGTCGATCATCCGAAAATCTCGAAAAACCCGGCGTATCGGAAGATTTAACAACCAATCTCTCGAAGATCTATCGATCATCCGAAAATCTCGACAAACCCGGCGTATCGGAAGATTCAACAACCGATCTCTCGACGATCGATCGATCATCCGAAAAACCCGGCGTATCGAAAGATTCAACAACCGATCTCTCGACGATCGATCGATCATCCGAAAATCTCGAAAAACCCGGCGTATCGGAAAATTCAACTACTAATCTCTCGAAGATCTATCGATCATCCGAGAATCTCGAAAAACCCTGCGAATCCGAAAATTCAACTACCGATCTCTCGACGATCTTTCGATCGTCAGAAAATTTTGAGAAACCCACCGAGGCCTCGGACGTATGCGAGGGATCGGACGTTGATTTGGAGAATTCCACGAGCGACTCTCCGCTAAAAACCGGCTGTCGTCGAGCCTCGGATCTTTCGACGGAGGCGCGCGAGGCCGACAGCCTTCGTTCTGACGGCGAGCAGTGGTCGTCGCGGGAGAACGTTGACGAGAACGACGACGAGGAGGACAGCTCGACGATGTCGCTGCGCAGCGACAATTCGTACGTGTCCTTCGGCCTCGACGAGGAATTCGTCGCGGCGATCCGCAACGAGCTGCGGGAAAAATTACCGAGAGCCCAAATGCCGGTGGTCGAGGCGCTGGATCCGCGTGACGAGAAGGAGCCGTCGATAAACGAGGACGCCGAGACGAAGAGGTGGGAGGACGAGGAGGCCGAGGATAATTCGGAGCGCGGTAGCGGCGGTGTCGATATATCGATAAGATACAACATCTACGGAACACCGCTGAGTCCGATACTCGAGGAACGCGAGAGCGCCGGGACTTCGGAGTCTCTGGTCTCGAAGGAGGACTCCCGGGACGCCTCCATAGCTTCCAGGGTCTCGGCGCTCTCCGAGGATGTCCTCGTAGTCGACACGCTAACGAACAGGGCGATGATGCTCGACGGCAACGCCTCTGGCAACCGGGAATCGTCGAACTTGCACCAGGACGACGACAGAGACACCTCCCACGGGGATTTCTCGGACGAGGAAAATCTCGAGTATCCGCAGAATAATCTTAACAGGTTTGTTACGATGTTAATGGATTTTTTTTACGGACATTGTCTTTTGGAGCATCTTTCCGCAAACTTTAATTCGATGGATATTTTTATTTATTTGTTTAACAATGTACGACTCGGTCCTTTTAGATGAAGATAATAATTTCTAAATGGCGATCCTCCTTTTTAATACAATGCATCATTGATGGTAATAATAGTTGAATCAGCGTTTGATAATATATTTCAATTATGTTTTTATGTTATTAAACCATTGTCTTGTTTTTTTTTTTTTTTTTTTTTTTTTTCCCCGGTGTTATCAAACACTGGACAAAAAAGACAGAATAATATAAAATTACAGAGTGTAGCAATTTGTAATTTATATCACTCGGTGAAAAAATGGCATGCTTCGCGTGCGTAAAACTTCATTTTCACACCTTGGGAAATAAAATTTTGTACGTTACTCGTGCCAAAATACGTTTTCGTAACTCGTGTGATCGTTCGAAACTCACACTCGTCAGAAAAAATTGTTTCGCTCTGGTATCGTAATGTAATATTACGATACTACTGCGAGACGCGCACTTTGGACGATGGTTATGAAGTTGGCCTCACGAGTTGAAGGCGGGTGTTGCCTCCTTCCCAACTTTCCTCGAAAGTCCGCTATTTCGAACTAATATTGCAAATTACCATCAAGAGATTTAAGGCCATGATATATTTATATTTATATTTATATTTATATTTATATTTATATTTATATTTATATTTATATTTATATTTATATTTATATTTATATTTATATTTATATTTATATTTATATTTATATTTATATTTATATTTATATTTATATTTATATTTATATTTATATTTATATTTATATTTATATTTATATTTATATTTATATTTATATTTATACATTGGAACTAGGCTCACGACAACTTTTATTAAAATATTGTACGATGAACAGGGGTATGGAGAGCAAAAGAATCCCGATGGCAAGCGGAGGCGCTCCTCTGCCGAGTCCCGAGGAGGAGACCAAGTGGCAACAGCAGTTTCCGCTTCCTCTGCAGATGCAGGACGACCTCATGAGCACGAGTTTCGGCACCGACAGGGACTGGGACAGCCAGGACGAGGACGAAGGGGACGACGACGGCGAGGACGGCGAGGAGGATGAGGAAGAGAACAGTTCGAGTTCCGGCGAATTTGTCTGGAAGGTAATTTTAACAATAATCAAATTATCCAACAACTACGGAGTTTTGTAAAATGACTTTCCTCAATTCACAATCGAAATAAATAAATAAATAATTAATTTTTAACAATTTATAATTTGTATATACTTTTTGCCTAACAATTTTCTCGAGCAACAATTTAATCACCGATATTTTTAATAATTTCTTGATAGCTGAGTGATTAACGCGATAAACGTATTATTACAATTAAAAAAAGATAAATGTTTTCGTATAATGTTTAAAAAGGAGGAACATTTTATCAATATATATATCTTTTTTTTTACAGCGTTATGACGAGTCCCACGGAGATTTGGAAAACGTCGCGACTCGAAGTCCACCCAACAAACCGAAATGTCAGGAGCCGGAGGCCGATTTGGACGAGGAGGACGAAGGAGACGAGGATGACGAGGAGGAAGAAGAAGAATTTACTCCGTCGGCCTGGGACGCTACACTCGCGCCCCACAGGTCGGCCTTAAGGTCACCCGAAAAAACTCCGAAATCTGGGGTGAGTCCTCTTCCTCCCTCTCGACTCTCATTCCCCCTTTATCGATCCGATCCGATAATTGTATCTAAAAACAATTTATTATTTCAATTTTTATGCGTTTTATCAATTTATCTTAATTCAACGTTGTCATTCATAATGTTTAATATAATATTTAATTGCTTTCTACTCACTGCTGTGCCGCCAGGACGAATTGGTAGGTGTGTCAAAATTTCATCTACGACGATAAAAAAAAAAAAACAAAAAGTATACGAGACGAGTTAATAATCTCGTTGGCGAATCTTGTGGTAGGACCGCTTTTGAAAAAACAATGTCGCTACTTAATTAATAACTTAATTAATGAACTGCTTGTACTCACGAATATTACTCGCGCACTCGATTCTGCCCCACACATATGTATCACATGTCTTTTCGATTTTGTACTCGATTGACGAAATAAAAGCAAGCACACATTTTTTTTCCTCTAACTTCTATAAATTACGGGCTTGTATTTGATCGAACCAAGTTGATTTTTGCAGGACCAAAAGAAGAGCGTTTGGTTCAAGAAGCAGCGATACCATTGCGTGTACGAGTACCCGAAGGAGACTCCGGTGGCCGAGGGTCAGGGTCAAGCCGCGACGACATGGGAACCCACCTCATACGCTGGTAAATTTTTTAAAATATATATTTTTAAGAGAAAAAAAAAATGAAAACGAGACATTTTAATTTAAAAAATTTTATTTATGTTTTACCGCCAGACTGGGAAGAAATGATGGACGAGCCTCGACTGGATGTCTACCCGATGGAATACGACGAGACCAATCGGGCTGGTACGTTAATGATAAATTTCTAAAGTAGCAAATATGTTTCCGCGTTAAAATTTTTTTATTTTTAATGCGTCATTAAATCTATATTATTAAATAAGCTATAAGTCCATTTAAGTCGAACAAAAAAAATGAATTACTAAAAATTAAGTATGAGGTGTGCATTTGCACTTTATAACCCTTCGCTGAATGATCCGTAATTTTTCACGGAACCCTTTTTATACGGTTGCCTCTCGGTACCACACAGTAAAGTAAATATTAATTTTTTTTAAATTGTTTTTCGACTGAAATACAATTTTTAGCGGTATTGTGGTAAAAATATAATTCCCAATCGGTATATTTTTTATGCATATTCCAAGTATAAAATTTTTGTCAAAGACGTCGATACTTACGAGAAAAAAAATCCGTTTTATTTTTTTAACTGAGCAACAGACCATCTATAATGAAAAGCAATTTTTTAATGAAGCCGATGTCAATTCAGTTTCGTGTAACAACTTCATTTTAATCATAGCAGTTCTCCACACTAAAAAAAAAAATCTGATCCCCCGGTGTTTCAAATGCTCTAAAATAATCGTAAACAATTTTCATGGGGGGTTTTAATCGATCTCTTTTTCATTTTTTCATTTCAGGAGACGAGGAGTTCTACGTGAGTAGTTCCAATCGTCCCTTTCAGTTTCAAAGCGGCGAGGGTAAGTACGTCAGCCAGTTCTTTCCTGGAGCGAGCTCGACGTTGTTACAGCAGCAGCAGCAGCAGCAGCCGCCGGCATCCCGGGAAGGTGAGGACTGCCAGGAGTCCCAGGACGAGGTGGATCGTGCCGACGTTCCGTTGTCACCGCCGGCGCAGACGAACGGCAACTCCCGGGGCGTGGACTCGGTCGACAGTCAACAGCAGATCCAACAGAGCCAGCTCGGCGAGCTGCGCCACACGAGGGATCGTCTGAAGTTGAATCTGCTGTCGACGGGCGGTGCGGCGAAAGCGGAAGAGGACATCGGCAACGAAAATCGAAGCCAGGAGGTCGAGGGAACCGAAATTTCCGAAAAGGAAACTTCGCTCATCCCGAACAATGAAACTGAAGCTCCGGCTGACGAGAAATCGTCAAGAATCCCGGAAGAATTATCGAAGTGCGACGAACTGTCGGAATTAAAAATTCCAAAGACCGAAATCGTCGAAGATCGCTCGACGAAAATGGCAAAATCGCCGGAAAATACGAGCGAGGAGAAAAGATCGTTGGTCTCAAAAAAAACCATAGAAATCGTCGAAGAATCCTCGAGAAAAAGCGAAAAATTGCCGAACGACAGATTGAAAGACGGAAGTGCTGAGAGGCGGATAAAGGAGGAGTCTTCGAAATCTGCGAAAGAATCGGAGGAGGGCGGAAAGTCGATCGTAGCCGCGATCGGAGAAAAAAGTACATCGAAGGAAGAGACCGTTCGCTCCGACTTCGGCGGTGCATCGTCGAGGCCGAAAAATCGGAATAATTTGGCTGTGAGAGAGGCATCGAAGGAATTTTTTACGAAGGCGGACGGAACGCGGGACGCGCTCCCGAGCGATTATTCGGCTGTGATTCAGGGTAAAGACGAGACGGACGGTGCGGTTGAAATTTCCTCGAGCAATTATAATTCGCGAACTATCGGGGACCAAAAAGACTCGTCGAACACGAGGATCGTCGAAGCGACGAGCGACACCGTCGTTGCTGGACAAATTGTAGATATTACGAAATTAGAAACCGAGGAGAGTCCCACGAACGCTCGACGGCACCGCGTCGAGGGTAATAGTGTTATTGTCGAAAAGTCTGAGAGCACGGAAGTCTCGAGCGTCCCAGACGCGAGCGCAGTTCCGTCGACGATTTATTCGCCGGACGACAAAACCCACGAGGATTTCGTCCGGTCGTCGCAATCGTAGCCGTCCAGCGACGAGGCACAACTTATACAACAACCGCTGAAAAAAATTATTACATAAAACTATCGTTACTAAAAACAAAAAGAAGAAAAAAAATTAACAAAAAAAAAACACGGGAAAAGGAAAAGAACAAAAAGAAAGAAACGGAAAAAAATTAGTCCCGATAGGGGGAAAAAAAAGAGATGAGCGCGGGTTATTTTCGTAGCAGACCCGATTGGCCGAAGTCCGTCCTAATCGATCTCGTCGCGGAGACAGCCACTGGACACTTCTCGGCGAGATAGTTTAACAGCAATTTTTAATTACATTGTAAATAGTCGAAAGAGGGGCGAGGAAGATCAGAAAATATCGGGAAAAAATTAATTTGGGCGAGGCGAAAATTGCGCGGGCACCTCGCGACGAATCGCGAAAGCCCTCGGAGGTGAAGGAATCTCTGCAACGGAAAAATCGTTTTTTTTTTTTAATCGATATAAAAAAACGATTTTTTTTTATGTAACGAAAACGCGTGTAAATATTTATCGATCTAGAAGAAAGGAGAGAAGAGTGAAAATACACGGTGCGGCATTGCACCGGCGCGATAAGAGTTAACGCAATGAGTGGTCGTGCCTATACGTTATTATTGAATTTATTATTATTATTAAATTAATATTATTGGTATTATTATTAATTAATATTAGAATTATTATTACGTTTTAAAAAACGAGAAATCATCGTCATCCGGCTTCTCGATCATCGTTATCTTTTTTACTCTATAAATCTCAATTTCTGTCTATAACTTTCGATCTTTCGCATCATCTTCACTAATTAAAAGAAAAAAAACAATAGAAAAGAAATCTCATTCAGACATAAAATATTCACGCTACTAAAATTGTTATTTGATAGTGGCAAAAAAAACAGCTCTCTATACAACTAATTATTATTCTTCGAAGTATTATAGTGAAAAACGAGGAAAATGCGAACGAACGGAGACGGGAGAAAAAAATATATAATACAATTTGAGGGTGTCTCGATGAATTTTTTTTTCTTCTGAGAATGGAAAGTGACGAGCCGATATGAGGGGTCTCGTAACGGTCGAGGGGCAGAGAGCCTGTGATAACGGTTGGGTGAGATAAAAAATTTTCGTTCGTTTGTCGAACCGCAATTGCCGAAGCCATCGATTCGATATTAAGATCTGTGATGCTGATGAGAATGAGCAAAAATAACAAAGATATATTGAAAAGCGAAGACTGTAGTTTATGTCTATCTAACGATTTCGTAACTAAATTAGTAATATAAATGGAAAAAAAAAAATTAAGAAATACTGAAACGCTAAGCAATGCGTAGAGAGCAGAAATCGTTAAAAATAATTCATCCTCTAGAAAGAATATATGGTCGCGTCGCACGTTTCATTTGTATCAGAACAATCAACACCGCAGTCTCTTCCTCGTAGGAGGGGGGAAAGTACGAAGATTTTACATTGTACAACCAATAAACCGTCAATTAATCGGCCCAAACTCCGAAAGCGAACAGAAACAAAAATATAGATATATAAATTCGTAGATAGTTATGAAAATAACGATAAATATTCTAAAGAATTTATTTCTTACCGTGCAAATAAACGCAACTTATCTCGCAGCTCGATCCACACGGAACAGACATGTGCACACCCTTCTCGCTATCTTCATTCGAGTATCATCATCGTCTCACGCTCACCGGTCGCTACACAGTTTGTAGGATGTTACATCTGAATAGAGGACGATTAATATATTGCTACATTCAACGAGTTTTTTTTTCAACCCGTACGGTCTGTCCTGCCTCGATATTCCTGGAATTTAACCCGAGAATTCATGTATCATTTTTTCTACAGTCTAACTCATGACGGGGGTACATATGTACCCCACACGGTTCTTCAACGTACAAGGGTCCTATGAGCAGTGAATGGGTTTTGCCGCACATAAATCTCTTCGTTTTTTCATAACGAAGAGAATGGTATGCGGAAAATTCGATTTTATTAAAGTTTAGGGGGTGATAAACACCCTCAAACCTTAAAACGTAACGAAAGTGACAAAAATCGCACTTTTTGTGAAAAAAATTGTAGTTTTTTATTTTAATGGTCCAATTTTCAAATTTCAAACGCCATTTTACTGAAGACTCATCAGGCTATTTGGAAAAAAATGGTCCCATTGTATTCCGTTCAAAAAGTATATATGGGAAAAGTCGAAAACTTGTGACATGGAAAAAAATCAATGAAAACGTAAACAAAATTGGTTTTGCAAGGGTTCCAAGGGTTTTAACTTTTATTTTTCTTGAAACACTGTACGTAATTAAAGATAATGATAATTATTATAAAAAATTATAACAATTACAAAATTATAAAGTGGCGACGATATACGTCCAAATTACATAATAGTAACTTACATTCCATAGTTTTAACAACAAAAAAATTAATTACATAAAACACTGTTCGAATATTATAAACTATCGCGGAAACCAACATGGCCGCTGAAATGTTTACAGCATCATAAAAAATGCTAGATCTTGGATACATACGTCAAAAGGGCGTGCATGCCGACTCTGTGAAGTTCTCCAAACATTCCAGAACCGTCGGAAAGTTGCTCACTCAAAAGATAATCACGCATAGTGTAAACGGGTGATCAGAGCCGATGAACACGCGACGAATGTAGTGTAGGGCGAATGTAATGCAGAGCCACCTGTACGTCAATCGTGACACTACGTTCACGCACTTTCGCAAACTATAATATTCAGTTTTCTTCATTCCTTGTAAGTTTTCAATCAAAATTCGACTGCACACCGAAGCGTTTATGTCAATATCATTATCCTGCATGATTTGACACATATGTGTAGCATATTAACAATGCTAAGTCGGAACTGAAAAATGGTCAAAGTTTGTCGGTAAAACAGGTAAAGCAAGTTAAAAAAGGAATAAAAAAAAAAAGCTCCAGCAGCCCCTTAAGGTGAAGTGTAACCGCTATGAGTGCGAGTGAGATAGCTGCAATTTCGCAACCCAAAAATCTCCCAAGCCGTTTATTTCTTGGGAAAATAATGAGAACAGTGAACTGCACAATTACTGCGCATAGTTTGCCGTTCTCGAATTTTTCCTTAAAAATTAACCGTCTTAGAGAATTTTGGATTGCAGTTTTTGTTACCGACCGAAGAGTTGCATTTCACAAGTGAAACCTCCCTACCCGTGCAAACACCGGCTCAGTCGGTATAAAAAACTGTAATCAACTTTTTTCACGGATAGCGGCATGTACGGCAAAAAAAAACTCCTCGAATCCTGACATGATATCTGCTCTCGATGAAACTTCTTATTTCACCACCCACGAAAAACAGTCGTTTACCCTTTTTATTACCGACCGCGGCATTTCGCATGTTGCAAAAAGAATAAAAAAAAAAAAAACAAGCGTACAGCGGGAATGCTGAAAAATTTCAAACACAGATAAGATAAGAATGCTAGAAAATGAAGGATATGCATAATTCGTAACCGTCGAGCCGTGCGACGAACTCACCACTGATTAGAATCGGTAATTAGTCACTTGTACAAATTTCGTATTATCAATTATCATGCAGCCACGTTGAACGTGTGGACCGAGAGTAAACGTGCTCGACAATGAACCTGTGTGGGCAGCGTTGCGTGCGTGTGTGTTGCCTCAAAAGAGATGAGACGGGTTGATGTCGTGGCGGCCGGTCGTACGATGCGTCGATGGATCGCTATCGTCCGAGCCGAAAACATCGGGCCTCGAACAGTGCGTCGGCCATACGCCGATGTTACAGCCGAAGCCACGTCATATTAGTGTGCGCTGTGCTGTGCTTGCCCGCCGCTGTGCTTACTGCTGATATACCGAAAAGGTGTTCGGTGCGGTGGGCGCGTTTAACATCCGATTAATTATATTTTTTACCAACAAATAATCGTTCAATCACCGAACCAACTGGATTATCAACCCCGTTAGATCTCACGGACGAAGTTTCGACGAACACCGGACATGAATATATTTCGTCTACTCGGCGATATCTCGCATTTACTTGCGATATTCGTTCTTCTCTTGAAAATATGGAAGACGAGAAGCTGTGCCGGTAGGTTGTGGCTTTTTTTTTTCGTCTATTTTTTTTTTCACTCGTCATAATTCCACGAGGATCGACGGGAAGGCGGAGTTTCGACGATCCGAATCGCAAGATTCTGGAGAACGTGTTTTTTTTTTTTTTTTTTAGCCCCTGAGTCATTTTTTTTTTTCGCGACTCGCGGCGTGAATTTTTTTTTTTTTGTAATTTGCATTTCGACCATTTGATCGTAATTCGTGTTGAGCTCGATAGCCAAGCTGTCCGATGATGTTTACGCGGAAATTGAGATTCGAAGTTGGATTTGTGAGATCGTCAAAATTTTTGGAGTTTCTTTTTTTTTTTTTTTGGCTCGTGTCTAGCGTGCGGCGGATAAAACTTTGAACTTTACGTCTCGGCAGGTATCAGCGGCAAGTCGCAGATCCTCTTCGCCATAGTCTACACTACGAGATACCTGGATCTACTGACTACTTATATATCGGCTTACAACTTTTTCATGAAAGTCGTTTTCATTGGAGCGTCTTACGCCACGATATTCCTCATGTACGCCAAGTTCAAGGCGACTTACGACCATAATCACGACACGTTCAGGTGAGACCGGCGAGAGAATTGTTTTTGTTATTTTAATCTTCGGCGGGTTTATTTATAGATTAATAAACAACTAAACACATAAATAAATGAATATATTAATTGATTAATGTATCGGTTTATTTGTTTATTTGTTTATTAATCTATTTATTTATTTATTTATTTATTTATTTACTTATTTATTTATTTACTTGTTTATCAATTAAGAGGGCAAGCCCTGTAAATATATGTACAGATTATAAAGTTCGATTTATTTTTGGAGCAATTTCATCATCAACGGTGTTTAAAAAACTGATTAAACTACTGTCAATGTGCTGGTATTGTGAAACAACTTTGTGGTGAATAGAGCCGTGGAATGTTGAAAAATGAACCTTTCCATTCTGTAATAAAAAATGTTTCCGCCATTAATACTTCATCCGTGAGGAAGCAAACAATTATATTTGAGAAGGCATTGAAAAACAAAAACGAAAGAATTCATAAAGGAATGAAATTATGAAAATTATGAGGAAACAAAATTAATTAACTGAAAATGCTGCAATGTGCAAAAGCACGATACGAATTTTTTATATTCTCAATTGCCCACCGTATAAGAAATGTTACTTCAACTGTGTATCAATGCGTGGATAAAGAGATGATTTTTTTTTTTGCATCTGGTCAGTTATTCAAAAATTCGTTTAATAAAGTAGAATATACTGCATATATTATGAATTTGAAGGAAATTTGATATTAAACATATTTTTTGTTCTACGTTACAGAAATTCTATTTGACCAGTGTACCAGATTATTCACTAATTATAGAATATTATTAAATTTTAGTAAAACACTGTAGTGTCAAAAAAACTAGGGTTCTTCCAGTTGACAAATTCTCGAGTTCTCTTCAAATTTTGCATAAAATTCCTTTCAATCGGGCCGAATTTTCGATACTTTCAAGAACTCTAAAATCATCACCGATACTTTCGCAAACATTTTTACAGATCATTCTTTACATCACAAAATTCTAACAATTACAAGAAATTAATTTTTCAAGTCAACGCGAACCTAATGAATTTATTCAAAGTTTGTCTTTGTTTTTAATTACCAAGTACTTCACCCTATCGCGGTAAAAAAAAACAACTCTCGACTTGCCTCACGAACTCACAAAGCCATCGTTATTGAAAAACTTTACACGAAAAATTAATTAATTAATTAAATTAAACACTTATTATTAATATTAATTTGATTATTATTAAGTTATTAATTACCCAAGTATTATTAATTAAGTGTTATAAATTTAACCCTGGACGAATTGTTAAATGGTTAATGTTCGTTTTTTTTTCGTCAAAAGCATGTTTCTAAAAACGCTGGTAAATAAAAAAACACGATAATTCTTGGTACGCGAAAAAATGCTGCATCACTGCACATCAACCGCCAACTAACAGAGAGTGGCTAATCCCAATATTAAGAAATACAAATTACACGCCCGTTCGTTATTCACCAGTCGGTATTTTCCGACCCGTAACATTATTGTCCGAGTCTCGTAACAATTTATAATAAAAACGTGACTCTATGTTTCAGAATCGAGTTTCTCATAATTCCGGCGATCGTGCTCTCGCTCCTGATAAATCACGAATTCACGGTACTGGAGATTCTCTGGACCTTCAGTATTTATCTCGAGTCCGTTGCGATTCTGCCCCAATTGTTTCTGGTATCGAAAACCGGCGAGGCGGAGAGTATCACGAGTCACTACCTGTTCGCTCTCGGCTCTTACCGGGGACTCTACCTGTTCAACTGGGTCTATCGTTACTACTCCGAAGATCACTACGACCTCATCGCCATCGTGGCCGGTCTCGTTCAGACCGTCCTCTACTGCGACTTTTTCTACTTATACATCACCAAAGTACTCAGAGGCAACAAGCTGCAGTTACCCGCTTAGCCAGTTTATTCATCGTGCACCATGCGAGCCGAACGAGAGGAGAAAATGAAAGCGTAAATAAACAAAGGCGCGAAGGAAAAGAATGAAATTTTGAGGAAAAGAAAAAAAAACAAAAATCGGAAAGAGAAAAAAAAGAAAGATCTGAAGAGCATAATACCGAAAAGAAAATGAGAGAAAATCGTTCGTTCCCGGTCGACCCGTTTCGTTGTTCGTTTAATTTTTTAGCGCCGCGCAACCGAGGTACGGATTAAGGAAACGGTCGAAGGACAACGAGAGATAGAGAGAAGCGCGAAGGTACGAAAGTGTACGAACGATGCGAGAACGTAAGAATGCCGGATGAATATGGTGAAGTTTATAAAGACAACAAAAAAAGAACATTGGGCGCAACCGAGCGAGCGGTGACCGTCGCGACGAGTATTCCGAGCGTGAGAGAGAGAGAGGGGAGGGGGGCAATAAAACCGAAAATAATGCAGACGCGCACAAGAAGACCGCATCCCCTCCCGGAAGATACTTTTCGATCTGTATCGCATTCTACCTTCCTTACCTCCCATTTCACTCGTTCGTTTCTCAGTCCTCCTCCTCCTCCTCCTCCCTTCTCCTCCTGTTTATTTAGTTTTCGATCGTAAAGCTCCACGACTGCGATCCTCGTCACGTACTTCCGGAACGCGCTCTCGTCGTCCTGTTCGAACCTTTTTGTACATTTTCTTAGGGGAGATCACGTACGGCGACACGAAAAATGTTCTCATCATTAAAACGAGTTAGAAAATTAGATTACGACACGAATTCGTCGTTCAATTTGCATTTGATTTATTAAATTCATAATCTACCGCGCAAAGCGTGGAATTTTTATTGGAAGAGGAATTTCGTGTTGAGGTCGAAATTGAAATTTTGAAAATTAGACAATTAGATTTTTTTTAAATGCTATGTTTTGGTGCTTTTTTGTATTTTTCGAACAATTATTGTCGTTTGTTTTCATGGAATGGCAGGATTTTTCGGTTTCGCTGTACGTGACGAAGGGGAACGCATTT
The DNA here is from genome assembly GCA_958510785.1 of Exephanes ischioxanthus. Classification (NCBI taxonomy): domain Eukaryota; kingdom Metazoa; phylum Arthropoda; class Insecta; order Hymenoptera; family Ichneumonidae; genus Exephanes; species Exephanes ischioxanthus. Next base: position 18,568,250 of record OY294020.1, on the reverse strand, counting down.
TGGAAGAATAAAAAAAATAAAAATAAACTAGCGTAAAACAAAGTGACGTGGACGAAAAGTCGCGAGTTTTAACAAACGAATCAGCGGGTCTTCGCAAACCGTACCTTCTCATTTGTGCCCTTAGAAACCGAGTAGAATTATTAATCTATTATATATTATATACTATACAGAATAATTGACGAGAAAAAAAAAACAAAAATCAACCAAGATTTTTTCCGGCCTCGTACATTTACCCTCCCCGACACCCTCGCGTATGATCTAATGTTTAAGACTTTATTTGTATAATTTTCACTGATCATATGATCAGGTGTGTGACAACAGTAATGAATTGAAAGATGATTTTTTTTTCTTGTTAAAACGTTCGATTCACTTAACACGTGTACAAATAATTTCTCCGATTTTTTTCTCTTTTTTGCATTTACGTTATACTTTTCGTAGCTCCAACGCGTTTCACGTTTTTCGTAATTTTAAGGGGAGGCATTCAGTGATCCACAAAAGTTAATTTGAAAAATATCGCTTACAAAACACTGCCATTTTTTTTTTCATCTGCACATCAGAAAATTATATCACTACCGATATTCAATATTTCAAAATATAATTCAATTTTTTTTTTTGTCAACTTTGAATTTTCGCTTTATACCGAAGAAGCTATTTCCAAGAAACTATTGTGGCAGAATTCTTAAATGATAATCTTTTTTTTAAACTTCCGTTTATTAGAAATATGATTTTTAGATTAATTATAAATTTCAATATTCATCTGCTCCTACGTAAAAAAAAAGTTCGATGTGGAATTTGCGCTGCATAACGACTTCGAACCAGGGATATCGCGTCGGGTTTTTAATTTCATATAATTTTTGTTTCTCAATTTTGGCATATCGAGTTCTGTTGAAACTTTTTCTTCTTGGTTTATTCATTGTGATATTTGGATGATCGAGTAAAGATTTAAAAAAAATTGACAGTATTTGTTAAATTTCCTCTGCGAAGTTTCCGTCTAAGATATGATTTTTTTTTTTTTGCGAAAGTAGATTTATTTACATTGTACTGAGCTCTTTTGGCTCTTTACAGTTTTGCCATAATATCTCAGCTTTAAAATAGCAGTTGGTTTGGTTTGGTTTGTTTAGCGATACGAGCACTCAGTCCTGCTGGACCATTGTACTCGGGCCCGTGTGGGACACTCGTACCGCCCTAATTGTTCTCGTCGTATTTCTCAGATGCGGAACACAACCGACAGGCGTTCCTCGTGACGTCATTGACTTTTTCGCACCTAGTTCTGCGACTTGACACCTTTTCTTTAGGGATTACCGGTTGCTCAGAGTATCTTGGTCAGTCCCCCGTCCCCCAGCAACCCCTCGTGGGCTTTTGCCAGTTGCACAGGGTATCTGGGTCAGTCCCCCGTCCCCCAGCATCGCCTCTTTGGATTGCCGGTTATATATAATAGCAGTTTACTGAGAACTTATAACAGATTTAAATATTACTTTGAACTATCGAAAAAAAAAAAACGATTTCTCATTAGTTACGTCTTTCGGGCAGTTTCGGTAAATATTCATATAAATTCTATATTGTATTCTATTCAATAGTTCTTTACAAATATTAAATTTTTTTATTCCACTTTATTTTTAAATAACGTATCATTATTGTTTTCGAAGTTTTCAAGCACAACGTGCCGCAACATACTTCGGCAGATCAGTAACGTGAACAGCTTCGGCTATCGTGGTCAATTGGCTCGTGACGCTGACGATTCCGTTCTGCAAACTGGCGTCGTCGACGGTGACGGTAAGAGGGACGTGAAACGCCTCGATTCCGTGTTTGCTGCGCGTAAGCACGGTCTCGAGACCCTTCGACTTCAATAAATTATTCAGGTAGAGGATCAAACGCGACTTCTGTTGGGATTTCGCGTCCGCCTGGTCCTCTGTATGCTCCAAGTAAAAGCCAACTTTGTAGGGTGAAAGTTTCGGGTGGAGTTTCAGCTCGGCCGTGTCGCCGGACACTTCGAGACCGTCGCAGAGCATCGTGAGGCATCCCCAGTCCAGAGAAGCGATGTGCTCGATCATGTGGACGTCTGCATTTTTCTCCTTATGATCGCCGACCAACTGCACACCAAATTAATCATTTACTTACGATTGAAAATTGCAATTTTAATCGTGGCAATTGAAAAGTAATTTTTGGAGATATCGAGCGAAACAATCGCCACGCAATTCTGCAAGATATCGAGCAAAATCGTCGGCTGAAAGCAGGAACTTTTAATTTAATTATCTCCATCAAAATACCCTCAAATCGAACAGCACGAGGATGTTTTGTATTTAGTCGTTAATCATATTTTTATGAATACCTAAACAACATTTAATCTTACGATAATCTCGAATAAAAAAATGCTTCCTTGAGGGGATGTGAAATATCGTGGTCGATTATAAAAAGTGTAATCTATTTTTTCATAATGATGGCATGTACGATCAAACGAGAAGTTTAAACGAAAACCGGATATCGTGTCAGCTTTCGATGAGAATTTTTTTTTACTGTGCGTGCGAATGCCGGTGAAAAATGTTGATCACGCTTTTTAATACCGTCCGAGCTCGGGTTGGGAGAGGGGAGGTATTTCAGTATTAAGGTGGAGTGTAACCACTATGAGTGCGAGAGAGGTAGCTGCACTTTTGCAACCCAAAAATCTCCCAAACCGTTTATTTCTTGGGAACATAATGAGAACAGTGAACTGCAGAATTACTGTGCATAGTTTACCGTTCTCGTATTTTTCCCGAAAAATTAATCGTCTTAGAGAATTTTGGATTGCTGTTTTTGTTACCGACCAATCGGTGGCACTTCAACTTAAGAGGAAGTAAAATATCGCGGTCGGTAATGAAAACTGTAATGAACTTTTCTGAAGGGTGCTAATTTTTTTTTGAGGAAAACCAAATTCGACCCGTATGTGCATGGTAATGTCGCATCCTGCCCGAATTAATTTTTTCCTGAAAAAAATTAGCACCATTGAATAAAGTTGATTTAAAAATTGCAACTATCTCTCTCGAACGCACAGCTGTTTCACATCGCCTTAAGAGCATGTGCAATACCGCGGTCGGTAATAAAAACTGTAATAAACTTTCCTCACAGATTTTTTTGACCGTACTTTCCCAGAATTCGTGAGAAAAGTTGATTACAGTTTTTGTTACCGACCGCGGTATTGCACATGCTCTTAAGGCTATGTGAAACAGACTCAGTCGGTAACTAATCAGTTTCCGTATTTTTCTCTGGAACTGTTAAACTTGCGAACAAAAGGCAATTAGATTTTCATGGATCCGTATATCGTCTACGAAAACCGAACTTGCTTTCCGTCAAAATATCAACCATCCTGAAGAAAAGAGGAATAACGTTTTGTTACCGACAGAGCGCAGGGCGCGTGAACGGAAGGAGGTTTTGCAGGGTCTTAAAAACTAAGCGTTCTAGCAAACAATCATTTACACCATCAAAGAGTGCATGAAATATCATTCAAAAATTATCAATTAAACAAACTGAAACAATCCATCGAAATACATAAAAAAAAAAACGAAAGACGTAAACTGGAAAATTTTCTACCAACACCGCGGAAACTGCCAATACTGCCAATACTGGTACCTGCGGATATATCTTCCTGGCGTCCTGCTGATAAACGATAGTCTCAAGTACAACATTGCCAAAGTCGAATTCCGCAGTGATATCGATTGTCTCGCGATTCCTGCTGATCTTCTTAGCCTCCGTCAGGGCGAATCTCGCGGGATGCCTCGAGAATTTTCTCCACCAAACTTTGCGCTCTCTCTGCTTTCTGTGATACATAGTTTTGGCGTTTTCCTCGTCCGCGAGGATGCAAACTTTTCCGATTCTATGATAGACCGCTTTGCTATCGGCGTGACAAAGATTTTGATTCCATACAGTTTTGGAATCCTCGATTACCGCGAGGCCTACGGGTCTCCTATCGGTGGAGGAGTCGCCGAGACTCGGCAGAGTTTCGGACAGTGTGTCCGACGTCGTCAGAAATACGTTGTAAGGAGGCATCGTGACGCAGTGAGCGAACCACAGGGATTCCATGTTTCTGCGCAGCAATCTTCCCTGCGGCCCGTAGACGAATCCACGTTCGCCGAAGCTCAGAAAATTCGATCCCAGCGTCTTCAGGATTTTTTCCAAGCCGTGAATATTCATTTTGTTCCCCTTGCCTCGCTCAACGGAGCGACAAAATATTCCTCCTCCAGCAGCGCTGCGTTCCGCAGTATCTTTTCCCTGCAATCGCCCTCCGTCACAGCGTCGCTGCGTAGCCTCAGCTTCTGATTTTCGAGCACGCTGTACAGCGGCTCGACACTCTCGTGCACGGCGAAGCTGCGCAAACGTTCGGCGAAACGCACGGCTGATTCCAATCTCCTTATTCCCGTCTCGTTGCCGAAATTCACGAGTGACAATTCTTCCAATTTCGTTATCGTCTCTTCGGTTATCTTTGTCCTCCGTTCGGAATCGTTCTTTGAAATCTCGGGGAGAATTTTGGTACTTTGGTTTCTGTGTTGGTTCAGCGGCGGGTATCTTCGTCGGATCGTCGATCGTGCCAAAAAAGTTCTCGATAATCGCACGAGATCCATCGATAAAGTGTAACTTTCGAAATATGCGAATCTCTTTTACCGATGGAAATAATCGCAAACACGCGCGATTGTAGGTTAGGCGAGAGATAACAATATTTTTGTTATTATGATGATGATCGTATATTGGGAGGCGCGCGAGTTGGCCACGTGTTGTAAGTTCAGCTTCTAGATTACCGTCGCTTTTGGAAACTTGTCCAAATGACCCAGCTTGTCACCGGGACGGATTGGCCTAAAAGTCTTGTACGAACTAGAAGCGTATTTACTGGGAATTCGAAGCTTTGTAGTTGGTAGACTATTTTATGTGAATACACCGTGCATATATTTTACTGAGTTTCCACTGGAACTGCGAACGGACTGAAACGAGTCTGAACTAGTGGCAAGATTCTAGTTAATTCGAAACTTTCTAGTCAACAGCCAGTCCCATAAGTGAACTTTGAGTCTACTAGAATTTTTCCACTAGTTCAGAGTAAATCTCGGCCCGATTTCACTCATGGTGGAAACTCGGTACATGAAAATGATTACGTTACAATGACGGTTTGACTTGATTGGTCCCTTCTCTCAGATACGAACATCATCTGACGGAATGGACCAATCAAACGAATCCGTCATTATAACGTAATCGTTTCCACGGTTGGCTGGAAAACGCCAATTCTGAAACCTCACGTTCGTACGCTAGAGCTGATACAGTACTGATTCGTCTTTATTTGTCCCCCCCTGCGTTACACGGAAGACAGAACGATACTAGGTCTGTTCGTTACGAGAGTAGATCAGGAGTAGAGCGCAAGCAGAGCGTTCGTTTAGCCGGAACTACTGCTGCGCCCCCTAGTGCCTTGGGTTTCGATAGAGGAGTCAAATGCACCGAGGGTTCTATATTTTTCTACGCTGCTAACCGCTAATGAAAGTTTCTGGAAAAAGCTTGGAGTCGACATGAGCCCGAACGCGTGTTTGTTTATCTAAACTGGAGTCGAAATGAGCTCGACCGCGTGTTCGTTTGTAAAGTCGCGCTCCCGTACGTAGTATGTGTACCCACCCAGGTAGCACAAAAAAATTAGTTATCAGAAAGTGATCTTAATGGGTTACATGTGTCCGTCTGGGCGGTATCCGAAAGTTACCTCCCATCCAAAAAGTTAACTTTTGGACGTAGGATAGCTTATAGTTACTATCCGGACGGACATATGTAACCCCTTTAGATCACTTTCTGATAACTAATTTTTTTGTGCTACCTGCGTAGAGTTCGGTAAAGACCGAACGCGTGTTCGTTTTTGTCCCGTGAGTCGTTTCCGGTTCCGAGCGCCCTGGAACACTCTGGAAGTACTCTAGAAGCGCTCGGAGTAAAAATTTACTCTAGTAACGAACAGACCTTGTAGCGCATGAAAGTATGTCTTGGAATGCACCTCAAATGCACACTGAGGAAGTCGAAGCAACGACGAAAACTACATGAAATGTTTACGTGGCGAAACTGTACACAGAAGGACTATACAGAAAATGCATCTTTCTTCAGGGGCTGAAGTAATCCAATCACATAACTTCAAGTTTGTCGCTGAAATAAGCTACATTTGTATTCCAACCTTTCGGTATATACGGTTGTTAATATGTACAGTTCCTTACACTGTAGAATTTTAGTGTGTGACGGTCCCGTATTCCGAATTAGTATTTCGGCTCGCAGGAAACTCAAGTTAAACATTGTATCACATTCTCACTAATCTACTGCACCGTCAGCACCTTCCGTGCGAACGCTAACGCTCTCACGGTAGCGGTCCAGCCGCCGCGCTCGCCACGCGCGAGCAGCGGCCGTCTTATCGCGCGTAGGAATATCGTGTCGCGCGCAGCAATAGGCAAGGGCCCTGCTTTCTTCAGGCCCTTTATTCAGTTCATCTCAGAGTCCCGAACCGTTGTGACGTGCACTCTCCTTCATACATTTTAATAAATCATTCGGATTTCATAATCATTCAGTTTATTTCTCGACCATACCTGGCGGATCACCACAAGTGTCGCGTTGTGGTCATATCAACTTTTTCGGTGTTTATTTGATATACTGCTCACACCCCAAGCTACTAGAAATTCGTCACTAGTTCGTGGCACCGGTGGAAAAAAACTCTAAGTAATCGACACACCAACATTCAACTTGCCAGAGTTCCTAGTTAACCTCTAGTAAAGTTACTTCGCCGGTCAAATAGTGTGGTAGTCCTTTACGATAATTTTGATTGGGCCGACCGTACCAATAGAGTACGATCCAATGGGTGGCATGCAGGTGTCACGTGCACAAAATGATGTTCTGTAAAACGTCGCAGATCAGTTTAGCGGACTCTGCAACATTTCCCACAGCCGTGGACCCAGTCAAATTGAAGAAGAAGAAGAAGACTCTGAAACATACAGAGCAAGCAGTCGCCCATTTTCGTAGTAGTTATGGAGCCTTCGTGTGCACCGGATCTCCCAGAAACCGATCAAAAGGACGTACAGACTGAAAAATTGGGGTACACGGAGAAGCCTTCAACTTTCATTGAATTCAGTTACATGTGGGTGATACCGAACTTTAGTACCGTAACTTCAAGGACACTAAAATCGCCCGTATTCTCACCCGGTGTCAACAATCAACTGAAATGGTCTCTGATACTGTATCCTTTGGGCACGGGACGGACTGGATCGAATAACTATAGATCAGGTAACGAGCACCTGTCGCTTTATCTGTGCTTGGAGTATTGCAATAAACTTGAAGTTACGGCAACATTCCAATTGAGCATTGTTAATGGTCTAGAAAAAACACGTACTATAGAGATGAACAAACCTTGGACGTTTAAGCATGGGACAATGCTGGCGACTTGTGGATACGACAAATTTGTCAGACGAAATGATCTAAACGACCATCACAATAATCTATTAGTAAACCAGACACTCACAATACTCTGTGAGATCAAGGTCCACGCTACTGCCGATATTTTCTTAGACAAGAATGAAGGGATTCCTTTCAAAATTCCAAACGGCCAACTGCTCGACAACATTGAAACTTTGTTCGCAGACGCAAAATATACAGACTTCACAATCGTCGTTGATGCGCACGAATTCCCTGTGCACAGAGCGATCCTGTCGGCGCGTAGTTCTGTCTTTGCGGCAATGTTTCAGTACGATACGGAGGAACAGAAAAATCATCGGGTCGATATAACGGATATAAGTACAGAAGTGCTCGAAGAGATGCTTCGTTTTATCTATACAGACAAGGTGACAAATATCGAGAAAGTTGCGTTCGACCTACTAGCGGCAGCAAACAAGTATGCTCTGGATAGACTGAAAATCATGTGCGCGGAGGTACTGCGCAAGAGTCTCGCAATACAGAATGCGGCGGAGATTTTGATACTCGCCGATCTTCACGACGCTGATCAGTTGAAATCTGAAGCAATAAAATTCATCAATATGCATACCATTGCCACAATGGATACCAAAGGCTTCAAGTCGATGGTCACTTCGCATCCGTACCTGGTAGCCGAGACTCTACGCACATCGGCAATACAAAAAGAAGTCAAAAAAGTTTGTCTTTAAACAATCGAAGGAGCAAATTCTCAGTCGTATTTTTAACGCGAGGATAAACACAAGGAGAAACAATAGATTCTTATATTAAGGTACAAACAAATATCTGTGATAGACCGAATCGAATGGTGTTAAAGCAAAAGTTGTTACATGCAAAGATTTAAAAAAATTTAGTTATCACTGATTGTCAAAAGATTTTTATATTTGTTTATAGATAATTTGAAAATTGCTCAAAGCCATATTTTTGTTTTATACTCATATTATTAATAAATTTTGTTTCAGTTTCATTCGAAGTCTTCTATTTTGTTTGGAGATCTGGGTACTGCTCTCAACGAACGTCTTCATTAGCAAGGAATAACGTCATTATAATATTTAGATAATAAAAAAAATAATTAATGTCAACAAAATGACATTATTTACGGTATGAGATAATTGTTGGTATAAATAATAAATACTTTAACTATTGGTTATGGGTTGATACTCGGAAAAACCTAATTTCCTTTTGTCAGAAAATATTACCAGTCTCGGATAAAATAGGTGAGCCGATATGATACCGACCGTGGAATATTGTTTGAATAATTGGCAAAGGAATAAAAAAAAAAGTTTAATTTTTAATAGTAATGAACCAAATATCTTAAACGAAATATGCCACTCATACTGGGGCCATTTTCCCTCGAGAGTATATTACTCCGCTCCTGTACTCATACTCGTACTCTGTTTCTCCTTTGGTCTCTCCGCGATTTGCCGTACGGCATCTTATCAGAAGAATCGAGAGCGTCACCGTTTCGTTGTTGAGTATCAGTCGAGGTGTGGTCGTCGTCGGGACGCCGCACAAGGCGGTCGTTCTCGCGACGCTTCGAGGTGGGAAAGCCTGGAAGACGGTTGGACACAGAGTCTCATTTAATTTATTTTTTTCTAATTAAAAGTAAAAGAACTAATTAATTCTTCGTGAACTATTTACAACAAAATTCATAACCGTTAACGGTTTAGTGACGTCAATTGTTATGATTTATTTCATTTTAGCTCGATTTATCCGGTTTCAGTTCGATAGATGGATTTTTGCTAAAGTGTAAACTAGGATGGTGGTCATTCTTTATAAAATTCAAAACATTTCAACCCGATAACGTAGCAAATTCAGCGACAACTTTTTTTTAAATTCGAACGATAGCGATATGAAAATGTCAATTTCCAACTTTTTCAACGTCAATGTCGTGATTGACTTTTATGCAAAACGACTGGCCGATTCAGATTCTGCGCGAAAAAATACACCAACGCACTTCACTTTGTCGGATTTGTGCATCTACATTGTTTAACGAAAATATAGGGTCTTAGAAAAAGATGTTTTTTATTTATCTAATATTTGCCGTTCTGTGGCCATGCCTAATATATTATTCTTTGTTTACGAATTTCGACTTCTTTTACTTTTGGAACGATATTCGATGCAGAAACTCTCGTCGGGCGTACAATAAACATTTTCCGAAAAATTCAAGAATTTCTAGATAATTGTCTTGTAAAATCTAAACGTTTCGATCCATTTCCGCCGAATTTAATACGAAACATTGTACAGTGTTAGTGGATTCTCATGTCAAATTTCAGCACGATACCTCCATGTTTACTTAAATTAGACCGTTCTTAGTAATTTTTCAAAAAACGCAAAATCCTATAAAATCCGATAAAATCTGGCCACGTGGATAGATTTTGACCAAATTTAATACCAAGTCTTCGATTAAAATAGTAAACTTGTGTGCAGTTTCAGGATGACAACTCAAACTTTACGCAAATTAGAGCTACCACAGAGAGTTTTAAAAAAATTCAAAATTGCGTAGCATTTCAAATTGAGCCTCAATCTTCACGAAAATAGCACCGAACGAAGCGATGTGATCACTCCATTAGTGTACCAAATTTCAACTCGCTGTCTTATGCCTGTTAATGCTTTTTACGTCTTCGCGTAATCGTAGCTCGCACGGTGGGGTCAGGACGGGGCAATAAAGGTTTTACGCATACACGCGGGGTAGGCAAAGCACACGGCCAAACAGATTTATTAAACTTTGCACACAGCAGAACTGCTTATCTCTAACGCACGGTACAATACTACAAAAACTCAGCGGAGCCCGCGCTCCAATATTCGCCCACTTCTCGTTCCCGCACACGCTCGGTTTTCTTTCGCTCTCGTTCGGTTATCGCTCAGTCGTACGCGCTAAGTAGCATATCCCCGCGCTCACTGCTCCGGAAATCATTTCTCGCCTTATCGGTGCTCTCGTCCCCCTTTCCTACGGTATCTCTCTCTCTCCTCTTTCGTCCTCGCTCACCGTTTCGGCGCTCGGCTGCGTGAGCGAGTTTAACATGCCTTTTCCGAATTATAGTTGCATTAAACGATACAAATCTATCACATACATACGTACACACACACATACATCCGGATGCCAGCTAAGAACCGCATTTCTCGATGTCTTAAACTATTTTAAATACTCTGACATTAAAATCTCAATTTTTTTCTTACAAAATCATATGCTTTATGACGAAGCAATATCTCGAATTCTTTTATTCGCGTAAAATCTCTGTCTATGGGGAAGCGAACGGTTGGCATTGTAAAATGCCACAACGATTTGTATTTCCGAAAATTATCGCTAGATTAATATTCCTGCATGAAACAAATATTGCTGTGGCCATATTTTGAATATAATTTTATGTTTCATTCCGCTTCTGGTACTCAAAAGTAATCTTCATTGTCAGAACCGAGCAATAAAAACATTGTATTCATTGATAAAAGTAATCTTTTTCATTGTTTCCATAAAAACCCAAGACGGTTTTTAACGCCAGGTACAATTAAGTGCTTAGCGGTCAATGGGTTTAAATAGTGGCAAAGGTTTTGTATTAAACAGTAGGGAAATACTAATAAGAGATAGCAAGTAAGGAACCGTGTAGTTCCCCTAGCAATTAGTTCATCTCGAAACCTCACACCGAACACACCTCTCTGGAAACTCAGAGTCCTCCTTCGATTACACTTCCACTGAAAAAGCTGGCGGCCTACTTAGTAATTAGCCATGGAAGATAGTCGCGTGGCACCAAGTTCTCCGACATGCGAAATAAGCCGCGGGAATACTAAGCAATTGGGATGGAAACACGAGCTGAAGTTTAGCTACACATGGACAATAAATGACCTGAGTGAGATCCTCAATGAGGCCGATGTTGATGTAATAAAATCGCCAGTATTCTCACCCGTGTCGAGCAACGAACTGAAATGGAGCTTGAGACTGTATCCGTATGGTGACAATGATTATAACGGAGATTTGATCGGGTCGCTCTTTTTACACTTAGAACATTGCAACAAATCCAAAGTAAGAGCGCAGTACACATTTTCTACAATTGGTTATGATGGAGAAACAAGGAATAGTATGGGTAACGAAGAGCCTTGTATATTTGAACGTGGCAAGGAAATGCTGGGATATGGGTTTGAAAACTTTATCGAATTCCATTTACTGACTGAGAATCAATCTTGCGGAGTACTGGTGGATGACAAATTAACGATACTCTGCGAGATCAAAGTCGTCGAGGACTTCGATGATATGATGGAAAATAGTAGTAACGTTACACCGTGCAATGTGACCAACAACCGGCTGCTCAAAGATGTTGAACTTTTATTTGAAACCCGACAATACACCGACTTCAAGATTATTGTCAATGAGGAGGAATTTCCTGTACACAGAGCCATTCTGTCCACTCGTAGTTCTGTGTTCTCGGCAATGTTCGAACACGATATGAAGGAACATAAACAGAATAGTGTTGAGATCACAGACATGAATTCCGAGGTGCTTGAAGAAATGCTTCGGTTCATCTACACGGACAAAGTCGAGAATATAGAAAAAATTGCGGAGGAACTACTAGCTGCAGCGGACAAGTACGCTCTCGAAAGACTCAAAAGCATGTGCGAGGAGGCTGTGCGCGCTAGTCTGAAGATAGAGAACGCAGCGGATATTTTGATACTCGCGGATGTTCACAGCGCGGATCAGTTGAAGTCGCGAGCCATAGAGTTCATCACCGAACGTGATAATACGACGGATGTGATGGCTGCAACAGGATTCACGTCAATGATTTCTTCGCATCCGCACTTGTTAGCAGAGATTCTACGTGCGATGGTTGCCAGAAGAAATTAAAAGCTGCAGGAATTGATGCTATCTGGAATCAAGAACAAACCTCTCAGTCGCATCTTTGAGCGGAGCTGGCATGAATTCGGATTCTACAGAATGGCACCTTTGACAATAAATTTCATAGTCCGATACATTTTTGATGCGATATTATGTTTTCGTCTCCGAGGAACCTGCGAATTATTGAATATGCAGACGCAGAGTTTGCAATATCGGCAACTTTGTAGAACTTTTTTCTAGTACGTTTTTCCTACGGCTCTTCGGCGATTATACTGTACGCACTGTACTACACTGTAGTGTAATCCTCTGATATTGTCGAGTACTATGGACTATGGGTCTCGCCGGGCAGAGCTCTCATTTTCCTCTATGTGACCGGGAATAGTTTTTCGTTTTGTCAGGTTTTCCGGACTTTCACAGTCGGCGTACGTGCCGGCTAGTCCTTTGTCTTCTCGATGGCGTAGATACCCTGATAGACAAGCGGCACAAAAAGTAGTACTTGGCGCAATAATTGCTACATGTGCCGTGATGTGCCGCACATGTCGCAAATATTGTGGGGGTTCCACTCTGTTAATGTGGCTGTACAAATAAAGATTTTGGGTACACGAGAATGTATTATAAGTTTCAGTCTTTATTTAATTAATTATAATATGGCGTGGTGTTAAGGGCTTGTAAAAGGAGCCCGTGTCAGGTATGTCTCTCCTACGCCGAGTCTCGTGTAGCACTGGTCTCCTCGATCGAACTCTCCGATAACGAGATCCCGGAAATCGTAGAGTAGTCGCCACGCCTTCCCTGTAGCGACGAGTTGTCGCGTATTCTGATTCGCCGTTGCCGGCGAAGCGTCCGAATGACGGAAGTCGAATGTCGTTGGTGGAAATGCGGCAATGGTAAAGCCGCCACCACAATATCGCGCAAATATTGCTAGTTTTCGTGGCGACTGTCTATCAGGGCCGTGGACCCAGTCAAAGTGAAGAAGAAGAAGAAGAAGACTGTCTATCAGGGTAAGGACTCGTTTTTGTGGTCCTTTCGCAAATTGCTTTCGGCATTCTACACAGTGCAGCTGCACTGCGTGCAACTAAGTACACATCGTTACTGCTGGGTCGGCATCGTGTAGAACAAAAGAGAACAAGAAAGAGTAGAAAGGCGTGTTGTTTATTGGTAACGAGCTGTGAAAAGACTACTTCCGTAGTACGGGAGGGACACTGGCACAACTCGGTTAACTCGCGAATCACTCGGCACCCAAAAATTGGACGAGCCTCAAACGTCGCAGATCAGTTTAGTTGACTCTGCAACATACAGAGCAAGCAATTGTCCATTTTCGTAATAGTTATGGAGCCTTCGTCTGCACCGGATCTCCCAGCCCCCCATCCAAATGACGTAAATACCGAAAAATTGGATTATACAGAGGAGTATACAACTTCAATTGAATTCCGTTACAAGTGGGAGATACCTGACATCCGTAACATAACTTCAAGGATACTACAATCACCGGTATTCTCACCCGGCATCAACGATCAATTGAAATGGTCTTTGATGCTGTATACTTCGGGCACTGGATCGACTAGTCGTGACCATCGCAGAACAGGACAAGAGTACATGTCCCTATATCTGTGCTTCGAAGATTGCAACAAAGCTGAAGTTACAGCAACTTTCAAAATGTCCATTCTTAGTCATCTAGGAAAACAACGTACTGTAGAGATGAACAAACCTTGGAAGTTTACGCATGGTACGAAGCTAGCGACTTACGGATACAACAGATTTGTCAGTAGAATGGATATATTTGATGTTCATGAGAATCTGTTGGTAAACCAGACGCTCATAATACTCTGTGAGATCAAAGTCCACGACATTGTCACTAGTTCCTTGGAGACGAATCGAGGGATACCTTTCAAAATTCCACACAGTCAACTGTTCAATGACATCGAAAGGTTGTTTGAAACAAAAAATTATCCTGACTTCACGATTGTCGTTGATGATCAGGAATTTCCGGTGCACAGAGCGATCCTATCGGCACGTAGTTGCGTCTTCGCAGCGATGTTTGCGAACGATACGGAGGAACCAGAAAATAATCGAGTTGATATAACTGACATGAGCCCCGAAGTGCTCACAGAGATGCTTCGCTTTATCTACACAGACAAAGTGGTTGACATTGAGAAAGTTGCGTTTGTCCTACTGGCAGCGGCGGACAAGTATGCTCTACATAGATTGAAAACCTTGTGCGAGGAGGCACTACGCAAGACCCTCACGATACAGGATGCGGCAGAGATTTTGATACATGCCGATCTTCACAACGCTGATCAGTTGAAATCTGAAGCAATAAGGTTCATCAATACGCATGCCATCGCCATAATGGACACCGAAGGCTTCAGGTCGATGATTACTTCGCATCCGTACCTAGTAGCCGAGACTCTACACGCATCGGCGATGCATGAAGAAGTCCGAAAGGTTCGACTGTAGACGATCGAAGAAGCAAATTCTCAGTCGGATCTTTAATGAGTGGATAAATACGAAGAGCAACGATACATTCTTACATTGAGGTAAAAACATATATCTGCGGTAGACTACATTGGGCGGTGTCGAAGCACAAATTGTTACCTTCGAGAATTATAAAGACATTAAGTTATCCGTGTTAGTCAATTGATTTTTCTCTTTATTTGTAGTTTATTTAGAAACTGCGCGAGGGCATATTTTTTGAAAAATTTTGTACGGAATTTTTATGTTTTATATTGGTAATGAATTCTGTTTCAGTTTTATTTGGAGCCTGCTCGTTTGTCCAAACATCTGGATCCTCCTCTAGACGAACCTCTTCATTTGCAAGGAGTAATATAATTATACTGATATAATAATAATAATAAATAATGTCAACGAAGTTACATTATTTACGATACGAGATAATTGTTGCTTTGAGTAATAAATACTTTAACTATTGGTAATGGAAAATGTTATAAAAACTTAATATGAAATTGATATATGGAAAAACGTAATTTCCTTTTGTCAGAAAATATGATCAAACTCACAGAAAATAGGTAAGCCGATTTGTTACCGACCGCGACATGTCTCAATAATTTTCAAAGGAATTAAAAAAAAAAAATGTGTAATTAATAATCGACCATTATAATTAATGTTTTAATAATTATGAAGCAGATATCTTTAAACAAAAATTGGGGAATTGTTTCGGGGTTCGTGAGGCATAATTTTGCCGATCCAGTCGCGTTCTGTAAAATCTCCGAGAATATCGTCGAGAAGTCCCCGAGAATTCTTTGTCGCTCTCATGAGAGTACATAAAAGTGCGAACAAGAATATTATATCTCCGCTACTATCACTCGTACTCTGTTTCCCCTCCTTAGGTCCCTCCGCGATTTATACTGTTCGGCGTATTATCGGAAGGATCGAGAGCCAGGCCGCGTTTGTCCTACCGGCAGTTACGTCATCACCTCATTGGTTGCTGAGCTACGTATTGGCCGGCGCCGGTCTGTCCCTGTGGCCAGGCAGTCTTCGCCTTTGTGAATGCTGCCAAATCGGAAAGAAAAAGAAAAGAGCCGTAACGGTTTTGAGTATCAATCGGCATGCATACAGCTACGTCGTCACACCCGAAAGTATTGCACCATTGTCCTGCTCTTGCTTCGTGTAAGTATACCATTCGCCGTTTCGGTGTACGTAAAATACAAAGAAAAAAAAATTAGACGTCCAAAAGTGGTTAATACTTATTATTCTTATTAATCAAGGTTTCCGACTAAGTCCGTCAACCTTGCCCACTCATTTGCTTGACGCTGCACAACTGGACAGCGGTAGAAACGCGCCGGGTAAGCTAGGTTAAATCCGGTAACAACCCGGTGCCAACTTTTATTGCAGCCATATCATTATAATAATAGTATGGCCTCGTCCACTGCAAAAGATGTATACATGCGAGATGAGGAGAGTTGCTCTCACACGAATTTCAAGGTCGCGAAGTTCAGCCACACGTGGACAATAAGCAACTTCAGCTTTATCGAGCACAAATTAGGTGAGAGTCTGACGTCGGTGTCCTTTCCTTTGAAGGACGACGAGGAACACAACACAATGAAATGGTGTCTGGAACTTTATCCAAAGGGTCGTAACGAAGAGTGGCAAGAGTATTTATCAGTCTTTGTTCGGCTTTTGGCTGCCAAAAAACCTGAAGTCAAGACAATGACGACGGTGGGTATTATAAATGCAAAAGGGGTAAGAAATACTCTAGCAGCTCCAATACAACCCTGCAAGATTAAAATCAATGAAGCGTATGGATGGTTCAAGGTTGTCAAACAGGATGATCTATTGAATAAGGCAGTTGGACTTATGCAGGATGACAAGCTTGTGCTGTTTTGCGAAATCAAGGTTCTCACTGATATTGTGAACACATCACAAAAACTCAACGAAATACAGCTTACCGAGCCGAAACACCATCTGCTTGCAAATATCGGACATCTTTTTGGAAACAAAGAAATTCAGCGACGTCACGATTACCGTTTGTGGTAAAGAGTTTCAAGCTCACAAGAATATATTGGCAGCTCAAAGTCCCGTATTCTCTGCAATGTTCGAGCACGATATGGAAGAAAAAAAACAAAGTCGCTTAAACATAATCGACGTGGATGACGTGGTGATACGAGAGATGTTACTTTTCCTCTACACCGGCGAGGTAAAGAATATTCAAGAAAGGGCAGCCGGTCTGTTAGCTGCCGCAGACAAGTACGCACTTGAGAAACTGAAAATCATGTGCGAAGAGGCATTGTACTCCAGTCTTACGATACAGAATGCGGCAGATACTTTGATATTGGCTGATCTTCACAGTGCGGGAAACTTGAAGGCCCGAGTCTTAACTTTCATCTGCTTTTATGCGGCTGATGTGGTGGCCACAGAGGGCTTCAAGTTAATGGTTCTGTCACATCCCAGCTTAATTGCAGAGGCGTTTTGTGAAATGGCCCTAAAAAAAAATTGTCGACACGCAGGATGTGTCTGAAACCGATGCAGCAGCTTCCAAGGTGAATGCTTATGTGACGAATACACTTTGAATGGATACATCGAGGGCAGGTACTAATAACACCCTACTTCAAAATCAGAATAATTTTTGCATCGAATCCATATAGGATTTTAACATTAATTATTTCCATTTCCAGTCTCGTTAAACCCATAGGGTTTTCTCTCCGACAATCTTGAGAATTGTTGGCAACTGCTATCGTCGAAACTTGGTGGATTGAGGAAATGGATGTATCGATATCTCAAACGTATCATTTTATCTTGCTCTGCAAGGTGATGAAATGGGGAAGCTATTCATTTTGTTCTGGTATGTATAAGAAAAGGTCAGAGATATTTACAATTCAATTTCCGAATGTATATCCAAGCTTGTTAAGACATTTGTGTTTGAGGTTTCTCAGTTTTGCATCTTTGTAGCGTAACTATTTTTCAATTGACCCTTAGCCTTGTGAGATGTACCGTAGTCATTTTAATATGTTTCCAAGCTCGTTAAGACATTCGTGTGCGTGGTTCCTCAGTTTTGGACCTTTGCAATTGAACTATTTTTTGATATTTAGTTAATATAAGTTTTAACCGACGCTCAGCTTCGTAAGATGTGTCTCAGCCGTTTTCATCCACTGTGTGAGATAAAGACATGACGATACATCTAAAATTTATTTAAGAATTCACCTGCAAAGGATTGGATTACGTGGGTACCGTTACTATACGTAAAAGTTAACAGAAATGTTTCGTCGCAATTTTATAGCAATGTAGAATTATTTCCGTTTCAAAGACATTAAGTCTAATATTACAATGAAAATAATGATCACCGACCACGTACAATCGGCGCAAGGCCCTGTGGGTCTTGTGCGAAAAATGTTCACAATAACTGCCAACGATTACTAGGATAAGTTTTTTATTCACACGTTATCAAACAGTATCAAATGCCATATACTATTACTAATAAGAATGTTTATAATAATGAAACAATGATTAAATGCCCGATTTTAACTTCTTTGCCGCACATAAAAAATAAAAAAAATAACATTGAATATATTATATTTATGGTATAATATATAAAAGGTATATGTCGCAAAATAAATAAATAAAAAATAATAAATAATTGATCAAATCATTATTGGAGCAGTACCGAAGCGAAGGGATATACGTTTGCTTGACTGCCGATTTCCATCACACTAACGCGGTGGCGTTCAGCTACGAATCGTAATCACTTTTCATACCAAACATTTTGAGATTCATCGTTATATTGTAAAATTTTGCACTTAAGCAAATCGGCCCAATTACACTTTCCCAAAAGCCAATATGGCAACGACAATTGCACACTTGATTCCCTTCAAATTTTCCACATAAAAACTAATACACACGAAACAACGGCGGCGTAGAAGTGGTACGTGTGCGTGATAGCAATAAATCGAGTGTGCTGCTCGACCGGCCGGTGTTATTAAGCGGAGCGTTATCTTCACCTCGTTTTCTTTACTCGCGTTATAATTACGACTGCGTAGTTATCGGTTTCGCCTTTGGGTACGCAACCTGGCAGCCAAACTTAATAAGCCTCTTCTTCTTGACACAATGGGTAATGCAGCTCAGAAATTCACCCCGAAACGCGCTTGCTTTACGGACTGTATACCAGAAAAGTGTTGTATTGCTAAGTTACGAGAAAACACAAACATTGCATTGTGCAGCCAACCCATAATTTTCGTTCAAAGTTCATTCGCGTCTCGCCGCTTGGACAATTGCGACATAATTCGTTCCCTTCTTTACACAACCCTATCCGTCGAACGGCAAAGTTCGAGAACTGTGGACGATCGTACAGTCGTGAATAATCGATTTCTTTCCAGAAGTAGAAACGTTCGGCCGAACTACTCACCCCCCCCCCCCCCCCCCCCCCCCCCTCTTCCTCCAACAGTTTTCATTCCTGCAGATAGCTCTTTCTGCCCTTTAATGGTTGGATGACTAAAAAAAGCGACCCTCATGCTATCGAAGTTTGCGCGCGCTTTCGATTGCCTGAGGGCGAAGACCTTTCAGTTTATTCGTTGATGATGGCAAGGCAAACATCGGAAATAGATATCACCTGGAACACCGATACCGTCTACGCCCTCGGGCTTTGCAGGATGCTCACCCGAGCCCTTGGAATTTGGCCTCTGAAATGTCAGGATCTGTTCTCAAAGATACGTGTCTTTATAGTCGTGATATTGGAAGTGAGTCAATCATCTGTGATTAACCCAATAACGGCAGGGTTTAGATAGTACATTTTTTACATTTAATTGCAATTATATTTTGTGCATAATGAATCTTTAATAACTCTTGTTATTAAAGATCTTCGTCTTGATCTTCGCCTTGATATCATCGACGATGGGATCATCGTCCACGATATCAAGATCCCCCCGTTGAACATAAAAAAATTGTTCCAACAGGGTCCAGTAGGATCCGGACTCCGGTATTTAGTCATTTTCGACGTTTCCGGTATTTTCATTTCCCGGTGTTTTGAATAGTCGGTATTTTGAGAAAATATCTCTCCTATGTAATTTTCTACTTTTGGAATAAAAAACGCAGGTATTATAAAATGATGAACAAGGTTTTTTTTTTAATTATTTTTTACGGACATGAATTTGGAGATACATGGTGGCATGTATATTATTTAGATACTAATTAAATGCTGAGATATATACTATATGGGTCATTCAGCATGAGTTTAGCACATGATGAGTTAGAAGTACCATTCAGGCGTGAAAAAGTTATAGTTCCAGATTGTTTTTTTTTTTTTTTTTTTTTTTTTTTTTTGCTTTCTCATAGAGGCGTCTATGTTTTTGTAAAAAGGAAGGCGACATTTTAGTATCAGAGTACTTAAAACAGTCTGAAACGTCGAGAAATGTGATTTTTACCTGGCGTCCGGATGCACATATGTGTGCGAGAGATTTGCATCGTTTAAAACCATTATAACTCGGAAATGGTAGAGTGGTCACGTCCCTTCATTCAGTGCATTTTTTATGAAGATTGAGGCCGTATTGGAGATTTTACGGGATCCTGAATTTTTTGAAAATTGTCTGGTATCTCTAACTTGCGCAGATTTCGAGCTACCGCCCTTAAACTGCACACGAATACAATTCTTAATCAAAGACCTTTCGGAATGAATTCGGCCGAAATCTATCCAAGGAGTCAGGGGGGGGGGGGAGATTTTATGCGATATTGATTTTTTTTAATTCCTAAAAATTATCTAATTCCAGTAAATATGGAAGTATTGAACTGAAATTTGATACGGGAACAGAATAACACCGTACAATGTTTGGTATCAAATTTGGTGAAAATTAATTCAACCGTTTACATTTTATGGGATTGAAATTTTTGAAGAATTTGATTTTTATGTTCGCTGCGAGTATATGGACCAAATGTTGCCCTAGGGGTAAAATAATGTGGAGATTCGTCATCTGTGGGGAAAAAAACATAAGACATGCCTTCAAAACGACGAATTACGAATTTTTTTTTTGTAACTTTAGGTTAATGACCCAAGAATAGGAGACGTATTATTCCCTCAATTCGTAGGTATCTTAATCGATATTGTAACGGTGAGTAATTGCAATTCCAGGTGTCAATGGCGATAAACCTCGTCCGTGAACTCCAAGCTGATTGCGTGGCCGTCGACGAGGTCGTGAATTTCATGGCCCTGGTGGCCTGCAGCGCCATAGCCCTCACGAAGGTGATAGTGTTGCGACTGAACCAGACTCAAATTGAGCTTATCCTAAGATCGGCAGTGGAGGATTGGTCGAACGTGAAAAATTCAAAGGTCAGAATGATCATGAGAAGTTACGCGTACAGGGCCAGGTTCGTCTTCATCTTTCAGATGACTTCTGCCTTCGCCGCGATTGTTCCATTGATATTGGGATCGCTGCCGATCTTCGCGCCATTTCCGCCGGCCGGCAACTATAGTAATTTCAATTCTTCCGCTTCTGCGCCGCTAAATCTCCCGGCAGTCCCGGAGTCACAGCGCAATCTTCCAATGGGAACAAGTTGTTTCGTTTCCGACCTACCCGCCGTTCTCTACGGGCTTGTTTACGTTCTCCAGATCGTTCAGCTGATTGCCACTTGCGCTGGTAACGTCGGTACCGATGTCTACTTCTTCTGCCTCGCTATGCACGTTTGCGGACAGTTCGAACTACTCGGTAACAGTTTCGAGACGTTCGGACAAAATGCCGACGTGCAAAATTGCCGCGACGAACTCGACAGACTCGTCAGAAGACACAATCACTTGATCACGCTTTCGAACAACTTCGAGGAGACTTTCAATCCGCTGATACTCGCGCAACTCACCGCTAATTCGCTTCACATGAGTCTTCTTGGTATATCTTCTCGTTGTTGAATTTAATTCGTCACTTTTTAGAGTTACCTGGAGTCTCTCCGAATGTAGAGTGTTTCCCACCGAGTGAACACTATCTCGAAGATATAAAAAATCTTTTGGTTTCAGGCATTCAAATGATAATAAGTATAAAAACCGGCAACGGCGTTGCAGTGTTGGGTGTGCTCATTGCTTTATACATTCTCAGTCTTCAATTGTTCTTGTACTGCTGTGCGGGTGACTGTTTGGAGACACGGATCGAAAAATTGCGGGATTCCGTTTATTTCTGTCGATGGTATGACTTGACGCCGAAAATTGTAAAAGATCTAATTTTCGTGATGTCGAGAAGCAACGACACGTTTCGCCTCACCGCCGGCAAGGTTTACCGCATGAATATAGACAACTTCAAGAATATCTTCAAAGCAATGGGCTCGTATTTCACGATGCTCAGAATAATGTTCGAAGCGTGAAGTATCAATGCGGACATTGACGTTGACGTTCGGTGTCGAGAGTCCGATAGAAGGAAAGAAAACTTACCTTCGTTGTTGTTAATAAATCGTTATTGTTGCAAAGGGGGCGAGTGTTCAACATCATTCCTGCTGTCGCAACGTCCCAGAATGCCTTCCAAAATTGCATGCTGTAAGCTTTATTATTTTAGGATATCGCTTGGTGTCTTAGAAGCACCCATCCTCAGGCAATATACACCGGTGACCTGAGCCCTGACAATCTAAAAAAACGGTGTTAAATTTAACACCTCTTTAACACCGCCATGTGGTCCATATAGGTCCGTTACTTTGGTGTTAAAAGCAGTTTTAAAATATGTAAAACATGCGGTGTAATATCAGTGTTAGAATGTACAGAACCCACATTCTAACACTTTAACGGTGTACACTGCCCGTCATTGATCGGTACAGTAACACCGAACCTTACTCCTAAGTGAGTAAAATAGATTCAAGCGCTTGAAGTACATGTAAAAGTCTTAATATAATGAATCGTAACTAATAATTGCCCAACAAAGTAATTACGTGGTAAGTCGTGATAGTTATTAATGAAAAAAGAATATTAACAAAAAAAAGGCTACGATCACGAATATCTAAGGTGGCGAATTGCTTGAGATGGGATTCGAACTACCCCAAATAGACATGTGACGGCACGGGATCTACTCGGTGCTAGCACGGGAACTTACGTCGTGCCGGCACAATGCAGTCATGTACGTCCGCATTTGACGATATTGTGACGGCACGGCATTTTTATACCAAAAGCTGCTTGCACAGTTCGAGCTTGGCGTGGAGCTCCACCATCTTGACGTGAACCTCCACAGTTGATGTCTAAGAAAATAACACCCTTAAATGACATCACTCAATTGTGGTTGATCACACAATTCGGTGTTGGGATTTATTACCGGGTTGCCATATGTTCGGTATACTTTTCACTGCGAAATGGTGTTAATCTTAACATCGGTTTTTTTACCACTCACACTATCGCAGTTTACACCGGAGATTTCATACAGTGCAGCATGTCAACTTTCACATTGGATGGGAATGACTATTGCGAAGCTTCAAGTCTGGTAAACAGACTTTGGGCGGCGGGTTTGCCGACTTCCTTATGTCGCGGAGGATGAAGTTATAATTTTTCATGCAATTGGATTCCGAACCACCTGGTGGACACAGAAAAGGCACGTAGAAAAATCCCATCGGTACCGATGGGCGATCGAATTCGGACTCAAATTGTGGCCCCCTAATTAACAAATTGGCACTAAAAACAAATCCCATCTAATTCGATACTTGTTCAACCATCTATCAGTCACATTTGTGAAGAATTACAGAAATTCGACAACTACTATCATAATGTTATTTCAATTTCGTTAACTATTCTGCGATCTGTGTCTTTTCCGAAGCCTTCAAAAAGCCCACTACTTTTATTTCAAAGCGTATCAAAAAGATGTAACTCACTTGTGATGAATAGCAAAAGGTAACTCGACGACTCAGTTTCGGAGTCTTCGGAACGAAAGACCCGATCGACCCGACTGGACAAACAGATGCAGACAAATGCACTGCGACGCACAAGAGACACCTCCCTTCTGACGCTGGAATTATGGTTTGCGCAATCGATTACCTCTCATAACAGGTCCGGGAGAAAAACTTGGAGAAAAGGCAAATTACCAGGGGAGAATTCGAAAGTCGCATGTACGTTGATGAAGGGTTTGAGTATTTCCTCTGACTCGCATGAATACACTAAACTGAACCGGTAGTTGAAAAACAATGAGTGTGCGATGACAGAACTGCATCGCTAAGCTGTTCCGGTATCACCGGCTCTTATAGATAATCGTCAGAACTATGACCTGAAAATAGCGACGGTAAGGAACCTTTACTCCTTGATGTCTGACGCGCGACGAAGGGGGAGAACAGTAACTCTCTCAACAATGGCTCGGGAAAGAACGGTGAACCTTGTGACGTGGAACTCCGACACGACGTACGCACTCGGATTGTATAGAATCCTCACGGGAATTCTCGGGATTTGGCCACCCAAATGTCAAGACGTCTTTTCGAAAATTCAAGTTGGAATTCTTGTTCTTCTTCAGGTTGGTGAAATAATAATTTTTTTTTCACACACGACGATTTACTACGGTAGGGTAAACCGACCAATGAGTGAACGGTTAGTGAGCCGGTCAATTAATCTCGCGTGTTCGAGTCCTTTTGAATAATTTATAGCGTCTCGAACTGATTCTACTGGAGTACGCTTTTTGTACACCGGGTCCCATGAATACCCTACGCTAGTATCAAACGTGAACATATTAGGGCATACTGTAATGTAGACTGTCACGTGCAGACGACCATTCGGCAGGATTCTTTTTGAACGTTACATTCGATTTTACCTTCAACAGTAAAGAGGCCCAAACAAATTGTTAAGAAGAAATAAAAGTACAATATATTTCTATATGCGAATATATGATGAACATATATCAATCATCTATATTGATATTATTTTTACCAAATAAGCTGACCGCATCACAGGCCTCAGAAATAGTCGTAACTAAGCGCAGACTTCATTTACAGCTGAAAATATGTTAGTGTTTATTCACTGGCAAAAAATATGTTAGTGTTTATCCGTTGACAACAAGATCGTATTATTTATTCATTGGCCGTTCATTTATTGTCTGTTTTACCCCAGGAAACGGCAGAAGCAAGTTTTTCTTAGGGAAACAATTCGAGAATGAAATTTACCCGCAGGTCTCGATGCTGGTCAGTCTGATCGGCGAGGTGCGCCACGATGGTTCCGCAATGAATGACGTGGTCGAGGTAATCTCTCTGCTATCGTGTGCCGTCTTGGCTCTGCTCAAGGTCCTCGTGCTGCGTGGTTGTCGTTCGAAGATGCTTGAACTCGTCACTGCCGCAGTGGAGGACTGGAACGCAGTGAAGAGTCCAAAAGCCCGGAAGATCATGATGGGCCACGCGAAAATCGGCCGATGCGTGTGCATGTTCCAAATGACCTCGGCCTACGTGACGACTATTCCTATGATCCTCGGGCCATTGCCGTTCCTCGCACCTTCGGTCAACTTCACCGGGACCAATGGGAGCGAGACTCCAACGCGGGGACTTCCACTTCGAACCGTCTCCATCTTCGGGGACATGTCCGATTTCACTTACGCCCTCGTATTTATCCTTCAAGCCTTTCAGATCTTAGCTACCTGTACTGGAAACATCGGAAATGACGTATACTTCTTCGGTGTTACATTGCATCTATGCGGCCAGTTTCGGACACTCGGCGAAGATCTTAGGAGCTTTGACATCGACGTCGACGAAATCATCGGACGGAGAAAATTCGGTGAACTCGTCGAGAGACACATCAAGCTCAGTGAACTCGCGAAGTATCTCGAAGACTGTTTCAACTTCATAATTCTGGTTCAGCTATCAGCGAACTCTTTGCAAATGTGCTTAATGGGTATTACGATCATTACGGAATAAGAAAAAAATCACTGCATTCATACTTTTTTTTTTCAATGTGAATACATCTTTACTGGGACTCCGTGCCAATGTGGAATAATCAGGGTCTGAGAGAGGACTCTTAGTAAGTGTTAGTAAGTCTTAGTAAGTCTTAATAAGTCTTAGTAAGTCTTAGTAAGTCTTAGTAAGTCTTAGTAAGTCGTAGTAAGTCTTAGTAAGTCTTAGTCTTAGTAAGTCTTAGTAAGTCTTAGTAAGTCTTAGTAAGTCTTAGTAAGTCTTAGTAAGTCTTAGTAAGTCTTAGTAAGTCTTAGTAAGTCTTAGTAAGTCTTAGTAAGTCTTAGTAAGCCTTAGTAAGTCTTAGTAACTTAGTAAGTCTTAGTAAGTCTTAGTAAGTCTTAGTAAGTCTTCTTAGGTTCCTAAAGGGACTTAGGATACTCCGAGTTTGACGGGAGGACACCTGGTAAGACTCCAAATAACCCTTCCTTCAGAGGATCCTTTAAATGGACTTCAAATAATCAGTACCTGCCCACATAGCACGGAAATATTTTTGAAAGGTTTCAATAATATATTTTTTTTAACGTTGAGAATATTCAATACTAAAAAAGATTCGTGAAATGTTTTAAAAACATTTTTTTTGTCGGCTCATAAATCTTGAATTGAAATATTTTTCAGAAATGTTTCGCTGAAATGATTTTCGAACATTATCCAAATTGCATATACACACCCGCATAAACACGGAACATTAGTAGAAATATTTCGATGAAACATGAAAGTAAAACTATTTCAAAGCATTTTATTTCTTTGTTTCAAAAATATTTCAGATCGCTTGAAAGATTAAGTATATTTCTGAAATATTTAAGGAACGTTTCATTGGAATATTTTCATAGAATATTATTTTCATGTAAATATTTCGTAAGATTTCAAAGATTGAAAGGGTGTCTGAAATAATTTCAAACTATTTCGTGTATCCGGCTGAGAGGCGCGTTTAAAGGACCTTAGAACAATCGCAAAGGGGGGGGGGGGGGGGGGGGAGGAGGGACTTGACATTGATGTTATACTATCCTAAAACTGCTGAAGATGTTTTCACATACAATTCTTTAATGGGTAAGGGAACGGACCCAGATTATGACACTTCTACGCAGCTCTCTCACTTTAAGCGTGTAAAATCATAGGGATAAACAAGGAGGACCAAGAGCCGCAGTTTCTGAGCCCCCGAAAGCGCGGTACCCATTGGCTGCATATCAAATGGTGGGGGGAGCCGACTATGCTACAGGTACCCATGTCACAAACTGGGTCCGTGTCGGAAACTGGGTCCTTTACCTCAAATGCAATTGGCTAGCTACTTTTAATTTCGGCAATAGTAGTTAATTCATCGATTGCTTAGAAATAAACATGGAGTCTATTTTTTCTGTTTCAGGAATCCAGATGATTTTGAGTTTAAAGCTAGGCGATACCGTGACGGTCGTCAATACGATCGTCGTTATTTACGTTATGGGTCTCCAGCTGTTTTTGTACAGCTACGCGGGCGATCGTTTGTCCTCGGAGATTGATAATCTCAAAGTGTCGGCTTATTTTTTGCCCTGGTACGATTTGCCACCGAGACTAGCCAAAGATGTGCTAATCATGATGATGCGCAATCACAAGAGTTTCAACATCACTGCGGGTAAAATTTATCGTATCGATATTGAAAACTTCAAAAATTTCATCAAGGGCCTCGGCACGTACTTCTCGGTATTGCGAATCATGCTCGACGCTTGAAGATAATCGTTACAAAATTGCCGTGAAAATATTACACATTTTCAACGACCGTTTTCTTTCGGTTAGGAACGATAAAATGTTCTTATTTCGTTGTCATTTTATTTTTGGCCATGTACATTGCGGTTCACGGAAAACTTAATTCGGTTATTGAACCGTTCGCATTTTAGTGCTCCAAACAAGGAAATGCTTTCATGACCGCCCGGCATGTATTGTCTCTAATCGAACTTTGCCACGGTCAGTTTCTTCCATTTTTGTTTCAATAGACACGCTCGAGTGTCTAGTTTTCATAGTAATCGGGAATTCGGGATGTCAGCATATTTGGAGACTCGAAAAACAATCAGCCACGAGTTGCCCTGAAGCGATACACGAATCACCTAAATTTACATTTATACGAAGCGCACGATAGATGTATTGCGACAAATTATATTGTGATCATTCCATGAAAGTTGCGACAAATTCATTCGCAATGCATGAAACTCTTCGGAAATAAAGATACAATCGTTTTTAAAAATATTGGATTCTGGTCTGTTATTAAATGAGGTGAATTTTTCAATACAAGGGTCAACGAATTATGTAGGCCCATAATAAAGGAAGCGGTCGCCGGAGCGCATGCGCGTCCCCACCACCCACAATGTTCTCGCAGGGACAGCTGAAGCACTTAAATTTCAATTTGCATAAAGAACTTGATGCCGATGGGGTTCAGAAATAAACTGGAAAGTTGCGAACTTTGTTTCGTTCGTTGCCCTTATCCTCGGACATGGAGGAGGTAAAGTTTCATCCAGATGTACTGACTACAGTAAACGGTCACTCGAACCGATACTTTGTCAATGGAGGGGTTGGACAATTATTTTGTACCGCCTTACCGAACGAAAGGGTGCGCGATATCTAAAATAGGAACGATCGTGCAGAACTTATTTTTCCTATATCGCCGGAACCTTTGATCGCATTAGCATTCGAGAAAGGGCTTAGTCGAAGTTTACCATGATAGACAAAGCAGCACGAAACGCAGCACATGACACAATAATTACGGCCCGTGCTGCACATGCCGTAATTATTGTGTCATGTGCTGCGTTTCGTGCCGTTTGTCTATCAGGGTACTTACCATCCGGACGGACATATGTAACCCATTTAGATCTCTTTCTGATAACTAATTTTTTTGTGCTACCTGGGTTACCACATTAGTAATAAAATCATATGTTCTCATAGTGATTTAATCACCAACACATGGTGATAAAAAAAAAGATGTTACGGTAATGTCGCAAAAAAAAATTTGTTATTCGTAATTTCATAACTATAAAGGTCAAGTGTATCATTTTTCAACCGATATATTTAAATGGTGTTATATTTAAATAGGTAGATTTTATACGTTTTTACGGTAAATTTACCAACAATTTTATGATCGGTAATTTCACATCAACATAGATGATTTTTACCACTTTTTACGGTAAATTACGAGACATTTTTTTGTGACCGTATTTTCACAACATAAGATGTTGAGAAAATAATTACGTCATAATACGGTAAAAATACGGTAATTTTTAGAAATATTAAAACCCCGCTATTTCCACATCTTTAACGGTAGTACATTGTTAAAAAAAAAACACCGATCACATTTATCGCGCGCTTCTCCACCACTGGTGAATCACCAGTGATAGTCAATCTCGATCGACGAAAGATGTGATTGGTTGAGCTTATTCTTTGTTCCGCGTTCCTCATTTATCTTTATTGTGCACCAATAACCGGTGCTGATCGTTGAGCCAATCAAACGTCGCGTCGCAGGGCAGCCCACCGTTCCTCCATAAACCGATTCTACACATGCTTGGATCCACCAATGGGGAGGCCTAGAACCGAGCTTCCACCAATCAACAGAGCGTGTGTAGAAACGGTTTATGGAGAAACGGTGGGCTGCTGTAATGTGGGGAGAACGTACGTCGGATAAGCGAAAACTCGGATAACTCGGATAACATACTCAATTCAAACTTATACTATTATTATATATTTAAAAAATAACACACCACTTCATATAAACTTTTACTTTATTAGTTAATTTACGACTTTTTCCTTTTTTGAGACATCACGATGTTTTACTATTCCCAGATAGAAAAACGTGCCGTACGTTCGTCACACCGTGCCGGCACAATGCCGTCAAGTACATCATGTGACGATATTGTGACGGCACGGCGCTTTGATACCAAAACCTGCTTGCACAGTTCCAGCTCACCGTGGAGCTTCACGTCAAGATGGCGGAGCTCCATGCCAAGCTGGAACTGTGCAAGCAGCTTTTGGTATAATAATGCCGTGCCGTCACAATATCGTCACATGCGGACTTACATGTCTGTATTGTGCGGGCACGACGTACGTTCCCGTGCTAGCACCGAGTAGATCCCGTGCCGTCACATGTCTATTTGGGTTGACTCTACAATCAGAACGGATGTATTTGCAGCTCGCAATATAAAGACGCAGCAAACTTGAACAAGTTTAAGCGCGTATGCAACAATGTAGCAGATACAGACTACTCCGAGGGCGGGCATGCTGCTTTATCCGTTTTTCATCCGAGTTTTCCGTATTATCCGAACCTACACCTCAGTTAAAGCGGAGGGCTCGGATGAGTTGGGTGCTTCGGATAATGCGGATGCTCGGATAATCGAAGGTCGTATATAAGCGAGGTCCTACTGTAATACGAATCGTCAAGGAGTCGATAGTGGCATGAATATGTAGTTCCGAATGATCCACTGAATACAATATAAAAATGAATACGACTCTGTATGAATTTTTTTCTCCCGCAAATGATAACCGATAACCCATGAATAGCAGACGCAATCTATGCGCCAACTTATTTCCATGACTGTACCGCACTCTCGCATGGTATTACACCGAGTCTATCGACGTCGTACGATATGCGATGTACGCTCCCACGTCTTTCGCACTTTCGACGACATAAATTCGATGTAATATGCATATATATGTATAATGCTTAGCATTTAACTGGTCGAAAGATTAGATGTTTATTAATATGCAATAAATAACACGGCTTTATTCAGCAAATGAAGTGCACAATTTGTACAGTGATATTCGCGTACAGTCTAAAAAAAAAACGTTTCCGGCCGGTAACAAACTTCACATGACGGCGGCGGTGCGTGCGCTTGTTTATAGTAGCAGTGAGCGTACGAGCGTACTTTCGTGCCTTATCGTCCGTTTGTGATTGTAAATAGCGATAGCCAGTGCCAGTCAGTGCCAGTGTAAAACTCGATGTCGCAGATAAAAGTTGTCTCCATCAGCGTTCTGCGAAACCACGGAGATTCGTTCGAAAACACGTTCCCGGTCGAGAATTAGTGTGATGCAACGTATCGTCGGGATAACATCGACGATCACAAATATCGAGCGACAAAAAAATAGGGACAGTTTATACGGTACATCGATCATTTTTGCCGGTACATGTTACAATCGAATACACACCCGGCAAGTGAAGATTGCATGAAAACATAAGATGGCGATTCAATTGAGTAGACGTTCCTGGAGATCGAACGAAGGTGACGAAAATGTTTCCTCCGAGCCGGAACTCGTCGGATACTACAGCGTCGACGAGGATAATACTTATCTCCCCGACTCGTCGAAATTGTCGTATTACAAACCCCGCGACAAAGACGCATCTCGATCGCCGATTCACGAGGAGGAGAGCGTAAACTTCGACCTGGATCGAGGCAGAGAATCGATAACTCGCAGGTACTCTCCCAAAGTCGGTAAACTATTGTTTACATGGATAACATTGAATCATGACAAGATTCAAGCTCCAGCTGAGAGTGGCCGCTGGTAAGCACTGTTAATTTACGAAAAAAAGCGTTACATCTTTATTACATTTTTGGACCTACATTTTCAGACGAATTTTTAATGGGAAGTGCAAAAAAAAACAATTTTTTTGTGAACAGAGATTCGAGGCGGTAGATATAGTGTGAAAATCGCATCCGGTAAAATGACGGTAAATTCAACGAATTTTCGGCTGATCTCAATTTTGTAATTTTGTGATTTCAAAAATCTGGTAAAAACCACCGATCGTGCGAAGTTACTGTCAGAAAAATGTCTAGTAAATTTACTCCGTGAATTGGTGTGGGCATTTTTTTGGGAATATCCACTTTTCGAATGCAAATTACGGCCATTTTGTTTGTTGTCATCGTTGCCATTCGACCTTTGAGTCCGACTTAAATTACCAAACACGTAGCTGCGGAATTACCGTAATTAATTTATCGTTTATAAATCGGTTACAATTTTACCAAAAAAAAACCCAACATACAAAAAAAAATTGGCAATTTTTTTTTTACCTCCATGTTATGGTCAAATGACCGGTCATTTCACGATGGCGCATCACTGTATTGTATTATTTACTTTCGTTAAATTTTCAGGATAGAGCCGAACTTTGTATGCGATAATGGATTGTTATTCAAACTGTTGAACACTCCCTATTCAGTAAACGAAGGATGGATAATACGTGCAGCCAAGTGGAAAGGCACCATATACTTAACGTGTTCTCGTAGCGGTTCCATTCGTGGCTTCCAAATGCCCGCGAATGTTTCCAAAAAATTTACCGACTGGGCTCATAACTTCGATCAATACATGCAATCCGGTAAAAAGTTCCCATTTTTGTCATATTTTAGTAGCGTTAGTACGTGTATTTATTGACATTTAGTTATAAATATCGACGATACATAATAGCTTTTATAGACATTATAGATCATCTATTGTAGATCATACAATGGAATAAAATAACAACAATGCCAATGAGCCATCGACCGGAGTCCTTCAGCTCTTTATTTTATTTTATTTTATTTTATTTTATTTTATTTTATTTTATTTTATTTTATTTTATTTTATTTTATTTTATTTTATTTTATTTTATTTTATTTTATTTTATTTTATTTTATTTTATTTTATTTTATTTTATTTCATTTTATTTTATTTTATTTCATTTTATTTACTGATCGATGTTACATGACTATTGTTCAAGATAATTCGGATGAGACACCGGACGCACACCGGCCGATCGTTGGATCCGGAGAGTTCCGCGGTGTGTACAAGCTTCGTTTCGGCGATAACACGGTTTTATTCGATGCCTCGATAAAGGCTGTAATTTCGGAGAAACCGCTGAAGGATCCCCTGCCTCTGAAGGACCTCGAATGCGTCCAATTGGCAACGGTCAGAGATTTTCAAAACGCCAAGCAGGAACGATCTTTCCGACGATTCAAGCTCCTGAAGTGGTGGTGCCTCGGATTTCTCACCAACACCGAAAAATGTGTATGCGGCTTCAGGGACGATGACGGGATTGTTCACAGATTGGTTACCTACACACTGGAACAAATTATCAAGATGTCTAAAGTGAACGAGTTTCTTTTCGTTTTTTTTTTTACTCATTAAATTCTGGACATAATTTTTTTTCGATACCTAATATCAATACAAATTATAATTACGTTGCAGTCCTATTGGAAGCCGTCGAATTGTGTAGATTTCTGCGAGGCCTTTTTGGGAAAGCTCTCGGAAATTGTTGTCGACGACTGTTTCGAGACGATTTACACATTCGAGAGAAAACCGTACGAGGACGGCGTTCACATTGGGACGATGTTGCCTTCGTCCAGATACACAGTTATACCACCGTCATTCATCGGGCGAGACCGATAAAACGCGTAGAGGTAAACAGCATTTTTTTTTAGGGGGTTTACAACGTATTTCAAACGGTCCCTCGGAGACTTTCAGGAAAACTTTGGCACGTTGGCTACCGATCAGGAAAAACTTGGAAATCCTGGAAACGCGCGGGAATCGAAAAATGGTCCGGGAAATGAGGAAAGTCGGAGAATTTTTTAAATCGTCGAGTCAAATGAGCGGCGATACGGAAAGAGAAAATATAAAGTAGCCAATTTTTTTTTTTCCACACGCAAGAAATTTTTTTTATTCAACTGAAAGAAATTGTCGAAAATTGAAACACATTTGCGTCGAGAAATGTCATACTGCACAGAAACGATGTACAAACGTTATTTTCTGTAACTGTTAAATTAACTGTAAACATATGTTTTTGAATACCTATTCATTTTGGTCGGGGAAAAATTATTATTCGGTTAGAGCAAATTAGGGACAAGCCGGCGATGTTTTGGCATGGTTTTTAATGGCCACGACTTTTCGGCTGTCCGTAAGAGAGATATTCTCGTACCAATTTAAAGAGTAGAATTTAAGAGAATTTAATGACGCGTTAAAAAAATATGTAAATACGATTTTTTTTCGCGTAAGAAAAAAAAAAAATGGTCGTTGAGACAGACGAACTATCAATGCTAAAAAGGATTTTCTTTGTTTCAGATATCACGCGTATGGTCTTCTTTGCAATAAAGATGATTCGGCAGCATATATCGATGAGCCGTCGACACTTTTTTGCTTATATTGTGATAACAATAATGGAATTTTTAATACTGTTTTTACCTATCATAAAAATTTGTCATATGGAAGTAAATGTAAAGAATAATTTAATTTGCTATACACATGCTCGAATTGAGTCACTGAGGCCGACACCATTGATAACTTATCCTTCCGTTCGATACTGCTAAAAAAATTGCCACGTGTTATTCACGATGCCGACATCGGACGATCGAAAATAAATTCTTACGTGAAGCTGAATGGATGTCTGCCTCGGGGAAGCTTCGCGTAAGAATTCGCTTCTGGTCATCCAAGTATCGTATAAAAATAATTACAGTTTTCGATATCGACTGAAGGAGTTTCGCATCGCCTTGGAAAAACGAAATTATCGTCGTTACGAATTTCTCTGCTGATTACGCCAGATGATTACTAATCCCTGATGATCCGCAGTGGCCAGATAGGACTCGTCGTAATTGAACGCCAGTGCCAGAGTCGGCGCGGAGTGTCCGTGAAGTCTGTTAACTCTCGCGGCTTTACCTTCCCTCGCCGAATCCAAAAGATGAATCGCCCCGTCCTCCGATCCGGTCGCAATGAGGCAGGCGCCCATTTGCGGACAGAAGGTCGAACGCACCGGGTATTGACTGGCGAAATACCGAAGAATTTATTTTTTATTTTTCGAGGCGATTTATTTTTTTAAAAATTGCCATAGAACAAATTAGCCACGAGAGCATAAAAAAACGAATTACCGGTGTTTGATAGGGTATTGGCGCCACAGCGATAAGCCTCCCAAACGATTCGCCACTCTGTACAGAGATACGGCGTTGCAAGCGCTGTTGACCAACAACGTCGGCCAGGGTGCCTCCTTCGAGAGCCACGAACGCCAGGATAGACTCGTCACCGGACCACCGGGACCGTTCATTCTGCTCAGCTTCACCAAACTTCCCGAACCTGGGTCCAAACGAAACGAAACTATGTTCCCCCTATCGTTACCAGCCCACATCATTGAACCTCCACTTTCCTCGCAAGTTAATGCTAAAATCTGTACAAATAAGAAAATTCATATTTATTATCAATATTTACTGATATTTATTATCAATATTTACTGATATTTATTATCAATATTGATTCATATTTATTATCAATGTTTACTGATAATTATTATCAATATGTATATTGATTTTTAATATTTATTAAGATCAAGATTACGTGAAACACTTCCCTGCCCGCTCGCCCTGTACCCGATCGGTATCGAAAACTGCAATACTTTTTTTTCACGGGTACCGGCTCGTACGATGGAAAGAAAGCCTCATCGAAAGCAAATACGATATCCGTTTTCGATAAGATTTGTCATTTGATCGCGCATACCACCACCCGTGAAAAAAAAGTTGATTACAGTTTTCATTACCGACCGCGGTATTGCACATGCTCAATTCCTCGGTCGGTAACAAACATTGTAATCTAAACTTCTCCGACACAGTTAATTTCTGGGACAAAATACCTTACCCGCCCCGTGCTCGTTCGTAACCAATCGCTTACCTTATTTTCTCCGACACTGCTAATGCCTGCGACGAAAGCAATTTACATTTCTGTGCGAAATAGACAGACGTATGAAAATTGAATTTCCATTTCTCTGAAACATTAACAGACTCGGAGAGGAGCCGAAAATCACGGACTTGAACGCATTTCATCCGAGTAGTCAAATTTCCGAAATTTTATTTTTCTGAATCATAAACTGCCGAAAATTTATTTTTCTGACTGATAAACTGCCGAAACTTTATTTTTCTGAATCATAAACTGCCGAATCTTTATTTTTCTGAATCATAAACTGCGGAATCTTTATTTTTCAGAATCGTCAAATTTCCGAAACTATTTTTCCGAAACTGTATTATTCCGAACCTTCATTTCAGCGAACGTTACTTTTCGGAAATAGTATTTAGCCGAACGTATTATGCTTTCGAATCGACATTTGACTGACCGTCATTTTTTTCCGAATACTAAATTCATCGAACTCAATTTCCCCAAATCGTCATTCGTCCGAATAGTTTTCATCCAAATCGATTCGTACCGAATCTCGGGGATTCATATTCACTAGGCTAGTCCAGACTAGACTAGACTCGACCGGTTATATTTTTTAGTTTCATGATTCGGTTGATTGGCTATTCGGACGAACGACTATTCAAACGAACGACTATCGGAACGAATGACGATTCGGGCGAATGACGAATCGGCGACTTGATGTTTGGAAGTTTAACAATCTTGAGAATGACGATTCGGAGGAACAACGTTCGGTCAATTTATTAATTGACCGAAGAGTAACGTTCGCTGAAGTGAAGATTCCGAATGATCAAGTTTCGAAAATTTGACAAATCGGAAAAATAACGCTTCGGCAGTTTGACGATTCGGATAAATTAAGTTTCGGAAGTTTGACTATTCGCATGAAGTGCGTTCGGATCCATAACTCTCGGCCATACGACGATTCGGCCAATTGTAGTTGGCAAAACGATTCGGTCAATTGTAGTAGTTGGCAAAACGACTCGGCCAATTGTAGTTGGCAAAACGATTCGGCCAATTGTAGTTGGCAAAACGATTCGGCCAATTGTAGTTGGCAACACGATTCGGCCAACTGTAGTTGGCAAAACGATTCGGCCAACTGTAGTTGGCAAAACGATTCGGCCAATTGTAGTTGGCAACACGATTCGGCTAATTGTAGTTGCCGAAACGATTCTGCCAATTATAGTCGGCAAAATGATGTGGCTCCACTCGGAGAAAATATGGAAAACCATTTATTACCGACTGCAGGATTTCATATGCCTGCATGTGCGATCTCGAATTATAGAGTTACGTTGGGGGAAAAAAGAGAAGAAAACTGACCTTTCCCCCCATCGTACAACTCCCCCCGGGTGTGTACATCCCCGTGGATACATTGAGAAGATGCAAGAACCCTTTTGAATTTCCGGTAACGACGAGATTGTTGTTAGCCGGAACGAAGGCGCAACAAAGTACTTCGCATCGTAGACGATTGCCGACGACTCGCAGGCAAACCGGTGGAGCGTCCGTTTGAACTTTCCAGAGACGAAGCGTAGCGTCCAGCGAGGACGAGACTACGAGATCGTTCGACATGCTCCAGTCTATCGCAGTTACGCCTTTTTTGTGACCCTCGAGCAGGGCGACGACGGAAGGAGGATCGCTCGTCGTGTCGCATATGGAAATCATTCCATCGAGCGAGGCGCAGCATAATTTCGACTTGTCGTTGTTTGCGAACTTCAGGGCCGATATCGGTGCCCGGTGATGCTCGAAGACGTGGTGAACGCCCGCGAATGCGAAACTCTCCGCCGTCGTTCTTGACTGAGAGTTCTCTTGGCGAGCGGCAACCTCGGCTCCGAGTCCGTTGACGGAAAGCCGCGATCCGAGGCTCGTCTGGTCTGCAACGCTTCCGTAACGGAGACGAAGCAACTCCGAACGAAGCTTCAGGTAACGGGAACGGATCTCAGAGTTACGAGAGTCCTTGTCGCGTAATAGCTGGCTGCGGCGACGAATGTAGAGCATTCCTGAAATGAAAAAAAAAAATGGAGATTGTAGATTCGACTGCAGGATGAATAGCGTCGACACAAGTCTAAGATGCTAAGATACGATTTTCTGGCAGGAATATGCAGGTCCAATTTTTTTAAATAATAATAATGATAATAAATTACTATTATTAATTTATTATTATTATTATTAATAATAAATCAATGATAATAAACTATTATTATTACTTAATAATTATAAATATTATCAACGTAATCAAACAAAAATTAGTTTCTCTCATTCCTTATATGCCCTGATAGACAAGCGGCACAAAAAGTAGCAGTCGGCGCAATAATTGCGACATGTGCCGCACATGCCGCAAATATTGCGCCAATATTGCTACTTTTCGTGGCGCTTGTCTATCAGGGTGAGTTTTAACTTTGTCGTAATGAAAGTATTTTTGACGAAAATAGGTTTGACGATGGCATCAAATTTGAGCTGACTCGAGTCTAATTGAGTTTTGTTGTTTTGCAAATTTTTGTTGTATAAGTAGATGAAATATGAATAGTAAGAACGAACAAAAACCATTTCACACTCAGGGGGAATCAAACGTAAGCCTCCCAATCTTCAGCTGTATTGGGCTGGTAAATGCAGCTGGCGAATTTTCAATCTGCTGAGCAGAGCCTGATTCAAACTACGTATGCAAAATAAAATTTATACAGTAAAACCTCGTTTATCCCAGATAATGTGTAGGGAGCGCACCGTGGATAAGTGAAATGTTGGATAATACAATAAACATACACAGTTGCCGACTACGCCGTACGCGGGCATAGTTGCTTTGTACTTTTTATCGGATTATCCGTTTTACAGCCAGATTCTTGCCACGTGACGCTCCTTCTTCCCCGTCCTCGCCGAGCTCGGTCGCTAACAAAAACTATAATTCATTTTCACTTTCTCATCACGTACGAAGTATGCAAGAGAAAGTCAAAGAAAATTCAAAGAATTTTGTAATTCAAAGAAACTACAAAAATTGGACTGTGAGTTGATGGTCTAGAAACACGTTATACATGTTCTACAACACGCAAAGAAGCATCTTCTCATTTCGGCCCGTTTTTTCGTCTGTCCCGGGCAAAAACATAATAACTTTTCGAAGAGGGTTCGGATCACAGTTATATTCGAATAATCATGAATAAACTCGAATTTATCCGTTCATCCTTTCCACCATTTTACCTGAAATGCAAAGAGAAACATGAAAAAATTATTTGAAAAAAAAAATATAAAAAAAAGTATGTTAAAAGAATTGTAAGAAATTCTTGCAAAAGTTAATAATTAATAAGTTAATAATTGTCAACAATAAGTTAATAATAGCTAACAATAAGTTAATAATAGTTAACATAAAGTTGATAATAATTAACAATAGTTAATTAACATAAGTTAACAATAAAGTTAATATTTATTAAGTTAATCATAATTCGAAGAGAAATTTGATTGGTCCGTAAGAGAGTTTCATCCAGGAAACCAGTAAAACATTAGTATTATCACACGGTGCCTCTGTTACCTTACGTAGTTCCTCGAATGAGATAGAAACAAACAGTTGGTAATCAAAACAATGTGCAATGAGGCCTCTAATATAATACTCCGATCAATGTGCCTCGCGTAAGGTGGATGTCCGGTTAATCGAAGACCGGACAAACAAGGTTTCATTGTACGCTCAACTTTTTTTTTGCAACCCTCACATGGACAATAATCAAAGCGTTACCAAAGTACATTTTTTTAAATATCAATTTCTCGATCGATAAATTTCATACTTTGATAACTCTTGCGATTTGTGTGTCTATACTCGACGTACCTAGAGCGGACTGATTTGACATCCTGGGCGCGTTGTACTTGGCGTCCAGCGCGAATACCTGCTGATGCCACATGGGCACCATTTTTGCAGGTGCCGCGGAACACGTGCTCATCGTTCGACGATTTCCACGCAGACGAGATTTCGAGCTTTTCGTCGAGGATCGACGAAATACATACGGAAAATTCTAACCTCTCGCAGTCGGTTGATCGAACGCGCGATAAATTCTACGCAGCTGTCGTCACTGCGTATGAAGCTTGGAAATAAAAAAAGATATAATAACAAAAAAATGATACGTTCGTCAATCTATTTACGTGACACTTTCGTTCGACGCGTTGTGTTTATTTGTTAACCTAACCCAATCGCGAAAGAGTTAATGCCCAAACACGATTTCACTTCTTTCGCCCATTAAAATTTATGACAAATTCATGACAAAGAATTTGAAATGCTATAACCGTAGATTAATGATAATAATTCATTACCATTAAAGTAATGACTATAATCGATAAACATACGGAAAATCCTAATCTCTCGTACTCAGTCGATCGAACGCGCGACAAATTTTACGCAGTGACTGTCATCGTGAATGTTTGACGCTTCGGAATTTAAAAAAAAAGTCAAGTTAAAAAAGAAATTTTAAATACGTGAGAATCTATTTGCGTGACATTTTTCGTTCGACCCGTCGTATATTTAATAATAATCTAACCTAATCGCGCAAGAGTTGATTGTCAAACAGGATTTCCCTTCTATCGCATACATTTTGTGCTGGAATAATTTTCCTCGATTTTGTTATGCGAATTCTCAACGATCTTGTGTGCATCGACGAAGACGAAACAAAAAATATAACATCCGTTGCACGCCAATATGGTACGCGACTAACGTGTATGGAAGTATATTATTTGACGTTTTCCATTCTGCGTGAAAATTATTACGGTAAAAAATGATGGATTAATTTGATTGGTTGGTTCTGTCAGAATGAAACTGAAAATATCACTTTCTTGGGTTGGCATTGAAATGTCTAAAAGAGCCTGACGAACAAGAAGTGGTGGGGAGTATAACAGTGGCACCCCACTGGGCCAACGCACGCAACCCTTCAAGTTTCACCGTGCTCCCACACAGAGCGCTGGATCGATCGGAGAACCGTCGAGCGGCCGATTTTTTGGCGGGAACTCGGCGGCGTGCCGAACGCTCGATGATGATGCGTAGAGGGGAGCGAGGCGACGCAGAGGTGGGGGGAGACGTTGACCGGAAATGCCGCGCATAATCCGTTGTGAGACGGAAATAAATGAAAAAATAAATAAATAAAAAATAAAATAAAAAACGAGAATGAAAAAAATTGACGCTTTTACAGAACCTTATATAGATCCGTTAACCCGTTAGCGTCTCTCGAAGCTACGTTAATTCGATTATTCGCCGACGGCCAACCATAAAAGCGGGAAAGTTGGCGAAATGACGCCGTTCATTGCCAACGCCATGACCGATGAATCTTTTGTGATTTTGTCCTATTCTTTGCAACACACACACACACACAATGGCCTGATCCTAGATATTGTGACCGCTGGAATCGAAAAAAAACTGAAATGACAAAAATTTTGTTAATTTTGCGAATCGACAAAAAATACTTACGGTCATAAAATGAGGTCACTAAAATAGCGATCAAGAATAAAGTTGAATGAGTTAATTTTTTTTTCAGACAGCGAGAAAAACGATCTAATAGCATAGGAAACATCCGCTCAGAATCTAAAAAAGCATCGCAAAGAAAACTTAATTTTTCTTCTTTTTTTTATTGAACGATCCAAAAAATATCTCGAGAAACAAGAGGTTCGATAGAATTTTTGAGTTCGAATGTAACCGCTCGGCGTCGCATTGGCTGCGTTTCGCCGATTGGCCCGCCGAGCGCCCAATCAACCAATAACGAGCCGGCTGAGTAATTGCGCACATACGATATCCCTCGCTAGCAACCGTTATCCACGGCGATAACTGACTAAAGAACATCGAAAAAAATATCGTATAAAATAGAAAAAAATCGATGCTGATTTTTAGATGTAAAATTATCGTCGAGCGTCGTCAGTGCGACAAATGTTGTTCGTTCGAAGAAAAGCCGGATAATCGAGGGGGGAAATCGCGAGCGCCGCGGCCCGGCGTATGGCCGAAGCTCCCGAGGCTCCCCACGCCGCGAGGGGATTCGACGCGGCGCGCGTACCCACCGGCAGC
The DNA here is from genome assembly GCA_958510785.1 of Exephanes ischioxanthus. Taxonomy (NCBI): domain Eukaryota; kingdom Metazoa; phylum Arthropoda; class Insecta; order Hymenoptera; family Ichneumonidae; genus Exephanes; species Exephanes ischioxanthus. Next base: position 18,527,016 of record OY294020.1, on the reverse strand, counting down.
CGAGCAGCCGCCTTTGTCCGGACACAGCGCGCGCACGCCGTACACACCGCACACACCAGCAGCGCAGGAAAGAGCTGAAGAGAAGGAGCCACCGAGAGAAGGATCCCCCGTGTTCGGCGTTCGGCGTTTATAATATAAAACCCGTGAGGTGAGTACATCCGATCGCTACGCTACGGCACTACGAGTTCCCTACGTGACTGCGCGGCTCTGACTTCTCTCGCACGTTATACATATATATATATATTTTTTCCCGCTCTACGGTCCCCGCGGCGTCGAAGCGCGTGTGTGTGTGTGTCTGTGTGTGTTCAACAAATTACCATTTTATTTTTTTTTCGCAACATCTTTTGTTTTATTCGAGCATTTTAGTTTTTTTTTTTTTCAACTGAATTAATTGACTTCGGATCGGGGCTGTGTTGATAGGTGCGCGAGTGCTGCGACGATATATACGTGCGAGCGACCAGGTAGGGACAGAACCATTGTACGTCGAAGCCCCGTCGAAGTTGGGCGAGAAAATAAATAAATCGGAGCAGGCTCGTCGAATAATTTTTCGCCTCCCCCCACCGAGAGAAAATCCGTCGCGGTCGACATTTTTCGGTGAGATACTGTCGAGGATTGTCGGAATACATATATTTTTTTTCTTCATTCTTTCTCTCTCCCTCTCTCGCTCTCTATCTCTCTCGCGGACGGTTATCGTAACGTCGTGCGTGCGCGCGTCTTTCGGACAGTTCCGTCTCGACGCCGCTGGGCGAGATCGCGCGGGCAAGCCGCTACACTACGAGACACACCACGTATCCAGTTTGTGTCGTTGATACATAGGAACCCCCCACCTCCCCGGCCCCCCTCGGCGACGAATTATTTTTTTTACGGTGAGAAATATTTCCCTCATTCGTCGTCGAATTTTTCCGATATTTTTCTATCGTCCTCGCGAGGGTTTTCGAGGCTCGGCGAATTTATCGGTTCGCGAGGTGCGCGAAACGTTTCTCGGCTGTGCTACGTCGTTTTGGTCGTTGGGTCATGGCGTCGTGACGCTCATCTCCGGCTCCCCTCCTCTAGCCTGTACCCAGTTATACTCGATAGCGTGCAATTTTTTACGAGCGAATTCTTCCGGGATTTTCGTCGAATAAATTATTTTTTTACGAATTTACTTGCATTTTTTTACCGCCGTAATTTTGTTAATTTTTTATTTTTTTTTTCTCGATCGGGCCGTTTCGTCAGTGTGGGTGAGTGTGCATGTGTGTGTTGCGTCGTGTTTATTCGGGGAAATTCGCCGTGGCGTCGTCGCAACGTCGGCGACGACGCCGCGGCCCGAGACGCCGACGGTCGGACCCACGCGCCGGCTACTAACGTTACTAAAAATCTTCGTTGTAACGCGTATTATTGCGGTTCTCCGTTCGGCCTCCCCCTCGTTTACGAAACACCCATTTTTTTTTATCTCTCCGAGCGATCAAAGTTGTTTAAACGAAAGAGTCGTCGGGGCGCGGGGCGAGAGGGGAAGTAAAAAAATATTCGGCGTCTTCGCGGGGCGACGCCAATGTCGCCGGCTCGCCGGCTAAACGTGTCAGTTCACTTTGAAAATGGCGGGGTTTTTTTACACCTCACCTTCCGAGCCTCTCGGTCGATGCGAGAACACAATTTTTTAACGACAAATTAATCAAACGATTAGAAATTTACTGGGTAAAATCTGAAAAAAATCATGAAAAATATAGTTTTTCTGGGTATTTTTTGCATCCTCAAAATTAGGCGTTTCGCTCTAGTGATATATATATGTATGCGTATGTGTGTATATATGTCTATGTCTATTTGCCTAAGGGAAAGGAGAAAATCGTTAGAAATTTTCGTCTTCCGTTATTCATTTTTCGATAAATTTATTCGCTATTTTTTAACGCCCGAATAATATAATTTATTAATTGTATCGGTGTCTCTCTCATAATGGCGGGAAACGAGCGTTGCCGACGGTTTATTCGAGGGAAAACGAATTCTGCCCCTCTACGGCTCCATCCCCTCCCTGCCCCTCCTCGCTCTCTTCCACCTGCTCTCCACTCGGCTAGCAGCGTAACGGAATAAATTGATTGGTCGCGCGAGGCAGCGCGCGAGAGGGGAAGCGACTATCGGTCGGTCCGCCGGCATGGGAGGGGGGAGGGGTAATGCAATCGCGAAGTTGAGGACCGAGGCGACGACGTTTGCAAGCGTCAGGACGCTCGCAAATCTGTCGATGTGGAGAGGACGAAAATTCCGAATTTTGTTTTTAATTCTCTCTTTTCATCCACTCGTTCCAATTTGCACCAAAAGGCGTTTAAAATTTTTTTTTATTATTATTTTTATTATTATTATCATTTTAGCGAAAACAATTATTGGCGCCTAAAGAGTCGATTTTGCGGTGTATATATTTAATTTTTTTTCTCGTAATCCATTACGCCTCTTGGAAGGCCCAACTGGCCGTGTATACGAAAATCGATAACGGTATCTCTCAGTTTATGCCCCCCAGCTTCGAGATTTACTCGCGCGAGCTATCTCGACGATCGAGGTTCGTCGAGGCGGCGCGAGGGAGGGGGGAGGATCGAGACGATGGCGCTCCCGCCAAGCAGCGAAATCGTATCGCCCGACGCTCGAGAATGATAAATATTTTTCGTTCCATTTTTTTTTCCCCCTTGCGCTCGAAATCTTTTTTTTGGCGATGACTTTACGATTGCGCATGTTTTTTCATATTTTTTTTTATCGCCTGGCGAAAATGATCAGGGCGTTCGATTAACGATTTTTTTTTTACGGTTGGCCTTTTTTGTATTCGTGTTTTTTTACACTTGCGTTGAAATGAGCGTTTTGACCAATGATTTTTCATTATATATTTATTGATCTGGTATTTTTTTTTTATTATTTTTTTGCAGTGAATCGAGAAAGAATAAGAAAATAATCAAACATGTCGGACGACGGTTCACCGGTTGTTGAGGAGCAGAAGAAAAAGCGCGGCCGTCCGGCGAAGAACGCCGACAAAAGTATGGATAAGGTTGTAAAGGAAAAGGAGGCGGCGGTGGTCAAGGAGCCGAAGAAGCGAGGGAGGCAAGCCGCTGAGAAGAACAACTCCGCATCGCGTACACCAAAGTCCGACGAGGACGAAGCTCCCGCGCCCGTTAAACGAGGTCGAGGCAGGCCCAAGGGTTCCCACAAGAAGAAGGTGATTAATTCACAATTTAAAACTCTGCCCATTTTTTCTGCCAAAAAAAAACCAGCTTTTAGCCTGAAATATTGAAAACGAAAAAAAATGGACGGAACTCCTTTTATTTATTTTTGTCGTTATAACAAAAAAATTCCAATAATCCCATGCATTTTTCTGCAAAGAAAGAACTAGTTTTTTACCCTGAAATATTGAAGAAGAAAAAAGTCGAAAAAACTTCTTTTCTTATTTTTGTCGTGAAAAAAAAAAAAAAAAAATCAAGTCTCATGCTCTGCGTGACGGTTTTGGGAGAACGCACGCGAAAAAAAAGTCCCGGCTCCGAATGTAAAAAATGCCACGAAAAAACGCATTTAGTTTTAATTATGATATTTTTAAGAAACACACACTTTGAACTTCCACAAATTTTTATATTCGGATCCAGCGCTTTTTTTTTTCTTTACATGACTGTAACGAGCAAGAAATCGTGTGAGATCGTTGATAAGTTTTTTTTACTGACAAAAAAAATCAGCTTCGACAAAAAAAAAAAAATTTAAATGATGATTCTAATATTTGTTTATTAACTTTGAAAAGGCTGCACAAAAAACCGCCGCGGCACCTGTACCCGGACGTGGACGCGGAAGGCCGAAGAAGGTGGAGGAGAAGCCAGAGAGCGCCGGCGAGGACGAGGACGAGCAAGACGATGACGAAGAGGAGGAAGAGAATTGAGAAGGGGGACTAACAATTGGACAAAAAATATAATAATTGGGAGGAAGGTGCACCGACGATGACAAACAAAAAGATAAAAAAAACACAAAAAAAAAAAGAAAAAAAAATAATCGAAATATCTTCGGAATCGTCGCAGCGGCCAGCTGCGTCGCGTCCCTTTCAACTCCCCCCTCTTCGTATATCATAAACTTTACTTTAATTTTATATAAATAACTATCAATAAGTCACGTCATTGTCTCATATCCTCGTCATCGCGATACGCCCATCGAGATGAGTAAAAAAAAACATTTAACGTAATCGAAAGATTGTCTTGACTACGCGTCCTTCGCGACACAATTTTCGCAATAACGCCCGAAAGGAATTTTTTTTTTTTTTTTTTTTATCATGTCATTACTATTTTTACTCGCAACAGTGGATTGAGAGAGACTTTTTTTCTTCCCTTTGCAATCGCCGAAATGACTCTGAACCGGTGAAAGGAAAAATAAAATGTACGACGATAAATCATTCCTCCCTTCTTCTTTCTTTTTTGCGAACATCGCGATAATTTTTATCGTCTTTAAAATCCGTCAAGCAACATCGCAGACATGGTTTTTTTTTGTAAATTTTTGATCATCGTTTCTTACGCGAGTAAATAAAAAAAAAAATAAAACAAAAACGTCGATATTTATTCATTCGCTTCCGCGTGTTTTTTTAACCGACGTCGATGAGGAAGAAAACAAAAAATGTAATTTCACTAGACGCGGCGTCGCACGCCTGATCTTAAATCCTGACTAAAGATAGACGAACAAATTTAAAAAAAAGGTAATTAAGGAATATGAATGAGAGGGACGAGAATAAATCGTTTCCGAAATCGACAAAAAAAAATAATAAAAATGAGTTAGTTGCACGAAGAAGCCCGAGAAAACAATCTTCTATCTAAGGAGATACGAAAAAGAATCTCTCGTCAAATTACAAATTTCGGGAGGGGCCTCGACGTGGAGCGAACAAAAGTAAAACAAAGAGTAAACTTATAAGCTTTACTTTATTATTATTATTATTAATTGACTCGATTGTCTTTCTTCGGAGATTGAAACGATTCGACATTTCTCGAGATGAAGAAAAGGAACCGGTACGAAAAAACAAGAATTAGAAATAGCGAAGCGAAAGAGGAAACGAAATGAAAACGAAGCGAAAGGGAAACAATTTTTAAATAAAATAAGAAAATAAGAAAATAAAAATTGACCGCGATCCAGCGAATTGATAAAAAAAAAAGAAGAAATCTGGCGTCCCGTTTACGCGACAGGCAAACCAACAGTGTGAATGTAAAATTTGTATTAAAGTAAATAAATTCACGAAATACTCTTATCCCTTCGAGCAATTATCAATGTCCCACTTTGGTGCCCAGGAATTAAACAATTGAAGGTGCATTCCGCTCAGGTGAGACCTGAAAGTCGTGAAAATTTCAGCAAAGTTTTTTTAAGTAAATAAAAAAAAATAATGTCTTCATTAAGAAACAAAATTCAAGAAGCAATTATTGGTTTTCTTTTTTGACGTGCTAAGAATTTTTAATCGATTAAAATATTGTGTTGAAAAATTGAAGTACATTTAAGTTGAAAAATTTCGTACTATACGCTGACGATGTATAAACATTATTTTTCATCATCATTAAATTTTATTTACTCTATAACGTGATTTAAATAATTTTTTTATTGCATTAATATTATTATAATTCGAATAACGTTTGAATTACACTAGAGAGACCCGGAGGACTCGGGATCGATTGAATAACGCAATTATCGATTTTTTCGGCACTAAACGTGTTATGATTATTATTAACATTTCAATACGGACATTATTTTTTTTAATACAGCATTGGTCGAGATCGATCGTTTTTCATCTCGATCAATAATTACCGTTTTATCACGTACTTATCGATTTGTGTTTTGCTCGTACTTTTTTATTTATTTTTTCTTATTGCTGTAAAAAACGACTAACGTCGAGAATTGCCGTGACGAATTGTGCAATAAATTCCCTCGACGTACGATAAAGCGATACGAAAAAAAAAAAATACAATCTCTATTGAATCGATCGAAATTCCAAAAAAAACTTCATTGCGTTACGAAAAGAAACCGTGGTTTCGAAGATCAAGGTGAATTAGAACATCTCTACAGATAGCTTCGATATATTACGACAGAATATTATCGAGTAACTTCGGTGAAGTAGCCAAGGCAATTTTGTATTTTTTTTAAACATCCATTAAACGTTCCTTACGAGCGTAAAATACAATTCTTAATATTTAACATCACATTAATGAAACATTATTACGAAACGAAAAGACAAAATGGAGTAGACGATTGTAAGATTGCTCAATATTGATATTATTTTTTACATGATTGTACGTGGTTGTGATTCGCGTTCGACGATATACAGTAAGTATTTATCCAGCGTTATAATAATAATAATAATAATAATAATAATAATAATTTTTCGAATATAATCTAGGCGCGCGAGTCTAGGCATTTTTGGTTAAGCGCTCATTCAAAAACTTTGCTTTGTCAACTGATCTACGATAATCTATTATTATTATTATTATTATTATTATTAGTATTATTATTTCTCTATCATTCTAGCATAAAAATAGAAGTTGTCGAATGATTGATGCTTTATCATTAGCTGAAGATGTGATCGATAAGAAAATAATCGAGTTTGCGTCGTGGTAGACTGAATTTTTTTTATTTTTATTTTTCATTTCAGAATCGAAAGAAAATGCATCAGAAATCTTGAAAATTCAGCTTAGCATCGACGGGGAATACAAAATAAATATAGTCTCTATCACAGCTCGATTTGAACCGAAAAACATTTTTCGCTTGGATTGTATTTTCCACTTTGCTTTAAAGTGTTTTTTTTTTATTCATTTTTATTCGCATTATAATTGGAGAGGGGGAAAATGGGAGGAAGAAATTCTTCCGATTTGACTAGGCATCCGCCGATTTACCGTAATGAATAAATATTGCAATTGACACCACAGATTGTCAGGTTCTGCAGTACTTTTTTGTTTGTTTTTGTTTTGTTGGCAGTACGGTGAAGAGCTTATTTTTTTTCTCGTTTCATCGGTTTAATTATTTTCCTCTTTTATACATCATATACAGGTCAGCCTTGAGGGCGTAGCACCGATACGAATATTTATCAATTTAAAAAAAAAATGAAAAAACGGCAAATTTTTTTTTTTTTTTTGTTTCTAATAATATCGTCTCGGTGCAGCGATTGAACCGTGAATCGAACTAGCTCACCCACTGCCCAGTCTTAGTGTTTTTTAAAATTATTCACACCGCCATCGTTCATCAGCGTATTTAATTTTCTATAATTTTAATCCGAACTCATGTTTAAAGAAAAAAATCTCTTTCGGGCGTAGCCGAGAGGAAAAGTTGGAAGAAAGTTTTGTTTTTAATGAAAGGGTTTTAGGTCAGTCGTTACGGACTACTCGATCATACTCTGTCGGTGTCAAATAATACACCGACGAGAAAGTTCACTACCTTTTTTTTTTCTTGCACTACGACTAAATCGTGAACTCGCGAAGTGTGCCGAGGATTCGAGGGCAATACGAATGACGCGTCGATACTCCGCATCGTCGTTTACTTATATTTACATCCCGCAGCGACGAAAAATCAACGTCGTCAGGGTGACAAAGCGTGAAAACAACCATGAGAGATTTACAATCACGTCGCTATTATTATTTACAAGTTTTCTATCGTTGTTCGTTTTATTATCGTGTCGGAACATTAAACGGTTGAAGTATTTAATGGTATTTTTCTTTTTCTTTTATAATCTTACGTACGGCCAGTCAGAAATCCCGACGCCGCTGTATTACAATAATAATGATAATAACATTAAACCGGAAGTAGCGTCGAAGAGTTGGAGAAAAATGCGTCTGGCCGTTCGGTGGAAACAAAAAGTAGATTGAACTATCGTAACGATTAAAGCTAAAAGGTTGATACTATCGCTAACGAACTATTCCTCTTCGCCTCCATCCGTTTTACCCATCTATCGTTACTTTTTCTATCGCTCACGGACGAATAAATATAACATGTGCGAATATCGATCAAAAGAGTAAGCGAACAAAAAAAAAAAAAAAACATAATAATAATACCAGTTTGCGTAACTCCGCGTGATTCGTCGCGGCTCTTACGTACAAGCGTTACGTAGACGGGAAAAGCTAACGAGATTGATGACTAGTTTGTTTAACCCTAAATCTTATCGATCGCGACGAGGCGGCCTCGCCCGCCGTCCGGCGACGATACTTCGATTTTTTTTTTTTTTTTTTTTTTGTCGTTCGTAGTTTTTTTTTCGATCTTGTCTCTAACGTTTGATTTTGATCGTCAAGTGCAGCAAAGGCTCTGGGAGGATCCTTACGAGATTTAAGCTCTCTTTTAATTAAGGAATCGTCGTTGTACCGGTGCATAGATTCAAGTGGAGTCTCGCCGGTTTGACCTTGAGAAAAAAAGTGTATATATATCTACTAGCCGTTAATTCAATACTGTGGTTGGCTGCAGGATGAATATTCGATCTCCGAAGCGAGTCGGCGCTCCGTCTCGTTGGAGTCTCTACTAATCCAAAGGACAATAATACTTGCTAAGAGTGCGGGAGGCAAAAGAGATACGAGTGAGTCGGATTCGTGCTCTGGTACACAGAAAAAAAAAAAACACTTCTCATCCACGAAGCTCCACTGTTTTTGTTTCCGTTAATTTTTCATTTTCAACAAAACGTATTTTTTTAAGAATTGTTTTGTTAAATTGCAATGAACAAAATGGTGGACTTTCGCGGACAAGAAATGTTCGTTAAATTTTCGAACCTATTATTTTTTTTAGCGTGTATCGACAATGTTTTACCGCTCACCGCCGTCGGTAAGAATGTTGGCGAGGTAGCGAAATAAATCCGGTCCATTATTTTCAAAAAAAAAAATAAAAAAAAAAATCATAAACGGATACGATAAATTTCGAATCTCCCGCCAAATTTTTGAAACCCGCTGTCAAGCCCAATCGACATAACATCGAATGAAGCCTCGTTCATTCACAGACCCAATTTTTTTTCCCATCCATGGCGCCTTCGTGGTTGAAATTGAATCTGCGGCGTCCCACCTTAGCTTCGATGATAGTCAATCCGCCGTCAATTTTTGGCGAACGAGAAATAGTTTCGTTCGACTCGCCTCCTCCTCGTCCAACGAAGCGCGCGTTGTTTATTTTTTTTTTCTTCTCAAGCCGTTTCAGCGTTTTCATAGGTGAAATGGAAGAAGTGAGGATGCCTCAGACGAGATCGTCGTTGCTGGAGCGCGAGGACGTCGCCGGCGCCGTCGCCACGGCGGGCACGCCCTCGCCGGCTTCCGGTCAGTGTGGCCCGAAGAGTTCAGCGTTCTCCTCGCTGTCCATCGACTGGTAGCCCTGCTGCAATGTTACGAAATCAATTCTAAACGTTACTCGCGACGTAGCCACAGTTCCGAGGCAGGGCGACAGAATTATGATTCATACCCTTCGCTGTCGGCTGCCGAAACCCTCGTCCAGCAGTTCGGTCTCCCAGTCGTCTTCGCCTTCCTCGCCGGGATCGAAATTGTAGAGCGGCATCAGCCTATGCCTCAGACGCTCCAGCTTTCGACGTCTTGATACTATCAGCACCTGTAACAGTTAAATATTTCATCTTTCATCTTTCATCTTTCATCTTTCATCTTTCATCTTTCATCTTTCATCTTTCATCTTTCATCTTTCATCTTTCATCTTTCATCTTTCATCTTTCATCTTTCATCTTTTGTCGTTCATCTTTCATGTCTGGACGAAAAATGAGATTTTCAAACCAGAAGTGAGTTCACTTTAGATAAAAAAAGAGATTTTCAAACCGGAAGTGAGTTCACTTTTGGTCGAAAAAAAAGAATTTCAAACCGGAAGTGACTTCACTTGCGGTCGAAAAATCAGATTTTCGGACCGGAAATCGGAAATACTAATTTCCGGTTTCTAAAGCGCGCGATCCGCAACGGCTTTCTAGTATTTCATATCTCATGCTAGTTGGGCGAATATGGGGCTTTCATATGGAGTCTTACCACTGCCGATAGAACGATCACGAAGATCATAACCCCGAGCGGGACGAATATGTACTCGACGCCCTCGGGTGGTCCGAATTCGTCGAAGGGATCGACCGTCGTTGTTGTGCTGCACGTCTTGGTCGCGTTCGTGGCGTTAACGATTCCGGTTGTTGCTGTCGTGGCTTTCGTCAAATTCCACAAGGTCGGCGCGGTCGTCCGAGCGATCTGCGTCGTTGTTGTCGTCTTCGTCGTAGTGGACGTCGTCGGCGATTCGGTGGACGTTTCGGTCGTTGCGTCGACGAGAATCTTGGTCATTTCGGTTGTGACGACTCTGGCGACATCGCGCAGCAGGCCGATCGTCACGGGAACGATGGTCGTTATGTTTTCCTCGTCCATGGCCTTACTTTATCAGCGACACAAGCGAGTGATCGAAAACAATTGGAAACATATCATTTCTAGGGCACTATAAAAAAATTAGTATCAAATATAATGTACTGGTACCGGAAATTCTTATGCATAAACTCGTATATTAAATTTCATGTACAATTGTGATGAAAAATTAGCGTACAGTATTTAAAAGAATTTAGAAATACCTTTCCTTTCATAATTGACTTTAGTTTTACTGTAATAGTACTTTAAATCCAATCATTTACATTAATTTTGATGTAGAAGTCCATTAATTTTTCATTACAATTGTATATTAAATGTAATGTGCAAGTTTTCGCATAAAAACTTCCAGTCACGTGCATTAAATTTACAATTTTTTTTAACAGTGTGGCGTTTTGGATCCAATCTAACAGTATAACACAAGCGATTGATCGAAAATAATTGGAAACATATCATTTCTAGTGCACTATAAAAAAATTAGTATCAAATATAATGTACTGGTACCGGAAATTCTTATGCATAAACTCGTATATTAAATTTCATGTACAATTGTAAAGAAAAATTAGCGTACAGTATTTAAAAGAATTTAGAAATACCTTTCCTTTCATAATTGACTTTAGTTTCACTGTAAAAGTACTTTAAATCCAATCATTTACATTAATTTCACTGTAGAAGTCCATTAATTTTTCATTACAATTGTATATTAAATGTAATGTGCAAGTTTTCGCATAAAAACTTCCAGTCACGTGCATTAAATTTACAATTTTTTTTAACAGTGTGGCGTTTTGGATCCAATCTAACGGTATTGAAGGAAGAGGTACTGAAGCACTTGGAAGCTTCGTATTTTCGCTACTACGTGTCATCCGACACGGGATTATGCTTTGTTGCAAGTTAGGTCATGAACTTGACAATTTCATAAAATAAAAATAGAATTCATGATCGATTGTTTGAAAGTCGGTAAAAATCGTTGAAACGAAACTTTAACGCAAATTTGAAAAATTACCTTTGATTAATTGCATTTTGGCGATAGCAATGAAAAATTTATTAAATTTTATTTTATTAGTGTTGCATTACTTTTTATTACAACTCCTTATGATTGTTTGCATCTACTGTTTTTATCATAATAATAACAATATTATTATTATTAATAATAATGTTAATAACAATGTTAATAGTAACAATAAAAAAACAATATATTGTTAATAATAATTATTCTCTTACGACCAAAAACAAAAAAAATTCAACGTTGGCTAAAGAACAAATCGAAAAATGGTTCCGACGGTGAAAATAATAATAATTAGTCGAAACGCCTAGCAACGAATGCTCGTTTTGATTTTGAGGTTATTCCCAGTGAGTCAAGAAAGCAGTTTTCACCACAAAAAAAAAAAAAAAAAAATCATTAATCCCTCGTATTCGGTATCTCCGGTTGAGTTAAATTTTTTCATACTCACGTGGAATTTCGAAGATTATTCGACATCTCGGATGGTCACGAGTGCGTTCACGTTAATCCGAGTCTGTCGAGGGCCCTTGTCCGGAGCTGCATTACTCCAGAGTGAGGTATCAATAATGCAACGGTGTTGTACTGGGTCGACCGTTCGTACGTTTTTTCTTTTCCTTTTTTCGGTGTGTGTAAACGATGATTATTCCTATTATTATGACTCCGAGAATGACAGGTGAGTATTCTTTGCGCACGCAGTGTGTACACACTCGAGAACCCTCACGACTGTTATATTCGGTTGTTATCACGGGTGAAATTTCAACGCGATAAGAATCAATGTAGCGATAACAGAGGGCCTGGCGCATAGCCGACGACAACAGGTGTTTCCCTCTTGCAGAGAAACCTCAAACTCTCGCATGATAATGCAGGTGTAATTCAATCGATTACCGTCCGATAGTAGCGACGCACGCTAAGGGAGGTCGCCCTATTGGGATTGAAGGATTTTTTTCGAACTACTGAAAGGACGTTAGTTCGTCTAAACTTGTTTGTATGAAGTTCATTTGAAGTTCATCTGGCGTGTTCACTCGAGCTTGCTCATCTGAGCTTCTTCCTCTAAACTTGATCATATGAAGTTCATCTGAACTTGATCATATGAAGTTCGTCTGAACTTGATCATATGAAGTTCATCTGAACTTGATCATATGAAGTTCATCTGAACTTGATCATATGAAGTTCATCTGAACTTGATCATATGAAGTTCATCTGAACTTGATCATATGAAGTTCATCTGAACTTGACGATATGAAGTCCATCTGAACTTGACGATATGAAGTTCGTCTGAACTTGATCATATGAAGTTCGTCTGAACTTGATCATATGAAGTTCACCTGAACTTGACGATATGAAGTCCATCTGAACTTGATCATATGAAGTTCATCTGAACTTGACGATATGAAGTTCATCTGAACTTGACGATATGAAGTTCATCTGAACTTGACGATATGAAGTTCATCTGAACTTGATCATATGAAGATCGTCTGAACTTGATCATATGAAGTTCGTCTGAACTTTTGTTGATCTGAACGTGTAGTGATCTGAATTTGTTCATTTGAAATCAACAAGTTAACGCCGATAACGTGTCTAACTTTGAAAAGGCGAGAACAAGAGTTCAAAGGAATTACCTTGTGGACAGGGCTCGAACGTGTCTCGGCTTCGATTTTTCACACGAAAGAACGCTTTGCCGTATGTGAAGGTCAAATGTAACAATTTTTCCCGGCGGACGTTTTCAACGGCCACGTAATAGGTACATTTAAAATGCACTGCTGCTCGAATGCACCGTCGCCACCGCATGTACTAGGAAAGTGCTCTCATAGAATATAAAAATGTGACAGGGAAACCGATCATTATCATCGAGTTTAAAACACGCATCTACGTTACATCGATCCGCGAGGTGGTCGATGCAAAGGGTACTTTACCGTGTGGCCATTCAAGGTCACACTGACCACCATGGGTATCGAAAACAATGTTTTTTTTTTATCATCCACTGCGAATACAGTAGAAAGTCGGATGCAATTAGCCAGTAATTCATTGCTGAGGGCAAATGTCATTCACAAGGGCCCTGATAGACAAAGCATCACGAAACGCAGCACATGACACAATAATTACGGCACGTGCTGCACATGCCGTAATTATTGTGTCATGTGCTGCGTTTCGTGCCGTTTGTCTATCAGGGTAGGCGATGTTTCACTCACGCATATAGGACAATGTCTCCTAAGAGTTTACGGAAAGGTGTTCGCAAGCATTCCGCGAGAATTGAATTCAGTTTTCAACCAACCGTTACACTGGCAATTTTAAGTGTTCTCTCAGCAGTCACAGTTACAGTCGTGCAGTTGACGAAGGTTTCAGTTGTTTCGGTTCTGACAACGCAAACGTGTCCTCTGAACTGGGAAGTTCAGAGAACACAAGTCGCAATTGAGCAAAATCCTTGGCGTCATCGATATATATTCGCGATACGGTATGGGCGTTGTTTATTTGGTCACTCTGATTTTCTTAAAGTTTTTCGTGCATCAGGGTCTCGTCCCGGCATTGCTCAATCTTGGTCGTATAACTTGCAACACAGGTTTTACAAATTTACCCAATAACACCTCATTTTTTTAACCGGACTTTTATTTTTTGTGGTAACGATATAGGGTATTTGTCAGGGTAACTTGGCGGCTATGCTGACACAACAAATACCTGTTCGAAAAATGTCAATACGCTGAAGGATCTTATGTTGACTTGGGTTATGAACAGATTTGTGGTCCAATTAGTGCCGAAGAAATCGTCGACTATCAAGAGCTTAAGGCGCGATTCATAGTAAAGAACGAGCGTCCGGCGGATTGTCTCGTATCCGTAGTGCATGATTCATCGGCTGCTTACATAGATTTTGGCGCAGGTACAGTACTCGACGATGCGCGACGGCTTAAATTGCATGTTAGTACAGAGTTCGTGGAAAAAGTCTATATGGCATTCCCAATACGATGGGATTGGCCTCTTGAACACTTCAACGAAATCCTCGCGAAAATGGCCGATATTCTTGAGCCCTGGGATGTGAAATGCAACGCAATGACATTGGATGAGTTCGAATTTGACGAAGAGGTTAAAAAAATACGGATTTCAAAAGCATTGAGTTAAACGAGTTGACATTTTCATTCGTAATTCTTGGAATTGGGCTGGCATGTGCTACGATTGTTTTCGTCCTTGAATTGGCAATTCACCGTTACACATCTAGAACCATTAACGTGAAGGAACAGATTCTAAGTTGACTTGTCGAAGACCAATGTGTTACGTGTCGCACCTTGGATGAACTTCGGCCTTCGATGATCAGGGAGGAGCCACATCATTTCGCCGAAACTTTAATCGGCCGAATCGTCGCATGGCCGAAAGTCACCGGTCCTAACGCACTTTATCCGAATCGTCAAACTTCCGAACTTTATTTTTCCGAATTGTCATATTGCCGAAACTTTATTTTTCCGAATCGTCAAATGTCCGAATTTTTATTATTCCGAATCGTCCTTTCAACGAATGTCATTCCTCCGAAAAAGTAAATGGCCGAATGTTATTTCTCCGAAACGCCATTTATCCGAACGTCAATTCTCCGAACGTTATCTGTCCGAATCGTCATTTTTCCGAATAATAATTTCACCGAATGTCATCCTTCCGAATGGTTAAACCTCCAAACGTCAACTCGCCGAATCGTCATTTGTCCGAATCGTCGTTCGTCCGAATCGTCGTTCGTCCGAATCGTCGTTCGTCCGAATCGTCGTTCGTCCGAATCGTTGTTCGTCCGAATCGTCGTTCGTCCGAATAGTCATTTATCCGAAACGTCAGTCATCTGAATCGATCCGTTCTGAATCTCCTCTCATCTCGTCGTTCTCATATCGTCGTCCTTACATTTCTGAGATCTCGTGGATCATTTATCTTTCTGTGATCGTTCAGCTCTAAACGCCACGGCGAACCTGTGTAATTTTACCCACTGCGATGCATAAGCGTAAGATTTTTTATGATAAACTGAGGCTAGGAAAGTATTAGAATAAGTCCATGGTTAGGCTAGAGGGGAGCTGAGGTAAAAACCTCTACCGGGTATAACTGGAAAGGAACACGAATAAAAATAAATAAATAAACAATCTAGTTTTGTGATTCGGTTGATTGGCGATTCGGTTAAATGAAAATTCGGATAAATGACGATTCGGATAAATGGAAATTCGGATGAATGACGCTTCGGATAAACGACGATTCGGACGAATGACGCTTCGGATAAATGACGATTCGGACGAATGACGATTCGGCGAGTTAATGTTTGGAGGTTTAACCATTCGGAAAGATGACATTCGGTGAAATTATTATTCGGAAAAATGACGATTCGGAGAAATAACGTTCGGATAAATGACGTTTCGGAGAAATAACGTTCGGCCATTTACTATTTCGGAAGAGTGACATTCGTAGAAAGGACGATTCGGATTAATGAAGATTCGGACATTTGACGATTCGGAAAAATGAAGATTCGGATATTTGACGATTCGGAAGTTTGACGATTCGGATAAAGTGCGTTAGGACCGGTGACTTTCGGCCATACGACGATTCGGCCGATTGAAGTTTCGGCGAAATGATGTGGCTCCATCAGGGATTTTGAGTGATGCATTACGCGTTGACTATCAGTGGTCTTATAGCTGTCGGCTTGCCGTTTCGCTTGCGAGAAACGCCGCACCATTTGGCCATCTGGCGGCTGAATGTAGGAAACTCTTCGGAATTTCGCCTGTCACAAACGGGCTGGTTCAGCAACCATAACGCTACACAAACTTATGTAATATTCACATCGCCTGTATGTAAATAATAAGAAATGTCAACGTTACAAAGTCTCATTACATTATTGTAATGTTACGCAAGTTACACCCCATTAACATTACCTGAACATCACTAAAGTTACACCATCGTTGTATAATTTTTGTTACAGTAACTGCAACAGGCCGAAAGGACACGTAACATTTACAATTCCTGCATATAACAAGTTATACATTCCATGTAACATTCGCGTTACATTGCCGTAATAAAAAGTGTTCGCCGTTTAGTTTACCCAAAACAAAATTAAATGTAAACCTCGCGTTTCGCACACGAATCATTGAAGTATCACGACACGATAAATCAGCACTTTCTTTATTATATAACAGTAGCGAAAAAAATTACCGGGACCGTAACGTACGCGGTATAAATAAAAATACAAGAGAGCTCGATCCAGTGATTACGCGTGAGATAAAACGTGGTTGATAATTAAGACACTTATAGCATTTATAGCAACGGCGGGAGACGCGTAATATGCGTGCAATAATCATCGCGCAGAAGTCTTTAAGAGTTCAGTGGATCGTCAACTAAATGACACGCGATGATCCTGCGACAGATATTACCGATGCAAGCCTACGATACACAGTGAGGACAAGGCTCGTATCCCCGATCGCCGAAATTATCATATAATACATGGAACGGGACATTTACATTATAGCGTCTCTACGTCAGTCTTGGAGATAGGGTTTGTGGCACTAAGATGACTCGATCGCGTTGAGTAGCCAAAAAAAAAAAACACCCTCGCGTTACGACCAATCCGGAACCAGTCTGAAAACCAACCGGTCGATCGGTGCGTCGAACCGACTCTTGTCCCAACCTTCCAGATGTTGATTATCGGTCCATTTTTCGAACGTTGGCTTACAGTCGAATTTTTCGAAAACAACCGCACCCCATCCATCCCCATCCTTTCCCGTCTGGGAAGCAACGTCCGAGGGGGAATTTTATCCAGGGGGGATTTCTCCGGGGGAGATTTTGTTCAAGATGTAGCCCGGACACCGCTTTCCACCATGCACATAGAAATCTTCATATTGTTGGTTTAAAAAAAATCGATAAAAAATGGGTCGAGCGTCGATTTGTCCAAGGTTGTTGTCGGATTTTCCCAAAACAACGGCACTCCAACTTTCCACAATGTACGCAGAAACCTTGGTATCGTCGTTGGTTTAAAAAAAAATCGATCAAAAATAGGACAAGAGTCGACTCGGCGTACCGATCGGCAGGTCGGGGTGGAGTCGATTGCAAAAGAACGAACCCAACCCAACGCAAGTTCTCGGGTGGTCCGCGAGGGCTTCGCTAATTCGGCTGGCCATGCGCAACGAGGGGTTTATCGGCATTTCGAATCGATGACGGTGGCGGACGGTGATGGGTTGCTGTGATGATCGTTGGTGCCGGTGGGATTCGGTCTGCCGAAGCCACGCGTCCCATCCGGTCCCGAGGGCATTCTCGTGACGTTCTCGGGAAGATGGGCCATCAGTACGAATCCGCTGTTGCTGCGGGAACGAAATTGTCCCGAGCAAGAGTCCGAGCTCGAGGAGCACGAGGAGAGCCGACGATTGTTCGGGTCGAAGAAGCCCGAGTCGCGGCTGCACGACGAGAGTCGTCGAAGAAATGGTCCGCAATCGGCCGATCCTCGACGTCCCGTTTGACCGTAAAAACTGTTCGCGTTCGAGTACTCGTAGCCGTAGCCGTAACCGCTGGTCGGCGAACCGGGCACCGAGCCGGAAGCCGAGCAACAGGAGAATCTTCGTCCCTGAGTGTAGTAACCGACCGTCGGATAAACTTGAGAACCGTTCTGATGTCCGTTGTGTGGGACGTGAGGATTGTACATGCCCGGTGGAGCGTAACCGTTCTCCGATCCCGAGGAACACGACGAGAATCGTCGAGCCGGATAACTTCCGGTGTCGGAGCTCGAGCCCGAGCCCGAACAGGAGGACAGTCGCCGAAGAATTATGCCGTTTCCGGTGTTATCGACGCCGGTTATCGAGCACGAGGAGAGACGCCGCGTCAGCCACGCTTCCGGCGAGGGAGGACCTGCAAGATACACGGAAATGCAATCAACAGCGAGTTCTTTTCTCAAATAATTGTTTAAAATTAATAAATGATCTAGTTCGTAAATTGTTTATAAATCGAAAGATCAAAATCGCTTCCGTCTTACCCTGGAAAGGGTGAGCAGAGTTCGGCGCAAAGGCAACGTGATGGCAGACCGGATGAGCTCTGGTCTGCCTACCGTTGCGCGTTACACGTGGATCCTCCGCCTCGGAACCGCTCGCGCAACTCGACGAGTTGTACGCGTTTTCCCTCGCGATTCTGGCGTGGACGCTTTTCTTCGTGGCTGCAACAGGCTGCTGTTGTTGCTGCTGCTGCAGTTTTTGTTGTTGACTCTGCTGGTTCTGTTGCTTCCTCTTTTTGTCGGTGTTCGAGGATTGCTGCAGCTCGTAGATTCGCGCATCGCCCAGGGACATGCTCAGTGCTGCCCTCGCCGCGGCCGAGTCAGTGAACTCCACGAGCGCGCACTCTTCGCTGTTCGCGAGCTCCGGTCGCTTGGCGATGGCCTGACGAACCTTTAAAAAAAAAAAAAAAAAAAATCATACAAAAATAAGAATACTAAATCCAACTAAGGTAAACTTACCAATGTCTGGACACGACCCAGTTACCGGACAACTGGCTCGCAGCCTTAACTTTATAACGAATATAATGGTTAAAAAAAATTGCAAAAGATTGCAATTACTGTTAAAATGGTATCTACAATTAGTAACTGATATGCATGCAAAAGACCGGCGTAGACCATGAGTAAATAATAATTTAATTGTTACGTTTGCTTGACAGTTGATTTTTGTGGCCCGACACTGGTACGCGGAATCGTGAATCGTCAGACCCAGTGTCGGGACACCGGGCGAGACCCGGAAGGGGTTATGTTAGCTGGTTTTCGATGCAACATATCTTATGTGTTATTCTATGAATATTCATGTTTTATTGGAGAAATTAATAGAATACCCTGTTCTCATTACTGTTGCCACGAACTAATTGAGTTCGTTCGTGATTACTCTCATGGGACATTGGGACATGTTCTGTCCGAAAATCGGGACACTGGCACGAATAGCTGTCCAGCCCACTGGTACATTTACATTTCCCAGTGTTTTCGTGAATAAATATTTTTCAGCATATTGCAAATGTATTTGATGGATGTGTTTTGAAAACTAGAAACTCTAACCTTGAGATTGGTCACCTCTGTTTTCGAAAATTATCGATGGATGACAGTGAAAATTGGGGTTGAAGATTGATATCACCTTAAATGTCTGGCCATTGGTACGTTTACCTTAATTTTTTTTTTTTTTTTTTTAAAGACATTACCTCGGATGGCGCCGGATTTCCGGGTCTGAGTACCCGAATAAGCACGATCTCGCCGCAATGACCGAACAGTTCGGCGACCGATTCTATCGACAGTTTGTCAACGGGAAGTCTGGCCGCGAGAACGGTTCTCGACGGAACCGTCTGATCGTAAGGAGGTAACGGATCGCGCCTTCTCAATTTAGTTCCCTGCTCGTTCACCTCGAGCTTCGTGGATTTCGATCTCAGGGCAGCGCCGACGATCCTCCAGTCGCGACTGAGATGTTTCACCCTCTTGAAACTCGAAATCAGCTTCAACGACACGTACCTGTCATAATCATAATCATAATCATAATCATAATCATAATCATAATCATAATCGTAATCGTAATCATAATCGTAATCGTAATCGTAATCGTAATCGTAATCGTAATCGTAGTCATAATCGTAGTCATAATCGTAGTCATAATCATAATCATAATCATAATCATAATCATAATCATAATCATAATCATAATCATAATCATAATCATAATCATAATCATAATCATAATCATAATCATAATCATAATCATAATCATAATCATAATCATAATCATAATCATAATCATAATCATAATCATAATCATAATCATAATCATAATCATAATCATAATCATAATCATCCCTGATAGACAAGCGGCACGAAGAGTAGCAGTTGGCGCAATAATTGCAACATGTGCCGCACATGTCGCAAATATCGCGCCAATATTGCTACTTTTCGTGCCGCGTGTCTATCTGGGATAATCATAATCATAATCATAATCATAATTGTTGTTATTATAAAAATGGGTAAAACGAGAAAAAAAGAATGACCATTGTGACCAACTTACCCCTCTTTGTTTCTCTTAACGTGCTTCAGTAGAAAGGCATCCTTGACGATATTCTCGTCGCTGAAGTAAAATTCTACCTGGGCCGATATCTTTTCGGCGAGTTCGTCGTCGCACTGCGTCGCCGGATCCTCGTCCTCCTCGTCGGTAGTCTTTCGGTCGGTAACGTCGTTCGCCGCCACCGTTGTTTCTTTATCGACCGTGCCATTAACCTCGCCGTCGATCTTGTCGCTTCGCGGCGTCTCGTCGCAGCCGGCAACGACGGCGCTGCTCTCGATCTCCGCCTCACCGCTCGTCGCGCCACCCTTTGGCTTGTGACGAACGTGCATCTTCGCCTGCGACGCTATGCGACTTATCGACGCGATTCTCGCGGTCTCAGACGTCTCCAGATCGGAACTTCCGCTGTCCGAAAAATCCGCGTCGGCCTCCTCGCCCTTCGAGCCGCGCCGGTCGAACGACAGACTCACGTCGCTGTCCACCGACGATATACTGTCACGCGTGTCGGACTTCTTCATAGGCGGCGGTGAAAACTTCAAGCTCCCCACCTCGTCCATTAGCTCGCGCTCCTGCACCTCGAGCTCGTCCATCCCGCCGTTCTTCTCACCAACGATGAGCAGGAAGAACTTAAAATCTCCTCTCGCAAACTCAAATTTAAACAAACTCGTCGCCTCCCGACATATCTTAACTTCCGCTCTTTTCTAATCTTAAAAAAAAAAGATCTAATAGTTATGTTTTTTTTTAACACTCCGAGAATGTCCCGAGGATCCAACGATCACTCAACGATGAATGTACATTTTTGCCGATCGCGTTTTATGTTTTTGCACACTAATTGAATAGAAAAAATGTATGTCTTCCGGCCACCCCGCTTGAGGGGGAGGGGGAGTGGACCGGAAAAGTACAGCTGGTAACGTCGCGCGACTTCCCGGCGATTTTTCGACGACAAAGCGGGTGTAAAGAGCTTCGCGTGTGAAAAAAAAAAAAAAAAAAATTTAATAAATTTTCTAAAATTTAATTGTTTCGCTAGGAACTAAATAACGGATGATTGGGCAGTGAGAGCGAGGGGGAAGCGAGTGAGGAAGGATAGCGGATGGCGAGTAGCGCGTGCCGTGGAAGTCCGACTAACAGTGGCCTTCCGAGTCCGAGATCCGAACTTCTTTAAGTACTTTCGCCACGGACAGCCGGACGGACACAGAGAGAGAAGCGCGCACGGCGGACGGCGCGCGATTCGCGCATGCGCGCTGCGCGGATTTCGGCGAACCCCCTCCCTTCTCGCGCCTATGGACGAGGCATGCGTCTCGGGAGAGTGCTCGCTCGCTACCGGCTTTCAGGCTGCCTGCCGTGCTGTCTCGTTACGCTCGGCGATTTAACGAACGAGAGCGCAGACGGCCCGCGATCGCCCCCCGAGGGCGTCCCTCAAAAGGCGACCGGGACCTCGCCGGAGGTCGCGACCTTCCACTGCCGTATGCCGGTCAAGAATCACACAGCGGCTCTGCGACTTATCCTTGTTCCGTTCGCCGCTGTTTTGCATTCGTCGGGTACGCCCGACGATCCTTCCTCGATCGGGCGTTGTTGATCGATTGGCGAATCAATTCGTCGACGATTTCGCGATCGTACCAGAGATGCGAGAGGCAAATTTGACTGGTAAATTTACCAGATTTTTTTACCGTAAAGAAACGGCACGTGACAACTCTTGAAATTACGACTTTGGTCACGCAAGTCCCACTGTTGCATTTAAGTTTTTATGACTGTAAAATCGTAGAAAAATGTATGAAAAAAAAATGTACTTTCATGGTCGGTAAATGAAGGGGAAAAAAATCGTCACCGATATTTTGACATCGTAAAGTTATGTGAATATAGTTATTTTTGTATAGTTTTATGTGAGTATAGTTATTTTTGTGGCAAGGGCGTCGAAAGGGAGTTCTTGACGAGTGTGAAAATGCCGCACGAAACGAAGGCGAGTGCGGCATTCACACGAGTCAGGATTCCCCTTCTAGGTCCCTGCCATTCATATCATTTTTCCTAACAAGTTCACGACAATCACACTTTTTGTTCTTGGGCAGTGTGCGCAAAAAGACACTTTCTCGCACTAGTGCGTATAACTGCCATTTTCGCACCGAGTGAAGGAAAGTGCCTTTCTACGCTCACTTCACAGGAACGGAAAGCGGGATATTATGTGCATCCGTTAGGAAAAGATAATAACGTAAAAATACGGTAATTTTACGCAAAATTAAAATACGGGTATTTTTACATCGGTAGACTGATTGCTCAATGTGCTATCATCGCCCATCATTTTCAGACGAGTTTCAGGATTGGTCCCGGAAAGTTTGGTAGAAATCGTTGTATTCCCCAACAGCTCAAATTTTTTTGCACCAGGTAGGGGGAAGGGAGGGGCAAAAGGGGCCATCTTCATCCAGTCGCGCGTAAGATGGCGTGTACACTGGTCCGTTTTGCCCCGCTCTATCACCTCTGCACAGAAAACCAGACTTTTTAATGGGTTTTCTCGAAAATAATACTCCACCAATGCGTTCGTCGTCTGGAAGCAGGGTTATTAAGATTTCTTTGAAAAAAAAAAAAAAAAAAATACTTTCACGTACTCGATCACATTTGCAAGCAAGGTGACTGTTTCTCGCGTACGCAAAAGCGTTTAGCTTCGAGAATGAACGAGAGTGGCATTATCGAGCAGGGCTGACGAGTTGACAGTCGCCGAGGATTCTCCGAGGTAAACATCGACGGTCAAGACTTCGCGACTTCAAGTACGCGAGCCTCGAGCCATCGAGCTCACGGGCTTGTTCTGCTTTCTGCCTGCGTTCAGTACTTTTATTTACATTAAATAGCAACGGCAGCAGCATTGAATTGCACTTTATTACTTACGTCTCGCATAACTCGGTCGCGGACGCTTTTGTTTTTTTTCATGTGAAAATGAAAGAGGCCGTTTGCCACCGGATGGATTAGTTTACATGCTATTTATAGTACAGTCAATAATACCGTCAACCTGACGCCTCAGCAATACCCAAACTACCCAAACTACCCAAACTACCCAAACTACCCAAACTACCCAAACTACCCAAACTACCCAAACTACCCAAACTACCCAAACCACCCAAACCACCCAAACCACCCAAACCACCCAAACCACCCAAACCACCCAAACCACCCAAACCACCCAAACCACCCAAACTACCCAAACTACCCAAACTACCCAAACTACCCAAACTACCCAAACTACCCAAACTACCCAAACTACCCAAACTACCCAAACTACCCAAACTACCCAAACTACCCAAACTACCCAAACTACCCAAACTACCCAAACTACCCAAACTACCCAAACTACCTAAAATATCCAAAATACCTGAAAGACTCGATACTCAATACCCAACATACAGATTAACAAAGCGTTGAACGGATTTCTGGGTGACTCGCAGTATTACGACCGATGACAACTGAAAAGTATTAGTTACGAATTGTGATGTCGAATAGAATAGCGGTTGCGAAAAATAGGAGAGGGAAGCTCGCCACAGCATTGTGCTGATTTGAGATTGAGGATTGGGTAGGTCTCATCGCGTCCCGATCGTGTGTCGCTCGTTCGTTAGTTTTTGTTTTGTTTCTTTTCTCACACGAGCGAACGAACGACGCGCATGACCTCCAAGAGGTATAGGTTCTCGTAGCCCCGAGCTATAACCGAGACTCTCGATACCTCGTCGCGCGTTTCGTTGTCGCATCCGGACGCTGCGAGCATAATAATATATGGGTCAAGTGCGGCTGGTATCGAGTATAAGGAGAGAACCCCCCCGTGTTTGAGACATGTTTTACACACGGGGGAAAGGAAGGACTCACTTACTCCAGTATCGGCGATTATCGTACGCCGACACACCGGACTCTAAGGCTCACCCGCTAACTTGTGTACACACACATGCATGCGCGTATATTTCGCCCCCGGGAGTTCGCAGGCTATTCGACATATTGCTGACCTCCGCAGGGCTTGTGAATTTCAACGATCGAACTCCCAGCCGTTTTACTTCTCAAACTGTGAATTTGATTCGAATTGATTGATTGAAATTCTCAGGGATTTAGTATAATAATAATAATAATAATAATAATAATAATAATAATAATAATAATAATAATAATAATAATAATAATAATAATAATAATAATAATAATAATAATAATAATAATAATAATAATAATAATAATAATAATAATAATAATAATAATAATAATAATAATAATAATAATAATAATAATAAATAAGGTGAACGTACCAATGACCGGACACGTCCCAGTGTCCGGACAAGGCGTGCGTGCAAGAGAGATGGAAATACGATTTTTCATGCATGTCCAGGGACTGGGACTGCTCCCTTAAGTGTCCGGGCATTGGTACGTTTACCTTAATAGGGAAATCAGTTCCTTATTCGATATATAGGATACTTGGTAAGCAGCATGAGAGCATCCTCGGGCCATGCCTAGAGCGGCGATAGGGGAGTTCGGTTGGACTAAGAAAAATAAAAAAATAAAAAATAAGAAAAAAAGGTCAGAGTGTGCCGAGTGTAATCGAGTTAAATTTTTACGTAAAAGAATTCGAGTCACCGGAATAGTGTTGCGAGCGCATGGCGCGACTCTCGGCTTCGTCGGGCACTTTTAAGGTTTTGCCGATTATGCAACGGGTGACTCGCGCGTCGCCGCATTCGCTCGACGACGTAGGTTGTAATGCTTTTGCCTACACATCCGAGGAAGATACACACGCACGACGGACACGGACAGCGGCCTGGTGTGTGAATTCCACGCGCGGTCGTCGACGTTGTTCTTCTCTGTATCGCAGCTACTTTGTGCCGTTCCGTAATCGAGGAAGCTCTGCAGGTACGGCAATACAGGGTGCATCAAAAAACGATAACCGCACCGAGCGGTCTCTCGCCAGAGCTCTGTATTTATTTACGAAAGAGTGACAATTTCAGACAATTCTTGTCCGATACACTTTTTTATTATTCATTAAATTCATTAAATAAATGAATTTAAAAAAAAAAATGTTGCATGTTTATTGACATGAAAACGCGTCATTAACATTAATTGCTTCCTCGTAGAGAAAGTTTTGTTTTCAGGTAAAAAAAATAAATAAAAATTTCGAGATTTTGATATCAATTCATTTTTAAAATACCGAAATATTGAAACCGGAAATGACGTTTTCTCGTTTCATGTCACTTCCGGTCGGAAACTGAGAATTTTAAACCGGAAGTGACGTTTTCCAGTATGAAAACTGACAGTTTTTCAGTATCACTTCTCGTCAAGAACCGTGATTTTGAAACCGAAAGTGACGTTTTCCCGTACGACGTCACTTTTAGTTTAAAAATGAGAAAAACAAGAATTTTGGAAAAAATA
Organism: Exephanes ischioxanthus; assembly: GCA_958510785.1. Lineage (NCBI taxonomy): Eukaryota > Metazoa > Arthropoda > Insecta > Hymenoptera > Ichneumonidae > Exephanes > Exephanes ischioxanthus. The sequence continues at coordinate 18,501,325 of OY294020.1, read as the reverse complement.
TTAATAGAAAAAATTAATCGAGAAAATAACTCTAATTAGTTAGGACGAATTTTGGCGACCCCTGTACAGAAATAATCGACGAGCGTGCGTGTCCGATAACGCGTCTCGAAGGATACGTTCGCGCAATGACGTGATAATGAATGGAATAATCATATCGTCGTTGCAACGATCGCGTTGACGTACGTATTATTAAATGATAAATAATCAGAATCCGGTATCGCCGTTAGACCGTTCGTTTAATGATTGATAACGATCATCATTATATGTAGTACGTATTATGCAGTTAATGCAGTTATATAGGATACATGTACACGTCTAATATTAACGACGGGTATGGCGTTCTCACGCGAGTCTTATATCCGTCTCGTAGCAAAGCATCCCGTCCCTCGAACATGACAACAGAACATCGCATCGACGGTTAGCTGTTCACAATTATTTACCGTCGTATTTTTTTTTTTTTTTTTTTATATATTTTAATTTTTTTCATGAAAATTCATCGTGTGTAAAACGACGTTTACATCGTCGCGAGAAGAGAAAGAGGGCGACGGGGAGAGACAGAGATCGATATAGGAAGAATGAGAAACCGAAGGCTACCGGAGCCTCGCATAGATCCTGTTATATACTATTTCTGCGGGACAGTTCCTGGCCACTGGAAATACACTATTGTGGAAGACGCGAGAAGCGATCCGTTAACGTAAATCGTTCCATTTTGCACGTTAAGGTAGTCCTAGCGGACAGCCTGAGCCCACATGAGCTCAGAGAGAATTGAGAGAGAATTGCGAACACTTCTCGATGGGATAAAAATTCGAAAAAAATCAAGCATATGGAAGGTGCTGAAAAGATTGATTTTACATAATAATAACTCCAAAATATTATTAACAAATGCATAAAAAAAAAAAAATTGTTCAACAAATTCCCCGGCAACTTAACTTTTTGTTCATATAAAAAGAATTTGTTAATCTTTTTGAATACGTATGAATTTTTTTCAGAATTTTATCTAATTTTTGAAAATCACGTTTTTTTATTAACTAAAAACGCAATTTTCAAAAATTAGACAAAATTCTGAAAAAAATTCATACGTATTCAAAAAGATTAACTTATTGTTTTTATATGAACAAAAAGTTAAGTTGCCGTAAGATTTGTTGAACAATTTTTTTTTCATTCATTTGTTAATAACATTTTGGAATTATTATTATGCAAAATCAATCCTTTCAGTACCTTCCATATGGTTGATTTTTTTCAGATTTTTATCTCATCGCAAAGTATTCGCAATTCCACTCTCAATTCGCTCTGAACTCACGTGGGCTCAGGCTGTCCGCAAGGACTACCTTAAGAGCATGTGAAACGCTAAGGAGTGCGAGAGAGATAGCATCAGTGGCGTTCTCGGCGGAGCGAGCGAGACAGGCTGAGGAACGTGTTTCACATGCTCTTAAGTTAGTTCTTACATTTTGATCAAATCTAGATTTTTCTAGAATTTTTCGAATCTAGATTTTTCCGTTTCGAAATGATCCGACAACTTAACTATTTTCCTTCATAAAAATGATACGTCGGCGTTTGTTCACAGCTTGAACATGGAAAAATTCGTGAGCAGCGGAAAAAATATATCGCACTCAGCATCGACACCAAAAGTGAATTTTTGTTTGTTTGTTGGTATGACGAATTTTTCGAAATAACGATTTTTGGTATTTTTTTTTTAACAGCGATATCTATGCTTGCCGATGGAATTGAGTGAAATCCGAGGTGTCCTTCGTATTCTACGGGAAAAAGTGCACGAGATAGCGTCCTTTCAAAAGTTTCCCACCACGATTTTTCGAGCCATCAAGGGTCGCCGACGAACGCCCACAAAACTCGATAAAGCCGTAACGCTAGCAACTTCTTTTTGGGGACAAAGTGAAATTTTCAGAAAAATGTTTCTCAGCCACTTATATCCATGTATTATTTATCGTTGAACACGAATGCGAAAATAGTTTCGGCGCAGAGTCGATCCGGACATCGTTAATCCCTAAAAACACACTTCTCTCTCTTCACTTCCGGTTAGACCGGAAATGAGTTTCTCGCGAGGCCCCAACGCCCTTCGACAACCAATCGCCGGACGAAAAACATCGATACCCTTTGATAATTTCTAATTGTCGATTCGCTAGGAAAGGGGTTGTTCGACGAGAGATAATTAATTGACCGGTAATTGACCGGTTGAGAAAACCCAATTGAACGAATCGACGAACAATTTGGCAAATACGGATGAGAGCTTAATTAAGCGACTTCACGGAGGACTCCGGCAGGGAGCGAGAAGGCGGAGGTGATTCCCCCCGGGGCATGTCTTATGATACGTTTCGCGGTCGGTGTATCGTCGAGGAATTAAAAGAACACAGTAGAGAGAGAGACCGAGGAAGCCGGAGGAAAAAAGACAGACACCGCGCCGCGGGATGTGGGTCAGGGTAGCCCGCCAAATGCGCGGATCAAATTTATTTTCGATTCGTCACCGTCGACCACCGGACTGCTGCATTTATCACATAGAGCGAAAATTTAACGCCGATCGTGTTAATTCTCACTTAGTTTCGTACGAAAGAAAAAAAAAAAAAATTACAATGTTTATCTACGCAGTAAAAGAAGTTTCTACTTTTTACAACAAGTCCACAAACGTCCACAATCTTTTATTTGTTAATTAATTACACGGGAAATAAATGGACAGGTTTGTATACTCAAACCTGAACAAAAGAGTTTGTCACTTATTTGGCAAAATTATTTTTACGAAAGTTCGTATTACGATTTTGGAAAATTATTTTTTACTGTGTAACTATTTAATGAACTTATGTTTTGTTCAACAAATTGCGACTGCTTCATTTCCGGTATGAAATCGGACCTGATCGTTTGTTTGTGTGAAATCTTTATTATCTCTTATTAATTAAATGTCATTCGAGAAGAAAAATCATTTTGTATTCTGAAAACAAATTTTAATCAAAAAGATGACCATCAAAGTGTTACGTCGATGTCTCGTGAGGCCCGAAGAACCGTGGACAGGAAGAAAGTCGCGATAGATCGAGGGAGCGATAAGGCTTAGGGGAAACGTTGAGAGCCACTGCGCTCTGAGTCAGTTGCTAGCAGAAGCTCAACAATAAGGACCGGTGCGAGGCCCCCGGGGTGATTCGCCAGGATGGCCATGACCATATTACAGGACAGAGGCTCCCAATGGTCCCCCATTGGGGACCATTCGCCAGAATGGCAATCACGGCCGACGACTAATTACTTTCAATACAAAAAAAAAAAAAAAAAACGAGAGTACGGATCCTACTCGGGCTCTTTAACGCGTCGGCAAGTCTCCGATTCCTACATTACCGACGTTTCTATACTTTCCAGAACCATAATAATCTTATCGAGTGAACAAACGTTTCCCGACATTATTTGTTATTTGTCGAGGAGCGTATAACTTTGCCTATTAACGCACGTGTTTACGAACGTTTTTTGTTGCCTTCTGTCGTCGATCTTCTCGCGACTCCCCGTAAGACGCATCCGGTTTTTTTTTCTCTTCTCGATCTTTATTGTTTTTCCCGTCGACAACACCTACAGGAATAATCCAATAATTCACGCTCACCTCTCCGCAGCACGAGGGATCCGCTGGCATCTACGCAACGGAGTGTTTAGTCTTTTCTCATGGACGCGGAGAAAAACGTAACTCTTTAGTTCCACAATGATTATACAGCGCGGCGTATAATGGCGGAATTATAATTTTATAATGCACGTTGGCTACCGGTCGTGAAGGTAGATTGAAGGTGAATGTTATGAAGGGAAAGTTGCGAAACCGTGTGTGCCCCGACTGCCGGTGTGGGCTCAAAATTATTCTAATGGAAGTAACTCCGGGGATCTCGAGCCTGGACGAATGTCGTCCAGAGCCCGTGCCGACAGGGGGAGCGGGCGGCGGGCCGAGCATCGATGTCCCGGAGTGGTCTTTCGGTTCGACGTACTTATAACTTCGTCTGCCAGTCACTTGTCCGGCCAAGCGTTAATCGTAACGAAATCGGGAGATCTTAATTCCGACGATTTTATACCTTGATTCTTATTAATACACATCAATTTCTTTCAATTGTTTTAAAATGTATTTCTTAACGACGATTTAAGGATGTCTAGAAGAGAAAACATTGTTTGGGTTAAAAAATCGTAACGAAATCGGGAGATGTTAATTCCACCGATTTTATACCTTGATTCTTATTAATAAATATCAATTTCATTAAATTCATTTCTTTCTTGATAGACAAGCGGCACAAAAAGTAGCAGTTGGTGCGATAATTGTGACATGTGCCGCACATGTCGCAAATATTGCGCCAATATTGCTACTTTTTGTGTCGCTTGTCTATCAGGGTTAACGACGATTTAAGGATGTATAGAAGAAAAAAAAAATGTTTAGGTTAAAAAGTGTTTTGCCCGATTTCGAGAATCGGATACGGAGAATGTTACGCAATACCAGTAAGGCCCCAGGTGCCCTACAATCGGGTACTCGGGCATTATTAATATGTTTCATAATATTGGCTCGCTTCGGAGTTTGATGACATATCTGATTTACCCTTTAGAGCGATGTTGCAGCGAATGTCGCACGTGTCCCCGATAAGGTATTACTCAAATTGCCCGGCAGCGTCGAGAACTCTCCGCCTCCGTGCGTCCCCTTCGCTGTTCGAGAGCGTTGAATTCGACGCTTCGAGATTCCGATCTTCGGAACGAAAGCTAAAATCGTTTAATCATTTCTTCACTCTGCAGACACAAGCGTGCCCCTCCCACATATCTTAAAAAAATTTCTTAAAAAAAAGACTTAAAAAAATTTGCCAAATTGTCAAGAAACTAAAATGTGATTTTGGTGAAGGGGAGAGGTTTGTCAACTGCGCGAACATTTACTGTCTCGGTAATATTTTCAGAACCATCTCGAATCGCAGGATAGCCTCAGGAATAAAATATTCCGCAAAAAACAACAAGAATGAAAAAAAAAGTCGGGTTTCGAAGAAAACGATCAAGACCACCGAGAGAGCAAGACTCCGAGAGTGTATGTATATAAATACATGTGTAAGTAGCCACGTGCAAAGAGAGCCTCGGGGCTGAGAGTGCGGAGAGGTGTCGAGGGGCAAATTCGAAATCCCTTGACCCAGTATATCGCTGTTGAGACCGGCCGCTCCGCGTACCTTTACGCCGTTCGGGCTTGCGATCGTGTGTGATCCGACGATCCACACTCGACGCCGACACTACACTTGCCATTTTTCTTTTTTTTTTTCTTTTCACGACGACGGGAAGTGTCCTTCGAGCTGCGGATCCGGTGCAGAAATCCCCAATGTAACAAACATTGCGTCGAAACGACTAATATCTCGAACGCAGCTGTTTCGCAGCTTCTCGCCATTTTTACAAGCGGTAAGGAGAGGCCGTCGAAAAAAACGTTTGCCGAAGGAGAATAACAATTTTATGATTACGATATTTTTTTTTTCGCGGATGATAAAATCGCCCTTGAAAGACCGTACACGGAGCTCTGGTGGAGCCCGCTTCCAGAATTAACCTAAAAAAGAATTACTTTTGGCAAAGTGGCGCGAAGGCAGAGACGTCGAAGAGATCGTGGAAGATCGTCTCACCCTCGACGAACCGGACTTCCGGTAGCCATTTTCTTTTTTTCATCCAAATTTCCTATCGGGAGGATGCGATTGTGTTATTGTTTCTTTCTTTTTTACGTTGCACACCACTATCGTATATTTATATTTATTTATATATACAAAGGTATATACGATCGTTGGACTTTTGACTGCTATGTTTAGTTTTTTTTTTTTTTTTTTTTTTCAGTCGTAATCATCATTCATCATCGTCGATCGTCATCCTCTTCGATAATAGTATCGAATTTACTATACTATGTGTAGTAACTATAGCGTATCTGCAGCTACAATTATACATAATTATGATAATAATAATAATAATAATAATAATAATAATAATAATATAATGGTACCTATATATGTATTAATGCTATACAGAGTATGATAATACGTCGCGCGGACATTTATTGCCGAACTCTCGAAACCATTGGTTTTTTTTTTGTTTTCTTCATTTTATTTAACACTTTGGTGCGTCGTGTAATATTTAAAGCAGTTTGCTTTGCTTGCTCTCATCTTTAATTTTTTTGTTGTCATTGGGTCAATTCGCGATTGCGAGGCCGCAGGTGACACTGAGATTTAACGCGATAGCGACGGGATAGAGCGTGATATTTCGAACACGAAATTACGTGTCGTATGATGAGAGCGTGTCCTCAGAGAAGGGAATTTTTTTTTTTCTTATTTTTAATTTTTTTTTTTCCTCAATTGTCTGAGACAGTTTGAATTGTTTACTCTTTCTTTACGCGACAAAGTGACTTGATGATTTTTTTTCTACTCTTGATTCATTCTTTCTTCGATACACATGCCTAGGGATTTTTTTTTTTCTTTTTTTTAAAAGTATTTATGGTAACTTTAGGTTTCTTTAACACGCCAATGACAATAACTATATATATACTATATATATGTATGAAATCTATGACATTAGTGACGGAAAGCACATTTTTATAGCGTGCGATGGATTCAACGGGCAACTGCGCATGCGCGTTAGCTACTGGCGCGTGCGACTGCGCAAACTCCAGGGCGGGTAAGTTTTATCGTACTTTTCGTTTCTTCGTTTTATTTTTGTTTGTTTTTCATAGCCACTGGGTAACTAATTTTTTTCGCACATCGCTGGATATACCTCCAGTTTTCTTTGTTTTTTTTTTTTTCTCCTCATTATATAGGTCACATATGCGATATTAAATATATCATTTATACGAATTCTGGTGAAGTTGTTTTACATGTTAGATTAGTACAGCTAGTTTATTTGTCTCTCGTAGGCATTCCCGAAGGCTTGCGGTATGAAATTACGAACATCGATTCTGCGATTATTCGTCCCGGTCATAATCGTCATCGTCGCTCTGATTTTTTTTTTTCATTTATCCTCTTTATTTTCATCTTTAATAGTTTCTGTATAACAGCGTATTTTTTTAAAATTATTTTATTTTTCTTAGTGGATTTCAGTCGGCACCGCGCATCACTTTTATCCTATACGACGATAACTATCATTTCCTATACTCGGATTAATAATGCGTATCGGGCCACTCCACACGAAACTCGAATTATCCACGAAACTCGACTAGTCTAATACGAATTTTTTTTTTCTCGTTCCATCTTTTTTTGCTTCTATAGCGTTTTAGATTCAGACTCGAATTAGGATTTCTATTTATTATCTTAGGGGGGAAAAAAAAATCTGTGTGGTCGGCAATAAATTCCAATAATATAAAATATAAGTTCGCACACAGTCGGTAACGAAAAACTGTAATCCACTTTTTTTTTTCTCCATCGGCCTTCAACTTTTCCCGGAATAATGTTATAAGCGTTTCCTCGAAAGGTCGAACATCTTTGAGAAAAATTGGATTACACTTTTTCGTTACCCACCGAGTCCGTTTCACATCGACTCGATAATAAATATTTATTTCTAACGATTGAGAGGTAACTCGATCGGAGCAATGGAATGGTAGTTGAATCCTGACTCGGCGTCCGAACTGGCTAAATAGTCTTTTTCTTCATTAAAAAAAAGAAAACTTTTTTTTTTTTTCGTTTCTCTATCATCGTCATTCGACTTGCTCCTACATTATCTCTGTACACACACACACGGGTAACAAGACACCTTTATCATCTTATCCTTTAAACTACTCTTTTATCGCAATCATTCTCGCGTCGCAAAGTTTTTTTTTTTTTTTTTCTAACATTTATCTCTACTGTACGTCCCTGGGATTTTGAATGTGTCCTCGTCACTTTCTATATGTCTCTTCATTCTTTTTTTTTATTTTTTCTATCTCGGACTCCGAGTGAATAAACAACGTCGAGTGTGATGTGTGAATTCGGTCTGTCTCTCCTCAATTCTCCACGTATTAATTCAATCATATTTCTTCTTTGTGATTTTAATATGTTTTTTTATATCCTAGAGATATTTTATACTGACGTTACCGGTAATCTTAGTAGTACCATTAATATGTATGAAGTTTGTTTCGTTATTTTTATTTCTTCAATTTTTTTAAAATTTATTTATTAATTTTACTTATAACTCATTAACGCATAAGGGTTTTTTTTTTGTGTTTAGTGGAACGCAGTTCTCGCACGATAACTGAGGGTAAAGACGATATAGTTCGATAGACAGTGGTAGACACTGTGCGTACGAATTTTAGCCCAAATCGAACCGATCACTTTTTTAGTAATTTAATAATCGACATTATTACGAATTACGAATTAAATGATGAACTTTGTAACGAAATTCTTAACGAAGTTCTTTATGTATTTCACTACGAACTTCACTATGAATTTCTTTTTGTTTGTTCATACAAATCTATCGATTAACGCTGCGTTCTGGCTGGCGAACAATCACTGACACGATTTAAAAAATAAAAATTAAAAACATAAATTCAATTTTGGTCACCATATAAAATAAACGGTACTTCGCCATAGCTCTCCAATATCGTATCGCGTAAGCGTAATTGACGCCAATCCTGCAGGCCAGCCAAAACGAGCCTCGAGCCTCGCAAACAAAAATTGAACTCCTACATGCGCTAGACGAATCTCACGAACAATATCGAAACACAATTTTTTTTTTTTTCTTTAGGAATATATACAGGTATTTTTTATATTTATTTTTTACTTTTCGGTTTTTTCGTTAACCGGTCGTAGAACCCGTTTTTTTTTATTTATATTTAATTCTCGAAACATCGATTATTATCGCTATTATGGTGTGGTAAACGATGAAGGGTACATTGAAGGAAAAAATTAACAGGCGAAAATCGAACGGGGTACACGATATATACAGCTTGCCTCTCACCCGCTTAATTACCCTCGATTCGAGACCTCGTTGTATTTTTTTTTAAATAACGAACATCGACGATTGAAATACGAAAAAGGGGCAATAATGTCAACGGTACGACAAAAATTACGAGATAAATTGAGGGATCGAATATAAAATGACTTGGAAAAAAAAGACAAAAAAAAAATGATGATATATACATCAAGATTAAATAGGCAACGAGTAAACACCGAGTTCGCTTATACGCGACCAATCCCTCAACAATAAAAAAAATATATATGTAAAAAAAAAAAAAAATTCCGATTTGCCCTTGAGGGATTCGTCGACGATCGCGAAAAATCTGAACACCATAATTCTTTGGAAAAAAACAATTGTGTACTACGCTCAGGACTGACGAAGCTTCGTATATATATATATATGTTAATATTAATATCATTAACATTAATATATATAATGTAATATAATATAATTATTAATATTAATATTATTTGAATTTGAACAGAGACGGGTTTGATCGGAGGACGACCTTTCGTCGAGGAATCGCGACTGGTAGTTTCGTCAGTCGGCGTTCTGTACCGACTGTTAGAATTATTTTCTAAACGAAAAAAAAAGAACATGAAAAAAAAAACGGAAATTGGACATTTCTGATCCGCAACGTTGTCGATAATTCGTAATTAATAATCAATAGCTTAAATAATCGATCGGTAATCTTAACAACTAATCTCAATTAATCACACGTTACGCAGTCATGATATGACGCTCACGTTCACTCGCACCCAATCATCATCCTCGCAGCTTAATTACTCGTCGTTTACAGTAATATGTATATATATTTTTTTCCTTAAAGGTTAATCAAACGTTTATGCGTTTCCATTGTTTCTGCCTTTCTTTTTTGTTCTTCGCTTTACCTCACACGTAGCTTCGACTCGAATGCAAATATCTCTTTTCAATTTGTATGTTGTGTGTGTTGATTTCACGTGTTTCAGAGAATCCATTGATTTCCGGCAAAAACAATAAAATTTATTTTTTCTTTCACAAAAATCGGATAAAAAATCCTCGACGATATTCAGTTCGCAAGTCTCCCGATTGTGAAAAAAAAAAATCACCAACTCCGAGTAATAAAAAATCCCAGAAGAATTTCAAATTTTTTTCAATACTATGTTTTTTTAATATTTTCTATTTATCAAAAAATCAAACCCCTCCTACAATTTTTAATATTGAGACCCGGTAATTTTTCACGTCATCGGAACACCGTTACGAACGATCAGTAGCGTGACATTTTTTTTTCCCCAACAAAAAAAAAAAAATCGTACGTTTTATTGCCTGAAATCGTCGAGCTCTCCTCAGAGGATATAGTCTCGGTCTCGAGTTTTTAAAATGTATTCTTTAGCTTTAGGAAGGCATATGAGGATAAGATATTCGTTATTATTTATGCACGATCTTGATCGGTAGCGGGGCTGTGCCGACTGCTCGTCTCGTTCGCCACCTTTACAATAATCGTTATTTATCATTGCTATGAAATACTGTGATGTGTCTGTGTGTCTGTCCGTGTGTGTTCGTATGTGAGAAGGCAGAAGTGCGAAGACCTCGCCGCCACTCGCGCAAGCCGTCAACAGTCAATTAATTAATTAATTAATCAATTAATCGGTCAACCGATCGATAACTAAAAAAAAAAATTAGTGAATCGACTAACTCGACTCGATGACTTAGCCGATCAATAAAATACCCGCGCCCGGGTACAAAGGCTTACGCAGTATTTTTTCGAAATTTTATTCACGTTTATTCGATTCTCATTGTTTCTGCTTTTCGTCTGTATTTTTTTTTTTTTTTTTTCGTTATCTTTTCACCCTCAAAACTTGCCAGTCTTTTCGTGCTTGCTGAGCTCCAGCGCCATAGCGAGCTCGGCCTCCTCCTGTTCCTTTATCCTGCGGCGTTCCTCCTCGGCCTTGAGGCTCTGCTGGGACGCCCAGGCGAGCTGCTGTTCCTCGATCATCGTAAGACTACCGACCGGCGCGATGTTGTTGCCGTTCTTCCACGCCCCGTTCCCGCCGCTCTTGCTCTTACGCTCGCCCAAGTTCAGTTTCTGCCTGAACGCGAGCGCCCGCTCGAGGCTCAATTTTTTACCGCTCCTCTCGGGATTTATCGAGAACGCCGCGTCGTAGTTCACCGCCCTCGTAGTCTTCTCCGCGAATGTGTCCGGAAAGTCGAGCTCCTGGAATTTAACGTTGCTGTTCGCGTCGCCGAAGGCGTTGGATCCGTCGCCGGTCACGGTTTCGAGCTTGCGATTTTTCTCCGATTTTTTCAACATCGGGAAAGTCTTTGAGAAATCGGACTCGAAGCCGCCACGGGCGAACGAGTCGTTGTCGTCGGCGTTCCGGTGACTCGTCTCGAGACCGAACGGGTCCAATTGCTTTCCGGCATTGTTAGCGTTCCTCGTGTCGTCCGATGTTGGCTCGTCGGCGAAAGGATCGGCGATGTCGAAGGGATCCTCGTAGCGGTAATCCCTGAAGGGGTCCTCGGTGAAGTCCGGCAGCTTTGATGTCGGCGTTGGGGTCGACGATGGAGCGACCCGCGGTCTGCTGGTGACCGGCCTCGGCGGCACCGATGCTGATCGGCTGCTCGGTATCAGTTCCGGCTGAAGCATGGGTTTGTGTTTTTTGTTTTTTTTTTTTTTGTTTTTGTGGATTTTTTTTGGTTTTTTTTGGTTTTTTTTTTTTTTGGTCACTCGATCGAGTTTTTGTATTCGATGGCTTTTTACTGAAATGTGAAGAAGAAGAGGTTGTGCGCGCGGATCGCGCTGCGTTATCGTCTGCGGTCCATCGGTCCTCCAACCTGCACACTTTTTTTTTATCATCGCATTCCTACTACGCTACGTAAGGAAATAATAAAAGAAAGAAAAAAACAAACAACGAAATATGGCTTACGGAATAAATTAAAGGGAAATCATAAAAATTAGAATTGGCGAATTACTGTGTGACGACGATTTGTGATGGCAATGATACGGAAGATATCAGAGTGCCTCGACTGCATGCTCCGGGATTGCACGGGGTTTTTTTTTTGTCGGTGGATTAACTGAAAAAAAATTATCTCTGCCATCTACCTAAACGTGAAACGAAAATTATACGCTCGTAAATTAATACACTTGTATGGGGGAGGGGGAAAGAGGTGATTTTTTTTACAGGCAATTCGATGGAGGAGGAAACGGGAAACATTCCGGATAGACGCTGAGTTTTGTTGCACTGTGAAAAAGGTTTTTGTATTTAACAAACATCTCTTGTCCAAGGAAGATCCACAATTTTTCTTTCTTGTTGATTTCATCATTTTTTTTTTGTCAACGAAACAGATTATCTAAATATATTTTTTTAAATGTTCAATTTGTAAAAAAGCAAGAGCTTGTTTCATTTTTTTTTCTAGGTAACAAAAAATTGGATCGACAGACGCCCACGATTGATTATTTCGTATCGACTTTTTTATCACAAGAAAATAATTTTTTTTTGTAATAAAAAACAATTGGAAAATTAATTTTCAAGCAATTGTGGACAGTGCAAAAACCTTTTTTTATCGTGTCAAAATTAGGAACGGGAGACTGCGCGAGACGTTGAAGCGCCATGTTCTCGTGAGCGGAAAACAAAACGATATGAAAAAGATATTAAAACATGAAATACAGGCAACAATTGAGTAATAAAATGTAAGCCAAATAAATAAATTTTTGAAATAAATAAAATAAATAACTAACGTGAATAATGAACTTTCATGAATTTCGGTAAGTACCTTGGAGTCGAAGTTAGCGAAATCAGCGAAGCCAGTAGTGGTGTTACTGGATGCGAACGCGTTACCGTTCGCGTTGTCGATCGTCGGTTGCTGAGCGGCAAACGGATCGGAATTCGCGTTCGCGAATGGATCGGGCGTCGGCGAGGGTGTCGGAGGAGCTGGTGCGGCGCGCAGTGGCCCGCCGGGGCCTCCCGGTGCGCTCGCGGGTCTCGGAGGCGCCGGCCGGGGCGGCGGCTGTTTCGCCTTCTTCGGCGGCAGCGCCGGACTCGGACTTTCCGCCCGAGTCGGAGCGTGAAGATTCGCGAATGGGTCCTCGCCGAAGGGGTCCTTCGTTGCCTGCTTGACAAATTAAAAAAATATATATATTACATACATCTTTCGGAAATAAATAAATAAATTCGCCCAACGAGAAGTTTTGATTAAAATATTTAAAAGAAAAATCAACATTTTCACACATATATCAAACAGATTATCGGTGGTGGAGAATAACGGACCTTAACATTTTTTAATACCATACTTGTGCCGAACACGTAGAATTCAGATCGTGCCAAAACTTAGACGAACGCCGACAACTTTTGTACAAATCTATTCTACAAGCGGTGAAAACTGTTCGACCCTCCAAATCCGTTGAACGATAATATTTAACTTCATTTAATAATTCAATTTAATTTAATTAATTTAATGATTTGACACTCAATTTTTGTTCGATACTCAATTCGTCGAGAGACGAGTGACCGGATTTTGGAGAGTTGAATTATCAAGAGGGAGCCCCACTTGCTTTGAAAATCAAAAATAGAAAACTCAAGCTATCGCTTCTAGTTTCGTTTTTTTTTTAATTTTCATTTTGCAAGGTCGCAGGATTTCCTCTTAAAAAAACAGAAATATAATCGAAAAATAAAGGATGTTGTGCATGGGTCTACGAACCGGTGTTCCATCCAGGTTGGGCTTTCCCTCCCTCCTCTTTCCGTCACCGAACGGATCGAACGGATCCTGTTTTGTCGCTGCGAATGGATCGCTCGCGAAACCGCCGCCAACGACACCCGACTGCTATGTCCACGGCATTAACCGGGTCCACGAATGAAATGATCAATGAACGACTGCTACGCCACTACGCAATTACGACAAAAAAAAAAAAAAAACGAATGTCCTAATTAAATGAACTCACGGCGATCGGTGGTTGAGCGTCGAACGCGCTGGCGAACGGATCACCCTCGGCCGACGAGCCGAACGCGTCTTTCGCTTTGCTCGACGCGAAAGGGTCTTCCTGAGCGCCGAAGGCTTGATTCATGGAGGTGCCGTTCGAGAACGAATCGCGATCCGCGACGCCGTTAATTTTCGCCGAATTTCGTTCTTCCTCGCTGCTGGAAAAAAAGGTTTAAAATAAATAACAATAATACATTTTTAAGAATCAATTTTAAAACCGATTTTTAAAATCAACTTTAAAAACCGATTTTAAAAATCAACTTTAAAAACCGATTTTAAAAATCAACTGTAAAAACCGATTTTAAAAATCAACTTTAAAAACCGATTTTAAAAATCAACTTTAAAAACCGATTTTAAAAATCAACTTTAAAAACCGATTTTAAAAATCAACTTTAAAAACCGATTTTAAAAATCAACTTTAAAAACCGATTTTAAAAATCAACTTTAAAAACCGATTTTAAAAATCAACTTTAAAAACAGATTTTAAAAATCAACTTTAAAAACCGATTTTAAAAATCAATTTTAAAAATCAATTTCTTTACAAAACTATTTTAACTATTATAATAGAAAATGCTGGCACATAAGGCAAACTCACACGAGGTCGTCGATTTCAGGATTGAAATGGAGACTCGTTTCGGGGACGAGGCTCGGATCGCCGGCGGCGAGTGCCGAGTCGTAGATCGCGATAGCGTCGGTCATCTGTCTTTGCTGCTCTTCCAAGTGCGTTATCTTCGCTTTCGCCTGGCTAATCTGCAACTGGGTGTTCTGCAGATTTTTCGTGAGCTCGTTGAGCTGCTCCCTGCTCTTGTTCTGTTGCTGCTCCAGCTGTTGTTCCTCCTGGCGGAGACCCTCGAGTTCTTGCTTTTTGGAATTAAGCTCCTCTTCTTGGGTGCGCAGAACAGATTCTTGTTCCTCCGCTTGCTGACGCAGCTTATCGACCTTCGGGCACAATCGACGATCGTTAAATGAACAAATTACAAGTCGGGCGTTCCGTCGAAAGATCATTACACGCCATCGCTCATAATAGTAATAGTATGAAAAATAGAAATGCTATGAAATATTAATACTGTGAAATAGTTATACCATTTAATGGTAATAGCGTGAAATAATAATACTATGTAATAGTAATAGCGTGAAATAATAATACTATGAAATAATAATACTGTGAAATAGTTATACCATGTAATGGTAATAGTGTGAAATAATAATACTATGTAATAGTAATAGCGTGAAATAATAATACTATGAAATAATAATACTATGAAATAATAATACTATGAAATAATAATACTATGAAATAATAATACTATGAAATAATAATACTATGAAATAATAATACTATGAAATAATAATACTATGAAATAATAATACTATGAAATAATAATACTGTGAAACAGTAATACCGTGAAATAGTAATGGTATGATATAGTAATTGCTATGCAATAGTATTGTTGTTACATTAAAAGCGTTAGAAAAACGTGAATAGGCGTACAAATGCAAATGAATGAAAAGCGACTGTGTTGTTACGTATATCAATTGGATTAATTCGGCATCGAAATCATGCTCGGTAAAATGCTCAAAATTCCCGACCAGCGTTACCCATCTCAAAAACCGAATATTATTTTCGACACTTACTTTCTACAGGCGAAACGATAATACCCGGGGACAGATTTGTAAACGTAAAACGTAGAAAACGTGATAGACGAAGGAAAAAAAAAAAAAGAAGAGAATTGTAATATGATTGTTCATGATTTTTTGTATGTACCTTTTCCTGTTCCTCGCGCGTTTCCCGCTCGATCTCACTCAAGTCTTTATCTACCTCAGCTCTCTACAAGCCAAAACATACATGGGGGAAAAAAAAGAAAAAAAATAACAAACATTGTTAAATAACGAGTGCGAATGAATAAAAATGTGAATAAATTGAAAACAAAGAAATTTCGTCTATCGTAACATCGATTGATAGATAAATGAATTTGCCGTTCGAGAGAACGTTGACAATGAGACAAGGGAAGTTGCGTTCGATTTGGTGGAAAAAAAATGTACTGCGCAGTAAAATTAAACTAGCAGTATTACGCTGTCGAATTGCACGTATGTAAGCTTGAAAAAAAAAAAAAAAAAAAAAAAAAAAAAATGCTATATCCGTGCATGTATCCGTGCGCAAACTCGAGCAAATTTCCGGCCGACAAACGAATCGACGACGACGAGCGCGGCTACCTGAGCTTTGAGATCGTTGAGTCTCTTCTGCGCCTCGCCTCGCTGGTTCTCCAACTGCTTCAGCGTCGCGGCGAGCGTGTCGAGCTCGCTCTGGAGACTCTTTATCTCCCCGTTCTTGATCTTAATGTCAGCCTCCTTCTGGGCGATGTCCTGCTCCATCGCTCGCCTCTCGCGCGCCAGGTCCGCTATGTCCTTGCTTATCATGTCGAGCTCGGGATTCGAGTAACCCGTTATGTTATTGTTCTCCTACAAAAAAAAAAAAAAAAAAATTCGTGTTACAAGCGAAATTGAATCATTCCGTAATTCCTCGCTATGTACTATTATTTACAGAAAATATGTCACTTCCTGTTTGAAAATCTCATTTTACGACCAGAAGCAAATTTGTCGGGTCAAGAAAATTTTACTTCGGAAACCGCAAATTTGGCTTTCCGTATATGTACCGGAAATACGTCACTCACGGTTTGAAAATCTCATTTTCCGAACCGATGAAACCGTTCCCGATAAAAAAAAAATGAGATGTCCAAGTATTAACATTATCATTCTTATTATTCTTATTATTATTAAAATATTGAAAAATAATGTTCCTAATGAAGAACGAAATGAAAAATGGAATACTTCGGAAACAAAGTTGTCCTATAATTCGAAATTTTTCTCCGGATACATTTGATTCGAATAATCTGCCGAGTCGTGCGATTATCGGTCCACTGCGCTCAGAGCCGAACAAAATTGCGGTCGCTGAGCTTGGAATCGATAAACTTTCGTTTGTAACGATCCCGTGACTTCTCGAGTCCGCGACCGTCCGACTCGGGGCCGTAGAGCTCCGCGAATCTGAGAAGCCTCGATTCTTTCTGGAGCTTCTTCACGCTGCGATAGCTCTCGGCTCTTTGTTCGTCGAGGGCGCGGGCTCGTGGCGTATCGCGGATCACGAGGGCTCTCCCGACCCTCAAGCAGCTCGACAGGTCTTCAAAGTGATCGGCCGAGGATTCTCCAGGACGATTGTCTATCTTGCGGGAATCGTCGTCGGCTTGACTCATATTTTCTCGTTCAGAAAAAAAAAAAAAATTAAAATCCTCGACCTGTATATTTCTCGAATAATATTTTCGACTGGAGGAGAAGACAAGATAGGACTTTCGAACAATCGAAGGTAAATTCGTACAACTTCGCGCCAGAGTTTGCTTTTTTTTTTTTTTTTTTTTTGCGTAATCGTTGAATAAAAAATTGATAAATTGCAATGTTTCTCAGAGAGCTCTTGTGCGTTCTTGTCGCGATGGACGCGGCCGCGAGTCTCGGCTTGCCTCGAAAGCTTCAAAACAGATTCGGCTCGATGAAGAAGAAGATGAACAAGTTGATGAAAGGAAAACCAGGTTGTCAGCTCGCAGAGCCCAAACTCGATACTCTCACCAAAGATCGAACTATACCGAAAAAAAAGAAATATTCCCGAAATGAATTTAATTTTTTTTATTGTGCAATATTATTCGTTGAAATAAACTTGGACATTTTCGATCGAACATAGCTCGCTCGGTGCAATAAATTCATTTTTTAAAATAAATAAGCATTTATCCTCGTACTGAAGAATTACGATATGGCAAAAAATGTTTCATTGATTTAATAATTTAAAAAAAACTTAAATCGATGAAACTTTGAACTTTTTTTTTTTTGTTCTTGGAAGGAAATGAATTGTTTCTGGACATCGGCGAACTCGAGTTTCCGGGAGTGAATCAGACTCTGAGACAAGTTTATCGAGAACAGTGGCGAGAGTATTACGATTGTTTGAGGGAGAGACACGAAGAGGCAGGACCGGAGAAGACAACCTATCCCATTGCTCTTCTGGCCCTCGAGGGAACTTGCGTCACGTGAGGATTCACTTCTCTAAATATCGCTCGATCGAGCAAATTCCAAGGTCGAGCAAATTCCACGCATCGAGTAAATTCCTCGGATCGACCAAATTTCTCGGATCGAGCAAATTTCTCAGATCGACCAAATTTCTCAGATCGACCAAATTTCTCAGATCGACCAAATTTCTCGGATCGAGCAAATTTCTCAGATCGATAAAATTCCTCCGATCGATACAATTTCTCCGATCGATAAAATTCCTCCGATCGATAAAATTCCTCCGATCGATAAAATTCCTCCGATCGATAAAATTCCTCCGATCGATAAAATTCCTCCGATCGATAAAATTCCTCCGATCGATAAAATTCCTCCGATCGACAAAATTCCTCCGATCGATAAAATTCCTCCGATCGATAAAATTCCTCCGATCGATAAAATTCCTCCGATCGATAAAATTCCTCCGATCGATAAAATTCCTCTGATTGACCAGATTTCAAATGCGCAGATTGAAATGCAGGCTGTGCGTATCGCCGGCCGAGCTGCACACGAGTGAGTCGATCGAGTGGTTTTTCAACAGCAGCACGAACGCGAGCGTCGCCAACGTGCCGGTCGACAGCTCGGAGCATGTGCTCGTCACCCCGGACGAGAGGGACCTAAAGATGTACAGCATCCAGGTGCGATCGAGAACCCATCAGGAATCTCACCAGCCGGAAAGGATATTTTCTCTCTCTCGAATTTCTCAGCCTTCCAACAGCCTCGAATCCCCTTAATTCCCAGATGGAGGAGGCGGGTGTTTACTGGTGCCAGTTGGAGGACACAGCCTCAGCGCCCTACTATCTCCACGTGGCGAACGAGGAAACCGAGATCACCCGTCCGGTGCGTCCAGAGACCGCGCCGCGGGCGGCGAATCATCCTCTTCCCCCGGACGACCTCCAGGAGTTCGGTCTGAGGGTTTTCTCGTCGTGGAGCCCGTGGTCGCCGTGCTCGGCGTGTGACCGGGTCGGCCAGAAGATTCGGTACGGATACTGCACGATATCCTTGCTCGGCAGCGGCGCTCACAGGTTCAACGCCAACGAGAGCGCACCGCTTTCGAGGCACGGCGATCATTCAAGCCCGACGATCCGCCGTCGTCGCAGACAGGGTAAAGTAGAAGATCATAGAAATTCGTCCGAACTCCTTCGCGTCACCAGTCCGCGAGCCCGAAATCCGTTCATCCAAATTTATAGCACAAGCGCTATAAATCTACCTTTCTCAGTTATGAAACTGAAGAACGGCCGAGTAAGAGCCCGGCTGACCGGTAATGCAAGGTCTTCTCGATCACATCCCGGGTCGATCTGTGGAAGAGCGAAGAAAAATTAATTCGCGTTTTATCGAGAATTTTACGATCTCATTGCAGTTATAGAGGAGGAAACAACGACGACATTGGCAGAAACGACTACTCTCGTTTCGGAGGAAACGACGACGGAAGAGAGCCAAGACGATGAGATTAAAAAATCACCGGAGGAATTGAGAGAACTCGCGCTGAGCGTCTTACCGATATTTCGCAACAAGCTCCCATGCAGGTCGCCCCACACTCCGAGGGACTTGCAGAAGATCGGGCGGATCGGTGAAAGAAGAACGGAAATTATGACCGGATTTTGCAAGGTATCGTGCACAAAATTTTCTACGGAAACCGACAATTTAAATTTTTTTTTGTTTGGGTTTAATCGAAATTAATCGATTCAGATTAAATGCCCGCAGAACGTTGTCTTCGAGGTGCGGGACAAATCGGGCAAGGTGCTGGAGAGCGCGAACAACAGCGCTGGGATTTATTCGATGGTTCAGGGAATGCCCGAGCCTCGTCCCTCCGTCGAGCGAGTGACGATTTATCGCAGGCACCAGAAGAAAGCCGAGTTGAGATGCCCGGGGTAAAATTTTTCATACTTCCGTTCACGCTCCGATGACGATGGACCGTAAAAGATGAAAATAAATGTTTTTACAGAAATTTGAACACGGACGTTCCGGTGATCTGGCAGATAGGCACGAAGATGTTATCACCGTCTGTTATAGACCGCGAATCCGACGGTAGGATCACGATAGATTCTCGTCAGCAGATAGTTATTAAAAAATTGCGCTTCGCCGATTCGAGTATATACAGCTGCTGGCAGCGTGGGGAGCTCGCTGGAACGATAAGGCTGGAGGTGACCTACGAGGTCGAGCTCAAGGTCGATCACAGGGTATTCATGATCGGCGCCATAGCGATCGTCGGCGTCATGCTCACGGTTTTCTGGCGGGCCTTCAAAGGCCGCAAACGCTTCACGATGCACTGAACCTTCTTTTTTCAAACCTAAAAAAATTATCCTAAATTCTTTTAAAAAATTATCCTGAATACGTAAAAGAAATTATTCCGAATGCGTAAAAAAAAAAAAAAATATTCCGAAGACTTAAAAAGATATTCGATCGAACTTCGGCGATATTGGCTCGTTACTCACAACAACGGTATCGGACATTTTCCTGAGCGAGGGCGGCATCATCTCCGGCGAGAGGCTCGTCGGCGGATCGATGCCGCACATTTTTCGCTTTATGAGCCACATGGAGAGAGCGAATTGCTCCTTGTTGAGTTTTCCGCTCTGGCAGAGATCGCACAGGCCCCTGTTGGATAAAAATGATCGTCGTCAAAAGTTCCTGGCTTCGTTTAATCGAGAAATTCGAAAAGACGGGAGTGAACTCGAAGCCGCACCAGATGTGAGCGAGGACGCCCTGAGGAAGTCCGCTCTGTAGGAAAACGTCCTTGATCTCCGAGCCGGAGACGAATCCGTCCATGTCCATGTCCGCTTGGAGGAACAGTTTGTCGGCCTCCGATTGATCCTCCGCGGTGACGACCCACTGCGGCGCTGCCGGAGCTACCTGAAAGTTGAAGGAATAACGTTATTTTTCTCGTCGGTGATGAGGATAAAAAAAAAATTGTCTGCATATCGAGGGAGTACCTTGACCGGTTCGAGACCCACGAGACTGTTAACCGCGCTCGTCGCGTTCGGCAACGGCGGTATCGGCGGCGGAGCCGCCATCGTCGGGATCTGAGCCGGCATCGTTGGGATCGGAGCTGCCATCACCGGTATCTGCGCCGCGGGCGATTTTCCTACGATCGGCGGCGCCGGTTTTCTCTTGCCGGGCGGCATCAATTCCGGGGGAAGGACGCTCGGTATCGCGTACTTTTCCAAGGCTTTGTAGACCAGGTGCATCGCCTGTTGACCGAAACGTATAATATTAATATTATAATAAATAATAAAAAAATAGCAATTAATTGATTCACACAACAATAAATAATATATATTAGCATCGTTACTAATACCATAATTACGACGAGTTACTGTTAATTATTATATTACACAGCATTTATTCATTAATATTAAATAGCTTGTATAGGGGCGGGGTCGGATTACTGCCCTGGCAGATCCTGCGACCATCAAAACCGCCGAGAAAACGACCAGTCGTTTTCGGACAAAAATACGTCCGGTAATACGACTGTTAAAACGACTTCATCCGCGTCAGAGAGCTTTCATTCAGGACGTTTTACGTTTCATGACTAGACGAACAACGACTGTTCAAAAAACCTTTCAGTCCGGTTGTCGTTAATGCGGTCGTTTCTTCGGTCGAAAAAAAAAAAAAAACGACCGGACTGAAAGGTATTTTGAACAATCGTTTTCGGGGTAGTTCATTCGAGCATTAATTGTAAAACCACCTGACTGAAAGCCCTCCCTGGCTAGCTGCTCGTATGCGGCCGGTACGGACAATAAAGTCGTTTTGATAGTCGTTTTCGCGGACGTATTTTTGTCCGAAAACGACCGGTCGTTTACTCGGTCGCTTTGAAGGTAGTTTGGTGGTGGTTTTTCAAGTCGCAGAACTTACCAGGGTGGTATAGTTATAGTTTGAGTATTATCATTAGTGTAGGATTATCGTTCTATACTATACTAAATAGGATTTGTAGAAGCCAAGGGTTTATACATGCGACTAGATATCAAGGTGTTGAAACAAGTGGAAGAGAATGGCATGCGGTAAATTTGCTTTTGTTAAAGTTTAGGGGGTGAAAATCACCCTTAAGGACCAAAAGATCCCAATTTTTTTGTATATCGTCTGGGATGGTTTTCCACCTCGTACATGAGTTCTAGGGTTAATGAACTCACAACGACGAACTCGTGCCGATCGAGCATCCCGTCCTTGTCCATGTCGGCGAGGTCCCAAATAACGCCGAGGGTATCGACGGGCAGCTTGCTGTTCATCAGAACGCCCTTGACTTTGTTGCCCGGTATGTAACCGTTGGCCGGCTGGAGGCTGTCGAAGATCTGATCGTATTTAGCCCTCTCGTTCGGCTTTATCGACCAATCCTCGTTGGTCACGGTCGTGATAACTGGCGACGGCGCGACGACTGGCGGTCTCGGCTTTATCTTCGGCAATTCGCCCTGCGAACGAGAAAACAGAATTAAGTTTTCACGAAAAAAATTTTTACATTATTAAACTATTTTTTTTTTTTATATATATTTTTTTAAATCGCTCCGCAGATAGCGGCGAGTTGGAATCTCGTTAGGATAATCGTCAATGGCGTTTACCATTTTGGGTGGCGCTATGTCCTGACTGAGATTAGCGATATTCAGTTCACGACCGGATTGCGCGAAGGCACATAGTTTAAGCGCTACGAACATGCCCGATTTGTCGAGCGAGCCGCGTGACTGGGGATCCGCCATGTCCCATATTTTGCTGAGGATGACGTCGCTGAGCTGGGACTTCTTGAGAAATCGGGCGGCTTCCATCGCCCCGATACGACCGTATCCATGGGGATCGACCTAGAAATTGCAAAACCAAAAATTAGAAAAAATTCAAAAATCTGGAATTTCGAGAATAAAGATATTAATTTTTTTTTTTTTTTTTTTTTTTTTTTCCTTATCCCTCAGTCCTGATAATGCGAGAGGCGTTTCGCTATCAGCTGCTCACCTGATTGTAGTAAGCTTCGTAAATAGCGACATGGCTTCCAGCCACCTGTAAACACAAATTTATTACCTTTTAGAAAGAAAAAAAATTACTTTATCTTTATGGCTATTCAACTGGCTTTTTGGCCATAAATAATCATAATAATTCTGATGATTTTTTAGTGGATGCACAAAAAATGATTAATTGGCTGCTTAAGGTTTTAAATACGATAAATAAATAACTGTAAATAAATAAATAAATATATATATATTTTTTTATTTTTTTAAAAGCATAAGTTCTGAACCAAAAAAGTAACTTGGTAAACGAACTTAACCATCTTTGTTGCGCTTTATAATAATGCAATAAAAGGGTAAAGTTGCAAAAAAAATATTAAAATTTTTTTGCGACGTCATGTCGGGGTTTCAATTATTAAAGTTCTAATCAGCGTCTTATCTCCGAACTATCCCGGAGCAACCAAGTACCAAATTGTTAATTTTCTTCGCAAACTCATTTCTCAAGTTCTCATACAAAATTGGCAGAAACCAAGAACCCTCCCATGGCAGTGCGTCAAAACCCTGCACAGCGCAACAGACGATTTCATCATCCCCAAAAAAAACTAAAAAAATACGATATTTTTCTTTTCCGTGATTAAAAAAAGTGGGCGTCGTTCGCCCAGTCATCGTCGAAAAAAAAAAAAAATTCATCGCGTACGATACAATTATAGTAATAACAAAGAAAAAAATTCGCCCCTCTCGTTAGATCGACGAAGTTTGAGGCTAAGTAGTTCAAAAATTGACGATACATTTCGCCCAATCCAATCATCGACGACCGTCCGCCCGTCGACTCAAATAAATTGCCTCTCCCTTAAAGGTGAGAAAAAATAAGAGAAAAAAAAAAGCGCATCCGAAAGATAATCCTAGTGTCTGTCAGAGTCGGAACAATCGTAGAGAAAAAAAGATCGTCTCCCTACCGATCGCACTTGGCAATCATGTCATCGGGCGAGAAAAAAAAAAATCCCAATTTCCAGACGCATCGACCGGTCCCGCGAGAGCGATTGTCCCGCACCCTCCGGAAACGATTGTTCGTCATTCGCCTCGAGATTATTATAGCATTGTAATGTCGAAAAAAAATTGCGATATACCTGCGTGGGTGACGGCAGGGCAGCCATACTTGCATGGAACACTGGCTTAACCAATCGGGCGGTCAATCGATAGCGCTAGTCGTTTGTAACGATTTCGGGCCGCATTTCTATTCGACGGGGAGGCACTGGCAGGAGCGGCTGTACGGTCGGACACTCGCGCGTTATCAACCGACCGGATGGTCCGATTAAACGGGCGGACGTTTGTCTCACCGAGAGACTTTCACGGCACGGATTATATATTCGCGAGAAAACACTCCCCTGTTTTTTCTTTTGTTCTTCCCTTAGTTAAAAACTGTACGAGGATAGACGAGCGTTTTGGAAGGACGTTGCGCGCTCGATGGGATTCACTCGGGAACGAATCAATGGAGACCTACTCTAATTCGCGGATGTACCGTTCATATGTATATGTATATATATGTTTATGCGAGTGTGTGTATTGTACAGTGGGCATGTAGAGGTGCGCACACGCGCCAGGCGTCGGCAGACAACTGCGCGCACGAAAGGAACCGACCCTCTGCCAAACTTTGTCGTAGCGGTGGTGGCGTCAAAAGCAGCTGCACCCTGTGGTCGAGAGCGTCGAGAGGACCAGACGCTGCGAAACGGCACGCGCGACTGTCGGGCGCGATCGCGACGCCGCGACACGGGGGCGCGTTTCGATGTCCGAGCTCGAAGCTGCTGCACCTTTTACGAGGTTACGTAAATAACGTTCGACTTTGTTGTCTCGCTGCGTGCTGGACGGACAGAGTCGCTGGAGCTGTTTTTTTTTTTTTTTTTTTCAACAGATGGTTTTGCGGTGGTAATCTTGGGCGACTTTGTAATGGCATTAAGGCGCGTCCGCATTTTCAGGCGGATACACGCTGCATCGGACGACCGACAGAGGTGCTTTCGATCGGGGGTTTTTCGTTAACGTGACTAAGCATGCGCATTGTCGTTCTGTGGTACGAATTCTTAGAAAAAAAACTACCGTGCGCATGCGCAGTAGTGTTGTAATGAAAAGCGCCGAATTGAAAGTACCTCCGAGGTGCTTTTTTCGACATGCTGTTATAATGATTCTGAGGTCATGATAACGAAGCTTAAAACGAACAATTCAGTCAGGACGGGTTACTAGATGATGAGTGCAGAACGTTTATCCGTCAGGCTTTATGTATCATTATTTTACTTTTTGACTCTAATATGCATCCGACTCCGAGGATGTCGGGTGGAAATTGCATTTAAGCACATATATCGTGTCTCTCATGCGGAAACGATTTGGGAGTCGGAGTGTGCTAGAAACTTTGCGTTGGGCGAGGTTGGTCATAATATAGGTTCCGCTTTCGGCGGGTGACAGACAGGTGCCCGAATGGACATCAAGTCCTATTGCCACGACAGCCCTGCACGAAAATCCCCAGCGCACTACAGCTCCCAATGCATTGGCTTCCAACAGGTTTAATGTCCGCCTAACTTGACTTTTAGTCTTTGAAATCCGCAAGCCGGCATATACCCTCGCGATTAAAGAAAAACATAATCCACTTTCTCGACGATAAGATATAATTCCGTCAACGAAACGTTTCAATCCTTACTCCCAGTGACGCGTCCAAGCTGAATACTATACAAATCGTTTAAAATATCTAGCGCAAGCCAATTGGAAAAAAGAAGTTTTTTTCACTTCACCTACGAACAGAACGAAACAAATGACCGACCCTGGGAAATACGAACCGTCGGCCATGCAGATACCGGCTTTTTCCAAAGGTACACTTATTCGTCGCACGATGTCGCTGGATGCTAACTCGGTCACGAAATTGATGCAGTAACTACTAGGAATGAGTCGCTGGATGCTTTACAGTATGTTTCAAAACTCGATGCATACCCCATTCGAAGCGTTATTGTCTTTTCTTACGAATTTGTACCATAACATGAATAATGTTATTGATTTTAAGCAACTAATAATGTTCTTAATATTAATAATTTTATTAATGAATAAAAATATATTTTTTTAAAGTCGTTCTAAAGACACCGAAAGATTCGACTTCGACGACACGCCTCCAAATTTTAGTACGTAGTTGTTGGTAGGTAAATATAATTTTGCTTAGATATTTTCGTATGTAAAATTTTTTATTACATCAACTATTTTTATTACATCATTTACAATAATTCCGAACATGTATTTTATAAAAATATTTTTTTATGAAGTTAAATGGTATAGGAAGACATTCGTTTTGTCATACTTACGAAACGATTTTTTTAAAAAGTCATCATGTAATAAAAAAAATAACTTAACATCTTATACGTCTAACTTGTCTAAAATTTTTTTACGTACGCGTATGACGTGCAAGTACACGTCATACGCGTAATTGCGTAATGGTATATTATATCATTCGGTGGGAAAATGGCGGTTTTACGCTCGCTTCACGTGCGAAGACCCCATTGTCACACCTTGTGGAATAAAATGTTGTACAATGCTCGTGCGAAAAACGTTTTGTGAACTCGTGTGATTGCAACACTCGCCTTCGGCTCGTGCTGCAAAGTCACGGTCGTCAGAAAAACTTTTTTCGTAAGTATGACAAAACGAATGTCTTCCTATACCATTTAACTTCATAAAAAAATATTTTTATAAAATACATGTTCGGAATTATTGTAAATGATGTAATAAAAATAGTTGATGTAATAAAAAATTTTACATACGAAAATATCTAAGCAAAATTATATTTACCTACCAACAACTACGTACTAAAATTTGGAGGCGTGTCGTCGAAGTCGAATCTTTCGGTGACTTTAGAACGACTTTAAAAAAATATATTGTTATTCATTAATAAAATTATTAATATTAAGAACATTATTAGTTGCTTAAAATCAATAACATTATTCATGTTACGGTACAAATTCGAAAGAAAAGACAATAACGCTTCGAATGGGGTATGCATCGAGTTTTGAAACATATTGTATAGCATCCAGCGACTCATTCCCAGTAGTTACTGCATCAATTTCGTGACCGCGTTAGCATCCAGCGACATCGTGCGACGAATAAGTGTACCTTTGGAAAAAGCCGGTATCTGCATGGCCGACGGTTCGTATTTCCCAGGGTCGGTAGTTTGTTTCGTTCTGTTCGTAGGTGAAGTGAAAAAAACTTATTTTTTCCAATTGGCTTGCGGTGGATATTTTAAACGACTTGTATAGTATTCAGCTTGGACGCGTCACTGGGAGTAAGGATTGAAACGTTTCTTTGACGGAATTATATCTTATCGTCGAGAAAGTGGATTATGTTTTTCTTTAATCGCGAGGGTATATGCCGGCTTGCGGATTTCAAAGACTAAAAGTCAAGTTAGGCGGACATTAAACCTGTTGGAAGCCAATGCATTGGGAGCTGTAGTGCGCTGGGGATTTTCGTGCAGGGCTGTCGTGGCAATAGGACTTGATGTCCATTCGGGCACCTGTCTGTCACCCCTTTCGGCCACGTATATGTTTACCTTACATCCGACTCACTCGAGGCGCGGTATTTGAAACAGCCAACGAGAACCTATCGTATCCCTCTCCCGTGAAAAATGACCATTTCTTATTGGCTGTATCAAACAACGCGCCTCGAGTGAGGTGGAGTCGTATCAGTGAACTGGAGAAAAAAAAAAATACTCGCTCATATTTTGGGGCAACCGTAGCGATATTTTGACCTGTAGTTTACCCATGATTTTTGGGAGATTTCGCTTGGCGAATCTGCCCGCAAATTGTACACGATGCACGGGAAATCGAATCCGTTGAGGGAAAAGAGATTTTCATGAAAATTCACGAAGACTAATTTTGGCGCGTTAATCGAAGCGATTCAATGCGATCCAAGTGTGTCGAGCACTCGTGAAGATAAGAGTCGAGCGGTGAAGCGGTACAAGTCGCCGCGCGTTCTTCGCCGATGCATGAGATCCTATTAGACGGACAATGTGTAAATATTCCAACTACCGGCCGACGAAGAGAAGCGACGGGAAAGGGGCTCGTAGCGGTGAGCCAACGTTATCACATCGGTTTGTTCAGATAATAAGTAGGTTGGAGTACTAAGGTCAATCGATGCTCTTCCAACGTGTAAATAAGCTGAGTTATTCACGGTACGAGCGCAACGCCCGACGGCGAGTGAGAGTTCGTCGATTCGATCGAGCAGGCATTTAGAAGTTCACAAAAACTGATCGTTATTTACTGTTTTCTTAATTCCTTATTTTTTTTCATTCGCTGCTCAAACTTTATATAGTAAGATATAAGTTTTTTTATAAAAAAAAAAAATCATTGAGTGATTGGATCGAATAATTGATAAGATGGATGTCGAATTTGAGCCGATAATCGAGCGAATAGAGAAAACCGTTAAAATATCGAAGAATCAAAAAATATCGCGTCCTTCGAGAGGCGATGAAGATATCGATTGGGGTCGACGAAGAAATGTTTTCATCAGTCCCCCGCCGAGAGGGTTGGAGAAAGAATACGGAGAAGTGTTCACCGACGAGGCTGTAGGATTCATGGTCGATATGGTGGTTCGATTCGAGAGCGAGATCGAGGAACTCTACGCCCGGCGGCTGCGAAGGAAGTCGGAACTTCGAAGCTCTACGAAGATGCCACGATTCTCAAAGTCGACTCGTACGCTCGACGAAAATTGGAAAGTCGCACCTGTTGGTATGTTAACAATATTTCGTTTATAATTTATAATTTATAATTTATAATTTATAATTTATAATTTATAATTTATAATTTATAATTTATAATTTATAATTTATAATTTATAATTTATAATTTATAATTTATAATTTATAATTTATAATTTATAATTTATAATTTATAATTTATAATTTATAATTTATAATTTATAATTTATAATTTATAATTTATCATTTACTTTAAACAGGCGAGAGACTACAAAATCGTCATCTGGATCTCGGTGACGTCAGTCCGGCCGACCTGGGGCACTTCAGCGCCGCGCTGAGATCGCCGGTTCAGGGTATCCAAGTGGACTTCGACGACGGTCACTGTCCGACCTGGAAGAATCAAATAACAGGATTGAACAACGTTGCTCTCGCGGTTCGTGATCTTCTGCCGGACGTGCCGAAGATTGCAGAAGCCCCCGTGCTGATGCTTCGACCCCGTGCATGGAACATGATTGAGAAAAACGTTACCATAAACGGCCGACGAGTTCCGGGCTCCGTTCACGATTTCGCACTCCTGATCTTTCACAACGGTCGGCGAATCTTCGACAAGACCGGAACCGGCTCCTCCTTCTACCTCTCCAAGGTCGAGGGTTCCGAGGAGGCGAGATTGTGGAACGATTTATTCGCGTGGACCGAGGAGCGACTTGGTCTCCCACACGGAAGCACCAAAGCCTGCGTCCTCGTCGAGAACATCCTATCGGCCTTCGAGATGGACGACATCCTCTGGGAGTTGAGAGAACACTCGCTTGGTCTCAACTGCGGAATCTGGGACTACGCGGCCTCGATAATCGGCAAATTCGGCGACCGCGTGGATTTCGTTCTTCCCGACCGAAGGAAGTACGTGAATGCCGGTCGAAGATTCCTCCGGAGTTACATGCGCCTAGTCGTGCAGGTTTGCCACAGGAGGGGAGCTCACGCGACCGGCGGCATGGCTGCGAATCTCCTGCCGAGCGACGAGACGACCGAGGACTATCGAAGAGTTCTCGAAACGGTCGCCGAGGCAAAATTAGCCGAGGTGAAGATCGGCCTGGACGGCTTCATGGTCTACGACCTGGGACTGGTTGAGGCGATGAACGAGCTCTGGCGCGAGCACGGCGGATCTCGGATCGACGCGAGCTACGACGTCGTCACGGAGGAAGATCTGCTGAGCTTGCCGAAAGGTGGCGTCACATCAGAGGGCCTCGCGCACAACATCCGCGTCGGAATCCTCTTCGTGTTTCACTGGCTGAAGGGCGAGGGACTGTTCGCCCACGAGGGCTTCATCGAGGACTCCGCGACCGCAGAGATATCGAGGTCGCAGGTCTGGCAGTGGATCAGACACGGCGCGAGGCTCGAGGACGAGGACGCGACGGTGACGAGGGACCTCGTGAAGAAGCGGGCGTGGAAAATCGCTTTCCGTCTGCTGCAGCTTCACGGAAGCGGCGCGCTCTCGAGGCGGACACTCCTGGTGGCGTTGGACGTGTTCCTGGAGCTCGTCAACAGAAGAGACCCTCCCGAATTCGTAACTACTCATCTCAACGACGATTACACCGTCGCCAAAATTCAATCGAATTTGTGAATAGGCTGGGATTTTTTATCGTTAACGAGTTTCCTGAAATTATCGGGTATCAAATTTATTATATATTTTTAAGGTCTCGTGCGATTGAATAAAGATTGTTTTTGTTAATGAAAGAGTTTATTGAGAGATTTTGAAATACCGATCACGTCCACTTCGAGGGGTCTTTCGCGTTCTCCTTGCTGTTGGCGATTCTCGAGCCGAACTGAAAGGCGCGTTTGGGGAAGCCCGCCGTTCTTCGGAGTCCGATGTCGCGAGCGACGAGTCGCAGGAGAAGCTTGTCGCCGAGGCCCGGTGGCATTTTTTCCACTGGGTAACACCTGCGAGAAACGGGGGAAATTTGTTAGCGGGTCTTGACGAAATAACGATTATTGTTGTCGCGGTCGGTAACGATGGTCGGGTTCTCTATTTTATTCGACGGCGTTGATTTTGTAAAATAAATAAAATAAATCAAACGATTTTTTACCGACTGAGTTACCTTTCCCACGCCTCGAGACCGCTCGCATACTCGACGAAATCATCGTCGAGATACGGCAGTCGCGATTGTCTTCCGTGATCGGAAACGACTCGATCGTCCCTGCCCAAATTTCTCTCCGAGATCCTCGCAAGTTCCGCGTCGAGTTCGCCCCCCAGGGCGGGCCATCCTCCGCGGCGGAGAGTCGTTCGGTGTCTCGTGTAACCGCCGAACAGCTCGTCGGCTCCCATGCCCAGCAAGAGAATCCTGCACGGAGACTCGTACTGTTCTCCCGTCGAGGAGAGAATTCCCGAGCCACGACTGGCGAACCACAGGGCGCACCCGAGACTGTCGTCGAGAATCGTCGTCAGAGGATAAACGAGATCTCGTATTCTCGTCGAGCGATATCTCATGAGCTCTTCCTGCGTAACGTTGCACTGTAATTCAAATATTTCGTTAAGATAAGCATTTAAATTATCGAGAATTGAGGCGACGTAAAAAGCTTTGTAGTCGGTAACAAAAACTGTAATTTTTTTTTAAAGACTACCAAGCTTCCAGGGAAACATTAAAAAAAATGGATACAGTTTTGCTTACCGACTGAAGTATTGCACATGCTATAAAAACCGAACTTCCGAAATTACAGCATATAGAATGGAATTTCGGAATTTCAAGATTCATTCTATACGCCATAAAAACCGAAATTCTGAAATGATTGCATGTTCAAATGGAATTTGATATGCAATAATTGCAATGGAATTTCGGGTTTTCAAAATCTATTTTTTATGGTATAAAAACCGAAATTCAGAAATTACAGTATATAGAATGGAAATCAATCGCGAAGGAGATTGAGTCACTTTCGCATCTCCTGGTTGAAAAAAATGTATGAGAAGAAAAAAAATGCAAACCTCGACAAAGTTCCATCTTCTCCAGGGCCGAATCTCCTGGAGCTCGGCGAGAGCTTGTCGGCCAGTTTTTCTATCGGGAACATCGAAATTCACAAACTCGTTTATCTCCCGTGATTTTTTCTCGGACGCATTCGGATCAGTTCTTCTCGCTTTTTCGAACGCCACATTTATGAGATCGATGCTCTCGTCCCTGCCGACGAATTCGTCGGCCAGAGCGGCTACAATCGTCGAGTCCAGGCCACCGGAGAACAGGATTCCCAGCTTGGCATGACCGCAGACGATCTCCTCGCCGCCGAGCATCGATCTCACGCAGTTTCTGCAGTAATTCGGCTTCTTCTCGACTCTCAGCTGTATCGATCTCTTCAGAAGTTTCAGTACGCGCTGCATTCGCGCGCGCACTTCCGGTCTGGCGGAAATGCTCTTCATGACATCCTCGAAGACTTCCGGTTTCGTGACAGTGAAGTTTTTCGTTTCAGGGCTGGAATCGAGTTTTTCGCGCTTCACAACTGAAGTCAGGATATCGTCGATGTACGCGATAGTTCCGACTTCCGGTTCGCCACGCGATCCACTTTTATCCCCTTCCTTTCCGATTGCATCGAAGACCACGATTTCTACGCCCAGCCGATATTGCAGATCTTCGACCGATTTGCGAAAAAGCAATTCCGATCTGGGCCAAGGATAGAGACCGACGGTCAAAGTCTCGAGATCGAAAACGAATATTCCGATCGCCGGAAGTTCGATGGCGCCTTCCAGATGTCTACAAGCCGACGACGAAAGGATGAGCGCTTTGCGGTTCGGACTTATTTTCAGAAGGAGGCTGTGTCTTCCGATCGGATCTCTCGCGAAATAAAGCGATCTTCGCTTCGCCTGGTAATAAACGACGCTGTACGGCCCTCGGATTCTATTCAGCGTTTCCGCAAAGTTATCGCTGTCTCGTAGAGCATCGAGGAGCGTACGAGTATCCGAGACATCCGTTCGGGCCTGTGGAAACGGAAATGATCAACTTTTGCACTGGTATTTTGATAATCCACGATCGTGTGATAATATAATTACTGGCAAGTTGTTGTGTTGCTGCCGCGCTCTCATTATGGACTATAGAATTCCGATTTATGAGTGTAAATGCCTGTTACCGGAAGTCCGTCACTTCCGGTTCGGATAACTCATTTTTTCGACCGGAAGTGACGTTATGCCGGAAATACGTCATTTTCGTTACGGAATTCTAATTTTTCAACCGAAAGTGACGTTATGTCGGAAATGCGTCACTTCCGGTCCGGAAATCTAATTTTTCGACCGGAAGTGACGCGTCTCCGGTAAATCTCTGGAAAACCAAATGTCCAGTTTGTAAATTCACACAACAACCTGCTAATATGATTATATTATTATATGATTATGCGATTATGTGATTAATCAACATGAGCTTTCTTATTATGTTGATGATTATGGGAGGGTGATGTTTTAAAATAGCCCTCGAAAAATGTTGCTCTCACCAAACATCCAGAGAATATGTCTCCATTCCACAGAAGAACGTTCCCGTCGGAATCCACGCAGGGTTGCTGGCACGGCTTTGCTCCCTGCATCCACAGAACACTGGCTGCAAAACGGGCTTTCCAATTATATTGCAACTGTTCCGTCCTCTCGGCCGAGGAATCTGGACCGCGACGATCTATGATGCATTTGCACCCGGCATACTGCAAATAGAAGACGAAAAAACATAATGTAACATAAGTAATTGAGAAATAGCGCGTTTCAATTCGTCATTATGACAAAAAACATTAAAAATGTAAGATAGTCGAATATGATGCTTCCGTTATGAAAATAATAGTAGCTATTCTATCCAGCAAAGAATCGTCGATGTTAACTTACGTCCGATATAATTTCATCCTCGTTTTCACAACTCTTCCATACAGAGCATAATATTCCGCACATTTTCCTCTGCCAGCTTTTAACCCACATTTCTTGGTTATGTCGGCCTCCATGTTTGTTTACTTCGTCGAACCGCGCCAATCGCCACAACCTATTTTTCATACCACGAACGGAGACCGCAACTTACAAGTACGATATCCAACGAAATCTCACAATATCGCCGAGACGAAAGAGGCAATTCTCAACGCTACCTGTACTTTATTGTAATATCAACATAGCATACAGCAAATTAATTCCCATATTAATCTAGAAACTCAATAATAATTTTAAAAAAATGATAGATCGATAATTCATATTTTCAAAGATTTACACAGTATACAAATAGATTTATTAATTTATATTTATATAAATAAATAATGTATTTATTTATTTATATTTAAATGAATAAACAATCTAGATTTTAAATACAATACTAGTAATAATAATAATAATATAACAACGAGA
The DNA here is from genome assembly GCA_958510785.1 of Exephanes ischioxanthus. Taxonomy (NCBI): domain Eukaryota; kingdom Metazoa; phylum Arthropoda; class Insecta; order Hymenoptera; family Ichneumonidae; genus Exephanes; species Exephanes ischioxanthus. Next base: position 18,467,421 of record OY294020.1, on the reverse strand, counting down.
ATATTAATAAAAGTATTACAACTATTCATCAGGCTCGTCCAAGTGAGCCAGCTTGAGCTGCTTGGATCTGTCGATCTTCACTGCGGGCCTGTTTTTCTTGATCCTCCTCTCAGCTTTCTGCCCCACGACGTATTCCGGCAGGATGATTTTGCTGTTGCGAAACACCGGCCTATCGTCTCTTTCCACGACCACCACCGGAGGTTCCTTTCCGTCCCCATTCTTCGTGGATTTTCTGAACTGCACACGAGTCGTGAATTTGCAGCTGACGGCGAGCAGGCCGCCTTCCGGCTTCGGCTCGTCCGTGTCCACGAGCTCGTCCCTCTCGTCCTCGCAGGTGTCCCGCTTCCGCCTCGCTCGCAGCTCCTTCAGGAACGAGAACGCCGCCTGGGCGTTGCTGCGTTCGGACATCTGCTCGCTGCGCACGTCCTCCAGACTGTACTTCACCCACTTGTGGGGATTCTTGTGGTGGTCCGGAATGATCTTGCGAACGGAGAGAGGCGCTGGACCTTCGGGACGCTTGAATATGCTCTCCTTGCCACGGTACTGCCGCGTCTCAGAACGTTTCAGTCCGGCTCGGGGGCGAGTCGGAGATCTCGCCGGTCCGCCTCTACGGTCGAGTGTCTCGAGCTCCATTTCGCTCGGGCACGAGTCGCGATCTTTCTTGCATTCCCGCGCGGCCTGAGACAAATGCTCGAAAATTTGCTTCTGGCGATTCGCGAAATCGTGCCCGCCGCCGTGAATTACGAAGTTCTCGGAATTGTCCGTTGAGGAAGGTGGACGCATCGTATCGACGATTGAATTTAGTTGTGAGCCGCTCGGCCTGGAAATCGGTAAAGGGAAATTATCGGATACTAGAGGGTTCGACGTATTTGCTTACGTACGGTGTTTTCGAGGTTGGGGCTGCTCGGTGTTTTTGTTTTGAGTCGATGGACGGACGGCGTTTATTGGCTGCGGCGACTCACGATCGTCCAGGCTCGGTGTTCCGTTTTTGCGGCAATTGGGATTAGACAATTGTTTATTGATTCGCAATGTCTTATCGATAAATGTTCTTGGCGGATAGTTTTGTTTTCTTTTTTTTCTTACAAAGGTTCGATCGGTTAAGTTTCGACTCGGAATCGCATTGAACTGAAAATAGCAGGGGAGCGACATCTGGCGGTGACTTTTGTCGGTCGGCTGGCAGATGGCGCTGAGCGGCACATCGGATTAAGGGGAAGTGAATATTACGCTCGGTATTGAAAACTGTAATGAACTTTTCTCAAGGGTGCTAATTTTTTTTTTTAAGATAAAAGCAAATTCGTTCTGAATACGCACGGTAATTTCGCATCCGGTCCGAATCTATTTTTTTCTCAAAAAAATTAACACCATTGAATAAAGTTATTTCACTTTCCCTTAAGGCAGTTCTTGCGAAAAAATGTTCACTTCGCATAAGTTTCAGATAGTTTACCGTAAAAAATTCCGGGATCAAGGCGAACGAGAGAGGGCGTCAAAGCAACGTGTACAATCTCACGATCGATTTATCTTTCAAATATAGTTTACAATTTGCGTATAGGTATTTTTTTTTCTTCGACAATTCATTTAGATGCACACATACACACAGTTAGTTGTCCCTCGGCGACTTGCACTACAGCATTTTGACTATAACTGCGGTGAGTATGATTATAAAGACTTTCATTTTTTACATAACAACAATTCGTACGATCGGCTGGCAAAACTATTCGCCGACTTCGGCTTCAATGTATTCCGCCGGACGCGAGTCGCGAAAAACAAAAGCAACGCCGATTTTTTTTTTCTACGAATAATATTAACTCTCTGCATCGTAAAATTATTTCGACAAAAATTGCACTATCGCGAAAAGAGGATCGGCACGCGATCGCACAGACACGATAATCGAGTGATCCGCGTCAACACTCCAGAATCTCAGAACATCGATAACGCAATCGAACAAATTCTTTAATATTCAACATCAAATTGTAACATATATTTTTCGTCTACCAACGTATTCGTACTAAAAACATAAACGTCTATTAAAATAATATTAACATATCGTATAATAGTAGTTATTAAAAGAGCTTTACGAATAAAGCTAGATCACATATGGCGCACATTTCCCTGTCGGTATCGAAGGTTCGCGAACGGTTGGCACGAATATCTCCCGTTTGATAATAAAGTCATCAAAGGGGAATAAAAAAAGACGTGGAAATTCATCATTCGTTCGCTTACGGCGACGTTAAATCGTCCGACCGGCGCTCAGTCGGTAACGAAAAACTGTAATCCATTTTTCTTAGTCGTCAAAATCTTCCTAATTGAATTACGGTTTTTCTGCTTACCGACTGAATCTCTCTTTCACACCGGCTAAAAAAATTCATTCGCAATAAAAAAAAAATATCATAGCGGCGTCATTTGGTAACAAAAGAGATATAGATCTTTAAATCCTTTCGTCTGGCGGGTTCTCGTGTCTATAATAATTTTTAAAAAATTGTAAAGAGCTGGACAGAGTCAGTCGGATTATAAATTATCTATCGAATAGAAGGAATCTATCTTATCGACGAGGTACGCCCGCGTTAATCGAAAACGCAAGCGAGAACTCTGACGATGCAGTCTCCTATGCGGGCGCAGGCTTTTTGTCCCTGATTCGCGCATTCTTTTCTGCGATTGCGCTTGTTGTCCTCGCGCTCCTTCTTACCCGGCTTCATTCCCGAATTCGTGCTGTCGGTGCTTCTCGTTCGATTCCTCGGAGTCGACGAGAGTCTGCTCGATATTCGGACCTGCCCATTTCAATAAATAAAATAAAATTTACAATTTTTTTTAACGATAATTCCTGCCTTACCGACCGTCGATAATAATTTTTATGAGCACCTGTTCGTTCGTCCGTCCGTGATCGTTGCCGAGAATCCGAGTCGAGATGACCGACAATTCTTCACCGGAGAGGATTCCACTGTGCATCGGTCCCTCGATGAACTCGCTGCTGGTCATCAGAAGATACCTGACACTGTACCAGACATCGTCCGGCAGGGCGGCCCTCTTGTTGCTCGCTGTGGGCTCGAGGCCGTGCCTCCGGCACTCCGAAGCCGCCCACTTATCCAGAGCGTTGAACAAAACTCCTTCGCTGAACAGACGCATGTCGTTCCTCGACGCGAGCTCGGCGACCTCGCTGGGGCTCAGCTCTTCGAAATTTTCCTGACGGAGAATCTCGTCGGGCGCTGCGTCGATGAGGGTGTGGCAAGCGAACAAGAGCCTCGAGCAGGCGACGGCTAAAAAAAAATGCGAGCTTTTTTCTTTGCAACCTTGGAGAATAAATAAATAAGTAGATAAAATTAATACGATTTGAAACGGACTAAGTCGGTAAGAAAAACTGTAATTCATGTTCGACGTTTCGGGCTGAATAATTTGCTTTTCCGGCGATGAGTTTAGCACGCTCGAAAATATTTAAAAAAATGGTTTGTACTTCTTGTTACCGACCGAGTAAATGTAAGATAGGCTTAAAAAAATTTTCGTTGATTTACCGATTTCACCCTCGTCATCGCCGGGCGCCGGTGGGGCGCTTGGCGTTCGAGGGGTTCGTCCACCGGACATTCGATCCGGTACGTAGAGGTGAAGACCGTGATAAACTCCGAGCACCGACGTGGCACTGAGATTCGCGATTATGTAATCTACCGCATTCCTCGCTAGTTCCGGGCAGAGTAACTGATGAGCCACGTCCAACGTGGACCTGGCTGTCGATACTGAGTAGAAATTCAATGGCTCGCCCCTCAGGTATCTGTGGAGTATCAACAAGCATATTAAGAAGGAATCAAATATTAAATATTAATATTCGATGGGTGGATTACCATTCGATTATTAATGAACATTATAATTGTAAAAAAAAAAACTATTTAACATTAACGGGTGGAATTTACTGTGTATTTAATAATAATAAATTGTAATAATCGCTGTTAATTTCGGACCGTTGGTCAGCGAGTTTGAAGCAGTTTTTCGGCGGCGAATTCTTGTCTTTGAATGACCTCTCCCTGAATAATCTACCAAAGGCAACGATCGGTGTGTTGATTAAGAATGTTTCGATTAAACGAAATCTATTTTATCTAGTTTTATATTAAGATGCGATCTGGTGATATTATACTAATTGTTAGAGATGCTTCCACTATTTATTGATTTACTGATTTATGTTTTATTGGTGTATGTAAGTAAAAGGGTTTATCGCGTAAACTAAATAAATAAAAGCGCCGAATTCTTGTCTTTGAATGACCTCTCCCTGAACAATCCACCAAAGGCAACGATCGGTGTGTTGATTGAGAATGTTTCGATTAAACGAAATTTATTTTATCTAGTTTTATATTAAGATGCGATCTGGTGATATTATACTAATTGTTAGAGATGCTTCCACTATTTATTGATTTACTGATTTATGTTTTATTGGTGTATGTAGGTAGAAGGGTTTATCGCGTAAACTGAATAGATAAATAAATAAATAAATAAATAAATAAATAAATAATAATTAAAACGTATAACTGTGGTAACGTCTTCGAGAGCGTCGAGGTGGATTCAAACTGGTGCTCTCAGCATTGGGAAGGTCATGATTGGACGATGTTATTTCCAGGGAGCTTGTGCGGTCGAAGGGAGGACGGGGCAGCGTACGAGATTGCGAGACGTCTTGGGGATCGACGCAGTTTGGCCTGAAGAGAACGGATAGAGCGGTGATCGAGAGAACGATCCAAAGATAGGCAAAGACGCCGAGGATTCCGACTACCATCGTCTGCCCGGTGACGCAGTCCATGCGCCGAATTTCATTCGTTCGAGTGACGTATAACCCTGACATGGTTTTTTTTTTTTTTTTTTTTTTTTTTTTTTAAAGATGTTCCCCTCGACAAGCTACGATCGCAAAAGCCGCGAGCTTAGAATCCGTTCTCAAAAAAAATAGCCCATCGTCATTCGACTCGAGCGGGTGAATATTCGGGACTAATTTTTATCTCGCGGTGTCCACAGTAACGCTGACGTTACTTTTGCGTCAAAATTAAAGTGACGCAAAGCTCACGTGACTATCGTATTTGTCCCAACGCCACTCAAACTCAGCGATACTTTCAGTTTTTCGTAAAAGTAACGTTGATGTTTTAATAAACCGCAATTTAACATTTTTAAGAATTTTTAGAAAAAACACGTCGAAATACGTGGCAGTTCATTTTTAAAAAAATAAAAAAAAATCGTCACAAAATTCCAAGGCTACCCCTTTCGAGTCCATTTTTTGCGTTTTTCAACGTCCTCAAACGGCACGATAAAACGCCTCCAAAACTCCGGGCAGGATCGAATCTTGTGTATTTTTTTCCGTACAACACGATGGGCACCTTGGAATTTCCCTAGCTCCATTGGGAGCCGATGAGAATCGCAAAAATCGACGTTTTTTCAAAAGTGGCTCAAAAAGTGAAAAATCGTTATTAAATCGATTTTTTTTTTTGTAAAAAACTATATTTCACGTATTTTTTCCCGCTGATCACGGATATAACAATTATTTTACTCCGCAATATTTTCCATTTTAATCCCGAAAATACAATTTTTCGTGTATAAAATCGAGATTTTCAATGGCTCACTGTACTTTAGGCCCAAGAATGCCAGCGGATTATACGTGGAAATACGTGCCAGACCCTATCTTTTAAATAAAATTTTTTAAATAACAATTAATTTTGTTTTTCATAAACTCGTCGCCTGAAAAATTAGATCGATCTCGACCCGCTCATAGCTCCCAGTTTTATCCAAAAAGAAATAAAAAAAAGAAAGTAAATCGGTAAAAAATATTGAGGTACATTGTAAACTCAACACGGAACAGTTATTTGTATGGCAAGGGCGTAAAAGGGATTTCTTGACGAGGGTGGCATTCACACGAGTCACAACTTGCTTTTCTGCGCCCATGCCATTCACACAATTTTTCCTAACAAATTCACGAAAATCATGCTATTCGTTTTTGGGAAGTGTGCGCAGAATAGTACTTTGCGATACTAGTACGGAAAAGCGATTTTTCGACGAAGGTTGTGAAGTTGGCTGCACGAGCCGGATCGAGAGTTACAACGGCACGAGGCGAAGCCGAGTGACGTTTGTAGCTCGAGAGGAGGCGAGTGCTGCCTACTTCCCAACCGCCGTCGGGAGACCGCTTTTTCGTACAAGTATCGCATACTACTTTTTGTGACAAGTGCACGAAAATTCCCGCTTTTCGTGCCTGCAAAGTGCGTTCCGAAAAATCACTACAGTGACAGATAAGTCAGCGCGAAAAGTAACTAGAGTGTTGAAAAAGTGTGCGCAAAAGTAACTAGAGTGTTGAAAAAGTGTGCGCGAAAAGTTACTAGAGTGCAAAAAAAGTGCGCGCAAAAGTAGCTAGAGTGTGAAAAAAGTGTGCGAAAAGGAACTAGCGTGTAAAAATAGTATCTACAGAATTTTTCGCGCATCCTCTGCTAGAAAGCGCCACTTTCGACACACTTTACAGGCATGAAAAGCGGGACTTTTCGTGCACGTATTGCAAAAAGGCACTTTTCTGCACTAGTGCGGGAAAAAAGAGCATATTGCATTGGTACGCATGCGCAGTATATTTCTCGCACGCTAAAGTGCCTTTCTGCGCACACTTCACAGGAACACGAAAAGCGTGATTTTACGTGCATGCGTTAGCAAAATATATATACATATAAAATAGCTTACTTGAGGAGATAATCGAAGCCCCTTTTGTCAACGTGCTCGAGGGGCACCGTAGGTGGAGGGTCGTTGGGCGGCGGTGCCAGGTCACCGAGAAGCAACGCCCGGAACCACTCGGACTTTTCGGCGAAGCGTTCGCGCTCGATACTGTATCTCCAAGTATCGCCCGGCGGGCCGACCTATTTTGTTATTATAGATTTTAGAATGACAAACCCGACTTTTTCCCAGCGGTGAATAAATTTTTTTTTTTTTTTTTTTCTTATCGAAAAAATCGCTATAGATATACCTCAAGTATGACGAAGTCCCGTGGATCGTTCTCGGGCATTCTGTCGTTCGCAACGATCAGCGGAGCTTGGCTCATCTCGTCGGTGCGCCTGTCGCGAAAATCCCTCGGCGCGCGACCAGGAATTCTCGATTTTCCTCGATTCCTCGAACGCTGATTGTCCCTCGAGCGCTCCGCCCGACGACCCTCGATTCTATCGCTGATCAGAGCACATGCCGACTGGCCGTTCCTATTGCCTGAAAAATTAACGTCCATTATTATTTTATTTGTCTGTTTATTCATCGGGAATAAACCCTTTACAAAAGATGTAATTTCAGTATTTTTTTTTTTTTTTTTTTTTTTTCGTAGACAAACAATGAAACGAACAATTCTATACACTGTAAAAAAAAATGTTCGAAAATCAATTAAGTATCGGAAGGTTTTTTACATAAACTGTTACTGAAATTTCGAACACATTTGCGTTGAAATTTGACAGTAAAATTTGTATTTTTCATGCCGACTTTTGTAAATTTCACGCAAAAAATGTGTATCTTTAATAACTGTTTTTTTTTTTTCACAAGTAAAGGACATTGATGTTCAATTAATGCAAGTAATGTTAGAAAATTTCAGGTTCCAGTATATTCAATTTACAATTTATTTTTACAGTGTAGAGATAGCAAAAAAAATTTTTGGTTATCATTATTAATAATAATTTTATATATAAGTAAAATTATTAATTTACAAATTAATAATCACAACAACAATACAAACAACGAATGTCGCCATTCGACCAACTGACATTGAGGCAAGACATTGATATACATATATATATATATATTTTTTTTAGTCCGACGGCGAATGATTCATAAATGTCCGACGTTGTTTCTGCTTCATCGTGGATCGACGATGTAGCGAACGATACCGTTGAACGATATTTCATCGGTTACACGAGTTTATCCAGGACTCTTCGATTTTACACACGTGTCTATAGATATATTTATAATCCGTGCGTGTATATCTAAATCACACAAGGGTTTGGCAATGTTTGCCTCGAGATAGTGCCGGAACGCCCGGACGCGGAGCCTCGTTCGCTTATTTGTTTTTTTTTTTTTTCTTCATTTTTAATATTTCATACGAGCGAACTGTATCGAAGATACGAAAAGTATATATTTTATATGGTTCCCTACCGAGGGCGATAAAATAGAGTCGATTTATTCGTCGAATAGGAAACCGTTTGAGATAAAAAATAAATACAATAAATAAAAGACTACATTCGGTAGTTTGCGGTGAAATTCTGCGAAGTGCAGAAGCCGATAGAGCGGAGAAGATAGAGCACAGTCATAGAATGTTTTTTTTTTCACACGGACGCGTTCTTGACGGACATCGAAAGTGACTTAACGTATATTAAACGTCACATTGCGATTATTTGTGTAAAAAAAAAAAAAAAAAAAAAAACAACATTTTTTTTTTTTTCCAAAAAAATATGCGAAGAGCTGCTGAGAAAGGAAACCCGAAGGTACGATATTACTAAAAGTCAGTTGTTTACCCTGATCAGCGAAAGCGGGACTGAATATGATAATCATTATTTCTCGTAATTGTATTTTTTTTTAGGATTCTCTTTTAATTTCAAAGTCTCAGCGAGAGATGAAACACGAAGGTACTAAAAAGTGATGAAATTAATTTATTTACTCTAATCGGTGATAGTGGAATTGAATATCATATGACCATTATTTCCCATAATATCATTTTTTAGAATTGTCTTTTAATTTCAAAGTCTCAGCGAGAGATGAAACGCGAAGGTACTAAAAAGTGACGAAACTAATTTTTTTTTCTCTGATCAGTGATAATGGAATTGAATATCATATGACCATTATTTCCCATAATATCATTTTTTAGAATTGTCTTTCAATTTCAAAGTCTCAGCGAGAGATGAAACACGAAGGTACTAAAAAGTGACGAAACTAATTTATTTACTCTGATCAGTGATAGTGGAATTGAATATCATATGATCATTATTTCCCGGAATTGCCTTTTCTTTTGATTCACAGAAACTGATCAGCGAAAGTGGGATTGAATGTCATAACCATTATTTCCCGTAGTTGCATTTTTTTCGGATTCTCTTTTAATTTCGAAGAGACGTATAAGAGTCGCAGCGAGTGACGGAAACACGAAGATACGAAATTGATGAACCTGAATTATTTACCCTGATCAGCGGCAGTGGGATTAAATATCATGTCACCATTTCCCGTAATAGCCATTTCTATTTTTTTCGAAGGAAAAAAAAAAAATCACAAAATTGTTTCAAATCGCACTCGCGCCGTCACGCTACCGGTGGGGAACGATCGATAGATCTTTATCGGCACAGTGGCGAGGTTAAACTCGAACGACCGAGCACCCTCCCGTTCGAGTGTTCCCGGCGAACTGCGACCCTCCGTTCTTTAGCCGTTCTATAACGCAGAGCCACGCTGCACTCGTTTTTCTCCCGTGTTCCTTCGACTCCCCCCCGCCTCGTCCTGCGCTCAATCGGTGTGACTCAGTTGTAAACCGAGCGACGGATCGGAAAAAATAAAATAAAAATACACGAGAATGTCACGAGACGGTTCGGCTGACTGATGAATATTACACGTTACATCGGTATCGCGAAGGTTTATCTTCGGTGACGCAAACACAGACGCATAATCACCGAGATTATCGGGCATTTGCCGAAGGGCTTGCCAATGGTGCGAGGAACGACCGCGGTACTTATTGCGACCGTGCACTGTAAACGCAACGCCACAGCTGCGAATTTCGAGCGATTTAAGCTTCTTATATCCGGAACTAAGGGATTTCGAACGAATTTTAGCGAGGTCGTGGAATAAGTTTTGTCTTCGAGGGAAAAATAATACAATGCGCAGATCGAACGTTTTCGGTGGTTTAAAAGTAAAAATGTTTTTATTGCATTCTTTTGTTCTCGCGTCTATGCGAAACGGGGTTTCCAGTCTTTCGTCGTATATTATATGCGTTAAACTGTCTACGACATCGCAGAAAAAAAAACAGGGCTTGCGTCACGAGTAGGGTTAAACTATTACTCTGCGGTGTAAAATGGAACAGAAGAAAAACGATATGGAAATCAATGTTGAAACTAGGCAGGCGAGGGCTTTGTAGTGTAGAGCGGGGTAAGATGGGTTCGTTGTAAATTGTGGAAGCGGGGCCAAAAGGCACACCACGAAATTATTTATTTATTTACTCACGGGACGAGCCCGTTTACATAAGATAATTCAGATAATATAATATCGTAACAATATGAGATCAAAATTAAATTTCATTTGTCTTGCACAGTTCACACTTTAGTTTTTCGCTGTATATGAATATGTTCTTGGTGTAGATTACTAAACAAGAGAATGAAAATAGTCTTTGAGAATAATTAACAATTGATATCACATCGTATCACTTCGTTTCGTAGTGTCCCTCATGATTATCGGAAAAAATCATTATAACACTATGAATTATATTCACGGGGTAAAATGAACCACCAAAAAAATGTATCCGAAGCAATCATTTTAACTCTATGAAAAAAAAGAGTGGGGCAAAATGGTCTTTATGTAAAGTCCAGACATGCGGTAAAACGGCCTTCGCTCCTTCACTGTACCATTTTGCCCCAACCTTCTCCAAAGTGTCCCAAATTTCACGAGAATCCGGAGTAAATATTGAGATAACGTTTGCGTCTGACAAAGTAGGCATGCGTGAGTACGAACAATGCCGAGTTCGATGAATGCGTGACGACGATGAGAGTTCGTATACACGACAAAGTCCAGAGGAAAGGGCCGTCGGGCTATGCAGCCGAGGCGACGATTGACACCCGATACCACTCGAGAAACGCAGTGTATACTATTAGGCCTGGGAAATATCAATGGCCTATTGAGAGCGCACGGGGCAAGCGATAAGAAAAATCTTTCGAGAGCTACGTCGGCAAAATTATTTTTTATGCTTGCTCGAATGCAACAAAGTCGATCGACGACGATAATCGATACCGTGTAAAAATCATCGATGATTATCGATCGACGCGAGTTTCGGTCGATCGGCTGTACTTATAGAGCTAGAGTAACATTTGAGAGTCTCTGAGAGACGAGACTATGCAGTATACAATTGGGGGGGGCAAAATGGACCACCGTTTTAGAACGGTTTTTCTCAGTCCAATAAAGTTTTTTTATTTAAATCCTATAATGGGGTGTAATTTCCCAAAAATGTTATCGAAATTTGTGGCTAAAGTGTAATTTACCAAGTTGATTATCCTTGGACGCGGCAGCGGGTCGACGCAGCCAGGCGACCATGGGAATTCCGTTCTCTGAACTTCACTCTGAATGTCGGCAAATCAATGAATTCGAAAAAAAAAAAAAATGAAAAAAATCAAATCGAACAATTTTTATAAATTTTTTTAAATATTATTTAAATACATTTTTTTTAATTCTTTTTTTTCAATCTACGTAGGTTCCTTTTCTTTAAAAAAAAAAACTCGCCGTTTCACTGAGCGAAGACCGCTTGAAATAAATGCGAGATATTTCTCTTAAATAGCAAGAGCGCGCAGGTTTGTCGCCGCCGCGATTTCCCCCACTTCATCACAATTTGAAAATCCTTAAAAAATAATAATAAAAATGTATGTTCGACAGTATGGAAATAACAACGACTTACAAAGGAAGCAATCTTCGGACGAGAAACCCGTTAATTCTTGTGCCAACAGAGTCCTGTGTCGAAAGACGAAAAATTAAGAAGAAAAAATGCTCTTTTTCATTGTCCACTCATCCGAGCGCGTGGTGCTAATGTCGGGTAATTGAATGGTACCTTCGAGCGACTGAGGTACGGCCATGTACCGATAGTATTTATCCGACTCCAAACACAGTTGCCACCCATTTTCGCTTCGTGAATTTCGTATCGGCGGAGAGCGGGGCAATACGGACCTTTTTTATTTTGCGGGACGTGAAAAGTAGAATTCCCATCGTCTCAATTGGAAGACACGGTCCGTTTTGCCCCCCCCCCCCCCCCCCCCCCCACTCCTCTGTATATATAAATGTATTTATTTGATTAAATTTAAGTAAATTGAATTGAATCTAAGTAAATTCAATTAAATTTAAGTAAATTCAATTAAATTTAAGTAAATTCAATTAAATTTAGGTAAATTCAATTAAATTTAAGTAAATTCAATTAAATTTAAGTAAATTCAATTAAATTTAAGTAAATTCAATTAAATTTTGGTAAATTTAATTGAATTGAATGAATGAATTTTTATTAAATTTCTTATAAGTAATATTGGTATTATTTTGGTATTATTATTATTTCGAGTTTTACGGAAATTCCTCGACTCGCCGAATTCTGTTTTTAGCGGGCCCCTAGTACGAATATAGAGTCGCGTTTCCGAGTGGGGCCGACGAGGCTCGAGTCGGGTTATTCTCGCGCTCTGACTCCGCGCGCATTTCGACGCTCTGTATACATTCGCTTGAACGCTATATGGACGAATGGTCAGTGTCGAGAGAATCTAAAATTGGAGGACTCGAGAGTGGCGAACTCTCGGGTATACCCCATGGGCGAATAAACCCGGCGAATTACATACTTCCAAACGAGAGATGGGGGCCAATGCAGCGGAGACAACGCGGCCTCCCTTCCCACCCACCGCGCGGAAAACATTTAATTAACATCAGACAATTAAGTTCCACAGGCTCCGAAAAAAATGGCAAATCGTTCTTTGACTCAAAAATCATTAAATAATTACAAATCTATTTGTTATAAAAAAAAATACATTTTGCTTTTTTCCTATTCGTTATTAACGACAATTGACATTTGATAAATTTCGTTGTAGACAAAACTTGAACGTTAAACGTAAAATTCGCGGTTCTGTTTAATCGACAATTTTTGTTTCTTTTCCATTGAACAGTTAACAATTATTTTTTATTTGTTGTTGAGCAATTAGTAATTTTATGAATTTTGTTGTGAACAAAATTTTTATGTAGTTTGTGAAATTTTGTAGTTTTGTTTACTTCTCGTTGTCGCATTTTTTCTGAATTAAAAAAAAAGCATGGTTTAATAATTGCCAATTGCAGTGCATGTTGCGTATAGAATGGGCGAGTGGATGAACGGCGGGTGCTCCTAATTCAATTGAAATTAATTCGGAACGAACTCCTGGGATACCCGCATTTGGCGACCTCCCGTGTCTCGTTACGTTCTCGCGGAGATTATTACACATAGCCTCTGTGTATGGTACGCCTATTTGTGTATGAAAAAAAAAAAAAAAAAAAAAAAAAAAAAAAAAAAAAAAAAAAAACATGCAATTGGAGACGTGCATCGCGAGGAGCCGATGTTAAATGTCGATTATAGTTATTATACATCTTGATCGCGTTACTTTGTTGCATTATCGAATAACCCTACTGGGATTTCTCAAACAAATCGTCAAACCCGATGTCCGCGCAGTCGAGTGTATCAACGTTTACTAAACTTCTCTCACGAAACGACGATAAGCCAAAGTTTTTTTTAACAGAAAAGTCCTTTTTACGATGAAAAAAGTTTTTTTTTTTTTTTTTTTACAGAAAAGTCCTTTTTACGATGAAATTTTTTTTTTTTTTTCTACAGAAAAGTCCTTTTTACGATGATACAAGTTTTTTTTTTTTTTTTTACAGAAAAGTCCTTTTTACGATGAAAAAAGTTTTTTTTTTTTTTTTTACAGAAAAGTCCTTTTTACGATGATACAAGTTTTTTTTTTTTTTTTACAGAAAAGTCCTTTTTAAGATAATACAAGTTTTTTTTTAACGGAAATGTCCTTTTTTAAGAATTTTTTTAAGAAGACGATTTTTTATTACACTGGTCGGGCGACCAGACGCGAGCCTAGCGAATTTTGTTCGGAACGATCCGTTTTGCCCCTCACACTAGCTCCCCATTCGTTATCGCGCCGGCCGAGATTACCGGGAATCCAGAGTCCGAACGAAAACGATACAAAGCCTCAAACAAAAATTGCGTTGTAAAAAGCTCGGATAAAGAAGCTTTGACATCGTATCGAGGGGAATGTTAATGACTGAACGTGCCGCGAAGTCGCGCGGGCTGGAGCATCGGCACGGTAATTCGATCGGTCGTAGTTGTCGTAACGGGCCTCGTTTGGATCCCGAGGCACGTTTCCAGAACCGTATTTCATTTAGAGTGCAATGCTTCTGACTCGTCCGCGTTATCGGGCCCTACGAATATTAACATCATTACCAGACGACTATTATTATAATCATAACTATATTTATTCGTACGATTTTATATTTATTATTATTATATTATATATTTTTTGGAAACCTGTGGATTTGTTTATAGGCTTGGATGTCTCCCCCTCCTCCTCCAGCTGAGCCCCCCCCCCCCTCCCCCCCCCCTATTTTTATAGCATATGGAATGGATTTCGGATTTGCGAATTCCATTCCATAAGCTATATTTTCGAAAATTCGGTTTTTATAGTATATGGAATGGAGTTTGAAATTTCGAAATTCCATTCGACATGGAATGGATTTCCACGTGCTATCCATCCATGCGATCGCGCGAGCGATTGCATGGATCATATTTATCATGGATATTTATTCGTACGATTTCATATTTATTATTATTATATTATATATTTTTTTGAAACCTGTGGATTTGCTTATAGGCTTGGATGTCTCCCCCTCCTCCTCCAGCTGAGCCGCCCCCCCCCCCCCCCCCCGCCCCGCCTATTTTTATAGCATATGGAATGGATTTCCACGTGCTATGATCCATGCGAGCGCGCGAGCCAACACAACCGCTAGTATAATATTTGAAGAAAAGCCCGTGGGGTTCTCGGACGTTAGAAACGACGGAAGCGTCGGAGAGGGTACATCGAGGGTCGTTAAAAAAAAAAAGAAAACAATTACGCGCCGCCTACCAGCATTCACAAGTTTGTCATTGAAGTAACATTAGTTGGATGGAGAATCAGCGTGTCAATGTCAGTAGGTCTGGGTCGATGCGCCCGCGTACAATAACTCGAGTCCATAACTCTCTTTCTCTCTCTCTGCCAGTAATAGCAAACTACGTATTACATTGCAATTCACTACATCCCCCTCCCCTCGGCCCTGTACTTTATCACGACGCTATAAATCCTTTGTTAGAATTCAGACGCGTCGACGACACGAGATTTAATAATTCATTATTTTCCGTAATAATCATTTGTTCAGTAATCATTAATTTTATAATAATGTATTGAATAATAATTAATTTGATACTCATTTATCAAATAATCATTAATTTGTTAATAATTTATTCAAGAATCATTAATTTAATAATAATTTATTGAATATCGTTAAGCGAACAATAATTTTTAATTTATTTTTTATTTTTTGTTCTCTTAATTTGTCATTAATAATTTATTGAATAATCGTTAATCGAACAATAATTTTTAATTTTTAATTTATTTTTTATTTTTTGTTCTCTTAATTTGTCATGCGTTATTTGTTGTCATTTCGTACCAGCCTTAAGATCTCACGACTTACGGCCGTTTCCATTAAAACCTTCGGGCGTAACGAATCGACTCTAAGGTCGAGGTACTCGAGAAACAGTCTTTTGTTTTTGTGTCGTTCTACGAGTTCGATTACCCGCGACTCGTACACACACGAGCCGGTGAAAGGCGAGCACCCGGTGAAAATCACAAGAAAGCAGAAAAAACGTTTGTATCAAGGAAATAATTTAAAAAAAAAGGCTGCGCGCGTGTCTCCGAACGACGATTGTAAATCGCCGAAACCTTGAACAAACTATAAATCGATCGAAGTAAAAAAAAAGTCAGTTAAACGAGCTGCAGGAATCGACGCCGATCTAATGCCGTGTAAAAATCATATGGGCCATTTCATGCCAAATCGGTCTCGAACTTTTCGATCCTTATTTACAATTTTTCATTTTTACTGTAACTTATCGTTTCCATAATAATAAAATAATTATAATTATTAGCATCATCATTATTATTAATTATTGAATTATTATTTTTAACATAATAAAAAAAAAACACGACCCAATTTTTCGCACGTTTCTGAATCGAAAGACTCTTCTCCATTTTGCAGGGGCAAAAATAAACAAAAATTCGAACTCACGGTTACAGTATATCGACTGTTCGTCATCGTTAATGAAGATCGTTATGAACGATCGTTGGGACAATGAGTGAACGTGCGAAACGACAAAGATGCTGCCGCTGTTGCTTCTGGCGTCAAATGCGCGAATATCGGCGGTCAAGAATCAAAATGGCGTAACTCGTTAGCTTTAGCATCGGAGTTGCGCCCTTTTTATTCTCAGCCCCCCCCCCCCCCCCCCCCCCCGATACACGAGCAGGTGGCACATATGCGGCAGGCAGATCGCAAAACAATGCGGCGCACGTGCGAAAATATTATCCGCTAATGGAGATCGCGTCTTATTGGAATCGTCCCGAGGACGAGGACTGACGAGCGCGCAAGGCCTCGCTTGACCTTGCCGCCCAAGGTCGCTCGAGGGGTTACACGATTTCTAAGAACGGGCAAGTGTTTATCGACGGTTTTTTTTCTCTTTTTTTTCGTAGTATTCGGTCCACCCTCGAAATCGGCGTAAATTTTTTGTTACTCACCGATCCAAGCCTTCACGGCATTGGAGATCCAATTACCGATGTTCACCGGCAGACACATGGCGACAAAGTCACGGAATCTTTTTACACAGCAAAACAAGTCAAACATGCACTTTCCAAATGGCGAACAAAAATTGGGTAACTGTCAATTAACTGACTAATTTAGTTAATCATTTATTAATTGTTACAGTACTAATGATAAATTATTTTTCATTGATTTATCAAGTCGATCGACGTAAGAAACAGACAGAAACATCCCCGTCGAGAAAGTCCCGAAAAATTATTCCCGACGATTTAATTTAAATAACACTATAACATTGATAATTATCTCTCGAGATCGACGAAAGAACGATCTATCTTGCTCGAAGGCGAAGAGTCGAGTAACGACATCGGGCGCTTTACTACGACGGTTATATATATCGAAATGACAATGTTGTAATAGAGGCTCGACTAACATCCGGTATGCGCGCACACATAGCGCGCTGCAGATTACGACGTCGAGCTATTAACCGGCGTGCGTTCGCCGGTTATTGGTCGTCATGAAGGAAGAAAGGCGAGTGGAAATTATAAAAGCGGAATAAAACCGGACGATTGCGGAAAGTCGAGTGAATGAAAACCGCACGGAAGCGCCGGTGATCCTCGGTGGGGGAGAGGGGGGGCGAGGGGTCCTTGAAACGGATCATCGATCGAGAACGCGTTGATCTACCGCGCATGCGCTCTCAGCGGAGATGGACGGCGGAATAAAACCAGCGAGTCCTCGGGAAGTCCGTTCGATGCTATTACGAATATGTCTCCGGAGTCTCTCTATGAGTTCTCTCGACGATAAATTTCAACAGAAACAAATGAATCATTCGAAGACGTTAGAATCGATGGGCCATTCGATGGAGGCCTCAGCTTCGTCCTTTGGTTACAATAAAAAAAAAGAGGAACGAGGAATATCAATCGAGGCTCGAATAGCAGAAAATGGGTCGAGCTCTTAACATTTCTAGCGTCTTCCCAAAGTAATTTAAGAGGTGAGAATTCACTTCTTAATATTTCTTAGCATGTCCCAAAGTAATTTAAGAGGTAAGAATTCAACTCTCAACACTTCTTAGCATCACCCAAAGTAATTTAAGAGGTGAGAATTCAATTCTTAATATTTCTTAGCATGTCCCAAAGTAATTTAAGAGGTAAGAATTCAACTCTCAACGCTTCTTAGCATCACCCAAAGTAATGTAAGAGGTGAGAATTCAATTCTTAATATTTCTTAGCATGTCCCAAAGTAATTTAAGAGATAAGAATTCAACTCTCAACACTTCTTAGCATCACCCAAAGTAATTTAAGAGGTAAAAAGTCAACTCTTAACATTTTTAAGCATCACCCAAAGAAATTTAAGATTTAAGATATTGCCTCTTAAAAATTTCCAATATGATTTAAGAGTTAATTTCAGTAGAACAAATATCGACGAAAATACGCTACAATAACTTAGGTCACTTTCCGAAGGGTGTGAACCGTGGCTACTTCGTCTTATCTATGCAGAGCGGAAGCGGTGGATAATATACGGCTGCTAATTTTTAAATTGTGCCTTATCTTGGACAAAACGCCGCTTAGAACAACGAGGTCAGGTATAACACAAACTCAATAAGAAATTCATAGAACAACGATAACGTGAGGGAAATCGATTTGACGCGGACGGCAAAATGTTTTTTTTTTTTTTTTTGTATTCCTTTATTTTCCGCAAGTGACCTGTGACTCGACGATTCGTAGGTCTGCGCAGACGTGTTGCATTAATTGGCCAACGACTCATCGTTTCCCCGGTATGCGAAGCCTCAGGCGAACCTGATTTTTCGCGAACGCGTGTCTAACACACCGAGCGGAGCCGCGATAACGATTCGTCACAAAGGCCCCGTTTATTATCTAGGCAATTAAACAAAAACAAAAATATATATTTTTATTAAGTCTCAATAAAATTTTACCGACAAAAAAAAATCGTCAGTAATCAATAATTTTTTATGTTGTCAGAAATTGGCTCTCCTTTGTCTCTTAATAAGTTTTCAGAATTCGATTCAACTTTTTCACTTCAACATTTCACACAACGTACTAAACGGATATAAAAATAAGTAATAAAAAAAATCTTTATGTAGAAAAAATTGCCCTCCCAACTAAATTGATTTTTAATGCCTCAGTTCCCGGTTAATCATCGGAAAGTTTACAAACAATTCAGCGAATATAATAGTGCAGAGAAAAACGAGACGATCGAGTACACGTGACGTCGTTGTACAGTCAGCCGGCCGGCGAGAATTAAAACATTATCTCGAGAACTCGACTCACTCGCGCGGCGTCTCCGCTTACCCCGGGAATTTATTAATGAATCGAGCGTATCGTTCGATGACACAAACAATCGCCGCTGCCCGACTGACCGACAGTTGCAAGCGGTGGGGAGGATCGCGAGTGTCCGACGGCACAGATTTCCCATTGATCGATCACAAAAAATATAATAATCATCAGAATAATCACCACAATAATCATCATAATAATCATCATAATAATCATCATAATAATCATCATAATAATCATCATAATAATCATCATAATAATCATCATAATAATCATCATAATAATCATCATAATAATCATCATAATAATCATCATAATAATCATCATAATAATCATCATAATAATCATCATAATAATCATCATAATAATCATCATAATAATCATCATAATAATCATCATAATAATCATCATAATAATCATCATAATAATCATCATAATAATCATCATAATAATCATCATAATAATCATCATAATAATCATCATAATCATTATTATTCTTACTGTTGTTGTCGTTGTTATTATTACATATATAGCAAAGAAAGTAATTTTGTTATAGTATCAAAAGTCACGCATATGCTCGTTCGAGCCGGTAATCAGCGACGGTAATCGGCTTCCGGCAATTACGTCGACGATAAAAATAATTGTGGACAAACGAGGTATAAAAAAAAAAGATTCAAAGTCGGCCGAGCAACTCGGTTCAGACTGCTCGCGATGTGAAATTAACATTTGCTTACAGTTGATAAGCAATATAAGCGTTGTTGTGCACCAAAAAATGATTTTCCAAAAAGTTTTGAAAGTTTATATAATTGATTGTTTTTGTAAACAATTATTTTGTCATCATTTGTGAACGAGAAGTTTCAGTCGATTTTATAGTTATAACAATATTTTTGAACGGTGCAGGAAGCAACGTTAAGCTCTATGTGTATCTGTGCGTGTGTAATTTAACGCGAGCGCGGGATTATCATGAGAGAGTTTCGCGCGGGAGAGGAAACCAGCAGTATTGATCAAGTCAGGTGGCGTCGGTCGGGCTGTGCCTCGTTCAGACACGAGAGAGCCCCGTGTGTTTTCTCCATTCCTCCGTTCTCTCCCTCTCGCGGTTTCCCGGCTTTCCAAAGAATTCGCGAATCGATGCATACCTACGTTGTCCCCAAGCCTTTTATATTTATATTTATATTTATATTTATATTTATATTTATATTTATATTTATATTTATATTTATATTTATATTTATATTTATATTTATATTTATATTTATATTTATATTTATATTTATATTTATATTTATATTTATATTTATATTTATATTTATATTTATATTTATATTTATATTTATATTTTGTCCGGTGCCAATTTAAGCCTGGAGAGTAAAACGGAAACAACGTATAACAATTAAAATTCGCGCCACTTTAACGCGAGGCTGCCTCTCCGATATTATTTCGGTAGGTCGTCGGCCGGAGCGACGGGGTGAACTTGAAGCCAGGGCAGTTACGCGTTCGAACCGGTCTCCGTTGTGTATACGGCCGGTTCGAGCGATCGATCCTCCTGACAGCAGTAGTTCAACTCGTCGTTGGTCAGACGCGATAGCCCGAGGCTCTCTCCATCCCTCCGCCAACTCAATCCAAACGAATCCACTAATCTTTCCATAATCAAATTATGTCACCAAAACGGTTTCTCGGCAGTGCTACGAGAAATCCGATATTCTCTCCGATTGCGCGCCCCGGCATCGTAGGGCTTTGCAAGTAGCAAATCTGTTTTTTCCCACCCGAAGACTACATGCAATCGACGATTTTTATTTTCCAAGTACTTTTGGTTCGTTTAAAATGATTACTCACTTCGACCAATCTTATTTCTCAGCGTTTTACGAAAAAAAACAATATAAAACGATTGTTTCGTTAAGTTTTTTTGTTTTGTTTCTCGTAAATTAATAAATTTAATTGAAGTAATTTAAAGTTAATTTTTTTTTTGCGTAATTAATGAAATTATTTCGTACGATTCTTGTTGTTGTTGTTTTTTTTTTCCGTAACGCGTAACCGATTATACGGAAAAGTCGTTGGAACGCGCGTGCCTGTTTGCATGGCATTGTTCTCGAGGCGCGCGGGTAGACGGCGATAGAGGCGGAAGCCATAGCGGAGCGGCGTTAAAGAAGGCGACATGTAGAGGACAAAAGAACGCACGAAGACGCCGTGTATACGAGTTCTCGGGCAAACACGCTTAGGCGATAATAAACGCATCGTTATTGGAGGAGAATAATTGTACCCGACAAGGCTCCGTCGGCGCGCCACTTAGGGCCACGATCGGCGGTGGAAAAAAGGCATTTTCTTTTTCAAGTGCACGAGAATTACCAGTCACACAGAGATACGAGACTATGTTTTCGTCAAATGTTTGTTCGCGGGCTACCGGAGATTTTTTTTTTTTTTTTTTTTTTCATCCGAAAGTCAAAATTTACGACAGCGCCGACGCTTGCCAAGCAGGCGGAACTTTGATGCTACGTGAAAACTATATATACCGCCGACTTGGCCGGGTTTGCGAACTCGGCCTGTCGTAAATAGACTCCGGTTTACCCGACGTTGGGTCTCAGACTCGATATTTGTCGAGCGTAAAGTATGATATACAACCATGAAAAACAAAAGTAATTTTTAATACCCAATTTTTATTCGTGATTTTTATGCTTATGTTTAATTTATTGACGGGGCATGCCTTTGTGCATGAGAAGTGTACAATTGACCCAGATAGAAAAATGACGGCACGGAGACGGAGCGGTGGCGGCATTTATCTATCTTACCATTGAATCTTACCATTGATAAATGGCAAGATTCCCGTTTGACGGCACGTTTTTCTATCTGGGGAGGTTTATTCGACGTTCGGTAAGATTTGAGACTCGCCATTTGTTCAGCGTGAAGTATGACATAGTCATGAAAAAACGTTATGCTTAATAACGAATTTAAATTCATGATGTTTATGTTTATGTTTAATTTGTCGACAGGACTTGCCCGTTTACACGATAAGCGTATTGAGCGAAAGATCAGGAACGCTGCAATGAGTGCAATACAGAGGGTTCGATAGGTAAACTCTAGAGAAATTCCAATGATTCCACCGTGCAATACAGAACTGACGGAGTACAGAAAGCCCAATAACACAGAAAAGTTCAGTAATAATGCCGCAAAGAAATTAAGTGTTATGCGTTAAGGGGAAGTGAAATATCGCGCTCGGTAATGAAAACTGTAATGAACTTTTCTCAAGGGTGCTAATTTTTTTGAGGAAAAATCAAATTCGCGCCGAATGCGTGATTTTTCAGATTTTTATCCCATCGAAAAGTGTTTGCAATTCTCTCTCAATTCTCTCTGAACTCACGTGAGGTCGAACTGTCAGCAAGTACTACCTTAAGTGTTAAGTTTACTGATAATTTTACGATTGCCAAAATAATCCATTTTCCATTGATCTCTCTTTAACTTGAAATTCGATAAGCGGGCCAAAACGGACCATTTGTTTCGGGACTTTTACTTTTTGTATGTTCCGCGAAAATAAAAGAAGTCCATTTTGCCCCGCTCTACCCTATTTGATCAAATAGGGTAGAGGGGGGAAAATGGACCATTATGGATAACGGAAGATTTTTTTTTTCAATCACACAAAGTCTCGAGTCCCGAGAATAAAAGTCGAAAAAGGCGAATAATTATCTTCGGTCGAATCATTGTGTGAATCGTCGATCGAGAAGAAAAACCACCAAAAATTACCTCCGAGATAAAATCGAGGTGAAATTTACCTCCGGGAGCAAATCGTCGTTTCGGTGTTACGTCCGGATTCGAAGAATCGTTTTTCCCGAATAATATCACCTTCTCCCCCGTACCGAAGTTCTCACACCGCTTCGATCACGATTGCACTGCTGAACCGAGTCACAATTAATTTTATAATCCTCGTTGCACTTGTTCGATAGACACAGCCCGAGAAACAGGTTCACTTATCGTGCACGTTGATCTTCACGGGCTATGAAATTGCGCGCCTTCGAACGAGATGTTTTCAATGGTGTAACAACTTCTACCGTTTGCACGTTAAAAAAATCGCACGAAGAATTGTGTATTTTAAGAAAGACAGAAAAAAAAAAATATATATATGTATGTGATTGATTTTTTGTCGAAAAAAGTTTCGAGAGGGATGAAAAGCGATTGGAGAAGAGGGCGTGCTCGGCGATCGGTGACCGAAGCCCCAATGAATATTATTCGCGAGAACACGTACGAAGCTGCTTCCTCCACTCGCGCCCCCCGCGGACACTTCGTCGTTTGACGCTCTCACTATGTTTAGATCCGGACAGGCTTGCGCAACGACCCGCGCAGACGCCTCGCGCTCATTTTCCAGCCCTTCGCACTTTTTTTCACTTCGTTCTTTTTATCACCGATAAAATTGCGCAAATAAAAACAAGCTCGGAGCCTACGTGAGTGGAAAGTATCGATTGTTCGTTCGGCTCGACGCGAACCGCCATTTTCTCATTTCTTTCTTTTGTCTAACTTTCCATATAAATATTTCATTACTCTCGAGTATCGAAATTTCTTTTCGCATGCCGAACTGTTGATATCGTCCACGAATACGACCGAGTTTCTATGTTCAATGTTCCATCAGTGATTCTCGGCGGCATAAATTAATGAGCGAATCGATTGTCAAACCAAAAATGGTCGAAGCTATTCGCTCGGAGGAAGCGTCGGCCGTTGTCGCGTTTATTTCTATCGCGACGTCACTGCCCTCGGCACGTTGATCTCCGCGGGTCAATCGCTGCAGCCTTAAGGTGAAGTGAAATACGTTCTCTGTCGTTCTCTCTCGCTTCACCATAAGACCAATGCCGCTATCTCCCTCACACTCCTGGCCCGGTCACGTGACATTCACTTCACCTTAACATGAAGTGAAAGTCACGTGACCGAGCTATTGGTCTCACAGTGGAGCGAGAGGGA
This sequence comes from Exephanes ischioxanthus, assembly GCA_958510785.1. Lineage (NCBI taxonomy): Eukaryota > Metazoa > Arthropoda > Insecta > Hymenoptera > Ichneumonidae > Exephanes > Exephanes ischioxanthus. Next base: position 18,443,647 of record OY294020.1, on the reverse strand, counting down.
ATAACAGAGAACGTGTTTCACTTCACCTTAAAGGCTCAATTGGCTTTTTTCTTCAAAAACATTCTTCGAACTTCGAATTTTCTACAAAAACATTTGTCGCAAATGCCAAGCACGTGAATAAACGTGCGAATGATCGTGTCATAAATAACTTCATGCACTTGTTCGATCACGGTTATGTTCCGATTCTGCGATAACTTTGACTTTCACGCACTCGAAGCTCGTAGAAAGATTGCTGATCTGTTTTTCCTGTGCAACACGCTAAATCATAAACTTCTTGTTCGCACGTGCGGGTTCGGAGGGAGGGCAGACCTACTAGTAATATTGCAGTTGTTGAAGCACCCTTCTATAGAGTGAACTGTGCTCAATGTAGCCGGCTCCCTCCCATTGCCAAACTCCCACAATTCACTGTAAAAGCTACACAACATAAAATAACCAAGTCGGACGATGTTTTTCTCTGGAATTCGGCACTCAGCTGAGCGAGAATAACGCACTAGCGGATACACCGGAATTCTCGGCTTCGGTCGGAGGGGCCGCGAAAATAGGCCGGCGAATTTCTCGCGATACATCGCCGGATCGCACTCTGAACACTTGCGGAACGCGCGAGACGGAGGGAAATCAACACCGGCGGAACGACAGCGGCCATTTTGATTGTCGGCGAAAACTGGCCGTCGCGACACTTGCAAACATCCGGGGCCCTCGACTGACTCGGCAGCGCCAATTACTAGTACGTCGGCGAATCATGAGGGTCGGCGTCGCGTCGGTCGCCTTTCGGGCCCGCAAGTCCTCGACGGCTGACCGGCGAAGACGCGTCGTAGCCCGTTCGACCTTTGCCGTCGGTTCCTTGTTCGCGTCGTATTTCTTTTCGCGAATAAACGCCGCGACCTACCGACCAATTCAAGGGACAGCAGTGCCGATTAATTTTCCCTCACGCGGATAACTCTAGATAAAAGTTACAATGTTCTTCGTATCATCGAACGGAGAGTAATCTTCCTCAGCGTTGTATATGTGTGTGTGTGAGTTGTAAACAAGTGGAACCCTTCGTGGAGCGCGAACAGCAAACAAAATGGCGGTAACAAAATCTGAAGAAAAGAAATCACGAAGAAAAAAAAACATTTCTTTCTTCGTTATTTCGATAACTTCGGTCTTCAAAAATGGAAACTTTTTCGTTATAATAAATTCAATTAAGTTTTCTCCCGTTGTTTAATAAATAAATAATAATAAGTTGGCCGATGTGAAGTCGGATATAAGCGTTTAAACTATACATTTCGTATGATTCACCCGGCATCTGCAATGCGCGGATGAGTAAGTCTCGTCTGCCGGGACAAAATTTGAGATAATCATTGATAAAAAAAAAGTCCAAGAAAACAAAAATAATCACCAACCGATGTTTGAAGGAACTGCTATATATGTTTCCAAGTTATGTGTTTACGCGTACCGGGTCGATCGTTAGTTTCGAGAGGCTTTGGGCCAGGCGTCATCGAAGAGTAAGCGATATGTTACGTGACGGCGGGGTTGGAGAATCCCGACCCTTGTCCCTTGGCTACTTTGGCCCCGCGCACGGAAAACACGGGACCTCGGGTGTGTGTGTATGTATTTTCGAACCCGGGCGGCCCTCTAACTGGCTCAAGGCCAACGTCCGTTAACCCACATTTTATATATATATATATATATATATACACACATCGAATCTCAAGAGTAAAAACAACAGCACATTGTCGCATCACACTGTACAATAAAAGTACAGTTTTAATGTTACAAAATGAGCGTCACTAAAATATTGCCTGACAAGAATAAAAATAAATACATAGAAACGACATCAAAAGGTGGGTAGAAGCCGAGATACCTGTAGCCGCTCCTCGAGCCAAAGGGGATGTAATTCTCCTCGCGGTACGTGAATCCTCGCGGAGGAACTTTCGCGTACTGACTCGATCGGTTGGCGAAAAGACGAGGGGCTGGAGGGTGAGGAGGGGGAGGGGGGGTTACGATAAGAGCCTCCCCTAACTCTCGGGAGTGCGCGTGCACGCGATTGCCCAGACCCGCGTAACCATAGATACCGAAACGCTGCCTGGAATCCTCTGACCTACCTACACATCCGAACCTCCCGTGTATCATTAATTCAACTGTGTTTCGGCCATTTTATTATTGCATGCACGTGGCTGTTTGGAAACTTGATTTCACGGTCTAAAACAGAATTAAAGCGAAGTTCTTATTGTGTAGTAATAATAGTAATAATAATTATAATAACAACAACAACAACAACAACAACAATAATAATAATAATATATTAATATTATTATATTGAACGTTTGAGTTGGGAGCAAATTGGCGGGAATTTTGACTTCTGCTTTTTTGTTATGTTTTGTTTATAAGATTGAACTGTTTTCGTTTTCACACGCTTATTATTCATTGACATTGAAATATCGGCTGGCGGATGTATTTACGAATGTCACGGTGTACTGGACGGGGAATCGATGAAAAATAATGAACGAGCGGCGTGAGCAGCATTATCGATCCCCGTTCGAAAACGAAGGGCAGAGACTCGAGGGGCAGATGTATCAACGCGCTCCCGAGGAAAAAAAAAGTGGGTCAAGCTAACACAGATCGGCGTCCCGCAGGCCTGGCCTAACTTCTCGGGTGGCGGAAACGAGAGTGCCCGAGGGACACGATGATACTTCCGCACGACAAAAAAAAAAAAAAAAATACAAATAAAAAAGATGCGCATAACGCACGAAAATGTAGGTCAACGGGGGAACGAAATAGGGATCACCTTGCTAATCGTGGAAATCTCTTTCAATAGCCCTGTACGAGGGAAAATGGAACGATGAAACGCAAAATCGTATCGTAGCGACTGTAATTTAAAAATTATTCACCGGTTCGTAAATTTGATCTTGCAATTATAAAAACTTTTTACTGAATAAATAAAAAATAAGTAGATAAATAAAAATAAAACTATAATAAATTAGATCTGTGATTGAACCAATTGTACGTTTTTTTGTTCACGAAAAATTTTAACGAGCTTAAATAGAAATTTGTAATTATTTATTTTAAATAAACTTTGTCAATATTTTTGCACTCGATTTTTAATATATATATATTTTTTCTTTGAAAGTAATTATTAATTTTTATTTACGAAAGTTTAATGGCGCGTAAACGCATTGCGAGGGGTCAGATCAATACCGAACAAACGATGCGATTCAATTAAATCGAATGTCTTAATTTAACGAGCCCGCGAGCATTTATCTGACGATTTACCGCCGCCGCTTCTAAAAAGTTGGCATTTCAAATTATCCGTGGGAGGAAGGGCATGTCCCAGAATAAATTGAGATGAATGGACCGAGCTGTTCTTTCGATCAAGTATAGCAGACACTCGATTAGCCGAGCGGGAGAACATACGAACTTTGAACACTACGTTCGTTTACTGCAATAATCAAAAATCATCCTAAACTGTAAAAACAAAATATTGTAAAATTAACAAAAACAAAAATAACAATAAGTGATCGGTTTACAAAAAAAAAAATAAAAAATAAACTGCCGTTTCAAATTAAGAAGAAAAAAAATGGATTTTTTACCGTGTAAGAAGACTCACCGGCGGTTCTTCCAGACTGCGTGCGTCGGAACGCAAAGTGCCGAACGCCGCGTATTGCCGCAGGTCTCATCAAGGCTCGTGCCATTTTCAAAACCGCGAAAAATGTTGAATACAAAATTTTGCAATAACTCGGTTCCTCATTTTTGTATTTTAATTTTTTCGAAACTAACTTGAAAGTAAAAAGACACTAAAATATTTTATCAATTGATCGAAACCCCGCGAAATCGATGATCTATAGATCCTCTGTACTCGCGATCTAACGATCTGCGTACAAAGAGTTACGATCGCCAACTAATTTTATTCCCAAGCCCTCGTTTGCTCTCGCGCGCGTTCGTATCGCCGATCTCCTACCGGCGATCCTCCGAGGTCGATCGATCGATCAATCGTTCGTTCTTTCACGTTTCGCTGAATAAAAAGAGTCTCTCTCTTGGAATTCCACAAAAACGTGCGACCATTCGTAACTAACAATATTTTTACAAAAAAAAAAGAAGAAAAAAGTAGAGCTACGTGCGTATTATTGCGCGATTGCATTACCAGAGCCTTTCCCTCCGGTTCGTGTACAGCGTCTCCGATCTATCGAGCATGCGCAGTAGGTCCGGGGGTCATTCGGAGTGCGCACATCGGCGAACGGGCCGGCGACGCTTACACAAAGATTCACGAACAAATATAGACAATGTCACACATAATTCTTACTCACTCTAACAGATTTATCGCTCCGAGTTTATTGTGCTTAACGTCGAGTGCTTTTCTCTTGATCTTTCAGGATAACGCCGCGCACGCTCGGACTATCTGGAACGCTCCGCTATCGCGACTTCCGCTCGGAAAAAAACGCAGGGATGCGATGCGTAAATATCGCGGGCTTGAAATCGTAATCTGATTCTTGTTCTGATTTCGAAAAATCAAAACCACTCAATCACTATTAATATTTATTAATTTTTTTAATAATGATTACTGCCCAAACACAAACTTCCGACGCGCATATGTTTTGGAGTATCCTCCGGATTTATATTATCTATAAATCCGAAACATACTCCAAAACACACAGTCGCATTTAATCGTCCCAAAAAAAGACCCGATTTATCATGTAAACATTTTGGCCAATGAAATTCTTGTGCTGCTAACTCCGATTATTACTGAACCTTTAAAAATAATTTTTCCACTTTACTCCATTTTTTTTCATAAGAAAATTTTGCGATTTAAATCAAATTGAAAGTTTCAATTTAATGAAAATTAAAAGCAATACTTAGATTGACGCTTTGTGGGAGCCTTTTACGTTGTCGGATTGCTCCAACTTTTCATTCTTTGCTCCAATTTCAAGAAATTTTTTTTTTTGTCCCAAAATTAATAATTTAAGAGGGAGCGTCATCCAACAGTGAAATTATTGCAAAAGAATCAAAAATTTAACGCCCAACGTGGGGCTCGAACCCACGACCCTGAGATTAAGAGTCTCATGCTCTACCGACTGAGCTAGCCGGGCGAATATGTACCCGGGCCGCTATGAACATTTTGAATCCCGAAACGCCTCTATGAATAGAAATGTGGGTGGGGATTTAAAAAAAAAAATAATATCTTAAACTATATTTAAGCCTCCGACCCGAGTTAACATTACCTCGTCAAGAGGATTTGGCGCCACCGTCCGCCCGCCTGTGTCATGCTCGGTCGGTAACTGAAACTGTAATCCATGCCATTCATCGAGCGTAAGAATTGGAGAAATCCGAGAGCGTCATCCGACGCCGGTTAAGTAGATGCGTTCGGTGACGTTCAGAGTTTTTCTAAAATTTCTGCGGGCTCCGAAATAGCAATCGTTACAGTTCTGTTTTACCGACCGAGCGAGCTTCACTTTACACATTTAACTCGACCGACTTGATATTTTTGTTGTCACTATTTTTTCCAACAAGACGAGACTCGACAATTGCTTGTACCATCGACTTTTCGATAACCAACATTTATCGCCCGTACCGGCAGATAATAAAGCGCTCTACCAGCCCTAGACTCAGTGACGCGATTCTCTCGAAAACGGAGTATAAAATGTTTATTGACAACACATTTTTTTTTTCTTTCGTTTGTACATTGCTATCAAAGATGGATTCGTCGAGGCGCATTCTTGAAAACATTTATTGACACTCGTGGACTCAACTCATTGCCCTGCCTCAATTTGTCCGGGTACCTCCTAAGTTTTGCGATTCACCCCTGAGCTTGTTCGACGACGGTTCGCGCCAGTGGATTGGGGCTTTTCTTCAGATTAAGAAAGCACGCGCCGTTCGAGGCATTCTTCTGGCCGCCGAGAACGACGCAAGCCAGCCCGTTTACCGCCGTGTGTTCCCACAATTTACCGAACCACTTGTCCAACGATCGGCAAGTCTTCGAGATAGTTTCCTCGCTCCCGAGCTGACCCTCGTCTATCCTGACGTGGCAGAAGGTCAGTGCGTGCTCCATCGCGATCTCGCAACTTCGGCTCACGGAGTTCTTGTTGTTCCTTGTCACGACCAGACGAACCTGGGAAGAAAATTTGTCAGGTTCTTCATTACCGACGGTGGTAACTTAACGTACTCTTAAGGTTATGTGAGATATCGCAGCTGGTAATAAAACCTGTACTCAATGTCGTTTTGAGTACATAATCGGCAGACGCAGGGAAAGACAATTTTTTTTTTTAAGCCTCGGTGGTCAGCGGTCTCACGACGGCAGTTTTTGTTACCAAGTGAGCGCGACCCGCGCGGACCAACCAATCGTAAAACTTCGGGTTTGATTTCGATTGGGTTTCGGTTCGAGTTGTGTTTGAGTATTCTAGCAATCTACTCCAACTCCGTCATTGGTGGCCAGTCGATTGGTGCTTTTGGTTAATATTTCAAAACCAAACGTCATACCAACCATTACGCGTGTCAGATAGAAAATTGGTTTATAGGTGGACTTTTGAAAAACAACCTAATTTCGGACCCTACGTCGAGAGCATCGATCGCTCTTGGCTCAGGGTTGGAAATTGTTGTTTTAGGAGGATCCAAACATAAACCTTGTATTCGACGCATGTAACGGTTGGTTTTTTTTTTTTTTTTAATATTGCCGAAAAATCAATCTTTCGAAGGTTGAAATCGGAGTTGGTTTGTAGGTTGGTGCATCACCTTAATCGAGGGACCGTACCTGATCCTTGTCGTCGAAATTTTCATCGTCCATGACGGCGAGCGATGGGCTAGCGAGATACTTGGAATACTCGCCGATGACCTCGTCGTTCGCCACTATCGCCGCTGTTTTATCGTCCCTCGTTATGTGCTTGAATATCGAGATCCCGAAATTGTGACGTTCCGCTTTCGGCGAATTCTTCTGCGCCTCCTCCTTTCTTCGGTCTATTCTGAACTGCGCCGTGTCCATGTTCTTCTGGCCCCTCAAAACCGCGTCGCCGTAATCCACGCTATTCGCCAATTTAAGCTGAGCGAGCTTCAGCGACGCCTGCGAATCCTCCGTCGAGCAGTGACCCGCTTTACCGCACGACTGAATCTTCTCGCTCAGGAATTCGTGAGCCAGAACTTTCAGCTTTGTCTTGCGATACCTGAAGAAAACATTTTATTATTTATTGAAGTTAAATAAATATTAATTGTGTTATTTATTTTTAAACAGTATTATATATCGTCATATGATATATTGTATATATTATGTTATATATATAATTTATAAATAATAAATTTATTATTTTTTTTATTATTAAAAAAAGGAACTTTAAACAAAATTAATATTAAAAAAAAATGTCATCCACCTGTCGCCGGTAAGATTGAAGATGACCGAGGTGTCGATAATGTATGGATGCATCATTTTCAGACTGTGAAGATCAGAGTTCAAGCTCTGACCGACCAGGATAGCGTCTGGCGGCAGCAGCTCGCGCAGCTTCTGTTGAACCTCCGCAAGGGTCGTCGTCACGTCCTCGAGCATCTCTTTCGTGATACCGCTGTACCGAGTAAGATAGTCCGTTATCGCGTTTTCGGGCTTCACCAGAGTGTCGTAAACAACCTAGTAAAAAAAATCCAATTTACATAAGTCATTCATTTTTTTTTTTTTTCTCCGTTTCGTATTATATTTTTCTTGTGAAAACTCACGGCCATTTGTTCGTCGACGATAGATATCCTCGTGAGTTCGAGCAGACCGGTAGTCGTTCTGCACATCTCGCAGTCGAGACCGAACATCGGCGACTTGGCGCTCGCCTCGACGTACTCGTCCCTGGTCATTACGTAGTCGCTGTACCTGTTCGCGAGCACGCCCTTAAGGGGCAGCGGATAATTTTCCTCGACGAGCTGCCAGGGCGAGAGGAGCAACTGCGTCCTGGGAAATTTGTCCGAGAACGGCAGGTCGTTCATCTCCTCCTTCGTCAATGTTCTCCCGTCGACGGTCACGGCTGGACGCATGGGAAACACGCCCTTCAGCAACTTCACGAGGTCGCCGGTGCTCAGCATTGCCGCATCCAGCGAACCGTACTCTGCGCGCGAGAAATTACAAATAAATTTTTACGCTGGGAAAGACTGTAGTTTATAAAATTGAAAAAAAAAAAAAAAAAAAAAAATTTATTCTCACGAGTTATCAATTTGTCGCACTGCGTTCCAGTCAGGGGAACGGCGGCTAATTCCTCGATCACGGACCCTCCGTAAGCGGCCGGAGTTACCATCTCCAGACGAAATTCCAGCAGCGACGTGATGTTCGAAAATAGCGACTCGTGAGAGAGGTAGTGATACATTGAGAATCCCTCCACGACGAAGACCACCGTATGCGAGACCTGTGGAGAGCAAAAAAAAATGCATGAAGATTGAATTGTCGTCTGGACTGCGGGCACCGTTGCAGACTTTAGGAGACAACTGCTAGGACTAATTCTGGCGGAAGAGAAAGCTAAAGCATCAAAACAGATGAATTAGCTTTGTCATTACGTTTATCTCAATAAAAATTTTAAGTAAAATACTGGTCCCTCCGACCATCGATTAATCACCGATGAATCACTTGTGATTGGGTATTGCCCGTTTATCATGAAATAAATTAATAAAAAGATACAAAAATGTTATTCGAACGAATCTTCCTCTGGGACGATTTTTTTTTTATTATAAAAAATTATTGAAAAAAGAACCGTTACCGCTCGTTGAACTCTTTACCTTGTTAAACTTTTCGAGTTGACACCACCTCGCCGGGATGTACGGCGAGTAGTGTCCCAGCAATGAGTACATTAGTAAATGCTGAACGTCCCTGAGAAATATGGGAATCCTATCGGTTGCTGGTTCGACGGTGAGACTCGCCGTTTCGCCGAATCCCTTTAGTCGAAATCTCGGCAGAGCTCGCAGTCTCTGCTTGCGCTCCTTCAATTCTCGTTTGAGCTTCGCGTATTCTTCGCCGTTGAGCCTGCGAAAAAAAATACGAAGACACTGGTTAAAGAAGGATTCTTATTAAATTTCAAATTTACGAAATTTATCGTGGAGATTTAATGAACACCTGGGTTTTTTGTTTGCGAGGGAATCCGTCTCCTCGGCGCCCGCCGAATCTTTGCCGTCTTTCGCGCCTTCGACGCCGGGATCCTCGAGGGGCCGCGTGCAGGGTCTCTTTCGGCAAGGCCCGTCTCCCTCCGAATTTCCCTCCTCCGAGCTCTCCGCCATCTCCGCTCTCTGCGACCCTTGAGCTTTCGCCTCACGGTCCTTGTCGTTCAGCTTCGTAATCTCCAATAGAGCAGCCATTTTTTTCCGCTTCTTTTCTATCCTCTGCAGCTGCCTCTCCGTTAGAGACTTCATGCTTCTTCCTCTTCGCTTTCGAAAATTCTCGGCTCAGCGGCATTTGTTAACTGAAAATAATATTTTTTTTTTTTTATGTCTACACAATTAAATAATGTATATAATTAAATATTATTGTGTTATGAGTTAAAATAAATTTAATTAATTATTTATTTCATAATAAGTTAATATTTGATGTAGGGTAAAGGGGGTGAATATGGCCCGGTATAAATATCATTGATCCACGTGCCAATCAGGTGGACCGTATTCGGTACTTTTACCCTATAATTACCCTACAATATCAAAGTGTTTTGATAAAGTCGATTAAAGAAAGTTTTTATACCAATGTTGATAATAATTTGATAATCCACTTAATAACAAAGTACAAGGTTAGTAGATACTCAGAGACAACTACAAACACTCATTATAGTGTGTGCGACAAATTTCCATTGCATGAGCCAAAATTCAACCATTAAAAAATGTAGCCCATTAAATGGAATAAATTCCATTAGAGCTCAAATTCTACTATTAAAATATTGTGTACATACATTGGAATAGATGCTGGTTTATGAGGTATTGAGAAAATTCTACGATTAAAAAATGTTCCCCTATGAAATGAAATAAATTCCATTCTACAATCTAAATTCTACTATTCTAAAATTTCAGTCCATAGAATTGAATAAATTTACAGTTGGCTCGAATTGAATTCTTAAAATTTGTGTATACAATATTTTTCATTTTTTAATTCAACACAGGCACAACCAGCTGATAACGATTTATGGTCTGCGACACACAAGACGAGCATAGATGCTTTGCCTTTGTCATTGCCCGTGAATGAAAAATACAGCCGTCAACGGATTATTTCTTTGGTGGTATATTTTGTAAAAAAAAAAAAAAAAACTATTTGATTTACATCGTTACTTGGCCATTCCACAGCTGCGAGCCGGATTCTTATAGAGGTGCGAATACATTATAAGAAATGTGCGAAAGGTCGTCAGTTCGGAGGTGTTCTCCGATTGGTCAAAACGCAGGGTCAAAATTGCTCAGCTCAGCCAGTTTAACGACGAGAATTGGTTGTTCTTATAATTTCTATATTTTTCTCAGATCGACGTGCAAGTCTGAACGACACCGACTCTACCGGCCATTGTCGAGGTTGGTGACGAGAGAGAAAATAAAAAACCGACGATCGTCGAGCGAAAACATTTCGTTACGAGTTTCACGTCGATCTTCGGGAAAACTTGACAAAATTATTCGATAAGCGAAAGAAAAAATTCTGCGATATCGCAAATTTGATGAAACATACTGAATGAGCGATTTACCGAACGGGATGTAAATAAACACGTGCCTGATGTGTTACCATTATCGAGTTTGAGGTTATGGTAGCTTCGGGCGATGATTATCGTAAATGTGAAGTAACGGTTTTACTTCGATGGATCCTCGAAACGAAAATCACTGTTAAACAACTTGATAATGGACAATAAGGCGAGAATTGCCTATAAACAATGAGAGTTTATGATTCTCTCGTCGAGTCGAGTGTTTTCATTCCAAAACACTGGTAAGTGGCGTTGATTGGTCCGCGAGGAGCCAATGGCGAATGAGCGCGGGAAACAGGCGGATATTCTATTAAGGTGAAGCGCAAAACTGTTTCGGCTAAAAATGGATGCAAAATATTTTGAGTTTATATTGATTTTTAGACCCACCTTAAGGTGATGTGAAATAACAAATACTGCACTGAATGCCGTTTCGGGACCGCAGTTCGCCGATTAAAAAAAAGATTGTCTTTCGGTAGGCAATTGGCGAACGCAGGAAAGACAATTTTCTTTTTCCTCGGCGGTCTCAAAAAGGCATTCAGTGCAGTTTTTGTTACCAACTGGACGCGGGGCAGGGAGGTGGGGCGTTATACCACATCAGCTTGAGGGGAAGTGAAATATCGCGTTCGGTAATGAAAAATGTAATGAACTTTTCTCGAGGGTGATAACGAAATCTGTAATCATTTCAATGATTCTGCTCAAAGAAAATGTTTGGGTCAAAATAAAAATCACCGGCAAGGCTTGACAAATATCCACTTTGTTTCAGAATGTACTTATAACCCGAAACGCGGGATCCTTGAAAAAAATGGATTACAGTTTTTCTTACCGACTGAGTCTGCTTTACGTCGTCCTAAGACGAAGAAATGGGACGTGACTCCCGTACGAATGTGCTTTTGTCCGACAGTTTAGTAATAATAATAATAATAATAATAATAATAATAATAATAATAATAATAATAATAATAATAATAATAATAATAATAATAATAATAATAATAATAATAATAATAATAATAATAATAATAATAATAATAATAATAATAATAATAATAATGTTGTTGTTGTTTGTATTGAGCGATACGAGCACTCAGTCATGGACCATTGTACTCGGGCCTTGTGGGGCACTCGCAATGCCTTTAATTGTCCACGTTGCGTTCCTCAGACGCGGAACACAACCGACAGGCGTTGTTCGGGTCTTTTCTTGACTTTTTATCGCAACCTACTTCTGCGACTTGACACCTTTCTTCGTAGGAATTGCTGGTTACACAGGGTATCACGGTCAGTCCCCCGTCCCCCAGCATCCCTTCTTGGGGGTTACCGGTTGCACAGGGTATCCTGGTCAGTCCCCCGTCCCCCAGTGCCCCCCTTCTTGGTTTTGCCGGTAGCCAGGGTATCATTACCTAGTCCCCCGTCCCCCAGCATCCCTATCTGTAGCCAAGCTAGGGAAACATGGTCGGCCTCCTCAGAGCCCCCGGTTGAGGAGGCAAGGCTCAAAGTATTCTAGGTTAGTCGCCTGGCATACCTAGAAGCATCGTTATGACGCACCATACCCCGGTGCCATGAAGCCCGAGCACGATAGCTTACACTCGGGCCAGGGATAGCTATTGCGGAGCGCCGAGTCTGATACACACAAACTCGTCGTCCCGGGCGATGGGTACGCTACGTCCCCTACGCCGATACGGTCTCAGGTTCGATTCCCGTCGTCGGACTTTTCGTCGCGTCTCGCCGAGAATGAAAACAATGGAGTACAGCTATATACATCCGACACTCACACTTGGAATTACCGTGTGCGAGTGACCGATGTATATGTCTGGAGCTTCGTCTCGTCCATGTTTTTTTTTCCCTTCTCGTCGAAACATACGAAGCCGGGAATCGAACCGTCGACCTCCCGATGCTTAGGCTTAGAGGCGAGCACGCTAACCACTAGACCACCGCACCGGTATATAATAATAATAATAATAATAATAATAATAATAATAATAATAATAATAATAATAATAATAATAATAATAATAATAATAATAATAATAATAATAATAATAATAATAATAACTAAACGAATTTGATTCTCGGTAATTCGTCTCGGATTACGTTTAATTGTAATAAATTCTCCAAGTGCGATTTCGCGGGAGTGATATTAGAAGATGAGCAGGATGCACCAAGAAATATTAAACAGCATCGAAACGACCCGCTCGAGGCTGTGGGACGTGTGGGAAATGCCAACTTAGCGGAGTCGGAGGCGGCCTGGTGAAAGCGAGGATGGGCAACGAGGACCCACTCTCGGTCCGTGCTGTGGATGCGGTTCTTCACAAGACCGAGCGAAGAAGCACTTACGTGCCATTATATGCGCGTGAGATCAAAAGATTTGAGAGCCAGAACACAGTGAGCCCTACTGTTGTTGCGAGCGCTCTCTGTACCATCGACACACATAGCGCAGCTCCCCCCCACCCACTCAGGGAGAAAACATTTTATCGCCTACCCCCTCCCCTTTTTCCTCGCCACCAAAGTCCTCGACAACGAAGCGATCGCGACACGCTTAACTCCGAGGAGAAATTAAAACTGATAATGTAACTCGTAACACACTTAAACTGATCACGGGTTCGATGAACTTTCCGATAATAAGATGCAAGAATGATTCATAAAAAAAAATAAAAAAATCTCGCTATTTTTCGCCGAGCTCGAGAAACGTATGGCCTCGATTTATTTACGAGCCAAGAAACGAAGTTTGAGAAATTAAGTTAAATGAAATCAATAGGAACAATAAGCAATTTTCGAAAATCGAAATTGTTCAATTTTTAGATCCGTCGCTATTGTTATTATGTTAATTATATAATGTTTTCATAACAATATAACTACTGTTATATTGTTATGAAAATATTAAATTTTTAGGGATCATTCTAAGGAATCGTTCGATGCAAGAATGATTCATTAAAAAAATAATCACCATTTTTCGCCAAGCTCGAGAGAGATTGATATCTTTGATGCTGAACGGTTTCTTCTTTCGAAGCGCGCACATCGCGATTGCAGTGATTCGGTGCGAGGAAAAAAAAGAAAATACTGCAGTTGTTTAAAAATGGCGACAGAGCCGTGCAAGTCCGCAAGAGTTCGCTGCAGCAACAACACAGAAGAGTGGTATAATGATTATTGCGTGTATGTAATAGCGGCTGGAAAGAAGAATAAGTGGTTTGCGATTAAACCGGCCAGTTTTCTACGTGCCTAATTACCCTATCGTCCTCATCAAAAAGCAATTACCGAGAAATACAACAGAGGGGGGGGGGGGGGGGGGGGCGTATGTGATTCCCGGTACACAGGCGGGCCATTAATAAAGAATGCGCGAGATTTATCTTGGCACCCGCGCTTGGACACAGTTTTCGCGAGGCAACGAGATAATTCGTCGTTCGCTCGAATTTTTTAGGTTAAATCAACGCTCGGAGCGAATGGTTTATTCCAAAGAAAAAGTTTGGAAAAAAAACCAACTTTTTTAAATCTTTATAGCCTAAAATACAACCTTTGGTTGTGTAATTTCTACAAATATTATCGTTATTTTAATTGCCAAAATGATAATCAGACTTTTCCATCCGATATTAAACAAAAGTCAATCCGCGCCGCGGGGAAAACTTCTCGTCTCTTATTTTCTTGGATTTTCGATAAATGGATCAAAACGATTTATGTTACGGGGCTCAATTGGGGCATCGCCGGCAACTGGGACACGCAGCGCGGATCATTGGTCATCTTTACGAGCCGCGGGGAAAGCGCCGCGAAACTAAGCGAACCGACTACCGCGCTTCAGCGGACAAAGCCCCGCTCGTTGCCCATCAACGTGAAACTAGATAAGTCGTGAAAAAAAAAAAAATGGAAAGAGTCCTCCGTGCAAATCCATCCAACACTTTCACTGCCAATCAGTTACACGGCGAAACCTCGATCCTCGATATTCGTTTCTGCTCGATGGTCGCTCGGCTGCGGAAAATTCTGCAAGCTTATAACTGTACTCGGCGAGCGCGCGCGCGCAGTCGCTGTATCGGCTGCGCGGCGGAGATGCGCGCGCACTAGTTGGGCAATAATCGCCGCTCGGAGGCTCTTCCGACCGAGATTGTCAGAAGCTTCGCACACCGGGAGAGTAGTTACGAGGAATTTCAATTTAACCCGTCGATGCGCGATAATGGAAATAATGGAAAACCGGGCGTGAGAGGTGTTTGACGAAGGATCCTCGGCGTGAAATTACACACAGTCGGAATGACGATAATTCGCTCGGACGAGGCGAGTTCTTGCCCTTGAAAATCCTCGCGGCGGATAATGAGCGGATCCCTTACACGAACGGCTGCGCCGTTAGCTACGAAGACCCACACCGTAATAACTCGCTGCAAACAAAGGATACAGATTAATCTCGACGAGACGCCGGTTTCCTGTTACCGGCCGAGAAAATTTATGTTTGAGGATATAATAACGATGAAACGAGGATCATAGATAAAACGAGTTTTTTTTTTTTAAACCCGGGGCCAGGCCTGGCCATAAAAAATCGCCTCGATGTCGAACGATACTTTAATTACAATAAATGTAAATAAATGCATATAACAGGTTTTTTCTTTTTTATAATCACGTATAAAATAACAGTTATCAATCTTCGGAGGAAATGGTAAGTATTGATGAGTCCGGGTAACGAGCGGTCGAGATAAATCAATTTTTTTCGCGAAAGAGGCCGTCGAATGCTTGGAAAAAAATTAATGCTGGACGATATGGTAAAATACTCCTATTAGTCGCCGAGTTTCTATTAATGGCAGGTGTACGACATTACGCGTAGTAGCGATTCTTCTCGACGCTCCAGCGACAGTTTTCAGTATGCAAAATGATCCTTGTGAATTCTTTAGTTGGATTACTATTTAACTTATGTTATTAGGATATCGATGAAAACGCGGAACGCTTTTTTATAGACGTAATTGTGAATCGACGCATGAAAGATGGTCGCTAATAGGAACACAGACATACCGTCATTCTTTTAGTAATATTTTGTATCAAAAAATAGATAATTGGACATATATGGGGGGGCTTTTTGTTACTCTGCTCAACGGAATTGAATTACTCTTCTCAACGGAATTTATTTTAATTACCAGAAACATTAATGGTTATGTAAATATAGGTGGTCACCCAAAGATACATCGACTGGTCACTCTATGTGCAACTGGCGCAATTGGGTGCAACTCTATATCGACGGTGCCGCTAACAAGGACAACGACGTACAGTAATTCTTTTATTAACATTTTGTATTAAAAATAGATAATTAGTCACATTTGGGAGGTTTTGGTTAGCGAATGAACTAAACTTCCCGATGGAATAGACTTCACCCAGATAGAAAAATGACGGCACGGAGACGAAACGGTGGCGGAACCAATGGTAAGATACCCGTCTGAGGGCACGTTTTTCTGTCTGGGCAGTTTCACTGATTGGTTATATAAATATTTCAAGTTGTTTCGTAGACGATTCTCAAACGTCCACCAATAGGAGCGTGAAGTTAACGCTTAAGGCAACTTCGTAAAAAAAAAGTTATATTTTTTATTATCGCCTGTAAAATAGCAGTTATCAATAGTTCGAAGGAATTACAATTACAGAAAAAAAAGTCCGAGTGTCCCGGCACGGACGCCGGGAGGTGAACGAGGAAGAGGATAAATATCGTTGCGGCGTTATAGGTTAGAAAGTCGCGTTCCTGCCGTGCGAGATTGCACCTTGTAGCACCGCCAACAGAAGAAAAATGCCGTGTAGGGAGTATAACAGTCGGCCGAACGGGGAGCGTTCGACGGGATCCCGCGATGTTTGCGAGTGAACGAGTGGAGGGGGGGAAGCCCCCCTCGGAGTGTACGAGTTAGCGGTGCCCGGCGAGTCCGTTTCTTCGGCATTCACTGCTCGTTCGATCGCCGAGCAATCGACATCGTGGACCCCCACCCCGCAAATAATCCAACGTCGGTAGTGCTACGGCAAACTTAAGATATATCGTCCTGCGTGAACCGGCATAGAAGTTTGCGGCAATTTTTTTTTTTTTTTTTTTTTTCGTTGAATTTTACGCCTTAAACGTTGAACGAGGACCCGAAAGTTCCTGCACTCTCGAGGCCTGGTAGTCCCTCGTCACATTGACGCGAGGAGAGATACGGAAAACTTCTCTCGGGTTCCCGACGGGAAAACGAAAAAATTGACGACGATGGAAAAGGATCAACTCGACTCGTTGGCGACCGTCGCCGTGGGCTCGGAAAAACTGCAGCCCGTTCATAGCCACTATGCCCCCAGCGAGGTTTACTCCGCCTCCGAGTCACCCCCGGTAAGAAACACAAAACACAAGACATTTTTCAATTCTTAAAATGTTCAATTCTTCAATTCTTAAAATTTTCCATTTTTCAATTCTTCAGTTACACACTTAAACTTATAGTGGGTAATAATGTAAAGTAATGACCGATTTATCGCAAACTCTCGACTGTCGAAAGAGCACAATTAAAAGACGACAAAAAACGATTAAAGAAAACGTTGAAAGCGCGTGAGAATTAACCGTCTGAATGGGGAAAGTTGTGAATGAAACGCGTATCGATAAGTCCAATACGAAAAATGTGAAATAATCGTCCCCTTCGCAAGTACTTACGTATTATGCGGAAGGGGCGAAAAAAAACTTGTGTAACATCCCTTTAGGGACGACAGGATTGCCCAACAATTTCACTCAGCAGGAAACGATACAAACGAAAGGTTTTCATTTCTGTGATTGTGCCTATCCGGCATTGGCCGTTCTCTTCCGCCAGGATACTTGTTTTTTTTTTTCTTTTTTTTTCTCTCGTCGATGTTTAGTCGTCGGCTTTGTTCGTTCGACATCCGGGCGGCAACTTTCTATCGCCTCGACTGTGCCGTGGCCGCAGCTCGGTTCCCGGTTCTCTAGAAACTTCGGTGCTACCGGTACCGCAACAGTTACTTGCTTTTTTTTATTTTCTGTTTTTTTTCCTTAAGAATCACAGCCGTGCAAAGTTGTAAATAGTTGAACTCTCTTGCCTGAGAAATTTAACAGTCTCGAGATTTTTGTTTTATTTTTTACTCTTTTTTTTTCGACGCCATTCTTCGAACCCATTGCCATAACTCGTTTGTGCCGGATGACGCACCAGACCGAACACCCAACAGTTTGGGCCGACTCGGATGATGCCTAGAATACGGGCTATTAAGATACCCTAAAAAAGATCTCAATTTTTTTTTTTTTTTTTTTTTTTTTTATGGGAACAAAATTATTCGAGCAAATGAAAAAAAGAGAATGCGATGTTTTCGACGGATCCGAGAGGTAAACAGACGAGGGACGTTGACTCGGATAAGACCCGAGCGTCGGAGTCACCGGCGACTTCGACGCCTCGGGCTGTTGCCAGAAGAGATCCACTGCGACGTCTCGACGAGATAGAGAATATGGAAATCAAAATTTTTGTCACGCAATTCTTTTCGGCGTTGCGCGACGGAAATTTATTCGCTCGCTTCTCGAGTCATGGCTGCCAGAAATATGTCTTAGAAAAAGAAATGATAATTTATTTTTTTCTTCTTAAAGAAAAAATTTAATTAAAATGTAATTTTATTTTTTTATTTCTTTAATAAAAAATAAATATATGATCCGTTCGACGCAGGGAGCTTCCGGTGCGTCTCTTACCAGAGATAACGCTTTGTCGAAAGATGCTCGTCGTCCTGCCGTTCTCCTCAGTGTTGGTCTTTGCTTATCTTTTCGTTCGTCCCAAAGACGCACGAAACCATTCGAAGAATAAATAAACAAGGTTTACGTTACGGCGCGTCCTCGCTCCGACTCGCGCCCTCGAAGAACGGAAATGACCGAGCGGTATTTCCCCTCTTATTGCGTAACTTACAAATAAACGAGTATAAACGCATTATGTACGCGTTTGAGAACGCGTACTTGATGGCTTGTTAAAAATTATCATTGTTTTTTTTTTTTTTGTGCACGCTCCAGCAAAATATTTTTTCAAAATAAAATGCGACATCGTTCTCGGAGAATTCCGCTTGGCAACAGATCAATTTGTGTGTATGTAAGTTGTTGTTCTGTTGTGGCGAGGCAAAAGCAGCGACAGGCTGCGTGCGAGCGCTCGCGGATGGCCTACTATCCCTCAGCTCGCCGAGGCCTCTCACCTAAGCCTTCCTTCGCGCATATACATGTTTCAGTGTGTACTCCTCGTCGTCGACGTCGTCCATCCACATCGAGGTCATTGCGAATCGTGCTCGCGCAGCTTCCCGCGCTCCCGCAACTTCTATTCTGTGGTTGAGAAGAAAAAAAAAAAAAAAAAATTGAAGGAAGATAATAATAAAATGGCATCTCGAATATCGCGTGTTCACAACTTTCCCAGATTCTTTGATACACGAATCTCTGAAAATTCCGTGAGAAAGTCTTCAATTTCATGGTCCATGGCGTTTTGTAAACAACGTTTGCGAGAACCTAACCTCACTTTGGGCAAACATGGCGCCGACAAGTGGACGATCGTTCCTCTTTTTTTAAACAAGACAGCGCCTCTGGCGGTCACAGGTCGCACTTTTTTGTTACACACATTCATCGTGCTATGACGAAACTTTGACCACTAAATACTTCTCGGTCTGTTGTTCTATACATTTCGTCGACGCTAACCGGACTTTGGGCAAACATGGCGCCGACACTTGGACGAATTGTTTTCAATATAACAGGACCCTTGGCGTTAAAAATGGGCTTTTTTTTGTTACACACATTCATCGTGTTTCGACGAAACTTTGACCACTATATACTTCTTGGTCTGTTGTTCTATACATTAGTCGAAGCTAACCTCGCTTTGGGCAAACATGGCGCCGACAAGTGGACGATTTGTTTACGATATAACAGCGTCCCTAGCGATCAAAACCGGCTCTTTTTTTTTACACACATTGACTGTACCTTTACAGGTTACATAGTGAGCGCTCCATTGGGCTTGAAATTCCCGTTAACTGTAGTAGCAAAACATAAAATCAGAAGAAAGTAAGAACCGCCTGGAATAAAACAAAATGAATAAGGCATCAACCGGCGTCTTAAAAAGAGAGTCTGGTAAAGGAGTACATAAACGTGTGTTACAACGCTATGTTATCGTCTTATTACATATTTATCATAACAATACCTCCAGCGCGATTGTCTACGGAGTTTTCCTCGGTCGACCGCGTGACCGCTGCGCCTCCTCGCCGCCGGCTATAATTCCATTGTGCGCCTCCACCAGTTGTCGTAGTTAAATAACGAAAGACCGCAATTAATTTGCCTCTACTGCGACACAATTAAGTGGCTGGTCTGCTCGTCGGTATAATCGCCGACCAAAGAATAGAGAATCTTTGTTCTTACGCACTCCGTGTGTTTCCTCTTCTCTCCATTAATTCCCGAGACAACCGGATAATTTTACTATTCACAGCTCGAGAGTTGTTTGTTTATTTATTTGTTTTTATTTAAAAAATTGGAAAAAAAATTACGAAAGCCGCAATTGATAGTCATAGTGCAACATTGCGGTGTGTCGGTAAAACAGCGCCCTTCAATTATCATCGGCAGAGTTTTTCGAGCCCGTACCGAGCAATTGTCACAGTATTCTCCAGGAAAGGTTTAGGGCGATGTAAAACCTCCTCGCCCTTGTCCGCTTTAACTCAGTCGGTAACGCAAAACTGTAATCCACTTTCCTCAAGTGTGCTCAACTTCTCTGAGAAAAAAAAAATATATATATCCGCGTCTGCGCAACATTTAAGGTAGTCCTTGCGAATTGTGTTCACTTTGCATAAGTTTCACAGAAATGAGAGAGAATTGCAAACACTTATGAACGGTATAAAAATCCGAAAAAAATCAAGCACATTAAAGGTGCTGAAAAATATTAATTTTGCATAATAAAAATTCCAAAATGTTATTAACAAATTGATGAAAATAAAATTTTTCAACAAATCTTCCCACATAAAAACAAATAAATTCAAACCCCAAAAGAATGAAAATTGATTACAGTTTTTGTTACCGACTGAGTTTTTCTCACATCGCCTTAATTGTTTTTTCCTCCTCCGGTTGGACTTCCCTGCGTAAATCACCAAACGGAGATCTTATCGAAATTAAAAAAAAAATGAAAACAAAAATAAACAGACACAGAAGAATATATAAGGAGCGCCCAGTTCGATGTGACGTCATCGCTCTCGTGCATGAGCCGATAAATCTTCTCGAGCCGAGCGCTCTGCCCCTTTCTTTCTCAATGTCGAAGCAAGGATAATCGGGGATCTAGTTTCCAGTGAATTATAGTGGCCATCACTGCGCAGTCCCGGTGATCGGGCCGAGATAGGAGGGTCAGAAAACAGTTACAACAGCGTGCACTGGGAATGGGGAAGGCGCGGGAACTCGTTCAGAGGGAGTCACTATATTAAAACTGTGACTCGATTGTAGAGTTTTTTTTTTTTTTTTTTTCTTTACTTTTTATTCCCAAGGTGCCCCAAGAGCTCCGAGCGGAGCGGAGAAAAACTGTATATCGAATGACTGGAAATTACCATCGATCGCGTGAGACCTCAGGAATCTCGTATTTCAATAACACGAGATCTGCGGAGCGTATAAAAACGCACTGTCTTTCCCTCTATGTAGGACGAGTGTCGTTTTCACTTGCAAGCTAAAAAATGCGCGATTGTTCTACGAACATTGGTATTTCGTTAATCGAGAAAGTGAGGCGGAAACTCCCGCTCGGTCGGTAACGGAAATCTGTAATCGACTTCTTTCAATGTTGACAAGGTTTTGCGGCTGAATAAAACTTGTCAGTCTCTGCGCAATTGTCGAAAGAAGGGACTGACAATTTTCGTTTTGCCAAAAATGTTCGGGACTCGAGAAAAAGTTGATTACAGTTTTTGTTACCGACCGAGTCGGTGAGTGTTTCGCGTCGTCTCAACGGTCCTCGGAGGTTATCAATGAACGATCGGTGACTGATTGGTCGAAATAACTGCTTTGCGCTGCCTAACAAAACGTCAAGAAGTCAAATGCCAAAAAGTCTGTAAATGTCGAATTTTAAGACGTTAGTTCGAACTTGAGATCTTAAGGTCGAACTTAGGATCGCACATAAGATTGAGATTTGTCCGGAATTTGATTCCGTGCTTAAATTTGATATTAAGTTCCAATTTGGGTTCGAACTTAGGATCGAACTCGAACTACAATCACATTTGAGTTCAGACTTAAGTTCACACTTAAGATCAAACTTAAGCACGAAATCAAGTTCAAACTAAGGTTCGATCTTAAGTTCGAAATTAAGCTAGATCTTAATCACGCAAGGAAGTTTGACACACATTTCGATCTGAAATTCGATATCAGCAGCGATCTTAAGTGCAAACTAACATCTTAAAATTGAACCCTAAGTCATTATCTTGGAATAAAAAAAAAAAAAAGAAAAACTCGCGCGTTCTATCTTTAGCCGGAAAAATTTGAATCGACAACCGGATTGAAGTATGTGCAATCGCCGTGGGCCAAGAGGGGGGAAGAAGGAAGTCGCTGGACAACGACGACGTCGACGAATATATGACGACAAAGGCCTCGACTCGGTTGGGTACCAAGCGTGAAGCTGGCACCGACGCGCACCAACGCGAGCGGTTTATCATTGTGGTAACTCTTTCGAGCCCGCCGTCGGAATAGCCACAAATGTTGAATTTCTTATTTAAATCCCCGACACAAGCATTATGGCAATCGGTGACACAATCCTCGCGCGTTCTTAATTACGGATATGTGGATATTATAAAATGAAGGACGCGTGAGAAGGAAGAGGTGGAACAAGGAATATTTTTACCGCACACGCAAAATTCAATCGAGTTTTCTGTACTCAAGCGTTTTTAAACATCTTTATGAGAAACGTAAAAACAATTTGATTTAATTATTCAAAAACTTTCGAAAAATGGCAATTTTTATTAAAAATTTTATTTTTATAAAACGATCAAAGAATTTTGTGCAGAATAAAATTCCCCCAGTAGTTTTCCATGCTTCGATGAATAAACATTCTTTAAAAATGTAATGATAAATAGATTTTCAAATTAAATAAAGTATCAGAAAATGTATTTAAAATACATGAATTAAAAATTCAAATTTTTCAACTAATCGGGCTTCACAAATTAAATTACAATTTCGCAAAACGACCCGTAGTCATGGTGTGTATGTGAATGCCTTTTACGCAGTATATTTAACCACCATCGAGTTGCGCAATTCCTCGAGCCTGTTTTGTCGACAATAATGCCCGCCGAGTATTCGGAATCTCACGCGTTGAATCATCATCGTGAGCCGGTGTGCAGATCGATCGAGCTCTCTAAGAGCGCGCAGAGCGTAAAGTGCGAATGAAAAAAAAAAAAAGTTTTAGTACCTCTCTGATGGAAAATGATCTACGACTTTCACCGCGCGCCCGCTTTCATGCAAACTCTCGCCTACGATATGATAATAATCTTCTCCACATTGTTTTTCCCAACGCCATCGTTTGATTTATAATCGGTGGCTCAACATTGTTCCAGATCACCAAAATGGCGTCCTCGCGGCGAACCCGGCAATTTGCCTTTCAGAGCCTGCATCCATTGGCCAATATATTGGCCAATGTATCGCCTGAAATATTGGCTCGCATATCAGCCTATATATTGGTTTTTATATCGGCTATTGCATTGGTTATTACATCGGTTATTATATTGGCTATTATATTGGCCATTATATTGGCTATTATATTGGCTCTTATGTTGGCCCTTATATTGGCTATTATATTGGCTATTATATTGGCTATTATATTGGCTATTATATTGGCTGTTATATTGGCTGTTATATTGGCTAATATTTAGGCTAATACACTGATTTATATAACGGCCAATTTACTGGTTAACAAAATGGTTAAAAAATATTACCCAACAATCAACGTTTTACTGGCATTCGCAGTAACTTTCATATTTGTATTTTTTTTTTTCAGGCATACACGAGGCCACCGATGAAGAGCACGGCGGTCCAGATAGCGAGAATAATCGCTACGACCATGATCGCGATATCGGTAATAATCGGAAGTTTCATTCTCGCCTCGGCCTGGCTTCAGGCTCGGGCCTCCTGCACTCCGGAGTCCATAGCAGCGATGCAGGCGCAGTTGAATCTTCAGCAGTCCAAGAATGAATTCATCAAGCATCTACAGCCGGAGGCGCTCGTTCAGGTACGAAGAAACGAAAAAAAAACACGCAACATGCTAATGCGCAGCAATTGGCATAGAGCCAAAGAAGCCCGGAGGCCTATTTGAATTTCCAAGTAGCTTCGAGCAAAACAACGCGAATACGGTGCACACTTTGCGTTTCTTTGTACGGTGCGAATATTCGTAACGCGTTCGCGTCCTCGTAAGTCGATCTTACTTTCTATAACCTGTGCGTAACGGCAGACCGGAAGTGGAGTATCGGGTGGTACTTGAACGTGCTCGTTTACCGTTCATCCACTTTTGTCGCGGTTCGAACGCAACATTTTTTTACAATAATATTGAGATAACCGATACTGCAGAAGTATTTTTAATATATTGTTCATATATACTTCAACATATTCGTGAATATATTTGTGAATATATTGCTTAATATACTGATTAATGTATCGGTTAATATAGTGGCCAATATATATTGGTTCGCATCGCACGTGCTCGCTGGAATTTTCGATTGAGAACAGAGTTTGTTAACCGCACGAAGAAGCGAAGAATATGGTTCAACAGTAAAGTACATGACCGAGCGAGGGAGCTGCATCAAAGTATTATAATGCTAGAGTTCAGCGTCTCCGCCCCCTCTGTGACAGAGTAAGTTGAGGCTTCTCGGCAGCCGCTGGAAGGAACATCCTCGAGAGCAACGATCTTTTTTTTTTTTGTTTTTCTTCCCCGCACGGTGGGGGACGAGCGAGCGTCGGTGAAAAGGCAGAGAGGTATAAACCACAGCGGAAAGTGGGTTGCCCCGTTGCACGACTCGGCTGCAGCCACGACCGCGCTCAGCCGAGAGGTGAACGCTCTCTGAAAGGATTTTCTCTTTGGCGATTAACTGTATTGTTACCTGAGAGACCTCCCCCCTCCCGCTGACGCGAATTCTATGGAGTACCGAGACTGCATCTTCTTCGAGCACCGCATGTACGGACATCGATTGCTGAACAAAAAAAAAAAAAACAAAAAATCCATGTCACAAAAAGCAACGAAATAATCTATGCATTTTTTTGTCGTTTTTTATTTTTTGAAGTTTTCAATTTATCACTCAACTTTAGGCCGAAATTAACGTCGGATTCGTGCTCAGCGCGAAAAAGTAGATGGAGATATGGGGTCGAGTGCATTTTTTGGACAGTTACGATTTTTCGAAATTTTTGCAATTTTTGCCTTCATATGCAATTTTTTTTGGATTTCTTCGTCGGCCTGTAACGTCTCGAAAAAACGGTTCCGGAACTTCGGAAAACATCCTATCTCGTGTATTTTTTCCCGTAGAACACGATAGCCCCCTCGGATTTTTCGTAACTTCATCGAAAAGCAGAGATACTCGTCGTTGGAGAATCCCAAAAATCGTCAGTTTTCTTCAAAACGTCCGAAAAAATTTAAAAATATCGTCTCGAGGCATCGTTCGATCCGTTTTCTCCCGTTGATCACGAATTCGCCACTTATTTTACTGCCAATCCAATCTCTCAAATATCTCATACAAAAAACCCCTAAAAAAAAAAAGCAAAAAATAAAAATAACTTCACATTTCGGTCAGTTCGCAACAAAAACGGTAATCTTTCAAATATCCGCAGATCGATACATCATAAACACAAACAGCTAATTTTGTTTTTCAATTCTCAGGTGCCAAATCCTCGTCTCTTCAGTTGGAAAGTTTCCATGCAAGGGAGAACATTTTTTTTTTTTAGTAATCATTTTCCAACTCCACTTTCCAATGGCGTGCCAGCTATAACGATTGTAAAAGTCGGTTGTTAGTTCGCCGGCGCTCAACTGGCCGGCTGCGTATAATGACCGATCAACGAGCCCGAACGCTCGCTCCGTATTTTCAGAGAAAATATAATATTCAAGCAAAGTATACGTTGGCGATTCACGGCGCGGTGAGAGGGACGAAGGATGGTGGAGGGAGGCATACGGAGAGTCTTGCTCGAAACTCGCGAGTGCTATTGCCAGTCAAGCGGGAAGTAGAAAGTTGTCACAAACGCGGTTCGCGGTGTGTACTAATGGTCGTCCGGGGCACCGGTGCGAGCTACCAGTAGCCGGCCAAAGCCGGTAACTGCAAAAGTGGCGAGCTGACGCAATTAACTTCGCAACTTCGATCTCTCAGCTTTGCGGGAGACTCTTGTGTCTATTCTCGCCTCTGCGTGTTTATTTATTTTCTTTGATTTTTTTTTTTTTTTTTTCTTCGATCTCCCGACGACGAAGATGGAGCTGCTCCGGCGATGAATCACTCGCACTGTGCCGTATTGGTCAATCGTCGAGTCGAGCGCGCAAGATTCGAGATTTCGATAAGGCACTCGTTAGCCCCGAAGACCATGTACAGAAAAGAAACATATATAGACCGCTGTTCATATGTCGGCCAATATATTGGCCAACACCGGCATTTTTACGTAGCCTATATATCGGCTGAAAAAATGGGTATTATGTATACAGCCAATATATCGACCGGTATATTGGCTAAGATCTCGATTTTTATGCAGGCAATATATTTACTAATGATATTGTCCAAAATTGTGGATATTATACGGACAATATATCGGCACATTTACATCTCTACCACTCACAACGCTACAAAAAAAAAATAATAATAAAAAAAAAATAAAAAAAAAATACAGTTTTAACAACTCTACCACATAACAACCCTGGCAGATCCTGCGACCGAGAAAACGACCGGTCGTTTTCGGACGAAAATACGTCCGGTGAAACGACTGTTAAAACGACTTCATCCGCGTCAGAGGGCTTTCAGTCAGGTCGTTTTACATTTCAAGACTGGATGAACAACCGCGGAAACGACCGTTCAAAGGACCTTTCAGTCCGGTTGTCG
This sequence comes from Exephanes ischioxanthus, assembly GCA_958510785.1. Classification (NCBI taxonomy): domain Eukaryota; kingdom Metazoa; phylum Arthropoda; class Insecta; order Hymenoptera; family Ichneumonidae; genus Exephanes; species Exephanes ischioxanthus. The sequence continues at coordinate 18,417,032 of OY294020.1, read as the reverse complement.
TTATGCGGTCGTTTCTTCGGTTGAAAATAAAAAAACGACTGGACTGAAAGGTGTTTTGAACAGTCGTTTTCGCAGTAGTTCATTCGTTTATTAATTGTAAAACCATCTGACTGAAAGCCCTCCCTGGAAGCTGCTCGTATGCGGCTGGTACGGACACGGATAAAGTCGTTTTGACAGTCGTTTTCGAGGACGTATTTTTGTCCAAAAACGACCGGTCGTTTACTCGGTCGCTTTGAAGGTAGTTTGGTGGTGGTTTTTCAAGTCGCAGAACTTGCCCAGGAACCCCACTATAAAACATCTATACTACAACTCTACCATACTACAACTCTACCAGAATTAAAAATAAAATTCTACCGAAATACAAAACATACTACAACTCTACCAGAATTTAAAATAAAATTCTACCGAAATACAAAACTAGACAGCGGCCTTGTATTCCAGTACTGTTTTATTTCCATTCCGGTAGAATTTTATTTTGATTCTGGTAGAGTTTTTTTTTGTAACTTTCTGGTAGAGTTCTAATATGGTAATATGTTTTCCGGTTGATTTGTGAGTGGTGGAAATGTAAATATGCCAATTATATCGACTGATATATTGACCAATATATTGAAGATTTTATTTGTTAATATGTCGAGCGATATGTTGCCCAATACATTGGCCAATGCATTGGCCAATGCGACTCGCAGTCCCGGCAACGAATATTTATAACCGGCGGTGCCAGTCGAGCCTTTCACTCGAGCGTAAAATCGTTTCCGAGCGCTCTTCAGACCGTCCGATTTCGAATCAAATGTATTTTACCCTAATCTATCTTTCAACATTGCCGTGCGAGCGACACTGACAGGGAAGACGACCGACTTACATTGAATGTGTTTCCTGGTCGTGTCAGCGCACTCGCCCATCCTCGACACGACCATCGGTCCCAGTCGTGAAGCTATCGCCTCGCTCGGTCGTAATACAGGCCCGTGCCTTCCACGGGTGAAAGTGAACTCTCCGGCGCTCGGTAGATTACAGTCCTCGACCCGGGGCCGCCGTTCTGCAGCCGAACGATGGAAATCGAATGCGACCGAGCGTGGCGCATCCCGATGATTAATTGCCAACCGAGTACCAACGACGCCGAGCTCTTCCCCGACCAATCATAGAAAATCGTCGCTTTTCCTTCGACGATCGCGACTCGCAATTTCTTCCACCTCGATCGTGTCCCTCACCGTGTGCCTCCGATGTATTTATGAATCGAAAGACGGCAGCGGAAGCGCTGAAACTCTCACCGTACCATAAAACAAACCCTGTGTGAAGTTTTTTTTTTTTTTTTTTTTTTTTTTTACTTTTCTTCATTTATTTATTTTTTCGCATCTACCCGAGACCGAAGGGGGAAGCTGGCTTTCTCTTCGCGGTCGAGTCGAATTGCTGCTTAACTTATGTGCTTTCTTCTTTTTTTTTTTCCAGGATCGCGAGGTCGCGAAGGATAATCTTCAGAGTCTCGCGGAAACGTCGACGACTACCGACAAGGACGACGCCGATGCCGACACGAAGGACATAAAACTCCAGAAGGACGACGATGCCAACAAGTCTGACAACGACAGCGGCGATCAGAACGACTCCGATGACGACTACGACGACGAAGAGTTCCCACCGGTTCACATAAAGCTTCCGCTACAGTTGGACCTCGACGATCTTGCCGGGGTAATCGAACGCCTCAATTTTTTACGAAAAAATATTTATTATTATTATTGTTATTAATATTTTTAATTTTATTATTATTATTGTTATTAATATTTTTAATTTTATTATTATTATTGTTATTAATATTATTAATATTATTATTATTATTGTTATTAATATTATTAATTTTATTATTATTATTGTTATCAATATTATTAATATTATTATTATATTGACTGTTGATTTTTAGTTATATTAATTATATTGTATAATATTATATTAATGATTATTATATTGATTGTTTATTGCAGAGCCTTTTGCAGCAGGCGCGCAATTTGGTGTCTTGCGTCGTCGAGCGTCGCCGATCCGACGAGGTTATGGACGGTGCGAACGACAACGCGCTGGAGAGTAACAGCACCGATCGTCAGCGCATACAGAGGCTCAGCGGAGAGCGCGTGGCTATTCTCTGCGAGTCTGGCGATCCTCGTCAAGAGTAATTTTCCTTCGAATCGCTCAGAGGGAAACTTACTAGCGACTTTGATGTAATTCTTTTTTTTCTTTTGTTTTCCCCCCCTCAAAGACAACAGGAGCAAGAGATGCTGACGCCGATAATCGTTCCACTGGGAACCGTGCAGATTCCTCTTCAGCCGCAGGACGGTGGTTACAATCGTTACCAGATTCACAACCAGTTCCAAGTGCCCGAGAGCCAGAGAATCCCGATGCCCGTCGATCCGCGAGGCATCAACTCTCCGTTCAACGGTGCCTTCCTTCGCAATCTTCCCCAGGTCTCGATGGAGATGGGACCCCCTCCGCGAATGATGCACCAGCCCCATATGATGAGGCCCCAACCGGTGTGTCCCCTGGTCTATTCAATTCAAGAACTCTAAAATTCTGATTCTAGAAACCTAACATTATAAATGGAATTCTATGGAATGGAATTTCAGAATTCTGAAATTCTGAAATTCTGAAATTCTGAAATTCTGAAATTCTGAAATTCTGAAATTCTGAAATTCTGAAATTCTGAAATTCTGAAATTCTGAAATTCTGAAATTCTGAAATTTTGAAATTTTGAAATTTTGAAATTCTGAAATTCTGAAATTCTAATTTTAGAGTTCTAAAATTCCAATTCTGGGATTTTAAAATTCTCTAAAATTCTGAACCGCGAATTCGAAAATTCTGACTGATTGGCTGTCTCTCCGAACCGCGCAGATTGAGATGCGTCAGATTCCCATCGAGCTCCGTCACCTGCCGATCGACCCGATACGCGGCATGAAGCCACCCGCGGAGCAGGAGCAATTCATCCGCGAGAATCAGCAACAGCAGCAGCAGCAGCACCAGCACCAGCAGCAGCAACAACAGCACCTCCCGATGATGTTCGCCCACGCGGATCGTCCCTCGATCATGTATCCCCAGGAGCATCAGACCCAGGGAATGATGCCGCCCCCTCCGCCGCCTCAGGCCGCCCCGGAAGCACAGCAGCAGCAGATTCACGAGCAGAGAGCCGTGCCCTCGATGATGATCCCGCCACGAGTAGAACAGAGACCGCCCGCCGAGTCTCAGGAGGCTCCGGAAAGGCCCAATTTCCCCTTCCAGGGTATTCCGATTGAGATCCGAAGAATCATTCAGCAAGTACCGTTGGAAATTAAGAACATCATCCAGCACATAACCGGCGAGGCGAGACCGGTTCAGAGCCCTGTTCCCGAAGGCGCTCGACGAGAGGTAAGAAATAAATAAATACATTTAATTTGAAAAATTAATATTAACGAATGACGGATTAATCCTCGACTTAATAAACTCGCAGCAGGTGCAGGAGTTTAAACCCTTCCCCGAGGGCATTCGACACATGGCCGACCCCTTCCCCCTCCCCATCGAAGTGAGAAACCTCCTCGAGCACGGAAACATCGAGGGTCGCCCCGAGCAACGCTCCCAGGACTCTGAGGAGCAGCAGCAGCAAGCTAAGCCTTTCCCCGGACCGGAAGATCAGGGCGAGGAGGCTGAGAGGAAATTCCCCATACCTGCCGACGTCAGGAACTTCATTCATCAGGTCCGTCCCGACACCGCACAGGCAGAATGCTAAATTTAATGCATAATTAAATTAATTTTATTAATTTTATTGTTCAATTAGTTTGAATATTGAATTAATTGTAATATTAAATTAACTTTCACTGCTACATCGAGCCTGGATGCACAACGTAATAAATCGTTTCAGGTCGTCGAAGGCCGCGGCTTCCCGGTGCCTCGATTCGCGATGCCCCTGAGACCCATCGAGACGTTGGAGGTGCCTGTCGAGGCTCACGCGCAGGTTTCGGATAACCAGGCGTCGGAGGAACAGAACCAGCAGCAGGAGGAAGAGCACCAAATGCCTCAGCAGCAGCAACAGCAACAGCAGCAGCATCATCAGGCTCGCATGATGGTCGATCACGAAGAGATGCAAGACGAGTCCAACCGTCCGCACTGTAAATTTTATTTTATTTCATGTGTCGAACAATCCTCTCGTCGATTATGGAAATTAGAGGGAAAAAAAAATGTATGATTTCAGTTGTTCAACCACGATCGGTGCGCTCGGTTCCGGAGCCCTTCGCTCATCCCCGCGAGAAGCGCGTCCGTCGCTGCGCGTGCAACTGCGCCTGTTAGTCGGCGCCCACACCGGAAGTGCGACGAAATTCATGAATTTGAATGTTCGTCCGTCGACGATGTCCGGAGGTGGAAGTCATCGGGAGGAAAATGAAAAAATCATCGAGAAAACGTGAAATCGTTCGAGAAAAAGAAAATACGTAAAAAAAAAATAATGTGGCTTGAAATTCTTCGTATCCGGGTTTAAAGAGCCTCGTCGCGATAACCGCATGAATTAGAGATTCCGCGCTTTAACTATATAGATATACAGCGATAATAGATTTTTCGTATGCTACACGTCTACGTAACTTGAAACGGTGCACAAACGAAAAAAAAAAATATTAAAAATAAATAAATGGATACAAGTGATACTGTATTACACTAACGGCCGGTACCTTCATATTCATTGAACGAAAAATATTACCGAAATTCGATGAGAGTGATATACTATATATACATGTAGATTTTTTTTTTTTTTTGTTATTTCGATTTGTCGAAACGAGAAGCGATAGAAGCAATTTTTGTTTACTTTGTTTTCTTGCTGCAATTTCTTTTGAAAAAAAAAAATCGACAAAGATGCTTCAGCTGTATTAAGACGAGCCGCTGGACTCTCTACCTGTATTGTACATTTTTTTTTTTACTTAAATACCTATTTTTCGTTATTCCTCACATTATATACGCAAATACGCATTATTCTGTATATTGACTTATCGTGACAATAATAAAATAGACATTGGTTGGTTTACCCTGATATCGTTTAAACGTCTATCCGCCATTCTATCCTTGTAAAAATAATTATCAAATAATTAATGATATTTGTTTGTTTATTTGGAGGTTTTTGTGGCAAGGGTGATTCGCGCCCCCGTTGTGGACTATGAAATTTATTTTTTCGAAGATTTGACGGATATACGTTACTTCCGGTCGAAAAATTAGGTTTCCGAACCGGAAGTGACGCATTTTTGCTAGAACGTCACTTCCGGTCGAAAAAATGAGATTTTTTTTTACTAGAAATAACGTATCTCCGGTTTGTAATTATTATTTTCGTCGTGATAAAAATAACATGCTGCTTTCAAACTGATGATTGTTTAAATCTGGAACTAAAAACGACTCCAAAGGCACAGTTCTTTTTTGTAATTGTTATTTAAAATGTCTTCTTCTGACGAGTTTCAATAACATTTTCACGCCTTTATCGATCGGTCCATACTTAAGGTAGTCCTTGCGGACAGCCTGAGCCCACGTGAGTTCAGAGCGAATTGAGAGTGGAATTGCGGATACTTCGCGATGAGATAAAAATCTGAAAAAAAAATCAACCATATGGAAGGTACTGAAAAGATTGATTTTGCATAATAATAATTCCAAAATGTTATTAACAAATGAATGAAAAAAAAATTGTTCAACAAATCTTCCGGCAACTTAACTTTTTGTTCATATAAAAACAATAAGTTAATTTTTTTGAATACGTATGAATTTTTTCAGAATTTTGTCTAATTTTTGAAAATTGCGTTTTTAGATAATAAAAAAACGTGATTTTCAAAAATTAGATAAAATTCTGAAAAAATTCATACGTATTCAAAAAGATTAACAAATTGTTTTAATATGAACAAAAAGTTAAGTTGCCGGGAAATTTGTTGAACCATTTTTTTTTATGCATTTTTTTAATAATATTTTGGAGTTATTGTTGTGTAAAATCAATCTTTTCAGCACCTTCCATATGCTTGATTTTTTCGAATTTTTATCCCATCGAGAAGTGTTCGCAAATTCTCTCTGAACTCATGTAGGCTCAGGCTGTCCGCTAGGACTACCTTAACGGGATATTAAGTTTGCCGTAATCACAGCGTCAAAATACAAACATTAAATTTATTTGTAAATTTGATGACAAAAATAAAACTAAAAAAAGCGTGCAGAAACGACGTTTAAGTTATTATTATTATTAACAATCATAAGAGTATCTTTATTCATTATTGAGATCGTGCTACATTGGTCTCATAAAAAAACATGTAATGTTTTGTATCCGTACATATTGCGTGACTAAATCCGAGATGCCGTACTTTTACGTGGTTACATATAGAAAATATTTCGTATTTTACGTCATGCCGCATTAAGTTCATCATCCATACTTCGGACAACCGCAAAGTATGACATGGCTGTCCTTAATGTCTGGAATATAAAAATGATCTATTAAGTATGTGTTCCAATGACAGTTTATGGGATGCCATAAAATGTCTATGCAGTGTTAATGGAAGAATGATCGTCCTCACCAGTCCAAAAGTTCTCAAGGACATGATCAACATTCTCCCGGCTGTTAGTTGGCAAGGTACGCGACAACGCATCGTCATCAACTGTAGGAGTTTTTGAACCCTAGGCGGTAGTCTGTACCATCGGCTGTTATATCTGCGCGGAAGATTTTTTGAACTCACGCCACTACACCGCGAATGATTACTCACATGTAATAGCCAATTTTAATACTGTGATCCTCTAACATTTGGGAAATGTAGCACTCCGTGTAGAATACCATTTCCAGAGTCAACACCATAGATACGAACATGAGGGTCGTTTTGGGATCGTCTGTTCTGAGAAGAATCTGAATTTTAGGGAATTTGGCAGTTTATCTGTCGATTAGGAAGATTATTCATCATTCGTCGCAATCATTACCTGAAATCCTAGTGTATTGATCAGAATCAAGCCAATCCCAATGTTAAAACAAAAAATCCATGTGTAAGTCGCGTCGATGAGATTGGCGTATCTGGCAACAGTGAATTTATTAATAACATTGATGAGACGATGAGTTTTACTTAGCATTCTCTAAGCCTGCTCACTCGATGGCATCATTGTGTCTGTCGATTAATGAAGCTAGATTCACGAAATTTCTGTTCTCCATCTCAAGTAGGGATTCGCGCTTTTCTACTGACGTATTGTTATTCCCGATTTGTTCTAATTTGCACCTAAAGTTTTAAGTTGAAACATCAATATGCTTATTATAAGAGTTAATTAATCGTAGACTCACCCCAACGCCGCGAAAATACCACATACGTGCTGCACGCACATTATTAACATAGTGTCACTTGCCACTAAGGGCATCGTAAACACACATGCGCATACGCATAAATGCACTATAATGTAATAATAATATTTCTGCGCGTCGAAATAATAATAGTCGACGGGAAATGGAAATTTTGCTACTTCGGTACCGTTCTTCAGCGCGCCGTCGATGATCTGTGATATTATCGGTTGAGTAATATAAAGAATTACTGTCGAAAACATCGCCGCTGTAACCAATATCGATAAATCTGTAAAGCATTGGTCAACTTTTTAGCCATCTCTTACTATATTTGATTAACCTGTATACAAAATTATTATGTTTTCTCCCTGCTTAGCATATTCGTGGAAAACGGCAACTTCTCGATCCTTAGCCCACACTTGCCAGTTCGTCATAATACGATGTAACAACTTAAATATCTGTACATATCGAACAGATCTTTATCAATGATAGGCATCGATTAATTGATTATTATAGTATTGGCAATCGAAAAAATATTCCTAACCTTCTGTGAGTTAAAAAGCATGCCAAAAGTCCTCACTCCGCAGACTATCCCGAAAAACAATGGTACAAAGCTCTCGAGGATGATTCTCCAGTCGTTACGATATTTCACAAAAACTATAAACTGAGGTACGATCGCTGTGCTAGCGACAAAAAATAACCCGGCAACAATGCGCCATTTAGTACCGAAGCTCTGATTCGGCCATTGTCCAAGAAGCGTCATAAAAATTTTGATTAATCTATAGTAATGGTGTTGAAAAAAGTCCATAGTGACTCGAACTGCAATTAACGGTGGCGTTAGCTCTACTTCTGCTGTTCCCTACGAAACACGGGCTGGCTTTTTCAAATGTTCCTATTTTCTCTTCTCAGAATGAATTTTCATTGTATTACTTCAAAGTATCACATCTCGATGACGAACGTGTAAATTACCCCACGTCAAAGTTGAGCGACGGCGATGCGAGGGTGCACAGTCTCTGCCGCCCGTAAGCGTCATTAACTCATCGTGTATTCTACGTCCCGTCACGAGGCTTGCAAAGAACTGTAATGACGAGTCGAGCTCACGTGTATATGTGCTGGAAAAATATTCTTCTCTCATAGTCGATTGAAATATAAGTTATTTTCAACACCAGCCGGCAATGAGGGGGAGATAGCTCTGGTCGGTGTTTCGCGCAGGCGTAATTCAGTATAGGAGCGATGTTGGTGCTGACTGGACGTGCTCGGCCGAGTTCATCTGAGCGCGTCTTGCAAGCAGCAGTTCCGGGTTCGATCCCCAGGTCGGCACTCATGGGTTTCACTATCGGTGATTTTTCTGCAAATGGTGATCCGAAGCCCACCTTAAACTATTCCCAAATAGACATGTGACGGCACGGGATCTACTCGGTGCTAGCACGGGAACGTACGTCGTGCCGGCACAATGCAGACATGTACGTCCGCATGTGACGATATTGTGACGGCACGGCATTTTTATACAAAAAAGCTGCTTGCACAGTTCCAGCTTGGCGTGGAGCTCCACCATCTTGACGTGAAGCTCCACAGTGAGCTGGAACTGTGCAAACAGGTTTTGGTATCAAAACGCCGTGCCGTCACAATATCGTCACATGCGGACGTACTTGACGGCATTGTGCCGGCACGGCGTGACGAACGCACGGCACGTTTTTCTATCTGGGATTGGTCCGTGTCACTGCAAAACGCATAAAATGTCGTTGATTTTCACGAAAATTTATAAGTGGACTCTTCAAAAAGTTATCGAACGTGGCAAATAAACATACATGCATACCGTCGCTGACATACGAGGGGGGAGCCCTTCGATGTAGAGAGAGAGAGCGAGGGATGGAACCGGGAAAGGGTTGAAGATCGATATTCATTTCGTGCGCATAATAATTTTCATTGAATTACGTCAAAGTATCACATCTCGATGATGAACGTGTAAATTACCCCACGTCGATACGAGGGTTAATGACACTTACGGGCGGCACGATGAGTTAATGACGCTTACGGGCGGCAGAGACTACCCTGGCAAGTTCTGCGACTTGAAAAACCACCACCAAACTACCTCCAAAGCGACCGAGTAAACGACCGGTCGTTTTCGGACAAAAATACGTCCTCGAAAACGACTGTCAAAACGACATTATCCGTGTCCGTACCAGCCGCATACGAGCAGCTTCCAGGGAGGGCTTTCAGTCAGGTAGTTTTACAATTAATGAGCGAATGTATTACCGCGAAAACGACTGTTCAACACACCTTTCAGTCCGGTCGTTTTTTTATTAACAACCGAAGAAACGACCGTATCAACGACAACCGTACTGAAAGGGCTTTTCAACGGCCGTTTCCTCGGTAGTTCGTACAGTCATAAAATGTAAAACGACCTGACTGAAAGCTCTCTGACGCGGATAAAGTCGTTGTAACAGTTTACCGGATGTATTTTTGTCCGAAAACGACCGGTCGTTTTCTCGGCGGTTTTGTTGGTCGCAGGATCTGCCAGGGAAGCTCTTGAGCTCTTCCAGCCACACGAATAAACTTACTCCAATTTCCAATAAAACAACAAAAAAAATTCTTTATTTTAAATTCCAGTTTATCGTACACTATCCATTGTCGTAAAGAGAACAGAGCGCCAAAACGGAACCCCATCCTCTTTCTTTATCCCCCAACGAATGAACAAAATTTTGTAAAAAAAAAATGGTTCATTTCCTCCACTAAAGAGTCTTCAACATAAAAAAAAAAAAAATACAGATCTAGATCACCGACGGCTGAGACCTCCGCCCGATGACGTTCCACTCTTCCAGCGCGACGATGACTTCATTGATCTTCCTGGACCACTCCCCGAGCTCCCGAGCGCTGTCGAAAGATAGAAGATTCCTCACGATCGTGCATGCGGGCTTGCACTCGACGACGATGCTGTTTCTGTCGCCGGGTAGCCTCGACCTCTTCGTCTCGATCAGCAGAGTCCTCGGTTTGGCGCATATCTTCCTGTCGACCGTCGTCACCTCGTCGGACACGCAGTCCACCAGCTCAATGATCTTCAGTGGCTCCTTGGTCTCCTCCTCCCTAGGATAATTCCAGAACTTCAGTGTGTGCCCTCTCAGGACGCACCATCTTCGATTCCAGTTCGCGAGGCCGCCGGCCTCGTCGCCGTGATTCAGAAAACCCTCGTGAGCGATCGAGAATCGAAGCCTGCAGGCGATATTGAGATCGATCGATCCTCTCAGCCGCGAGTCCACCGGAACCATCGTGAGCGGCCATGGCAGGGTAACCGAAAGATCCTCGAGAACAAGCTCCGTAAAACCGGCGAGTACGAATGACGTCTCAGCCGTTCTCAGCACACTGTTGCGGATCGATTGCGGTGAAGAGACATCGACCTTGCGGAAGATACTCGAAGACGATGGCCAAAAATGATTCCGGGAACATTTCCTCGTTCTGTACTTGTCCTCGTCGCTGTAGGCGTCCCTTCCGAGCTTCAGCGAGTAAACCCGAACGTGGATCTTGAAAGCCGGCGTGAGATTCGCTATCGAAACGCTGCCCGGAAAATTCACGCGGGTTTCCTCCGAGCGGCAGTTCACGGCTCTCGTTGCCCAGACTCTGAGACCGTGGCTCACGACCACGAGAAACCACTCGGTTTCCTCCCGCTCGCTGTCGAGACAAGCTCGCAGATCGAGGCTCATCTCGCTTATCGTCACTTCGCCCTTTTCCGAAAAGTTCTCTTCCCTTCTTACGTCCGAGGTTATCGACTTTATTTCATCCATCGCCGCTTCTCCACGGAGACTCGCCAGAAGCAGCGAACGCTCCGATTCCACTCTCTCGGCGCTTTCGGTGAATTGTTTGAGGCTCGTGCAGAGATCCAGCGCTTTCGTCGATTGATTGATTATAGTCTGTTGGATTTTTACCTCCCGAAGGAGCTCCCGGATTCTTTCGGAGTCGTCGATGCGCGGTGGAATCCTCGTCGGCTCTTCCGGTGTTTCTTCCTCCCGATCGGCACGAAAAATCGGTCGGAATTTCTTCTTTATTCGATGGGAGAGTGTGCGGTAGATTCTCATCGATCTGTCGAGGGTGCTGGAGTTTCTGCTCGAGGGCGTTCTTTGCGCTGGGAGATTCGGAGCCTCGATCACCCTCTTCTGGAGCGGCGATCGATCGGCGATCGGTTCGATCGCTGGGCAGTCCGAACGAGTTGCGTCTTCCTCGGTGAGGTTCTCGTACCGATCTTCGCCCAGAGCGACCTCCAGAAATTTGTCCTCGTCCCACGATTCCGACGATTTGTTCGTCGAAAAATCGGCATCTCCTCCGGTCGATTCTTCCGGCCGATGTTCGACGAAATCCTGCGATCGGAAATTCGTCTCCTCGCCCGTTCTCGGAAAATCGGTATTTCGAACATTTCTAGGGTAAGTCGAATCGCACCTGATGTCGGTGAGTACCGAGGAAACCCTTTTGCACATCGCCACGACGGCCTCGGTGGTTAATTCGGTATTTACCGATCTCCTTACCGGAGTCTCCGGCGAGATCGACATTTTTTTATTTCTCGAATAATTATCGTTTTCTCCGATGGATTCTTCGGGCAGATTTTCGACGAAATTGGCCGATCTAAAATTTATATCGGTATTTTGGAAATCTCTCGAGTCGACCGGGTCGTGCCTGACATGGGCGACTACCGAAGACACCTTGTTGCACATCTCCACGACAGATTCGTTGGTTAATTGGGTATTTGCCGATCTTCCTACCGGAGTTTCCGGCGAGATCGACATTTTTTTATTTCTCGAATAATTATCGTTTTCTCCGATGGATTCTTGGGGCTGATTTTCGACGAAATTTGACGATCTAAAATTTGTATCTTCGAAATCGGTATTATTGAAATCTCCTGATTCGACCGGGTCGTGCCTGATATCGGTGAGCACCGAAGACACCCTGTTGCACATTTCGACGACGGCTTCGGTGCTGAGAGCGTTTGACGATCTTCTTTCCGGTGTTTTCGTCATAACTTCGAGCCCGGAGATCGACGATCGTTTGGCTCGCGTGAAATCGAAGGAATCGTCGGATGTTTCGTTTACTTCGATTTTTTTCAGTTCGGCTATCATCTTCGCTGGAACTTCGATGTTCCGTTCCGTGACCTTGACCAGTATCGCCATTTCTTCTCTCTGCGATGCCGGTGATTTTTTTGCGTTTCCGTCGAACGATTTTTCGTTGTTGTTGTCGTCGTTGCAGGAATAGCCGGTGACGTTGAAACTGTCGCGGAAGCTACCGTAGCTTCGGTCGAGAGTTTCGCGATCGTCGATGTCCATCGAATACGACACGAGAGACATCGAGGGAACGTTTATGGCTCTCAAAATATTCGATCTTCGGAGCGAAATTTCGGCGCTTCGATTCACAGCTTCTTTTCTGTCGCGCTCTCTTCTCTGCGATGCTCGACGTAGAATTCGTCGCGTGAAGGTTTCCTGGATGTCTTCCATTCGAACGAATTTTGGGATTTTTTCCTTTACTTCCGGAAGATTTGCCGATTCTGTAAAATTTTAATTAAATGTAAATAAATGAAATAAATGAAATAAATGAAATAAATGAAATAAATGAAATAAATGAAATAAATGAAATAAATGAAATAAATGAAATAAATGAAATAAATGAAATAAATGAAATAAATGAAATAAATGAAATAAATGAAATAAATGAAATAAATGAAATAAATGAAATAAATGAAATAAATGAAATAAATGAAATAAATGAAATAAATGAAATAAATGAAATAAATGAAATAAATGAAATAAATGAAATAAATGAAATAAATGAAATAAATGAAATAAATGAAATAAATACAGCGCGCCGTCGCAAGCATCTTGCGACGGCGCAGAAATTTAGACACACCACCAGAATCAAATTGCTGCATCAGATATTTGATTCCCGTAGTGCGTTCAAATTTTTGTGGACGAGATATTTTTCATAAACTTACGGTGAAGCGATAAGATTCACGTCGATATATATTGAAAATTTGAAACTGTTTCTCACTATCGATAATTGTTCTTAAACTCAAGAGCACATTTAAGTCATGAACGTTTTAACGACGAACTGTGCCTCTCGGATTCGTGCAGCCCCTTTTTGTGTCCTTGGGAGCAACCCCCCCACTCCTGACTTTCGGTCCTCGTCGTTCGGCCGTGTTTCACATAAATCCGTTACATTGACCGCCAATAAAGTCCCTTTGTTGCATACAATCGAGTACTCGACAATTATAAAGCGTGGGTAATTCTCAAGTTTATCCATTTCGAGGAAAACGGCAGGTAGTTGCGTCCCAGGTACAGCGAGCAGGTAGTTGTGGCAACGGAACAGTCGGTCATGTTTGAATTCGCACAGTAGTTGCGCGTGATCGACGTCTCGTACGAAATTCCGTTCATGGAAATTTATATCCAGCGTGTATTTTATTTACTTTGACGAAATCTTGTATCCAACATTATTTTTCAATCGAACGTTAAATGGAACAATTACAATCAAAATAATAATAAATGTATAATTAGAATTCAGATTACTTGCAGTCGAAATGGGATGCGCGTGGTGCGCATTGGGTAAGCGCGCGCAGCTTTTATCAGTCGGCGCGCAGCCATCGCGCGGGACTAACGTGTCCTTTCGCGCTCGTCAATCATTAACGCGGTATACAAGTTTCTTTATTTATATTTCTCGCGTGTTTCACTCCGTCGCTCTATGTTCCTCTTACCTCGATAATAGAACATCGCACGGATTAATGCAGAGCGCAGTGAGCGAGGAACAAAAATAATTAAACAATGAAAATAAAAGAATTTCAATCGTCGATGTTGCTGATAGTTATTCACTCGCTACTTAAAACAAGCGAACAAGTTTTAAAAAATCTCATAAAAGTAATCGAATACTCTCTTAAAAGATTAAAGTTTACAATAATAAAGTCAATTTTTAATAATCGAAAAATCGAAAACGAGAAAGTCCCATAAAAGAAACCAAGAAAGTCGCCATCGCGCGACCCTCGAGGGAAGCTCGAGCCCGGAGCTTCGCCCACCAGCCGCCAGGGTCGCTTTGAACTTGGAACTTTTCTCCGCGAGAGCGGCCCGCGGGGAGGGGGAAGCTCTCGCGCTGTGTGTATGCCTCGCGGGGGACACAACGTCAGTCGCGAACGACGTTCGGTTCGCCGTATATACCAGGGGCTCTTTTTCTCTCTCGCTCTCCCCCCGTATCGCTCTTCGCATTGTCCATTGTCCCAGTAGTTGTAACTCGTCGCGTACGCCGTGCAGAAGCGAATAACTGAATAAACGCGCATTAGTCGCGTCTCCGTAAGATGGTGTCGAGTTGCAGCTCGTCGGGTGCGTCGATGGGTCTCGTTTAGCGAACGCTATAAATCAAATACGGGCTGTATCGCTTGATAACATTATATACATACATGTATATAAACCACGTACATATGTATATATATATTGTTAAACTAACGTAGCGCGATCGCTCGGCGACAACGAACGCGAGTCCGCGGAGAATAAAATAAATAAATATAAACGTACGAGAAATCTCAAAGAAAAAAAAAAAAAAAATCTGCTTAATCGTGGCCCTCCCCACCCCACCCCCCTCCCCGCTGCGCCAGCGTGAAAAAACCGTACAGCTACGCGACGACCGACGAACAGCTGTTCGTTAAACCGTCCTGTCAACCGCTCAAAGAAAAGGAGTATCGCGAAATTCCCCGAGATCGACTGACACTCTCGGCTCGGCGATACCGAAATGGCGCAACAGGACAGTGGCCATTGCTGGGACAATTTGCCGAGTGTTATAATGCTAGAAATTTTCTCGTATCTGCCGCACGAAGACAGACTGAGCGCATCTGCGGTGAGTCGACGGTTAAGCTACGTTATATGCTCGTTTGCACTCGTAACCTATGGGGCGAGCCATAGTTTTTTCTTTTTTTCGTCTTTATTTTGTTCACCCCCACCACTTTTTTTGGGACGAGTCGGAAGGAAGTTTTTTCGAACGGTTCTCCTCGGGGGCCGGAATCGGTGATTGTTTTAATTAATCGGGTAACTCATATTCGAATGTTTCCTCGGACGTGACTGCGGTCGCGCGAGATGAATACACACAGGAACGGGCGTCGGGTGCGAGCATACTTAGAAATGAAAACAGATAACAGCTTCGCGGACGGAACGTCAACAGAGGTGTATATAGATATAGAGCGGCGTGTGCGCGCAGGAAGAGTCCATAGTTTGATTCGATGGTCGTTTCACTCGGCGAAATTATACGCACGAATGTTCGATTAAACGTTAATGAGAGCGTGATTCAAAGTTTACTCGAGACTGTTGGGCCAGTTGCGGCTATTGAAAGAGATCGTAATTACGGAGATGTTTCATTAATCGCAATGTTTTTAACGATCGAAGATTGTTTACGATTCTTTTTTCTTTTTGTTTTTTTTTTATTTGTATATTATTCGTAGGTTTTTTATTTACGACTCGAAGAGAGATGAAATATGAAAGTTATAGGCGATATAATTATAAGGGAGTTTCATCGAAAATACACGTATAATGCAAATAAAATTGCATTCGTAAGGAAAAACACCCATTCTGTCGACATTATAGAGAATTTATTTAAAAAATCTCAGTACATAGATTTTTTTCCGATTTGTATGTATATCTATATGTAGATTTTTTTTACGATCCGAAGGGAGCTGAAGAAAATTATACCAAGCGGCGTAATTTTATTTGCAGCAAGATTTCACAAATTTTCGTTACGCGATGTTTTTGAGAGACGATATAATTATCACGGATTTTTATTAAAATTACTCTATAATGAAAATCCCATTCGAAAAAAAAATCATTCCATGTACATTCTAGAGAATTTGAAAAAAGATTCATATTTTTTTTTTTTTATTATGCAATAATTTTGAGAGAACAAAATTTGAGTATACAAAATTTTTATTACTTTTATTCTCTTGGTTATTCTCTGGGCCTGGGTTATCGTTGATCGCGATAAATTATGCAAAACATTGACGAATTTGTTATTTTTAACGCAGGTCTGCAAGAACTGGAGGCAAGCGTTGTTCCATCCGAGTTTCTGGAAGGAAATAACCTTCGCTTTCGAGCACAGCGACGGTCTGCCGTGGGCGAGGTATCTCGCCGAGTGTTTCGCCCTGAGCGTCCAGGAGGCCACGGTGCGCTGCTGGACGCCCCAACGCACCGCCGAATTCGACAGACTGCTGAAGCGCTTCAGGGGCAACAGGAATCTTAGAAGATTGATAATGGAACCGACGTCGTCGAGCCTCGAGTGGCAGTCGAACGCGCCCGAGGGCGACGAATTGACCGAAGGGTGAGAAAATAAAAAAAATGTGAAAACATTTTTTGATTTTTTTTTTTTTTTATTCGAAAAAGAATCGGTTTAAAAAAATCTCCGGTCGACAAACTTTTTGTGGCACGCATCGTCATTCGTCAGATTTCTCAGAATTTTTTTCCGACAAAAATACGATACAAAAAAAAATTTATAATACAATTTCGATTTAAAAAAAGACGATATTCTTGTTTATCCAAAGAATTGATAAAATTCGTTTTATTCTTATTTAATATAATTTTTTTTTCGCAGATGGGTTTACCCGATTCTCGATTCGGTGGTAAAGATAATAAAAACGTCGAAACGCGTTGAAGCCCTGACCCTCGGCTGCGTGGAGGATCTGGCGGCGCGCTCGGGCGAGATAGTCGCGGCCCTGTGCAGCAGCCATCACGAGAGAACCGTGACGCACCTCGGACTGGCCTCGGTGAAGGACGATCCCGAGGACTACGAGTGCGCGACCCTCGACGCACCGACCCTGCGCTCCTTCGACAGACTCGCCGTGCTGACGATAGACTACGACAACGTCAGCGACTCGTTGCTCGGGGCTCTGAGCTACGGTGAACTGACGAGGCTCGTCATACACGTTCACAACTGGAACGAGAATCTACCGGGGACCACGAACGCCGCCTGGCAGTCCTTCGTCCAGAAGAAGTAACGATCGTTCTCAATGTCCCTCGAGAGTCGAAGACTTGAGGCGAAAATTTCAAATTATCGTTTATTCATTAATTACACATTTTATTACAAATGCTGTAACTTTCGAACGAATAATTCGGTACATCGGAAAATCGATTATTCGTGTCAGGCAGAGTCTGGCGTTTCGATTTCACTATCATTGAACCTATAAATACGTTCGTTCAAAAGTTATGGAGCAATGAACAGCGCTGTCTGTCGAACCGCGTGCAACGACCTGGGATTCATTTTATTAATTTTATTGATTTTATTAGTATCAGTGGATTTATTGGCATAATGACAGATGAAACAACTTTTGGTGCATAGCATGACATAATGTAGATTGTAGTGAAAACATATATATTGCCAATCGGCCATCCACCAAAGTCCTCTTCAGCTAATTTCTTCGCTAATTTCTTGATTAATTTGATTGCTTTTATTGAGTTTATTAATTTTATTAATATTATTGTTACCTCGACAGGCCACTTTGCACACTCCGATTGAATCTGCTTCACGCTTACGCCGCGGTGAACGTTCTCGACATCGAGATTCTGCATCCAGCCATGCCGCTCACTCACTTCAAAGCCCTTTTCTGCGAGAGCGTCAATGTCAAGGCTCTTCTTCGCATGTCCAACTGGTACACGCACACCCTCCAGTCAATAGCGTGGATAGACTCGATCAGCGCCGAGGAACTCGTTCCACCGACTCTCGACCTATCGGCGCCCGATAGGTAAGATTTAAAAAAATTATAATAAATTTAAAAAAAATTGTACATCATTCGACGTCGATGACAATTGTTTTTCCATTTTCGCAGCCCTGACCCTCTCGTCCTCATCGCCTGGAAGTGCAAGCGTTTCTCCGAGCTCGTTTACATCGGTCACAAGTACTACCAGGAAAATATACTCGCGATGGCTCGTCTTCGGGGCAGAGCGCTTCAGACATTCGAATTCGCCGACAGCGATATTATATGCGACAGCGACTCGCCGTACGAATTCAAAAACATTCGAAAGGTAAGTCTCCGCACAGCGATCGTGAAACATTGGTTTAAAATCTTGATGAAAAAAACTATGGGATAATTGTCGGGAAAACCGGGAAACATCAGGGAATTTCATAATCGGTCAGGAAAAAAGTAAATTGTCGCCGAACCTGCTATAAATAATTATTTTTTTATGCATAAAAGGAAGCGTTGAAAAAACAACTGAAAAAAAATGTAAAAAAAGACAGCATTAAACGTTAATCCAATAACTAGGCATATTCATTTGCATAATTAATTTTTTTTTAATAGATGTCGTTAGAAGTTTGGTCAGGGAAAGGTTAGGGAATTTTTTTCCGGGGAAAAAACGGCCACTATGGAATAATCAAGAGTACTCGATAAAAAAATTCTCTTAGAAAAAAAAGGATTTTTTTAAAAAAAGAGATGCGTGTTTCAGGAGCTCAAAGAGATATTCGGCGATCACTGGAAGACGTTCGCCGACGACGAGCTCGCGACAGTGATAACGGATGCGATACAGGGCGACAGCAGGGACGTCATAATGCCGCTGGTACTTCAAGACGCGAAGTAACGCACGTTCGGGTATGACCATCGTAAACTCGGACCTAATATCCATCCAGGGCAAAAGGCGCGACCTCGACGAGACTGAGAATTTAAAAAGAAATGACAAAAAAAAAGTGAAGAAAAAAAAAAATCGTGGAAGCTGCTGCATCGAGAACTGCGAACGAAATGACACGGAACGCCGATTACCGAATGATCATTCGTCCAACAATCATTAAAAAATAAAGAAAAAAAAGAACGATGCCGAGAGGTGGAACGCAAAGAAACGGAATCGTTCAAATATCTCGGACGAGGGAGTGTAAAAAAAAATGCATAAGCGTAACAATGACGACGATATTTTCACGAGACTGACAAAACCCCGTGGAAGTTGTTACCGGTCGTTCGTCGGCCTTTCGACCGAGAGAAAAAAACCACCTGCTAGTCGAATCGGCGTTCCCGTCGAATGCATTTATTTATAATTCGAAGCAGGAAGCCTCCTCGTTATTCCGTTGTTACAACTGATAACAGCTGTTCGCGATAGCCTATTTATTACGAGGAAGAAAAAAAAAGAACAAAAAATGACGAGAAGCTTCGTCGAGGCTTTCGAGAGTTGACTAGATCGTGAAAAAAAAAAGAAAACCCCCGCGCAACCGTTCCCGAAGACGGCGAGGCCCGAGGCCTGCAATGAGCCGAGCCTCCAAAAGGCTTAATAACGAAGAGAAAAAAAAATTGATACGATGAATTATGGGACAGGATGCGATTCACGATCACCCATCGATCTTCCAACGGGGGATTATCGAGTACGACACGAGACTCCGGAACTTGTACCGTGCAAATCTATGGAACACAAAAAAAAATTATTATTACTTATTCAAATCGGAAGCAATGGCCAGCGATCGAGTTCCACGATCTGTACAAAGTTCCGACTGGACGAAATTAAAAAATAAAATAAAATGCGTATCTTAGTGACGAATAGAAGACGACCGAAGTTAAGGTTGCCACCGAAACTCCACAGACCCGCGCAGAAGAGCGTCCGAAGAACCATCGGGAATAAAAAAAAATAAAAACAAAATGCATAGATTAGAGTGACGAAGACGATAAAACTGATGAAAAGGAGTCTGTACAAAGTTCCAAAAACCGAAACGGGAGAAGGAAGAAAAATAAAAATTGAATATTTTAGTGACGAAGCAGCGAACGAGAGGAAAAAAAAAAATCGCGGCTGTACAAAGTTCCAACCCGTCGGAAAAAAAAAGAAGAAATCACCTAGTTTAGAGACGACGAGGCGGAAGCTGAGGAAAGAACGTTCGAGGAAGCTACTGTACAAAGTTCGAGCGGGATGGAGGATAAAAAAAAAAAAAAAATTGGTTATTTCATCGGCTGCGAGGGTGAAGCGAAGAGAACGGAGAAGACGCAAAGTTAAAGCCTAACGGTTATTGGGAGAGGAAATAACGGAGGGAAGAAAAACGAAGAAACGAAGAAACGATGAAGAAGAAAAACGTTAATAAATCGCGTAAAGTAATGAATATGCAGCGAGTATTCGCGTAGATCGCGACATACGATGATAAAATAGAGCTGTAGCGTACCGAGGTTATTTTTAATACGAGAACCAATCGGGCCGCAAGATCGTCGTTAAAAAAAAAAATAATAACGCATTTAGCCAATGTGCTAGCTCCATAAGGGCCAAGCGCGCCGTGTGATAGGGGCTCAGAGCTTCTCGGGGGAGCCCTTCGAGTCCCCTTTCCCTGCCCCGGCAATCCCCGCCCCCGTATAATATCCCCAAAGTTCGCAAAAAAAAAAAATCGAACGATTAATGCGAATTACTCTTCTACCTCTTCCGAATTCGATGTTCGTTGATGAAAAAAAAAAATAACTAAACAGCCGGGAAAAGTAAAAAAAAAAAAAAAATCCGCTATTTTAGACTAATCACCGACGACCCACTGTCGAGCAAAAAGGGTGGCAAAAATTCACACTCTCGAATCTAATCGAACAAATTCATGTAATACGATCATCGAGTCGAGTTAAAAAAAAATATATATATTAATAAAAAAAAAAAAAAAAGAAGAAATTAGTAGAAGCTCGCGTCGACATTTTGTCTCGGCGTTAATTTCGAGAATCCGCGAGCCCGATGTCGAGACTATCGGTGTATAAAAGTTTTAGAGGAATTAGACGTTATTGTGTCGTCCGCGAATAACAGCGCGGGGATAATGATGAACGCGCGCGAGCCCGAAAACTAAACGAAGCTTTCCGCGAGGATTGGGATGGAAGAAAACATCAGAGCCGGGCAAAATGCACTGAGTACTTGTATACGTACCGAAGAATCAAGTACTGAGTCAGTGCCCACTGTTCAAAACTTCAAGAATTTAGTTTTGCGAGTACTCAATACGTCAGTACTCGAGAACTACCTGGCGCTCGGTACTTCGAGTACTTGGTACTTTAATACGCACTTCGAGTACTCAGGGTATTTGCCCAGCTCTGGAACAGATAAATGAAAGAGATGAAAAATATATATATAGTAGACGACGATAGTTTGCGTTAGGATGACGAGAGGTAACCGCGATAGGTCGCACACCGTCGTTCTGCGGATTAAATGTACCGTGTAATTGTACGAATAATGAATTACTGATAACTCTACGAAATAATTTGTTACGATACCTCAGCGCACAGACATTGCATTCGTAAATCGGCTCTGAACCGAGGGAAGAAAACAAACAAAACAAAAAAAAAAAAACAATCTCTCCACCCCAAAAAGTTTTATTCGACTCGAGACTCTCTTCGATCACAGCAGATAGCTGCGTGAAAAATATTTTTTAAAAACATTTAAAAAAAAAGATATAAAAGAAGGGAAGGTCGATGGACTTGAATTAATACTCCGATAGTTTGAAAGGACCTGTGGAAACTTATTATTTCGAATTTTTTTTTTTTTTTTATATACATTGCCTTCGAGTTATCTTATTTTTTAATGCTCTACCGAATTAAAACGGGGAAAGATTTATTTTTAAAAAATGGAAAAAAGAAACGGGCCTTTTTATGACGTACCTGAGTCGACGAGTTTTTTTTTTTTTTTTGTTTTTTAATTGAGAGATAAAATCCTCAAGGTCCGTTATTCTCGCTGAATTTTTTCATCGACAACCCAGGAGAGGCTTCGGAATTAAAATTACGTCTGTTCTGAGTCGTAAAAATTTGTTTAAATTACGATAAGAAAAGGGAGGAAACTAGCTAGAAAAAAAAAAAAACGATAGTAAAGCGAAGAAGTACTAAAAAAGATTAACAAAGTGAAAGCCACTGTCGTACAAAGCTGTGATTTAGACAGATTTTCACGCAGCCTCCCAAGAGAAGAAAAACAAAAAGAAATGAAAACGTTAAACAGTGGGCACAACGCGCAAGAGTAGACGAGAAAGGCGACTAACTAAAAAAAAACCCAAAAACACACACACACACACACACACAAGAAGTAAATAAGACACTGTAAATTAAATCGAAAAAACTAGAGGGAGGGAGGAAGAGATAAAAACCGATAAAAAGATTAATAAGACTGAGCTTGCCAAAAGAGGTACGCAACGTAGATACGGTCGGGGCTGCGTGCTGTTCGAGCCTCCAGTTTCGCTCTCGTCGAAGACCGCGGAAATCGATTGAGCTGATTATTCACAATAGGATTTTATCTACGAATTACCGAAAAAAAGTTATAAAAAAAAAAAAAAAAAAAAAAAAAAAAAAAAAAAAAACTTCCATCGAATAAATTTAAATCCTGAATTTGTTTTTCACACTCAAACTGTCACCGCGTCGCTTCCGCCCGTAAAAAAAAAAAAAATACAAAATAAATGAAGAGTCTCGAGCCAGCGCGCAAAAACGAGAGAAAACGAATAAATTCGGGAGTCCTGGATAAAAAAAAAAGTAAATTAAAAAAAAAAACCAAGTTGCTCTCCCCACGAGACTCGCGAACGAAAAATCCCTCAATCGGCCCGCCACTAATCAAAAAAGTCACGCAACAACAATAACAGCAAACACTATAAAAAAATAAATATCAAACGAGCGTTTATAGTAGCGAGAAAAAAGTAACGTAAAAAAAAAAATATACACGCTAATATGCGGAGACGTGGAAGAAATAACGAAAAATCGAATAGGCGAACGAAGAATAATTGCCAGAAGCTATAAGATCTATTTTTTAAGCAAACGATCGTATATTTTTTTACTAAGGCAGGCCTTAGTGTGCGACGAACGAAAAGCTCCTCACGGCGCGTATTATAATAGCGGAGAAGAAAGGCCCGGTAATAAAAAAAAAAAAAAAACATACAAACAAACAAACTGTGATGTGTCTGTCGTCGTAAAAAAAAAAAAAATCCAAAAAGCGACGAAGCTCGATAATAGGGAAGGGACGAGGACACAAAGTAAAGAATGGATATAGGGTAGATCCGTGTAGAATGGGCATATTTATAAATAGCGAAGAAGAACCTGTACGTCGTACGCGTAGAGTGCGATCGCGTGAGCTGCGCAAAGGAAAAAAAAAAAAAAGGTTACCGAGAGGAGAGTTATGAAGGGGTGAGGGAGGGCTAAGCGAATGAAACATCTGTGATAAAAAAAAAAAAACAAACAAACAAACAAAATAATAAAATCTTTTAGAGGGATGCGCGAGAAATGGGATTGTGTAATGATCAACGAAGGACGATAAGCGAGTTTGATAAGGTATAGATAAGAAGAAAAAAAAAAGCGAAAAAATGCGAGAATTGTTAAGATGTGTAATAACGTGTGTGTGTGAGAAGAAAAGGCTGTTTTCTGTGCATTGAGCCAGTCCAATTAAAACAAACAAACAAACAAACAAATGCAAGATTGCTAGGAGTCGACTTAAATACTACATTACGTTATAAAGGTATAAATGAAATGATGCTGAAACGCCGTTCGACGTCGATAAGCGAAGAAAAAAAAAAAAACAATTACCTGAAAAAAAGAAGAAAAAAATCTTCTAGCGATCGTCTCGTTCATAAATCGTTGTACTATACATACTAATATTGTAATATCTATATTGTATCGAAGACCCGTGTGTGCATGTGTGTGTCTCTGTTAACAATCGTACGACGAGTGGAGAAAGGAAGAAAGATAGGAACGCTGGCCGGACGGAGATGCGTAAAAAAAAAA
Source organism: Exephanes ischioxanthus (assembly GCA_958510785.1). Lineage (NCBI taxonomy): Eukaryota > Metazoa > Arthropoda > Insecta > Hymenoptera > Ichneumonidae > Exephanes > Exephanes ischioxanthus. Next base: position 18,393,096 of record OY294020.1, on the reverse strand, counting down.
ACTACTACTGTGTTTAGATCTCAGTTTCGTCATTCCAGTTAAAAAGACTCTCGAAGACGCTCTCGTTACGGCCGGAGCTCGAATCCACGTGGAAACTGATAACCGTGCGTTTTTGTTGATATATTATTAAAAACTATTAAAAAAAAAATAAAGAAGATAAGAACGCGCAAAAAAAAATCCACGAAAACGACACCACGAACAGTATTACAAGTTCCTAAATGAGAAATATGACAAATGATGATTTTCCATGCAATTGAGATTCGATTTGTTAGCCTTGTGTGAAAGACGAAGTGTGGCCACGAGATACCGATGGATGATGCAAGAAACACGATTACTGTTAAAAAAGGAAAAAAAAAAATAATGTACACACAAAAAGAAATGAACAATTTGTTCAGCGACATCGAGAGAGCGAGTTTGAAGATCATTCCAGTTGTGTGGGACGGATGGATCCAGGATCGATTGGAACGAGAGTTGCCGACTAGATGAAAAAAAAAAAAAAAAACAACAACAACAACTTTTATGCAAATATATATTTCTTTTAATATCTTCGAACGAAAAAAAAAATATATCGAAGGACGACAAGAGAGATTTTGAGCGTGTTTGTATATTATCGCACAATTCGCTATTATATTTTACAGTTAACAAAAGGAAAACGTCCCGTTACGTCGAGACTTTAATGGAATTAAAAAAAAATTATAATAATAAAGATTATTCAACGTTGCACGAAGTTTGTAAAAATGAATAGCGGCGAATGTTTTTTTTTTTATGCTAAAAACAAATTCTCAACACGAGGATTTGTTGAAAATTTATCGAAAGAACGGAGGATCTGACGTGACAAACACAATTGTACAGAGTGTATAGATTTACCGGGACAAAAAAAATCGACGCCGATAATAATAACATTTTTCTCGATCTCTTTAGCTTCATCGTTTAAACTATAAATAAATTAGAAAACAAAAACAATGTAGAGAAAATTTTTATTATTCTTTTGTACCAAACAATCGGCGTCGCTCGCGGTTAACTTTTGAGTTTCTCCGTAGCATAGAGAAACAGCGTGACGACGAAACATGTCAAAAGAATGAAAAAAAAAAAAGAATATACCACGATCCGCAGGCGGACCGCGGTTACAGCCCCGCACAATCGCTGACCTTCAAAAGCGTCGACCATAAAAAAAGAAAAAAAAAACGATCGAACAAGATATGTATACACAAGAAGCATAGTATATTATTATATTACGGTAACGATAAGTGACGTACGACGAAGACGATGATATATTTGCGCGTCCTGATTAAAAAAAAAAAAAAAAACAGGTCACGAGCATGCTCTTTACTATACGAATACATTGTCTCAGCGAAGTTCTAACCTCGTGTTACAATTTCTTTTTCCTCGTTGTTACTTCACAATGTTTTTTTCGGTCAGTGGAAAAGAAGAGAAAACAAAAGTTCGAACCTAAAAATAGGGAATACGACGAAGATGTATATTGTCGGTGTGTTATTGTCGTTGAACTGTTCGCCCGTAACTCTGTCTCTTGTAGGTCATTCGCGATCGGCTTGTGCGTGGTTCGTTGGCAAACCTGTGTATATCCATATATATGCAACCGCATGTATTTGCTGACGAGCTACGAGCACGCGAAATCGGCAAAAAAAAAAAGAAAATGAGATGGAAAAAAGAAATGGTAACAATTACATTACAGAATTATTGGATGGAAGGCAAACTGAGAAAAACACATATATTATATATACACATATATATATCGAGCCCGCGGAGCACCGATCTGCGTTATTTTTATTCCAACGAGAGATCCTCATCTATTACTTCTATAAAGTTATTGTAACGACACTCAGATCCCGTGTATTCAATCATTGGTAAATGAAAAAAAAAGGAAAAGAAAACAAAACAAACATTCTGCAAATAAATATAATTCGTGTGTGGCAAAACGAGAACCTTGGGTCGATGACATCCTCGCTTCCTGTGTATACGAAATATCAGCTGTTACGCCCTCCCGTTTCCTAGCGATCGGTAAACGAAAAAAAAATTACTAACCCAACGTTGAAAAAGAATAACAAAATATGGGGTTATATTAATATTTTTCCGATTATCAAATTGTCATTATTGATGTTGTTATCGTTGCCACGGCAAAAATTATACTCAATTTTCACTTTCGCTTTCAGAGGTGTGTCTTCGATTTAGCGTTTTTCGTTATTACAACGTATAATAACGAAAAACGCCAAATCGAGTGCAACTCAGATAGACAAGAGACGGTGTTGTGTCGATGGAACGGTGAAGGTACCAGCGATACACGCTCCACGGCACGTTTTTTAATCTGGAAAGACATCGAACGAACGAAAATTTTAAGAAACGAACCATAAAAAGATCAGTCAAAGTATCATCATTGTTCTCGTTGTCGTTGTGGTAGGATCGTTGTCATGGCAACAATTACACTCTAGCTTTCTGCACGTTCGGAAGTGACCGGTGGCGCCGCTAGCGGTGAATTACCGATGATTACGAACAGCCGATGGATCAGCTGTTTCGTAAACAACTCCGCGTCTCGTGACGATCGAGCATTGTTCTCCGATAAAAAAAACATTAAACAAAGTTTTTGTCGAGACAATAATAAAAAAAAGGCGCGATGAACGAGGAGGACAGTGCGGTGGTGGTGGTGAAGGCGAAATCCGTGCGAAAAGTATTCAAAGCACCGGTGAGAGTTAACAAGATACCCAACGAACTGTTGAACGACCCTCTGCTCAACGCTGCCATAGCGGTTCTTCCGAACAATTACAATTTCGAGATACACAAGACCGTATGGAGGATAAGGGAGACGAAGGCGAAGAGAGTCGCTCTCCAGATGCCGGAGGGTCTTCTCCTTTACGCTACGACTATCGCCGATATCATCGAGGATTTCACAACTGCCGAGACCGTTATCATGGCCGACGTGACCTACGGTAAGGTTAGCTTAGGACACGCGCGATCAAAGCATTTTTTCGGAGATTTGTCACTTCTATTTATTATCAGTTATTGATGTTTGTTGTTTTTTTACATTTATTGATTTTATTTATAATGTTAAATAATAATATTATATTATTATATCATACTATATTTAAGATGTTAAATATATTATTAAAAAATGTTTTATTATTATTATTATTACTTTTTCAATAATGTTGTTATTAATTGTTGATATTTATTAATGTTTTTTGTTCTTATGACTCATTTTATTTATTTACTAATGTTTATTATCAGTTTTAAAATATTTTAACTAAATGTTATTTTTTGTTGTGCAGGCGCATGCTGCGTAGACGATTACACGGCAAGGGCCCTCGACGTTGACCTGCTGGTCCACTACGGACATTCCTGTTTGATTCCCATCGACCAAACGGAGGGAATAAAAGTTTTGTACATATTCGTCGACATAAAGATCGACGCGGCCCACTGCATCGAGTGTCTGCAGGTTACTCTGCCGGTTACAACGAAAATAGCGCTCGTCAGTACGATACAATTCGCCGGCACGCTGCAGGCTATCGCCATAGAAATGAGAAAGGCCGGTTACGAAGTCACGGTGCCTCAGAGCAAGCCTCTCAGTCCTGGAGAGGTGAATTATTAAATACTACATATTAGTGGATTATCGTGGCTCGGGCATCCTTGCCATGGACTGTCGAATTTAGAAAACCAAAATTTAAAGTCTCATAGGCTTACCGGAAATTCAAATTTCTGGACTAAATCACATTTTTCGACTGGAAATGACGTATTTCCGGTATCGGAAATACGTCATTTACAGTTTTTTACTTTTATTAATTTCATTCGCGTCACTTCCGGTCAGAAATTGGGTTTTTCAAACTAGAAGTGACGTATGTGTGGTCGAAAAATGAGTTTTTTTTTTTTTTTACATACAACAATTGTGCACTATTGTTGTAAACTCTGAAAACTCTGGATTCTTGTAAATTGGGACTCACAAAGAAACAAATTTCGAAAAAATATTAAATCAACTTGAGATGGTTTTTTTTTTGTTTTCATTTTAAATCAGATTCTCGGATGCACAGCGCCGCAGATAAGATGCGCGGACGCGGTGATTTACGTGGGCGACGGTCGTTTTCACCTGGAAGCGGTGATGATAGCGAATCCGAAGCTTCGAGCTTTCCGCTACGATCCGTACGAGAAGAAGCTCACCGAGGAGTTTTACGATCACGAGGCGATGCGGATGGTGAGGGGAGAGGCGATCGAGCGCGCGACGAGAGCCGAAACCTTCGGTCTCGTTCTCGGCACACTCGGGAGACAGGGCAATCCCAGTGTCCTGAACGCTCTCCAGAGGCGAATCAACTCGCTGGGAAAGGAAAACGTCGTTATACTACTGTCGGAGATATTTCCGGAGAAGATCGGCATGTTTCGTCATATAGACGCCTTCGTACAGGTAATGAAACATCGATCGTATGTTATTTATATCAGTACATTTCGTTACGAGTGCGAAAAAACTTTATCTGACGAGTGTGAATTTGCAGCACGAGCCGAAGGGGAGTGTCGCAATCACACGAGTTCAGAAAATGTTTTTCACACGAGTATCGGAAATTTTTTTATTTCACAAGGTGTGAAAATTGGGATTTTCTAACCGCCATTCTCCCACCGAGTGAAATAAATTATTTAACGATAGTGGACGTAAAAAAAACATAGCTTCCTCTATGAGGAAGCAAAATTGTTCATTTTTTGTGTGTATTAATTATGAATTGTAAATTTTGCGTTATTGACGAATTTCGGCACTGTCCAGATCGCCTGCCCGAGATTGAGCATAGACTGGGGAACGGCCTTCGAGAAGCCTTTTCTGACGCCGTACGAGGGTGCGGTGACGCTGAAGCTCGCCGAGTACGACGAGAGCAAGCCCTATCCGATGGATTTTTATGCATCGGCGAGCCTCGGCCCGTGGACACCGAATCACAAACCCGCCGAGCTGGAGAGGCAGAGCGACGCTTGCTGCGGTAAATGTAAAGATGGCAAATAAACGGAAGGCGGAATTTGATATTGTGAGTCGATTTTTGATACCATTAAATCAGTGATTTCTATCTTTTACATCGTAAAAGTTTTTCTTCACCTTCGTTCTTTTCCTTTTCTTCACATTTTACAATGATTTATTTTCCACAATTTTTCTTTCGTTGATAAATTTACAATTTTTTTCAGTCCGATAATACGATTCGCCAGACGAAAGTCGCAAAATCGCAATAACAATAATAACAATAATTGTCGAGTTCTCGCCATCAAGAAATATCCGTTGAATGTACAACATTTTATTTCTCATTCGATATTTTGACCGTCTACAGTTAAGCAGTTAAGCCGCGATATGAAAAAGTGTCTGCAGACGAAACTCCGAGAAATTTGTTTTCCTTCTGCGAATCCAACGACGAAATCCTTTATCGCTTACATGAAAATTCTTATTCCAACGCGATAATGATTTTATGCCAGCGCTCGGCCACCCTCGTCGGCCCGCATCTCTCGTGAAATTATATTTTTCATCCACCCCCACAACTACTCTCGTATTTTTTTCTTTTTTTTTTTCGCCGTCATTCAACGACCTTATCTCACAGAGTCTGCATAATAATCGGTACGATAAAGAGCTTCCGGAGGTGGGATAGAGAGATTCGCCGATCCGGGCCGAAGGATAGACGAGCCCGCACGCACACTACGAGGAGGCACTCCACGCCCGGAACGGCGACGGAGGAGACGGGGCATCCCACAGGCATAAGCCCAACCCCCGACAACCACCCCTTCCCGGATTTCATTCCGCGTCGAGTTGCACCGATGGATCGGGCGGCCGACAGCGAGGCGAGGGTGGAGATCGAGCGGGGCGGAAGGGCGAGCAACCAGTTGGTCGTGTTGCGATAATGGATGGATGGGAAGGGTGTCCCCGCGTGGGCGAATTACGTCATACGCCCACCTGTAGAAGCGACGCATCGAGCTTCGTGCGGACGCGCTTGCACAACCCGTGTCCCATAAACACCCGACTCTTCGGCGCTTCTCGCACTTTTTCTACCGTCAGATTTGGTATTAACTCTCCCCGGACCGACGCCCACGGGATTCAACTAATGTATCATTTGCTTGCCCATTCTGTATTTCATCTTGTATGTATCTATTCTGTAGCTTGAGAATATAATATAATAATTATTATTATTATATTCTTTTATTAGGAGACTTTAATTAATATTATTGATATCGAATTATTATTAATGTTATATTTTTTATTATGCCGAATTGTATATATTAGCTGTTGCCGATCGGGCAGTGAAATTTTTCTCGATCATTTTTAAATATCAGTTAAATGCAGAATAGTTAGTATCGCAATGTTAGTAACGCGGAGATTGTTAAAATCTGAAAAAAAAAATAAGAAAAGTCCATTTCTACGAGTGTAAACGGTTCTCACTTTCATAATTTTTCCCTCGCGCCGGAGTTTCGACGAGTCTTCGAACGATTGAATTTTTTATAAGCAATATTTTCCAGCCGAGTATCAGCGTCTCGCTGAAAGTCCCGATGGCTTCGTAGATTAAACTAGGGGTCGAAACTTTATGAATTATAATTTTTAAATCAATTTTTTTTTTTTTATCGATACTATAGGCAATGCATAAATTAACGTTTGTCCGTAGCTCGCAACCCGAGCTTTATCGAGCTCGACGCAATTTCTTCTTTTTTTTTTTTTCCTTTCTCAATTTTACGTTACTTTGTGTCGTGTACCGTGTTTCGATGTCGTCGCGTCAGTCCCTCCGGGGAAAAACGTGCACGGGGTATGTACGAGATTTCCGGGGAGGATGCTGGAGGGTGGAAGGCGGAGCGGCGGCGCCGACCGCACCCCGACGGCGCGTCGCTACGTCAGTAGTTGTCGTTCCAACGTGGCTCAACAAGTAACTCCGCTCCGTCAGCGGCTACGCGAACGACGAGTTCAAAATTACAATTTCTTCCCTTCTTTAGAACAAAGTAAAAAAATATATATTTTTTTTAATCCTCCAACGATTTCTCGTTCTCGATAAAAATCGTCTGTTTTTAAGGAAACGCGAGAGCGAGAATAGTGAAAAAAAAAAGGTGGAAGATCGTTTCGCGAGAGGATTAATTTGGAGCTAAATTAATCGCGAGAATCGCCGTTGCGAATTAACGAAATTGTGAGTATTTTTTTTTTGTGGCTTTCCAATTTATGTTTTATAGATTTTTATGTATTTTATAAATTGATTAAAAAAAAAAATTGTCTACATGTATATTGTTTTTTTTTCAGTCAACAACGATAATGCGATCGGAAGTGACAAGCGAGGACTCGCTGAGCAAAGACTGGGACGAGAAAGAGCCGCAGGACGAGGAGCGTTCTTTGCGTAGGACGTCGAGACGGATCGCTCGGCACAATCTGAGAAGTTCCAAGTCCTCGCGGGCCACGACCCCGAGGGAGAGGACCCTCCGGAGGCTCGAGAGTAACGAACGCGAGCGCATGAGGATGCACAGCCTGAACGACGCGTTTCAGGTAATGAAGATTAAAATCCATAGAACTTTGGTATCCAAAAAGCTAGACTGTAAAAATGAACCTGCACAGTGTCTGAAGTATCTGGACCTAAACCGATAGATTAAATTTAACGTACAAATAAATTTATATACTTTTAAAAATATTAAACTTATATATTTAATATTAAATTTATATATTTAATATTAAATTTATATATTTAATATTAAATTTATATATTTAATATTAAATTTATATATTTAATATTAAATTTATATATTTAATATTAAATTTATATATTTAATATTAAATTTATATATTTAATATTAAATTTATATATTTAATATTAAATTTATATATTTAATATTAAATTTATATATTTAATATTAAATTTATATATTTAATATTAAATTTATATATTTAATATTAAATTTATATATTTAATATTAAATTTATATATTTAATATTAAATTTAAAAAATGATTTTTTGTAGTCGCTTAGAGAAGTTATACCGCACGTGAGCAAGGAGCGTCGTCTGTCGAAGATCGAGACGCTGACCCTGGCGAAGAACTACATCGTCGCCCTGACCGACGTTATCTGCGCGATGCGAGGTGGCGAGGAGGAGGCTATCGCGAAGAGCGTCGCTCAGGCTGACGGCAAGGTCGTCGAGGAGGCTTCGTCCGATCGAATAAAGGCCGCTTGCCTCGGGATGAACACACCGTCGTCGTCGAGATCGTCAAGCCCCGCCGAGATGGGAAATTTCTGCGACAGAAGCCAGGCGGGCGCGTGGACGGTCGACTCGGGCGCGACGGCTAATTCGACGACGAGAAACACAGGCTTCTGAAAGCAGATCCGGCTCGTTCGTCTTGCCGGTATATAAGTAACGAAAAAAAAAAAAAGAAAAAAAAGTAATCCGTTTTTGCGAAGCGGAACAAAAAATTTAACGATCGATTGGAGTTCGATGCGTGATAGACGGTTCAATTAAAAGCCCGATAAACGTAAAGTTGATCAACGAAGAAAGATAAAAAATACAACATAAAAAAAATCGTCTTGATAGGCCAACAGTATTATTGTACGATTTTTCTAAAACTATCTGCCAATTGTTTGCTGTGTTAGAGAATTATTAATGTTTTTTCGTCGAGATAAGAGAAATAATGAAAGTAAGGAGGGAAGGGGGAGGGGAATTGTATTTTAACAGGGATTTTAACGGCGGTGCCAAAGATACTGTGAGCATACGACAAAAGAAACAAACTATTTGCGTCAGTATTCCGTAAACTGTTAAGGTTTAGTGTTTAGCCGAAATAAGTTATTTTTAGACTCGCCGGTGATAATAAAAAAAAGAAACGAAAAGTCAATGTCGTTCGATGACGAAACGATTTGACCTAAAAAAAGCGACACAGTACAGTATTTTAATAGATCGTAGGAGCATAAGAAGACAATTCTTAGCGGCTTTTTAAAATAGAGAAGATTGGTGAAAGATTGTATTTGGTCTCGAACGAAAAAAACAGATGCTTTTTTTACGTGAACGGAAGTGAACAGTGGTGCGCACCAGGTCGGTTCAGAAAGAACGCTTTACTTTCTCGCGCAGCATTTTGTTCGCCGAGATTTTTTTTTCCGACTCGGCGGTAGAAAAAAAAAGAATAATCGTCCGGGCAAAAATCTCTTTATGAGAAATCGCCCGAAAAAATAGAGCATTTTTGTAAACCGCTCCGGTGCATATAGTGTAGACTAATAATTGAAATTTCGACGTCAAATTAATCCGAGGGCGAATATCGCGGATGAATTACAGTGCGCAACGTCCCTATAAATTTTATCGGGTAAATGAGGGGCGATATATAGATTGAAAAGATTTATCAAACGAGAGATATCAAAGAATCATCAGGGTACTAGAATCAAAGAATGCTTTCACATTATTTTATCGTGTCGAAAAAAAAAACCTCACATTGTCAAACCGAAGACTATGCTTTTCGATCGATTTGCCATAGAGACTTGACGGATCAGTGTAAAAAAAAGACCACAACAACAAAAAGAGAGTACTGCGACTTATGATAAATATCACATATATTTATTGAATATTGTACGATATAGAATATATATATATATATATATATTTAAAAATAATAAATAAATTATATATTTGAAGCGCAATTTTCATGCGGTCAGTTAAACATCGAACGTTTGTAGGGAAAAGCCGGGCGTGACGGAAATTCAAGACTTTAATGTCCTTAGAAAAAAATTGTCAAAAATAGTCAATTTTACTCCGCTGTCCGTTAAACTTCGGGCATTAACGAAAAAAAAAAAAAAAAAAAAACAAACAAAAAACTGATTCAGCTCGATCCGAATGAAATCGGCCAAGCGTCCAAAGAATTCAAATCAACGATAACTGCGGTTTCAGTCTTTGCGAACTTTGGAATACATATTAGTCGAACTTTCTGTCCCTCCTCGCCTGCGAGCAAGAAAAAAGAAAAATTACGTCCTCGCCCATCGATCGCCTGATATTAAAAAAAAAAATTACTTTTTTTTTTTTTACCAATATATAATTTTGTGGAATATTCATCCGTGTTCCCGGCGAAGTATATGTCCGGGCATTCCTTCATTACGAAGGGATCGCTCCCGAAGTACGGATAAGCCGGCAGAGTGTCGGGGGCCGTGGGCGCGTAATGACGCCACAGGAGAGTCCTCTCCAGCCAATCCAGAACCGTGGCTTCCTCCAGACCCGCGACCTTCGTTATATCCTCTATCGGCTGACCGCTCGATCCCGCTATTATCCTGTCGCCGAGTTTGCCGATCCAGGGGTTCGTTACGCATCGGAGACTCTTGTATCTGCGTGAAACATTTATTCTTTGAAAACAACAAATGAAAAAAAAAAAGAATTCTTCCACTTGAAAATGTCGTATTAAAAAAATGAACGCATAAAATTTTTTTTTTTAATTGAATTTTACGAAGTAAACCCACTGTTCTGTTAATTGGGACTAAGTCGTACCTCGAGGATTTTGGTAGCATGCCCGGATGCAGCGGCTGCTGAGGCAGCGAGTGATCCGTGGGATCGAACTCTCCGGGCATTACGATGACCGAGCAATTTTCCACCAAGCTCCCGAGAAATTTGTCGAATTTGTGAGTCGCGACGAGAGACTCGAGGGCACTCGCGGCCTGATGCTCCTTCTTCGCATCGTACGCCCTGCTCGTGCGAGTCTCGACGGTGGCTCGAACGCTGTTTCCGGCTACGATTACCTGCATCACCGTTGCCTCCTCCCTCTGTGCGTTCGGAACACCGGCCAAGCCGCCGATCCATTCGCCCAGCAGGTCCAGGCTCATGCACTCCGCGCTCGTCGCTATGTCCAAACCGGAAACCAGCAAGAGCTTTCCTCTGTCGCACCCCGACATTTCGGCGCTGGAAATTTGCGGACAACACCCCGGAAAGCACCAATCATCGACCTGTCTCAAAAAATGAATAATCTTTAAATTACAATTTTTATTATCTTATATATATCATGGAAAATTGTGGTTTTGTTTGATGCTTTGGGTTTTGCCCTGCCTGCTCCCCAGCTGAGCCCCCCCCTTTGGGAAAGCTGACCTCCAGCCCGCCGCTTTTCATAGCATATAGGATGGATTTCGAAATTCCATTTTACATGCTATAATTTCAGAATTTCATTCTTTATAATGTATAGAATGGATTTCGAAATTCCGTAACACCATTCAATATGCTATATTTTCGAAGATTTGGTTTTCATAACATATGCAATGGATTCCGCAAATGCTAATTTAATTCCATGTGCTACACTTTCGAAAGTTCGGTTGTCATAGTATATGCTGCAATGGATTTTGGAATTCTGCAATATCATTACACATGGAATGAACATGCTATGAACCATGTGATCCAGTCAAGCACGCGGGTCGACACAACCGCAAGTACGGTAATAATTGCAATATCAATAAAATTAACATTATTACGATTATTATTGATGTTATTATTATTACGATTATTATTAATGTTATTATTGTTATTATTATTTCAACAACTTTGTTGAGTAATTGTTCATTGGTACCCAGAAAGCTCCATCTTCCGTTCCATGTCCCAGTACAGCACAGACGAGTCCAGTGACTAACTCTGTGTGATTCGGATGATGGCCCAGTAGCTTAGCTCGCAGTACCTCATCCTCAATGAACAGTTTGTCCTTGTCCGAGGAATAATTGCTTCTCAGGGGTTGATTCACAGACTGAATCTCGTCGCCGAGTTCCTTGAGTATCGAAGGCTTCAATTCCTGATGCTTGTACAGAGTTCCCACGAGTATTATAGGTCCCTCCTCTCCTAAGACTCCAAACTCTGAAAGACTGTCTATCTGCATAATCGGCCGTGAACCTGTGAAACGGAAAAATAAAATGGAAAAGGTACGTAAATTTTGATGACTGGGGAAAAAAATAAAAAATAAATAATGCTCTACCCCATTTTTGACGAGCTCGCGCGACGAGCGTGTCTTTCAAGGCTGCCAATCTCGCGAGGTATATGCTACAAAATTGTTTGTCAAAATTCTTTGTGCCTGTGTTGAATCTGCGAAAGTCATCGATCTCGGCTGTCCGTCTGTTGATGAGCAGCGAATTGGATTCTTCGGAATCTAGCATAGAGCTATCTGAGCGACGGATGAAGCACGGAAATATATATATATAGAGTAGAATGGTGTATAGAGTAGTATATTTCTCTCGTATACGAAAAATTAAAGAAACGTCAAAATTTGGAGGTTGCGTTCAACCGCTGTTTACCCGACGACGGAGTCACGTGACCTCCACCGGGAGTTACCCAACAAAAGAACGACGCAAACAAAATACGGTGCGACAAAGTTTTAGTCTGTCAGGAAAAAATACACGTGTTTGTTATTAATTAGAAGACGCGCGATTAACAATATACAATTTTGTAATGGCGATTGACAACAAAAGTTACGTTTCGGCGTCAAATATTGCGTTGATAATTGCTATTTTAGTTTTTCAATTTTCAGCGCATGCGCCCGGCTGATCCGCAAAATACGGTTAAAGCGCGAACGCGCGTATTTTCTCGGTAGTTGTTTACGCGACACACACGCCATCAGAGTCAACACGAAAGCATGACGTTATCGTCGTCCTCGTTGGGTCTCTGTTTGAGAGAGAAACATGTCTCGTAGCTGTCGATAACGAGACGGTCGGCTTACGTGTTATTTAAAAAAGGAAAAAAAAAAACAACGAAACAACAACGATCGAAAGCTCAGCGAGAAGAAAGCACACGCACAAAGCGTGGCCCCGCATGAGGCTTCCGGGTAAATGAGCGCTCGCGACAACATGCGAAGGACTCGTTCGATAGTTTTCGTCGTTGCGACTTGTGTACTTTGTCTCGCGAGGATAACGATATGCGATGTCGGAACGCAAAACGTCAAGGGTCTCGGAAATGAGAAAGACAAAAAGCCGGATCAAGTTGCGAGTCCCAAGATCGAGGATGCCAAGGAAAAGAGCGAACCTCGGCCCGTCGCACCGGAGACGAAAACCGGCACGGAGGACGTAACCTCCAAACCGAAAAAACCCACCCTCGACGATAAATCCCCTGCGTCCGGCAACGTTTCAACCACGTCCGAGGTACGTTTCGTCATAATGCGTCGTTTCTCGGAATCTCGATAATCATCGATATCAATGCAATGATTTATATAGTTGCGACCATAACAACAATAAAAATAATAATAACGAAAACAGCAATGACAATTAGCAGGTAAAAAAAATGTAATTGGGACCATTTTGAGATTTAAAAAAAAATGAAAAAATAACGTTTTTTTAACATCATTTTTTAAATAATCAATGAAAAAATAACTTTTTTTAACATCATTTTTTAAATAATAAATGAAAAAATAACTTTTTTTTTTAACGACTTATCATTTTGGTTGATGCATAATTACTAGACCTGACTTATTTTTTGTTCATTTCTGTTTTTTTTTGTCCTTACGCACCGAGCCTGTCCCTTAATTTTTGCGGCTGCAACCAACTTCTTCCTCACATTGCATTCGCTATAGTTTTACGACTAAAGGAACAGGGAAACTGCAGAAAACTTACGCGGAGACGGTCTCAGATTCGCTTCACATCACCGGAGCTACGTCAAGTTTTGTCGAGAATGAAAACATGGACTACAGCTATATTATTTACTTTTGTTATATTGTATTTCTTTACGGTTGCGCATGGTTTATTTTGTAATGCGCTACTTTATTTTACTTTATTTCATTATTTCATTATTTATTTCATTATTATTTTGTTATCTTCATTTTATGTTTACATTAGCTTAGTTCATTGGGTTTCTTCTTTGTTGTCTGCTATGTGTCTGAGGAGCTCAGGTCATAATCTACAGTACATGACATCTATCTATCTATCGTTATACTTGTGGCACACACACGTGCAAGTATGCATATGACCAAAAATATATCTCTACAGCCATGTCCCGCCGATATTTTTATTTCTCGACGAAACGACTGCGTTGGACATCGAACCCTCAACCTGCCGGCGCTCTGGTTCGTCGGCAAGCACTCTAGGCAACAGACCAATGTACCGGTTCAACAAAAATCATATGTTTTTAACAAATTAAATTTTATTTGCTTTTCTGGCGTTAAGCAAAGATTTGCAAGAGATTTGCATTTTTCAATTAGTCACGTTTAAACAAAAATCATTTTATTTTTTTTCCAGCAGCCAGGGGTGGTTCACTCGACGTCGCTGAACTCGGGCGCTCTACTGCGAGGGTTCTACGTCTTCGTCGGCCTCAGCATGATCGCCCTGGCTTACATGGTGTTCAGGAGCTTCAGGCTCAACAAGTCTCGCACGCAGATGGTGAGAAAGTACGGTGTACTTGCGCACAAGCAGGACATGGAGATGCGGCCTCTGCCGCTGGACGAGGACGACGAGGACGACACGACGGTCTTCGACGCGGCGGGTCTCGCGCCTCCGAGGCCTCAATCCTGACTCCGTTCCGCGCCGCGACGTCGAGTTCCGCTTACAAAGATTTAACGCGCCGTGGGCAGGGTGAGCTACTTAACGGAACTTTGCATCGAACGCATACAACACACAAACAGACATATATATATATATATATACATATATATATATTTTCAATCGAAAATGATTACCGTTGTAAGATTATACAAATACAAATTGTTTATATTTAAAAGAAAGAAAAATAAGAATTATTCGATAACGCCGAGGGAGGATCCTGCGACGATTCCCGTCTTACCGGCACGATTCTTCCCCTCGATCAACTAGTCGTTCGTATACTGGAGCGGTAGTCACGGAAGAAACTTTTTTCATCCATTTTTTTTTTTTTTTTTTTTTTTTTTTGCAACCGAACTATTTGGTCAAATTTTTTGTATTCTTTTTTTTTTTTTATAAAAAACCTCGGGAATGAGCGTGCACTATCAAATCGGCGAGACGTCGCCGTCCGGCGGAGGTCTTGATGTTTTGCACCTGCCATATTGTGGCTATGTCGATCGCGTCGTCGCCCTTTATCACGTCGAGATCGAAGGCGTCCGCCTCCTCGAGCATCGAGAACGGCACCGCCTCGATGGCGAAGATCAAACCGTGGATCCACTGTTCCTTCACCTGGGAAAAGACAACATTTATACGTACTTTATCTGTTTTCAGGGGTATGGCGTACTTTTGTCGTAATAACAACGCACACGTTACTTAAGTTGTCAATCAATTAATTTTGCGCCCTCGCAGACGAAGCAAAGAAAGCCGTGTCAGCACGCAAGTTACTTTGCAATTTATTTTTTTTGTTTATTTATTAATTAATTTAAAAAATTGAAGTTCCAGAAAATGCTGTGGCTCACGTTATAAGATATCTTTTTTTATCTCTCTAAAATTAAGCAGGACGTTGGTATTTGCCGACATTTTCTTGCGGACATCAATATTTTTAAATTGTTTTTTATGCTAACGTGATTTTTTTTTTTTAGGCAGGATCGTTCTAAAATGTTTCTCTAACTGGATAAAAAAAGAAAGTAAAAAATGTACCTCTTGCTGGAACAAGAACCACGGATAGACTTTCTCGGGATCGGAGCCGAGGGCCTTGATCGCGGAGGAGAGATTGGAATGATAAGTTTTCAGCATATCGTCGAAGTGATCGTCGAGAATCTGTTTGTCGCTGCACGCGTAAACGAGGAAGGACAGATCGAGGACCGGGCTGGCGACCCTGGCCAGCTGAAAGTCGAGCAGCAGCGCCTGCTCCTTCTCGCTGTCGCCGATGTTCCGAGCGAGAAAATTCGGGGCCCAGGAGTCACCTTGGTTTATCACCGATGTCGGGGCGTGTTCACGATTGCAGAAATCGGTACTCTTGTCGTAAAGCTTCTTCGCCGGCTCGTACGAGTTGAATTTCGTTTCCGCCGGATGACCGGGATACTCCTTCGCCAGAGCGTCTTTGGCCACGCGTATCAAGATTGCCTTCGGCAAAAATTAAAATAAACCCACGGTTGATTAACCCAAGTCTCGGAGGAGTTAACGTATTCGACGACTTATTATTCTTATTATTCTTATTTTATCTTATTATTCTTATTATTCTTATTATTCTTATTATTCTCATTATTCTCACGGAATGAATGAATTTATTTGTATGTGTACTTTTGGGAACGAGGAATGAATCGACTCACGTGGAAGTTTTTGTACCAATTCCACAGGTCATCACGGAAATACGTCTCGACGAGTCTGTCGGCCAATTCCTGGAATCCTTTCTCGTTCTGATCTTTGAAAGCGAAGGACACAGCGTGAAAATTGGCCATGGCTCTCAGGAGAACGTTGAGCTCGCTGAGGGTGAGAGTGTTGAGACGAGCCACCGGTCCGTAGCACTGAACGCTCACATCCTGAAGAACGAGGTAATCGTTAACGCCGTCCACCACGGCTGCCAAGCACGGGGGCACGACGAGCAAACGCTTCTGACCCTTCGACTCGATGAATTTATCGAATGCCGGAATTATCTGTGACAAAAATAAATAAATTATAGCACAGAGAAAATCGTTTTCGAAAAAATAAACATGTTTCATATTAAGCAATGCTTTTTATCGATTGGTCGACAACCCTTCGGCCATTTTTATTATTATTATACAATTCTGAACCTTTTTCCGATTTACGTCGATTAATATGAATTTCATTTTACCTCGACTTTTTCGAAATGAATTTTTAATAATTAAAAAAATATCGAGTTTATACGGCAATAATTTATCTGATCGACATTGAAAAAAAAATGTCCTTATCACCTCCTTGTAAAAAGTGATTTCGTTGTAGAAGAAATCGGTGCTCCTGTAGGTCTTCCTCCTGCCGATGTTTTTCGGCAGGGACTTGACCACGAGCTTGGCCTCGATCGGTTTTCCGTTTGCCATCCCGTGAACGGTTATCCTGTCGACCTACGACAAGTAACTGTCCCCCTTCGCAGCCGGTGGCTGAAAGGTCCATCCGGTAACGCTGACCTCATCTTCGCTGTTTGACTTTTTCAGAACCTCCCGCAGCGTGTCCTCTGTGAACAACTCGCTCACACCCGCGAGCAGTGCCAAATCCTTGGACATCTCTTCGCCTTGGAGTGGAAACTGACTGGAAGGAAGAATGAGAATAAAATTCCTATTTTTCTATCCGGGGAAAAAAGGCCCTCAAGGAAAAAAGAAAACTATACATCGGGGAATAAAACGTGATAGCAGACCATCCAGATAGAAAAATAACGGCACGGCGACGGAACGGTGGTGGCACCAATGGTACGACGGCACGTTTTTCTATCCGGGCAGTAAGGACGATTTTTCGTCGATGGTTTCGACAACGATCGCCGAGACAGCAGCGAAATTTTATGCAAAAAAAATCAACGACTCGTATAACCTCGAGCACGAATTACCCTTGCGAGGTAACACTATTTTTAATAACCGGGGGGTGTAAAATTTACATTGTTAATCGCAGTCTCGCAATGCAGGCCCGACGAAGAGAACAATCGCGATTGAATGCTTCGAACAATTTGAATTCTTATCGTTTAAACGGCGCGTTACGCGATCGCGAACAGCCGAGGTATTTTGGATTCGAGTTAAAACATTCGGTCATATGACCTGGGTGGAAAATTTGCGTTATATGACCGATGTTTATAAACAAACAGTATAAATCGACGAATATATATTTTTTTGATTTGATGAAAATTAGGTGCAATGGAGTGGTTTTAGAAAGAGCGGTTTTTTTGACGGACCTTGTACCGTAGTGGTGCGTGCGGCAACTGTAGGCGACTGCGAACAAGTGCTTTGGTATGGAAAAGCGTCGTTGCTGACAAGTCGAATTCTATCTTGGTTTTATAGAGGACGGTTGGAGAAAGAAGGAGAAACTGACGCGCGTCGCCGTTCGGGAATGTGATTACGACGCTCGACCAATCGCGTTGGCCCACATAACGGCGGCCGAGCCCATCAGTGGCATTAGTTTGAATTGTGCACAGCACTATCAATTGCCGGAACAGCAAGAATTTTATCGTACGTATAAATCTTCGACGACAGCGGAGAAGATAACATTTAGGACAACTCGTCATGGATTACAGTTGCAAATCATTGAGATTTTTCTTAGATTCATGTTGTTATCTCTGACTTGGGAATTTCATAAGTTATAATTTCTGGAATAATTTTTTAAATAATTTTTTTTTCTCTAAATTCAGCGGCGTTGATACTTGCGGTGGGACTTTGTCGACAGTATTTTTCTGGTCTCTTCCTCGTAGACTCAGGCTTCCCGGAAAAATATTGCTACATCTATTTTCCGCGTATCATTTTTTATTTACTTTATCGACCATTCGAGGAATTGCATGTTCGACGAAGCATCGATAAACTTAACGTAAACACTATAGATAAAGACAGGACAGGGAAAAAATAATATTGAAGGAATGCCGTGCGAGGCAGTGTGTTGATAAAAAATATATTTTTATTTTACTTATTTAAATATTTTATTTTTCTTGTTTCGTAAATATAAAATACCAAACCAGTACGAGAATCAAACGGATACAGAACTGATCGTTACGGTTAACGATCTAAGGAATATCATATTTATCTAGTCGTATTGTTTACAGAAATTTGTCCACTAAGTTACTCGCTACGCGTAAATTTGTTGTTCGATTGGCAGAGAGTAGAGCCATTTTTATTTCAAAGCCGATAAAATTTTTACAGGAAACCTCGGGAGTATGCGTGAACTAGCAGGCCAGCTAGACGTCGCCTGCCAGCGGAGGTTTTGATGTTTTCAACCGGAAGGGCCTCAGCCATGTCGACTGCCTCGTCACCCTCGATGATGCTGTCGAGATCGAAAACCTCCGAATCTTCCATTACAGTGAACGGCACTGCCTCGACAGCGCAGCTCACGCCGAAGCAGCAATGTTCTTTGACCTGCAATGAAGTATTTGGATTGAAGACCGTTTTCGGACAGCGAGACACTGATAGTAATTTGTAATTTAGTAATTTATAATTTACTACTTGATAATTTACTAATTTATCATTTACTAATTTATCATTTACTAATTTATCATTTACTAATTTATCATTTACTAATTTATCATTTACTAATTTATCATTTACTAATTTATCATTTACTAATTTATCATTTACTAATTTATCATTTACTAATTTATCATTTACTAATTTATCATTTACTAATTTACTAATATTGAGGAACGAAAAAATGGTGTTCTTTAAGACGAAAATAGTTTTACCTCCTCCTCAAACAAAAACCACGGATAAACTTTTTCAGGATCGGAGCCAAGAGCCTTGATGGACCTCGAGAGCGCGGAGTGATAAGTTTTCAGCATCTCGTCGAAGTGTCCATCGACCAGTTGTTCGTCGCCGCAGCAGTAGATCAGAAACGACAAATCGAGAACAGGACTCGCGACCCTCGCCACTTGAAAGTCGAGCAGCAGGGCCTCCGTTTCGTCGGCGACTTTTCTGATGAGAAAATTCGGTGCCCAGGCGTCGCCCTGATCGATGACCGACGTGGGCGCGTGCCAGCGTTTGCAGAGAGACGAGCTTCTCTCCCACAATATCCTCGGTGGTTCGGAGCTGAATTTCTCCGTCGCCGGATGTCCGGGATATTCTTTGGTCAGGGCGTCTCCGGCCACGCGCACCAGGATCGCCTGACGACAAATCAATCTACACATTCTCCTCGTTCTTGCAGCAATAATTTGTGAAAAAAAAAAAACCATTTTTTGGTTTCATCGACTCACACGATAGTTTTTGTAAAAGTCCCAATGGCCCTCCCCGAAGTATGTCTCCTCGAGCTTATCCGCCAATCGTCGGAACTCATCCGGATACTGATCCTTGTACGCAAAAGACACCGCGTGAAAATTTGCCATTGCTCTCAACAAGATATCCATCTGTTTCAGGTCTAGCCGATCGTTACGAGTCACGGTTTCGAAACCCAAAACGCCGACGTCCTCCAGGGCTAAATAATCGTTCTCGCCATCCGTCATCGCCGACAGACAAGCTGGCGTAACAAACAAAGACTTCTGGCCTTTGGAGTCGACGAATTTTTTCAACACGGGTACTACCTGCAATCAAGTAAATAAAATAATAATAATCCTAAATATTGTAATATTGATGTTATTATATTTGTTCAATTTTTCCACCGTATACCCTTCTGGGTTTTTACGGAACCCCATCCCGATTGCCCCCTAGCACTCCCTACCCGCACTCAGCTAAGCTACCTAACTTTCAGTGCGTCCGTAGCCGACTTAGCTACAGTGTACCGCATTTGCCGGGGACACGGGGAAACTACGGAAAACCCGTGCCGGTACAGACGGCCATATTCTACTGATCCTCCGGTATTTTTGCACTTTGAGTAAAGTGCAGAAACACGAAAGTTTCAGAAGAAAGCACCTCCCGCTCAATGGTTGATGCGCCAGCTAGCGCACGGCTAAGCGGTCACCCATCCAAGCACTGACCGCGAACGATCTTGCTTGACTTTGGCGACCACCGGAGCCGTGCGCCAACCGCGCATCCACCGCTGTCGGTGATGTTATTATATTTATATTTATTTATATGTATCGGCATAGGTTTTCTGCAGTTTCCCTATGCCTTTAGTCGTACGAATGAGGCGAATGCGATACAGGGGGGAAGTCGGCTGCAGCCACAAAACTGGGGGGCGGGCTCGGTGCGTAAGGACGACAAACAGAAATGGTAATAAAAAAAAAAAAAAAAAAAAATAGTTTGTACTAGTAATAACGCATCAACCGACCCGCTTTGAGAAGCGGGGGACAATAGAGATAAATAAAAAAAAATATATATATTTGTATATTCGCGGGCATAACGCATTTACAGGTCGATGTTAATATATCTGCTAAACATGATGTTGACAATAGAAAGGGATTGTATTGCAAGGTAGTTTGCACTTCTACCCTAGTATGAGATTTCTATAAATATTTGTATTTATATTTCATTATAAACAGTATATGCTTGCATTTGATTTTCAGTGCGAATCTTTCCTGGAGGAAAACTCGGAAGCAATTCACGACCAATCGTTTTTTCATCGGCTACCTCGTTGTAGAAGGTAACTTCGTTGCGAAAAAAATCGGTGCTTCTGAAGGTCTTTCTTCGGCCGATATTCTTCGGCAGAGACTTAACGACGAGCTTCACCGCGACCTCTTTGCCAGCGGCTTCGCCGAAGACAGTTACTCTGTCGATTTGGGACATGTAACTATCGCCTTTCGTCCCCGAGTCCTCGAAGCTCCATTCGGATACCGTGACGTCATCCTTACCGGTAGCTTTCATCAAGATCGCCTTCAGCGTCTCTTCGGCGAAGAGTTTGCTCACCGTAGACAGCTGTTTCAGATCTCTTTCCATCTCGACGAATCTGACAACAGACGAGAATTCGTTGCATAATTTTATCTCGATATTTTATCAAGCGAAGAGAAAAGAAATTGATAACAGGTATGTGTGCTTTATGTTCGAGTGAAGTACTCGAGATAACTTTTTATTTCTATGTTTTCAGGCGCAGCGCCGGATGTTTATTGATATTTGATAAACCGCCTCGCAAAGGGAACCTTCGCGATTGGAGTGCCAAAACATTTGAATTTTTCAAATCAAGAATTAAATCTTTTACCGATAAGATGAGAAGAAAAAAATGGTTCTCGAATTGTTTCGATCGGAGGAACGTCCCGACTACAGATCGCGCAGAGCCCAGTTTCGCGGTTAGTCGATGACTAATCAGCTGTTGATGCTGTTGCGTCTTCCTTCGAAAACGTCGGAGGAAAAACGACGGAGAATAACGCCCGTTCTACGCGGACGTTCAATGCGCGCGCACTTCAATGACGAACTCAACGCGCGATTAACTCTTGATGCAATTTTGCGTTATCGGATCAGCCTCGATAACCGAGAAATCTGCCTTACCGACAGGGCTGGGAAGCTGCGAAATTTCTTGTTTTCGATGTTTCTCGCCGCTGATACAAACTCGTACTTCGATCTCTCCGATCTTGATAACACACGAGAATTCGTTACATCATTTTATCTTATTCTCCATCGAGAGAAGAGAAAAGATCCCAAAAGTATCCTAGAGTAATTAGCCGTAGCTAAATACTAGAATGGCAAATTTCTTATGTTGCTTAAACGTAACACCGGAAATGAAGAATTCCTTACCGAAAAATGAGTTTTTTTTTTTGTATTGCACACGACGATAGCGCGCAGCGCTGCTGCACACCGCATTATTGTGCACAATTCACCGAATCGCACAGAATAGAATCAGAATAGTATAATAGGGAAGTAGTTATCAGGACCTTGGATGGAAACCTCTCGGGTAGGAATAATCAGGGCTTGATGGGCCCCTAAGAGGAACCGTGTATTCTTGAAAATTGGGACGAACGAACAAGTTTCCAAAAAAAAAAAAAAAAATGTATATATATAATTTGAATCATTCAAATATTCAAGTATTCAATTTAAATTTCGAATGGAATATTAGAATTCAATTGAATGGATTAAAACTCTATTCGCTCATCTCCAGATATAATGTTTTATGGTTCCATCGAACCCAAGAGCAAAAAGTGCGACGGAAAAGCGCTAAGAGGTTGCACGTGTAACCATCGATTTTTCGAACGGAAAAACGCGGCGCCGTACGTGAAGGTCGAAAGCAATAATTTTTTCAGACAGAATTTATAAACGAACACTTAATAGGTGCATGTAAAATTTACGTCTGCTCCACTGCACCGTCCGCAATTTACGTGTAAGCCCACTCATAGAATATAAATGTGACGGAGAAAGCGATCTTTATCATTGGCTTTGAAATGCGCATCGGCGTTACATCGACTCAAGAGATGGTAGATACGAAGGATATTACCGCGTGTCTGTTGTCAACTTCACGCTACCCGGCACACATGGGCATTGTAAACCTTTCTTTTTTTATAATTGGTTGGGCATTCGGTAGAAAATCGAACACGGATAATGAGTATAATTGGTGGCAAAGGGATGTTAGCAGACGTCACGCATAGGATGACGTGTTATATGATTTCACAGCAAGGTGTCCACATGCTTTCCACGAGAATTCGATTCAGTCGTGAATTGTCCGTTGCTTTCGTAGCTTCAAGTTTTCTGTCAGCAGTCATAGTAAAGCCATGCAGTTAACTAAGCTTTTGATTTTCGCTTTGCTCCTCCCAGCGAGGATCTACCAAGCTGAAACTGTCGTTTCAACATCGAGATCTGAGAAATCAACGTCCATTCTTGTCGAAGGCGTGGTAAGTTTTTTCGAAATTAGCCACACAAAAGAGACTGGAGATCGCGATTCCATAACAAACTAGTGATATTTCCATTGTGAGTGAAACAGCGATCGTGAGGTTTTTTGTAAATAATATTTTTTGATTTTTCTCCATGAGTGCATTAAAAAAATCTGGATTCGTCCAAATTGTCAGAAATTTTAAAGAGTTCGTCGAAAAGACTTTCAATATACAACACAACAATGTTCACATCGCTGTTTTACGGCGACGGTGAAATATCATTTTATCGGCCACCTTCGAGTAATTGGGTGCTTTCGAGTAAATCAAATTTATTAAACGTTTGACATTCCACACTCTTTTATCATCGGAAAAGATGAAAGATTAAAAACTAATAACTATTTAATTGGTCTGCAGGTAAACATTGTGACATCTTGCTACAGAGACCAGATTAATGCGGTAGCTCTCGCTGGAAATTTGCCTGATACTCTCTCAAGAACACTGTCGGTCCAGCATTTAATCCCTGTAATTTTGATCGATGCTAGTCATATGATCGATGTTATGGATGTGCCGTTTGTGCCCGATAAATTTCGATACAAACTGCAGGTCTTCGTAGTAGAAGCTTCTTCTTACAAACAACTCATTGCCACCGTTCAATTCCTCAGGACTTCAATTTGGTGGAATCATATGGCTTCATTTTTTATAGTCGATCAAACACCCGGATGCGCCAATGTCGCAAGTTTCTTATTCGTATCCTGGCAACTCGGCTTACTTAATGTAAAAGTTATGTGCTATCACCATAAATATGGAGACTTTATTTTCAATTACAATCCTTTTACGAGTCAGGCACCAGCTCCCTGGAAGCTGTCCAGTGTTTTCGAAGGAATTAATAAACATCCTTTCACTTCGTTCAGGCAGAGGTATCAGGGGAATGAGGCGATATGCGTAGAGCTAGATTTTATAAAAACAAAGGATCTCGGAGGTTACGAGATCCACGTAGAAGGGAGAACTCTGGGCTTCAAGGATCGTCATAACTGGGATCAGAAAAAGTGGGCAAACTTGATTCGAGCGCTAGGTGAACGGGAAAGACTTTTGCACCTTGTCTATCGTGCTGTCAATGCGACTCCGAAATTCTCGGGTCTCAACAGAGATCATCCGCCCAGTGATATAGAGATGAACATCCGTTACGGATCCGTTACGATGATCGCGACGGGGGTTTCAAGAATTACTTATCCGTTTCAGCAGATGGGAGTGGTTCTTATATCCAACTTTAGAGGACACAAGTCACAGCTGGAAAAAATTATTTCTGTTATCGATTTTGATTCGCGAATCGGTATGGGTATCGTTTATTTGATCACTCTGATTTTCTTGAAGTTTCTCGTGCATCAGACTCTCGGACCGACATTACTCAATCTCGTTCGAATAACTTGTAACACGGGCTTTAGAAATTTGTCCGATAACACCGCACCGAGACTATATGTAACCGCTCTACTATTCTTTGTGGTGACGATGCAGGGGATTTATCAGGGCAACTTGGCGTCTCTGCTGACGAATAAAATTCCTGTACGAAATGTTGATTCGTTTGAGGACCTTGTAAATTTCGGTTATAAGCTGTATGGTCCCGAAATTTTATACGATTCACTCGAGCACGCCGATCTTCAGAATCGTTTCATAACGGCTATTGACGCTACTGAGTGTGTTACATATGTGTTGCACGATTCATCGGCTGCTTGTATGGATTTTGCTGAAAGTTTGGTATTTGACTTAGCGCGACAGAACGATTTGCACATGAGTAGGGAATTTGTCAGACAAGTCCCCGTTAGTTTCGTCATCCGACCGTCTTGGTATCTCGAAGAACGAATGAATACAATACTCGGAAGGTTTATGGAGGCTGATATTTTTGAGAGCTGGACTGAGAAATGTAATCCAACTAAATTAGATGAATTTCAATTTGATAGGGAGGTCAGGGCCAATACGGACTTTAAAATCATTGAATTATCGGAACTAGCTTTTGCATTCGTAATTCTTGGCATTGGACTACTATTCGCTACTGTTACTTTCATTGTTGAAGTAGCAATTTACCGATACCAGCAACGCAACAACAATACTATTATCGTATTGTAGGCTAGATATGACCTCGATAGATGTGCGGGCGGTTTGTTTGGGCGCGTTGATCGTACTAGCAAAAACGCGCACGCCTCTGTAACATAGCAATCACACGGTGGCAGCAGTCAGGGCAAACCGCGAAAAGTCAGGGAAAAAGAATCTTGCTCAGGGAATCAGGGAAAAGTCAGGGAACTTCAAAATTGGTCAGGGAAAAGATAAATTACTTGACAAATTCCTGAACCTTCTATAAATAAATGAAAAGTACATAAAAGGAAGCCTTAAAAAAATTGAGAATATTTTGAAAATAAAATAAAATAAAATAAAATAAAATAAAATAAAATAAAATAAAATAAAATAAAATAAAATAAAATCAATAAAATAAAATAAAATAAAATAAAATCAATAAAATAAATATTTTGAAAATAAAATTGTATAAAACATTAATACAATAATTAGGCATTTTAATTTGCATCGTTAATTTTTTCAAATAGAAGTCGTTATAAGTTTGGTCAGAGAAAAGGCAGGGAATTTTTTTCCGGAGAAAAAACGTCCACCATGCGTCACCAACCAATCAGAGGACGAATGTATTGGCTTCATGATTATTTCGAACATTCGAGATTCGATTGTAATGTCTTCTTTAGGATATGAGAATACTAAAAATCTAGAGTAAAAGTGCACATTCAGAATTTCCCTGTACAGTCGAATGAAAATGATATCGATGTTTTATAGTGATATTCCTAGGAAATGTGTCGAATATTTGAACATATTGACATTTGACCTTAGCTTAATATTTGAATCCGAATCTAAGAGTGCTCACAATGTTGAATAAGCAAGATATCAATGAATCTTTATTGTAAACAATTGTAAGAAAATATTTGTAATAAAAATAAAATATGTCGTGCACGTGGGTGTTATTAAATGTACGCATACCTTTAAAAAACGTCCTTGAGTTTTGTCGCAAGGTTCATCCGTTAAGGGGAAGTGAAACAGCTGTGCGTGCGAGATAGATAGTTGCAATTTTCAAATTAGCTTTATTCAATGGTGCTGATTTTTTTGAGACAAAAATTAATTCGGGCCGGATGCGAAATTACCGTGCGCATCCGGCTCGAATTTGCTTTTTCCTCAAAAAAATTAGCACCCTTGAGAAAAGTTCATTACAGTTTTCATTACCGACCGCGATATTTCACTTCCCCTTAACCGTTATAGTGTCTACAATTGTTGCAAATATTTCTACACCAAAGGTGACGAACCGTTGTTCCGTCAGCGCCGGGAAATTTCCATCGGAGAAGTTTACCTATGTCGTCTGGTCGATCTATAGGTAAACGGCCGCTTCGTCTCACCCGGATGTAATTGCCAGCGAGACAGCGGAACTCTGACCGCCGACTGCCGGAATTCTGAAAGCACCGACCCTTCTACGCGCGAGAGGAAAATTGCGTTATTTTCGTTACCTTCCTCTCACCGTAGACCAATAAAAATTTGCCAACGTTCAACAATACATAAAGGGATGTGCAATAGAAAAAACGTTACCTAAAAGCCTTTTCATAATCAATGACGTTACAGCGGCGTGAAAATCGATCGTTTGTGTCGATGTCCGTGAAATAGTTGGACACATTAAAGTACCGACACGGCTTGGAAAGTTCTGCGAAAAGTATAAGTAATTCTCACCGCAGATACAAACTCGTATTTTTTTTTTTTACACCATTTAGATTGTTTTCTATTTGCTCATTTCTCTGTTTTATACAAAACATCTAACAAACACGTATTATTTATTATTTTATTTATTATAGTTAGGGAGGGTATTCGGGCTTCGTCAACATTTTTTTTCTTCAAGTTTTTTTTCTTCGTCGTCTCGTCTTACGCGATGAAGTTATCGCAGCAGCAGCAGCAGCAGCTATCCTATTTTTCCCTTACACTCTATTAAAAAATCGACGGATATCTCAAGGCGCTGCAGTTTAACGTAAGATCGATTAAATCTAACAGAACTATGAGTAAACGATGAAACAAAAAAAAAAAAATTGTGCAGCTAGGCCGTTATCGATAAACAATCGTTTTACTTATCTCTCGTAAAATACAAAATAAACTTTGTTTATACAGGTGCATCAAGCGGCAATAGCAGGGAATTTCGATCTCTTCTATGCAGTAATCTATTTTCACTTATAGTTACAATAATTTTATACCTAAATCGTTATTTATTTACAGAACGCTGGCTACGAAAACATTCGCGTTGGTGCGCTGTCACCATTTTTTTTTTCTTTTATTTTCAATATCGAAAAATCAATTTGCACCTTTAATCGCGCGAAAGGAAGACGAAAAAAAGAAACAACCTTATTCGCGACCCGTTTATCCAGCGAATTCTCAGGTACACCTCCCGGTCGATCAGCAGCAGCGGGCGACTAATAAATTCCACTTTCTCGATCTAAAGTTAACAGTAGCGGCGAGTAACAACTTATATTCAGCATCAACAACAATTATAACAACGATTATTTATCTTATTTATCTTCGATAGATTTTTTTCTTTTTTTTTCGTACGGTGTTCGTTCGTCGTCTCGATCTTTCATCTTTCGCTCTTCGACTCAATGTCTTTTGCAAAGCAATGTGTTCTCTTTTTTTTTCGAAGTAGTCAAGTCCCTCGAGGACTTGGAAAAAATGTTGGTGTCCCAAAAAAATGTTGTTGTATCTAAATAATGACTAACGACTAGGTGGCTCTTTAATGACGAACGGGCTGGGGACGTGTGTCTCGCAGTTTCAGTGTGGACTTCTCCCGGTCGATCATTGACTCGTGGACTAGACGGATATCTTCGACGTTGATTCGTTAACGTCCTGAAGAGAAAAAAAAAACTATAATTTTTTTTTCAAATTTGAACTTCTATCTTCAGGTCTTAACGTATCAAGGTCCTTCCTCCTTTCGCCGATCAGCCTTAATCTCTGTCTCCCCATCTCTCGTTTCACTGTGCGTTCGATATTCCGACAAACCGGTCTCCGTGCATTTTTTTCCAATTTTTTTTGTCCAAAAAAATGTTCACAATACCCAAAAAAAAAAAAAAAAAAAAAACAAATAGCTCACTTAGGATTTATCGTTCTTTGTACATTACACATTTTCTTCATACACTCCGAAAAAAAAAACAATAATCGAAAAACGATCGGATAAAAAATGATGGTAAGCCGAGAGATGAAAAGACACACAAAGGAGACGGAGAATAAGTAAGAAAGGCGAAAGAAGTTCAATGATTCATTCTGCGATTTTCCATCGCCGCTATGTCGTCGACCGATATGAGTTTCTCGATCGGTATGCACGAGAGTTCACCGCCGACGCATGACTGAGGCTGTTGCCATCTGGCCTCCCTCTCGGCCTCTTTCGCCTTGACCTCGGCCTCGCGGGCTCGCCTCTCCTTGAGCTTCAGCGAGAATATCGCGACCAATCGCGCTCTCTTCATAAGGCTCTGCTTTACCCTCGTCTTCTTGGCCTCGCGATCTTCCTTCGACGATTTTTCGTCCTCTTGACTCGACACCGTTCGGCTGGAGTCGGAGAGGCCTCCGCTCGCCTCCAGAGCGGACGAACGACGATCCTGATTTTCTCTCTGTTGCAGATAGTGCTGCTGCTGTTGCTGCTGAAGCTGCTGCTGCTTCTCCTTCTCCTTCTCACGCTCGCGGACTCTCTCCTTCTCCGGGGAGAAACGGAACTTCTGATTCCTGTGCGCTATGGCCCACGGTGGAGCGGATCTGTGAAACGAAATTTTTATATTTTTATCTCAACAGCAATTTATTTATTCATTTATACATTTATTTATTTACTGGAGCCACCCTCTTCACATTAATAAATACAGGTTTTGGTATCTAATATAGGTTCTCAAAAATAACTAGTAAAATAATTTAGTACGATGTTGTACTGAGCCTGGAAACGAACGCACGGGGCGTTCGACTATGTGGTATTTAATAATTTAGTTAACTATTTAAAAAAAATTAATTTAATGTATTATTATTGTTTTAATTGATAGTTAAGACCTCGAGGAGCACCCGTGAATTTTTTCAGATTCGCATCTTTCTCATTTGCGAAGCTTCAGGCTTTTTGATATATCGGGGAACGACTCGTGTGTACACTGAGAAAAAAAAATTAGTTGGATTAACCAAAAGACGCGGTGACATACGTTCAAAGCTGTTATTTGTTTGGTACAAATAAAGCACTGTTTTGTTAAGCGATTATTTGCTTCAATTTATTCAAAATTTGTTCATTGAAACAAACATATGTGTTGTACCAACAAAATACACCTTTGAACGTATGTCACCGCGCATTTGCTTAATCTAACCATTTCTTTTTCTCAATGTACACCGACAGAGGGTGCTGTTAAACTGGGTACCGTTCCAAGACTTAATAACCGATCATAATTATTTGGGCATACTGCAGTATATAAAAAAGAAAATGAATCATACCTGAGTAAATCGCTGTCCGACGAGGACGCGAGATCCTTCGAGGCGATGCAATCGGTCGATCGATGTAGGGCGAGCTCGTCGCCGCTTCCACTTCCGGTACCGGAGCCACCGATCTCGGAGTCGCTGGCTTTTCTCCCAGCGCCGTCGAGGCCGAGTCTCCGGACCCAGTCGACCCCTCCGTGAGGTCCGATAGTGAGATGGTGACTGTACTGATCGTTTCCCGGCGAAGGATCCTGCTCGCTCGTCAACCAATCCCTCGAACGTCTTCCTGCAAAGTGCAATAGAACTTTATAGTCTTCACTTTAATAGGTCTTCGAGATTGATAAACTCCCCATGGAAATTAGCACATCGGTTCTTCCAGAATTTCGTGGCTTTTCGATAGGATGATGATTTTCGATTTTGCTTTATCGCACGCTTCTCGTACTTTATGCACGTGTCTCATACTTTACGCACGTGTCTCGTACTTTACGCACGTGTCTCATACTTTACGCACGTGTCTCATACTTTACGCACGTGTCTCATACTTTACGCACGTGTCTCATACTTTACGCACGCTTTTTATAATTTACGCACGCTTCTCGTACTTTACGCACGTTTCTTGTACTTAACACGCGATTCTCTTATTTTACGCACGCGTATCAAAAATTACTATTTTTTGTTAATAAAAAAAATAAAAGTAAAAAAAAATCCATCGAGCCACAAACCTCGTTCTCCACCCGGAATCGAGC
Source organism: Exephanes ischioxanthus (assembly GCA_958510785.1). Taxonomy (NCBI): domain Eukaryota; kingdom Metazoa; phylum Arthropoda; class Insecta; order Hymenoptera; family Ichneumonidae; genus Exephanes; species Exephanes ischioxanthus. The sequence continues at coordinate 18,362,708 of OY294020.1, read as the reverse complement.
ATCTCGGAGTGTTGTGGATGTCCCGGCTGCTGCCGAGGTTGTACCCGGTCGAGAATGGACTTGCGGCCTCGTGGGCGCTGCCGACGCTGCCCGGAGTCTCGGCCGGCGGTGGAGTCTCGGCGATCCTCGGCACGTTCGCCGTGCCGACCGGGGTCGGAGGACTGGTCGGCGTCTGGGCCCTCGAGGCGAACGTCGGGGTGCCGACCTGGCTCGACGCCGCCGTCGTCACCGTCTCGATCGAGTTTCCGCCGATCCCGCTGGACGACACCGCGGCAGCCTGGCTCTGCTGATCCTCCTCGCTCTCACCGTCTGCTGGATGCACCACGAACCTCCCTGAGTTCGAGTCTAATTAATAATCGGGGGGACGAGCTATAAAGAGCGCCCCTCGACAAAATTTGTCATCGCCAATGCTCGCCCGTCGGAGACGAGAAATGTTTTACCAAGCAGAGTTGACGAACCGGTGGAAATTCATTTTTTGACCCTGACGAGGGAGCATTGCCAAAAACAAACCTTACCGAGGGAGGAAGAGGGAGATTGAGATGTGACAGATAGAAGATCGTTTCGTTGGATCGTGACGTCATGGGCAAGGAAATATTTCTTTTTTTTTTTTTTTTTTCTTGAGAGAAGAAAATACATTTTTATAAAGGTGAAAAGTTTCGAGGGCTTGCAGCTATCTATTAGCAATCTTCTACTTCATTCCAAGCTCGAACTAGATAATCGCTAAATTACTGATCTACAGACTGGTCGAAACGATTTAACATTTTTTTTCTTTCTAGAACTGAATTTTATCTTCATCCAACTACGGTTTCTTCGACTGAGTTATTATTGGTAAAAAACCCAAAAAAAAATTGTTATCTATATATTTTTATTATATTAATTATTATTTGGATCGATGAAAAATTTTAGGCTGTTTTTGAATATTTCAAATATTCAAATTAGGCTGAGGAATTTTTATTTTTTTATCGAGTCAAATGATAATTGTGGAAAGTGAAAAAAATTACCTATGACCGTCGGAGGCTGTTGCTCCGGCGACGGTGTCGAGGACAGTCTTCTCACTGCCTCCCTTCGCAAAAACTCTACCTTCGCCATTTCCGTCGCCACCCAGTTCGGGATATCGGGAATCGCGCATATTATTATGAAACGTATCGCGAGCATTATGTGCTCGAGTGCGACGATAAGCAGGATCGTCTGCGTCGCCGACATCTCCGGAAACATTCGTTGCACCTGTCCGCTCAGGGCTATCAGCGCGCAGTTCACGAGAATCGCCACCAGACCCATAGCTTCCATCGCGTTCTGTAAAAGAAAATAAATTAAATTTCTTTCGTTTAATTGGAACAAAGTTTAATTAACGTTTTTTTTGTTTAATATACAATATTATTTTTATAAATATTATAAATATTTTTAATATAAATGAGAATTAAATTGTTTTTTCTTAATAATTTGTTCTTATTGAAAGAAAAATTGCTTTTGCTTCTAGGGCACATTTTAATTTTATTTTAATTGAGCCAGGAGTAAGACATCAGATTGGGACTTTGTTAATTTTGAAATTTAATAAAAAATTGTATTAAAATTAACGAGAATGAATTTAATTGTAACATTTACAGGGACAAAACGATAAAAATTTATTGAAACGAGTTCGACTGTTTGCCCTACCTGCCAGGTTCCTATACTCGAGACCCGACGTCCGAACGGTCTCTGGAGAACGAAACACAGCTTGAAAGCGTCGCCCCTCAATTCCAGAAGATTTCCGAGCAGCGCGGCGAACGCTGCGAGCGGAAACGCCGACGAGAAAAGGCACACGTATCCCAGCTGCGAGAGCATCTCCAGGTGTTCCGAGAAAGCTCCGTCGTACTGCGAACAACAACCAGAATCTCATTATTTCTCATCTGAAAGATTTCCGTAAAACAAAAAAAAAAAAAAAGATCACGCACACACACATACACATAGGATGCTTCGTAAACAAGATTATATTCTAAGAAGAAGCAAAAGTAAAGAAGAAAAGGTGTTTCTTTATATATCGTGAACAAGTGGAGAGCCCAATCGAGTCCGATCGAATTTGTACTTACTACGAGAGTATGAAAACATTTATTATTTTAGGAAATACTTTTATAGTTTTTTTTGTATATTTTTTTAAACGATTATTGTTTCGATTTCGTAACATTACCTTCTTAATCATCTGTATCTGCGCTTCGACGATGGATACCGAGAGTGTGATGGTGGGACGCGGAGTATACAATATAAAAAAAAAATTGTTAAAAGATGTTCGTTTTTTTACCCTCCAGTCAATTTTCACGAGCACAATATCGACTACTAAAAAAAAAAAAAAAAAAAAATTGAAAAAAATCTACCTTTCACATTTTTTTAAATTGTATTCTGTTCAAGGGGTAACTGCAATCGATCAGCCGAATTGGGGACGACGCGGATCTCGCGATTCTCGTGCATGTGTGAACAGTGACGATAATACGACATAGAGAAAAATAAAGATAAAAAATTTGATTGAAACTAAAAAAACATAAAAAAATGAAATAAAAAATTAAGAGTGTTAATATCGAATACAACGAATAGTCGATAAAAGATAAAATAATAATCGGCGTAATCTAGACCAAACCTTGAAAGTAACGTCACTAAGTAGGGAATTAGCAGGGTGTCCTACTCTGTAGAGTGAGCTCTCGAGTTCGGCCTGGCTGACGTTTCTCGGCTGTTTTATTCCCTTGGCACCGTCGTTCGAGCTTCCGGTTTCGTCCTTTTCGTCGGTTTTCGAGTTTTCATCGGCGGCAGCTCCGTTTGCGGTGTCCTGGGAATTCGAGTCCGGGAGGGCGGTTTCTTCACCCGGCGCTGGTCTCGCCTCGCTGGGACTCAAAGCTCCGAAGAGCTCGAAGCTCAGTCTGGCCAGACGCAGTTGCTCTATCAGATAGGGAATCGCCGATTCCTTCAGGTTGCTTATCACCTGGCGCGCTATCAGGAGTGCAGCGAGTTGCTATTGAAATTTTTTTTTTTAATTAGTCAATAAAAAAAAAAAAATTATTAATCCATCAGTAAAATGTATATTTAATTTGCGCTTTGCTTCCTCATTTTGGAGGGTTCAAAGGGCTTCCTCATGGAGGAAGGTATGTGAGCAATGAAAAAAATGAGGAAGCAATGTGCAAATTATAATTTTTTTTTTGCAAAACGGCTTCCTCAATGAGGAAGAATTGGGGTAATTTTTTGTTTTTAATAAAATCTTACCTCTTTGAGTCTCTCCTGATCTTGAAGATAAAAAGCGATGTAGAACAGCGAGAGGAAGGAGTTGACGAACTGAAACTGAAAATTACCGTGAAATTTAGAATTAGTTTCCTTGGCTGTATACATTTTTTCAACTCGTGCGAGAATTTTACAAAAAAAAATGGCTACACTTTCTAAAAGTTTTGTGGAACGAGGTTGTTCTAACGTGTTTTTTTTTGTTTATTTTTTCTATCGTACTCACTACGCCTAAGTCGGCCGGAAGGTAGAGGAATAAAAATACTTTCGAGCGAGTGTGACAAAAAAATACCGGGATGAATATAGAAAAAAGAATTTTGTTCGTGCAGGCACATAGACAGCTCAGAGCACTCGTGTAATGTGTTTTCCTAAAACAATTTTTTTTAATTAACAAAACGGAATTTTTTGTTTTTTTTTTTTTTTTTTATCGAAATGATTATCACTACAACACCGATGTACTCGATACATAATAAGTGTCTTTCGTGTTTGGTGAATTATTGCAGAAAAAAAAAAATTAAAAATATTTTTGCAATAGTCGTGTAACTCGTTTACAACAAACCTTACAATTTAAATCGTTTACAGTCAAAAATATTCCGGAATGGATATTGAAAAAAAAAAAAAAAAAACGAAGATACATATTATTAAGGTATTAATGTTTCTCATCATTACCAGTGCCACCTTGCAGATCAGATGGTTCTCGTACTCGGTGTCAAGACGATAGTTTTCTGCGTCCAACATAAACAAAATCATAGATTCTATGTATCTAACTGAATGACTCTACAATGAGAAAATGATTTCTTTTCTTTTATAAAAAAAAAAAAAAATGCAGACGAAAAAAATTATCGACAGTTTCCTGAAGAAATGGTCGTTAATTTAAGTCAATGTCGCATTTTTTAAATCTATGATATAATAGATACTAACTTTCGGTAATATCGATAATATATAAGATTCTGGCTATAGTGTCGTCTAATCGTGCACGGAGAGTATATATAGCGAAAATCGGGGCAAGATGGTCCACTATAAAAAAAAAAAAAAATCATATCTAAAAAAAAGACGCAATTTTTTTGCAGTGCTCCATTTTGCTTCCTTTGCCGATATGATATGAGTCTTTTTTTTGTATAATCTAATGTTGGGTGGGTTATAGATAGCAAGATAGTATAGATATAGAGAGAGCAACGAAAATTAAGGGAGGTCTCGCTTATCGCTTAATTATTTTCTTACCAATTTATTTATTTACATTTGGCCGATTAATAAGAAATACCTACGTGTCTACATTTTTCGATTTACGCGATGTATTAGTGATTTTTTTAAAGACATTAATTCTTTTTTTTATCTCGCCTTAAATCGAGAAACGCGAGAGTACATAGAATGAATCTCGGTGTGATCAACAAATACGTTAATCGATTGCTATGTACAAAAATTCTATAATCCTCGAAGTTGTTCGATCGCTTACCCGCGTCGTTTAACCAGACGGCTATTTTGAAGTAAGCCTCGTCCATAAGAGCGATCACGACGGCGAGCAATACTTTCGGCACGTAACTCAACCAGAAACCGTAACCGGCAGCTTCGAGCTTAGCGTCCCACCAGTCCTGTACAAATTATCATTTTACGAAATAATAATTAATAAATAATAAATTATTATTGTTTATAATAATAAATTATTAATATTTATAGTAACAATTATTATTATTTTTTAATCATGATAAGTCGATAAAAATTTAATTTTCCTCCAATCAATACTCCTGGAATTATCAGTATTGAATATAGAGACCTGTATCTGAAAGCTGAGAATCATGACGACGAAGACGAAGAACAGCGACACCCCAATTACCGGGACGGTCAAGCAGTAACGAGTTATGTTCCGCGCCCAGTTGGGATAAGTTGGCTCCAGTCGTCCGGTTACCGGTGATATTTGCAATGTTCCCTAAAATAAAGAAATTAAAATCAATATTCTCAAGATGATTCTTTTTTTTTCGTTAAAAAATACAATCTCCAGAAATTTGACCTCCGGAATTCTGTTGCTTGACGTATCAATGTGTTTTTTTTTTTTTTTTTTTTTTTTCTTTTTTCTATCTCACCACGAAAAGCGGCCTCGGCTCCACCAAGAGATCGTCCCTCTGATCGAGCGTTCCCCACCTGTACGCCAGTTCGGCTCCCCTTCGTTTCCAAGTCTCGAGATAAGCCGTTGCCCATATGACGTTGAATACGGAGAAGAAGACGTACGCTACGTCCTCCACCGCCTGGTTCCTACCGATGATGCCGACCTGTTCCCAAATCCCCAAATGAGTTGATTCCCCCAATCAGTGAATCGAAAACGGAGAAATAAAGACAAAAATAAAATCGAACAGATCATACCCAGTATATGACACCCACTACAGCTGGAACGACGAGGGCGGCTGTGTAGTGTCCGAGCCACGCAAAGTACATGGTGATCTTGACTCCGAAATAGTTGCAAATGTCGTCGAGTGGCTGAGGCGATAGAAAAGCTCGGACCCAGCTTCTTTGAAGCTTCTCCAGGGCAGGCAGTTCGTGTAGAGGGAAGACCTGCACAAAATCATCTCTTAATGATGTCTGAAGGATGTCCGAATGATGTCTGAAGGATGTCTGAAAGTGTGGAATACTGAAAGATGTCTGAAAGTGTGGAATACTGAAAGATGTCTGAAAGTGTAGAATACTGAAAGATGTCTGAAAGTGTGGAATACTGAAAGATGTCTGAAAGTCTGGAATACTGAAAGATGTCTGAAAGTGTGGAATACTGAAAGATGTTTGAAAGTCTGGAATACTGAAAGATGTCTGAAAGTCTGGAATACTGAAAGATGTCTGGAAGGCTGAAAGTCTGGAATACTGAAAGATGTCCGGAAGGCTGAAAGTCTGGAATACTGAAAGATGTCCGGAAGGCTGAAAGTCTGGAATACTGAAAGATGTCTGGAAGGCTGAAAGTCTGGAATACTGAAAGATGTCTGGAAGGCTGAAAGTCTGGAATACTGAAAGATGTCTGGAAGGCTGAAAGTCTGGAATACTGAAAGATGTCTGGAAGGCTGAAAGTCTGGAATACTGAAAGATGTCTGGAAGGCTGAAAGTCTGGAATACTGAAAGATGTCCGGAAGGCTGAAAGTCTGGAATACTGAAAGATGTCTGGAAGGCTGAAAGTCTGGAATACTGAAAGATGTCTGGAAGGCTGAAAGTCTGGAATACTGAAAGATGTCTGAAAGGCTGAGAGTCTGGAAACTTTAAGGACGTCCGAAGACCTACAAGCAGCCTCCGTGCAGCTTTCAGTTCAGAATGCTCAAATTCCAAAGCGCCACGCTTCGGAGCGCCAAGCTCTGATAGGGCTTAGCTGAACTATGCTGAAGGTCACGAGAAGCATATACCGTTCGAAACTCCGTTCCATAATGTACCATCCCGAGCCCCGTGTACGCGAACCGCACGTAGCTCGGATGCCTGGAAATTACGGCACTTCTGGGAGTGCTGAAAAGCTACCGGACTCCTAATTAATCACCTGTGATATTATTCCTGCTGAGACACATTTCGGGATAATTGCCTGTCCCTCGACGAGCTTGAGACCAGGAAGACTGGGCAGATCGTGGGGACCCGCTCTGAGGGTGTGAAGCAGATGAAGAACGAGCGACTGGCGTTCCTGGGTAGTGAAGAACCTCGTCTCGTCGTCGCTACCCTCGAAACAGCTCGCCTCCGAACCGACGAATTCCTTAAGGCCGCCACCGTACTCCTCCCTCAGCACCTTCGGCAGATGAACCTCCTCGGCCGCTTTGAGAAGTCTACGAACAGGCGAAGAGTCAACAATCGTTCCCGAACGTACACTTCATTGTCTCTCTTAGCGAAGCTCGATTACATTGGGTAAGGAGCCGTCAGGTAAAATCCATAACTGTCCGAAGATGCGTGGTGGCGAACGTGAACCACGAGACCGGGAGTTCCGGCGCGTAGACGTCCCAGCAGCCACATCAGCGTCTCGTCGCTCGCACCGCTCGGGAACATCATAACTACGTCGCATTCCTGTCGAAACAGAATACCTCAATCATTCCCGGAGTTTCGCAAATCATTTTTTTTTGTTTTCGCTACAGACGGGAGAATTTAGTTCTCCGATGGTAAAACAGAAATCTGTATAGGAAAGATTAGAATTATCTGTGATTCCGGGTCGGTGCTGCTAAAAGGGAAATTGTCTTGCCCTAGATGGGACAAAAATACACCCTTGTGGCGGCTTTGCCGTTGGACTCGATGAGGAGACCTTAGGAAAAAGCAGGATCGAGATAAGTGGTCGGTAACGTTTTTTTCAGACAAAAGTTTCCGCTCGAGCGGCAGAGGGGGTTGACTCAGGTCGTCTCGCGGGCATCATAACTACGTCGCATTCCTGTCGAAACAGAATACCTCAATCATTCCCGGAGTATCGCAAATCAATTTTTTTTGTTTTCGCTACAGACGGGAGAATTTAGTTCTCCGATGGTAAAACAGGAATCTGTATAGGAAAGATTAGAATTATCTGTGATTCCGGGTCGGTGCTGCTAAAAGGGAAATTGTCTTGCCCTAGATGGGACAAAAATACACCCTTGTGGCCGCTTTGCCGTTGGACTCGATGAGGAGACCTTAGGAAAAAGCAGGATCGAGATAAGTGGTCGGTAACGTTTTTTTCAGACAAAAGTTTCCGCTCGAGCGGCAGAGGGGGTTGACTCGGGTCGTCTCGCGGGCATCATAACTACGTCGCATTCCTGTCGAAACAGAATACCTCAATCATTCCCGGAGTATCGCAAATCAATTTTTTTTTGTTTTCGCTACAGACGGGAGAATTTAGTTCTCCGATGGTAAAACAGGAATCTGTATAGGAAAGATTAGAATTATCTGTGATTCCGGGTCGGTGCTGCTGAAAGGGAAATTGTCTTGCCCTAGATGGGACAAAAATACACCTTTGTGGCGGCTTTGCCGTTGGACTCGATGAGGAGACCTTAGGAAAAAGCAGGATCGAGATAAGTGGTCGGTAACGTTTTTTTTTCAGACAAAAGTTTCCGCTCGAGCGGCAGAGGGGGTTGACTCGGGTCGTCTCGCGGGCACAACAGTGGAAGGCAAGAGGGCGACAAGGACGCGACTGTAGTGCCAATAATAAATTTATAAGATCGGGAGGGTGTTGTGACTGGCGGGAAGGCCACAAGAGCGTAGTTCGCAACGCAACAAAAGAGCCTCGTGGAGTCGAGAGGCGGAGAATCGATTCGTCATTGGCGTGTCGGTGAACCCCCGGCGCACGACATACCGTGGGACCGTGGCAGAAAAACTCGTACGTTATCCATACACATTGTTGCGTAACGCTCCGCGACACGCGACGAGCAAAACTACGCGCAGAGTTTTGAATTATAAAACGACGCACGCTGCCTTCGTTTTTATCGTCACCGCGAGCGCGTTCCAGAATGGTTTTCAAATGGCAAATACCGAAAATCGTTCGGCATTACCGAAGGGAAAAAAATCGTTCGTTATCTATACACGTTATTGCATAATACTCGCGACACGCGAAGAGGCAAACTGCGCGCCGAGTTTTAAATAATAAAACTATGCGTGCACGCCGCTTCTATTTTTATCGTCGGTGCGAGTTCGCTTCGCCGCGCGCTGCAGAATGTTTTTCAAATGCCGAATACCGAAAATCCTTCGACATTACTGAAGAGTACTTTTAGGATCAATTTTTTTTTATATATAAAAATAACAAGTAAAAATGATTTGACTTGAACTTTTATCAACACTGAAATTTTTGGTCGATGCGTCTTAATATATTCGCTGAATAAAAAAAAATGGCCGCCTAAGTGAAGAGGAAGAAGGGAAAGGAATGCAGAAAAGTAACTGAAGTTTGGATTGCCTTCATTTTTATCGTCGAAGAGTACTTTTGGCATCAATTTTTTTTTTCATATTAAAACAAGAAGTAAAGATGATTTGGCTCGAATTTTTATCACCGCTGCCATTTCTCGCCGATGTGTCTCAATAAATTCACAGAATAAAAAAAATGGCCGTCTCGGTGAAGTGGAAGAAAAGAAAGGAATGCAGAAAAGTAGCCGAAGTGTGTGTATAATTTTTTTTTTTATCGGGTGATCGTAGGCTCCATTCGGCTACTGTATTCTGGCAAGAGCCGAAACGTTATTCTGGCGCGGTTCCAAGTTGTGCCATCAGGTCCGCGGGCCTGTGTGCGCGCATTACTCGTCTCTGACATACAGCACCCGCGTATATTGAGTGCCCCAAACGGAGATAGAGGTCGAATGGAGGCGTTACTCGTCTGACCCAACGTTTGCCACAGCTACTTCGAGGATTCTTCCATTCCCGCTTATTCCAATATTGCCACCGTCTAGACCACATCTCTGTTCACGTTCCAAGGCTGCCAGCACAAAATCAAATACCGTACATATCATTCGAACATAAACAGTTGGTGCGGTATTCGGTCTGTGAGAAATACCGTGGTATTCGAGTGTAAACGCCAGAAAGCTCGAATGCCGAATACTCGAAAGCCAACGGTGAGCGTGACCGAATACCGTGTCTGTAGTACTCAGGACTGTACTGAAACTTCGGCGAGCGAATACCGCGGTATTCAAGTCTGGATGAAAGTTGGCTCGAAAGATGAATACCACATTCGCAGTACTAAGGATGGTATTCAAACTTCGGTGAGCGAATACCGTGGTATTCAAGTCTGAACCAAAGTGGTCTCGAAAGATGAATAGCGTACTCGTAGTACGCAGAATGGCATTAACACTTCGCCGAGCAAATACCACGGTATTCGAGTCTGAACGAAAGTAGACTCGAAAGATGAATACCGCATTCGTAGTGCTCAGAATAGTATTTAAACGCCAGGAACCCCAAAAACGCGGTACTCAAGTTCAAACTACAGTTAGCGTTAAAGTCGAATACCGCGTTTGCGGTATTGGAAGAATTCGAGCTCACAAATTTGATCCAGAAATGCAATTCTACCTCGTCAATGCTCCACTATCTTCTTGCCTTGTGTCTTCGAGATACCCGCAAAGCCCGTTCGTTTGATGCAAATACCCACCGTACCCGATGAGAAAACGCGCCCGGGTTTGATATCCGATGAATACCTCTCTCGTTTGCCACCGACGAATTAAGCTTCGCCCGCAGAGATACCCGCGCCTCTATATCGCCGCGTATTAGACGGCTTTCGGTGGAGCGCCCTTATCTCCAAGCTCGCAGCGTTCACTGCAACGATCTCCCGCCTCTCGCAGCCCGTTTCTGTCGTAACTTTCTTGCCCCGCATCTCCGAAGCTGTGTACTTGTTTTCCGCATCGGGGAACACTAGGAGACCGCGAGGCACGAAGCTGTTACGTGGCATGATGCCCCAACGGCGAAGACCTTCGACGAGCTTTTCTTCTTTTTCAGTCCTTTTTTTTTTTTTTTTTGTACCGGTGCTTCGAGCCTCGCGTGTAGGGCAAAGAGCGTACAATATTGGACCGAAGCATCCGCGGGGGCTTTTCTCGATTTATTGCGGCTTCGATGTATCGCCGAGCAACTTTTCACCGTTATTACAGCGCTAAGTAGGATCTTACAGCGTCGTTTCCCCTAACGGAGTTTTATCATCTGCCGATGCGCGTGTAAACTTCGGTGAACGAGGGTACTCGAGCTTTGAGTACCGTACTCGCCTCGTTAGGCGAGAGTACTCTCACGAGCGTTTTTAACGATGACCGAGTTTTACGACGGAGTTTATGTCAGGGTTCATTTAAGGTCGTTGCAAGATCCGAGCTTGACGTACCGTAATTACTTTTTAGGGTACTTCCGGTATCGTCGAGCCTCCGAAGTGGAGCGAATTGGAGCGGCCGAGTGTCGAGTACCGCTTAAGTAGACGAAGGCGTGGTCGGCGGAATTCAATTAGCATGCGGAGTCTTGTACTTAAAAATGTCTATCTGTAATTGAGTACGCAACGAGTACCGTCGGTTTGCATTCTCGCGCGTCCTTAAATCTGCAATCACCTTGCCGTAGAGATCATCGAACCTGTATGGCTTGGACCGTGGTATTCGAAGCTCGAATACCGGTACTCATCGCTCGAATACCGCGGACTAGCTCCGGTGCGTGTTTGCCGATCAATATTTAATATCTAATACCGACCGCTTTGACGTATTTGCCAACGAAGGCCCGGGTCGACATTTGAATACCGGAGGTACGGAGGGCGACGAGTCGGGGTAACTATTTTCGTTTACCGATAGACCCCTCGTCGAGACATGTTTGATGTGGTCGCGCCTACACATCACGTGTATACCCAGGAACCGCCTGGCGATCAGGCTTAATCAATAAACGACGAAAAGAGCCGGGGGGAGAGACGGTAAATGGAACAGAGCTCCGGAGTAAACCGAGAAGAGTTGCACAATCGGAGTGTGGAAAAAACGCGGAAACAGGGGGGAAAAAAAGGAGAAAAACCGACTGGAGCACAATCGCGACATCGGACACTTTTTCTTTTTTTTTTTTTTTTTTTCATCCATTGTGCGGAATTTCTATGCATGCGCGGCTTGGATGGTACGTACTTGAGTCGGAACCTTTTGTATCCATAGGCGGCGGGGGGTCATCAGGTGGCCGGTGCACGGTATTTTTCGTCTCAAAAGGCGGGAAGCTGCAACAGAGTGACAAATCATCCGATTGAGACCTCGTTGTCGAATAGTTAACAGGAAAAAAAAAAGAAGAATTTTATTCGTCGATTTTTTTATTGAAGCGAGATCGTTCTCATTCCACAGGGTTACACTGTAAAAAAAAAAAAAATTGCTTGAAAATCAATACACATATGTAATAATATGTATGTAAAGCTCGGATGCATATACTGTATATTAATTTTGATGTAGATTCTCGGTTGAATTATAAAGTGTTGGTATATTAACAATAAGGTACACACCTCGGAAAATAATGAACTTGTACTCTAATACTCTCATATTGCACCCAGAAAAATAATTTATTTGACGGGCACCGTTTATTTGGTTTAATTAAAATATTTATTTGATTTAAATAAATATTTATTTGATTTAAATAAATATTTATTTGATTTAAGTAACTATTTACTTAATTAAAATAAATATTTATTTTAATCAAATAAATATTTTACTTAAACCAAATAAACGGTGGGCGTCAAATAAATTTTTTTTCTGGGTGTGCACTTTCTGATATTAAATGACAAACTTATAATACATCGATGTTTTTGTTACGGTTCGCGGTCACGACTTGCTCCACCGACACTCAGGCCTTGTGGCCCATTGACTTATAATACATACACTATGATGATAGAAATAAAAAAAAAACGTAAAAATATTTATGAAAAAAAAAAATATGATCACGAATAACCGAATTACCTATGGCAACGGGAAGAACGGCCTGGGATGGAAATCGAACATTCGCATCGAGCGTCGGTATTCACACGCTTCGAAGGAATTCGCGGAGGCATTGTTGTCCCGACCGAGAGGCACGCCAAGAAAATAAGGGAGTAAAGTTTACAGAACATAAAATAAATAAAAAAAAAAAAATTCGCTCGATTCGGGATTGTTTTTTTTTCGCTAAAAAAAAAAATAAGATTTAAGGCGGATTCTCAATTCCTTGCGGAAGAGTTACGTGGGTTATTGCTTGTCGGGAATGTATGTACCAGCCGGTGTCGAATGACACTCGTTATTCGTTCAGCCAGCTGCGAGGAACACTTTTGGAGCGACGGGGAATCCCCGGCCTTCCGCCCTGCCCGCGACTCGGTCGGTAATCGAAACTGTAATCCATTTTTCTCAAGGCCACCGAAGCCCACCCGGAAATGCAAATTCTTCGCGTCTCTGCAACCTAGACACGAAGAGCCCAACAATTCTATTTTTTAAATTCAATTTTGCCCAATGAAAATAATAAAGTAATTAATAAGAATTAAAAATGGATTACAGTAAAGCTTTGATAATTCCGTAAAACAATTTATCAATACACCGAGTATTTCGAGCACGAAGGACAAACGAGAGAAGAAACTGAAAATGAGAAAAAAAAAAAAAAAAAAAAAAAATGGAAGCGAAAGGAGGAAGAAAAGAGAAACAATGTAATTGCAGCACAGTTTTTATTTTCAGAAAACTTTGAACCGGAAGTTGCACAAAGGATGTCGATCGACAACAGCCCCGAGACCGCAAAAAACTTGTGACGCTTCCCGGCCTCGTCAAATTCTATTTCGGTATTTCGACGGAGCGCACCGCGCGAAGAGAAGATAAGAGAAAAATGAACGACGCGCGATAGAAAAAAAAGAGGGAAGAAAAGCGAGCTGACGACGCAATTCCGGGACACTTTTTCCGAGGTCCGTAAACCGGAAGTTGGATAAAGGATGACAATCGAAGGGAGCCTCGGAGACATGGCAAACTCATGACGACTGCCTAACGCCTGTTTGTGCTCCATCCGAGAAATCGGGGGAAAAGAAGAAAAAAAAAAATTTAATGGGATCTCGTGAAGATATAAATGGAGGGAAGAAAAGTCGAAGCGGGTGTCGCGGTAGCGCCGTCGGTGCAACCTTTGCCGTCTCGCTCCCGCTGCCTTTCCACCCTCTCATTCACTTTATCGAACGAACTCGGTCACTGTAAGTGGGCCGGTCGAGAGGGGAATTCGAGGGCTCCGCGATGGATGAAGCGTGTATAGGAAGTCGAAGTAGGTATAGCGAGCAAAAAAAAAAAAAAAAAAATGGAGAAGCGATGTAAAGCAGACCATGGAGCGAAGAGGAAAGTGAAGCAGAGTCGTGAAGACTACTAACGAAGTACATAATTAAAAAAATAATGGTAAATCAGATATTTTATTAATGAGACCAACGTTGAATGAGGGGAAACGGTGATTGGATAAAATTAGAAAATTTTATTAAAAGGAAAATATATATGCATGGTGAAATTGGTAAATACAGTCCGATGAAGGAAACTAAGGTTGCTCGGTATCTCCATTTAGCACCCGCTACGAATTAACCTCGTCCAAACTTATTATCGTGTAATCGTCTTTAAACGCCCCTTAGCGAAATTGCAACTTCTTTTCACGGGTTCCTTTTTTTTTTTTTTTTTTTTTTTAATCTCTCGACTAACGTTATTCCAAGAATTCCGCTTTTCTGTGTGAAGAGACTGCGATCCTTTGTTACCCGGCGGAGCCGGCTATTTTTCATGCTGGCAGCTCTGATAGCCCGGCTAATTTGTCCGTCTAATTAGCCGGTCTACTCAAGACTCTGCAGCTTCGCGTCTTTTGTCCATGTGTTCTTTTTGCAATTTTTTTTAAAAGCCGGACTGACTCCAACGAGATTGGAGTAATCTCTGCAGATTATTCAGTTGCAATGGAGGGGAGTCCGAACGTATTTCTATTCCGTTTCGTGTGTTGGAATCGAAATTTGACCTCATAATCGTCACCACTCAAGTTTACAAACGTTGAGACGTTGAGTCACCACTCAAGTTTTTCAAACGGTTATCTTAATGTGAAATTTGACCTCCGATTTGGACTCGTAGTCATCATTATTAGTTTTTCAAACGCACATCTTAATGTCAAATTTGACCTCCGATTTGTCCTCGTAGTCGTCATTGTTAATTTTCAACCAACAAATTTTATGTTAAGTTCGACCTTAAATCTGACATCATATTTGACCTTAAATTTTACACAAAATATTTTCGTAACTTTGACTGCAAATGAGATCTCAAATTTGACCTCGAATGTGATTTCAAATTGGACCTTAAGTGTGATCTCAAATTTGACCTTAAATATGATTTTTAATTTGACATGAAATGTGATCTCAAATTTGACCTCGAATGTGATCTCAAATTGGACCTTAAATATGATCTCAAATTTGACCTTAAATATGATTTTAAATTTGACATGAAATGTGATCGCAAATTTGACCTCAAATGTGATCTTCAATTCGACCTCGACCAGTGAAGTTTAAAAGTGGAAATCCGATATCTGAAGTGGAAGGACCTTAAAATAGCATTGTCGTATGCATAGAAAAGAATTCGTGAGGGAGATAAGCAAGGAATTCTCGGAAGATTCCGTAGAATGCGAGGAAACTCGTCTGCCACTCGATAGTTGCCGCGACGCGCGAGGGGGGGGGGGGGGGGGAGGGGGGGGGGGGTTACGAGGAGTCGTCGAAACAGGAATTTTTCCCAAGACGAGAGTGACCGGATGGTCCACGTGATCGGAATATGTCGTAGAACCCGATACGTATGAAACAAAGCGATAAAACTGTCCCGCATAATCCGAGAATCCAAATAAGGTTTACGATGCGATAGAAACGACTGTTTTTGTTGCTTCTCTTAAATCTGGTCCAGTCTACTCTTACGGAGGAGACTGCCTCGATCCGGAAGTTGGACAATCGATGTTTTCAATAATAATTTCAACGTCTTCGGAATTTTCGGAACGATCGAAAAGTCACCCTAAAAAAAAAAATGCGCTCTGCGTTCACCAAGAGGAACATAAACATACAAACTGACAACATTTTTCGAGTAATCGGCTCGAAACTTTGTGCACGAGTGAAGCTGTTAAAAAAAATTGTTTGGCACCGAGTTTTGTGCAAGAATCCACAAAGGTCCTAAAATATCATCAATTTCGTTGATTCTTTGAAAAATGACCACTGCGGCTTCGACACTAAGTTGTTTATCCATTAATCCAGAAGGTCATAAATCGAGCTACGAATAAAAAAAAACATAAGCAATAATAAAAAACCCCTCGCATGGTACAATAATTTTTATATAAAAAATCAGCCACTTAAAGAATGGTTGAAAAACATAAATTCATTTATTCTCATAGAACAATCTCATCGGATAAAACAAAATCAAAACAATACAAAAAAATGTTCACATCTTCTCTTAATTTTACCACGGAAAAAGTGCAGAAAAAAAAAAAATACCTAAAAATAAGATTCATCCCAAGGTGTTCTTACCCTTGTCGAGGGTCTCTTTAGCCGCGCGTATGACCTTTCTCCGTCTGAGGCCGTCGCCCGTCACGACCGCGGCCGTCGCCGGATCGTTTTCGTTGTTGTCATTGTCGCCGTTGTTAGTTATTTTATCACTCATTCTCCCGCACACCCCACTTCCACCCTCGTCGTCGATCGTTAAGTTTCTCGGCTCCGAATTTGTGCTTCGTAAATCCTTTTTACAATCGATAGGGTCGTTCGACCCCTCGCCGCCTGGCATTGTGGGAACCCGATAGCGGGCAGGAGATCTTCCTGTCGTCCTTAACCGGAGGACCCCTGCGCTTGTACTGGCTCCCGCGTGGCGTTGCCGTCGTCGTCTTCGAGCCCCCCCCCCCCCCCCCTTCCCGTCCCGCCGCCCGATCCCCACCACACCGCCGCGTCCCTTCCGCCGCCCCCCACACCGCCCAACTTCCGAGTAATCGACCCCCACCTCTTCCCGCTCGGCGAGCGCCCGGCGCACCAACGGTCCGCGCAGAATCGCCAATTTTTTTTCTCCCGACCATGCGCCATCTCCACACCCACAGCTCAATCGCGAAGCATGCGCCCTTACGATCGATGAACCACCCTCTACCGACCCCCCGACTTCACCCTCCGGGTCGTCGTTCCGTCTCACTCCGGCCTCGAGTCATCCTCCTCTGGTCCTCCTGTGCCGTTTTGCCCTACAGCGGTTAACTGGGGTAGATACACCGATTGTCGCCATTTGCTATTCCTGCGGTTTGATTTTTTTTTTTTTTTTTTTTGTAATTTATTTAGACACTTTTTTTGAGGAAAGACATAGGGTACTTTGTGAGGTTGTTTCATGATTTATGGGTTTTTTTTTAAAGGGCTCTTTGGAAAGCGGGAGAAAGGTCGTTGACCAATTTTGAAAGGGGAAATTCGAAGGAATTTTTGGGAAGACTTATGGCCTATGTCGAAGAATATATCCAAGATATCTATATATATTTTTTATATTTGTTGTTCCAATTCCACCGTATACCCTGTCGGGTTTTTACGGAACACCATCCCGATTCCCCCCTACACTCCCTACCCGCACTCAGCTAAGCTACCTGACTTCCAGTGTGTCTGTAGCCGACTTCGCTACGCTGTACCGCATTTACCGGGGACACGGGAAAACTACGGAAAACCCGTGCCGGTACAGACGGCCATATTCCACTCTGATCCACCGGTATTTTTGCACTTGAGTAAAGTGCAGAAACACCAAAGTCTCGGAAGAAAGCGCCTCCCGCTCAACGGTCCATGCGCCAGCTAGCGCACGGCTAAGCGGTCACCCATCCAAGTACTGACCGCGAAAGAATTAACTTGACTTGGGGGACCACCAGAGCCGTGCGCCAAACGCGCATCCACCGCTGTCGGTTATATCCAAGATATATGTTTTGCGCATACTTTTTATTAGAAATACGGTAGTTTATGACGAAGGATTATTTTTTTTAATTATTCGCATTAGGGTTGTTTGGAGAGCGGGGGAAAGGTCGTTGATCAATTTTGGACGAGGTGGTTCTGCGAGGGAATTTTTAAAAATATCGATTATGGAAAGATTTATGGCGTATGTCGAAGAGTGTATCTACAATATATTTTTTTCGAATATTTTTTTATTGGAAATAAGGTAGTTTATGAGGTTTGATTTTTTTTTTTTTTATTTCTTTTACGGTTGTTTGGAAAGCTGGAGAATTCATCATCAATTTTGGACGTGGAGGTTCGCGAAGGAATTTCTAGAAATATGAATTATGGAAATATTTTCGGGTGGCGTGTATCGAAGAATATATTCTTGACATATTTTCGCTAAATTTTCTTTATAACGGAAATATTTCTGAATATATTTTCTTGCGAATATTTTTTACTTTCGTGGGGATCCCTCGAGCCAGTTTCAATCCGTTCGCGAGGGTGGCTCGTGGAGAAAATCGTCGAGGCCTTCGGGGAGGACTATAGGGGAAAGTTTCGAGCTGAAAATAAGTTCGAGAACGGAGGAGGGCTTCGATCCGGCGTGGGAAACTCTTAATCGAGTTTATAGATCCTCGAGGCTATTTTCGGTTGGAATTATTAATTAGTCAAAGCGTGGGTCGAGACAAGGGGTGGGTAATTGTAGCGAATGAAAAGTCCCCTAGGAGGAAACGGAAACGTCGGACGAAATGCTGATTTTTGAATTTTCATTAATTTATGCGCAATAGAAAAGGCAGAATAAAAAAAAAAAAAAAAACATACAATAGACACAAATCAGCGAGTAAAAAAATGATTGGCCGGTAAAACAATTCGTCGCGATTTGCTTTGAGTATTTTTATTAAAATATCTTCTCGATCGAACTTAACAACTAATTAAATTACACGTACAATTCTCGAGATATTTTTAAATTACGGGATTAAAAAATCCAGCGATCGTTTAAATACAAATAATACAATAATAATAATAATAGTAATGATAATTATATTAATAATAATAATAATAATAACGGAATCGTTTGGAGTAAATTACAAAATTTTCGTACGTTGCTACTTATGATGTAAAAATTATTAACAAAAATTAAAAGCGCTTTCCGTTTGCCGAATAAAAATAATTTAAAGGATCAGCGAGCGACGGGTACGGATTTTATATTTATAAAATGTAAAATGTCGAATGGAATCGCGGGCATTGCGCGATAATGAAAATTTGGCTTCATTGTAGTCCGTCGTTTCACGGTGTTGCGGTAAATGGTCCGTACGCGATGAATTCCCGCCGAGAATTTGAATACCTCGAATGAACGCAATTTGTCGCGTCGCGATGACGTATTCGTCGAATAAATAATGAAAGAATAGAGGAATCGAGGTGGAAAAGGGAGTCCCATCGAGGAAGATGTCGACCCGATAAATTACAAAAAGGAAAAATAAAGAAGAAATCACGATATTCCATGTGGCAAAAAAAAAAATATGATAAAAAAAATATATATATATCTTCGAGCGTTCGAATTATGAAAAAGTTTCTTTTTATGGGTGAATGGTAAACATTTTTACGTTTGGTACAAATGCCACAGGAAAAAATGATTCGATGGACGGATCATGAAAAAAAAAAAGTTCATTTTTTTTCATTTTTTGAAAACTTTTTTATCATCTCTCTTGAATTTCTTTCTTCGGTTTGGTCATGACGCATCTGCCTCTGTAGCATATCTCGGTCATGTGCGAGACTTTCGTAGTCGTCGAGGTCCGCAGGATTGCACCGAGTTTCGTCTGATTAGAATTCATCGAAATTGGGGCGGTTTCCGTTGTGGTTGTCGTTGTTTCGATAGCTTCCGAAGATATGGAATTCTCGCCGGCCAGTCCAGCAGTGGAGGAAGCTATCGGGGCTTCGGTATCGACCGACGTGGTCGAAGAAGCTACGTCAGCTTCGGCAGAAATTTCCGTGGAGCCTTCGACGTCACCTCTCGTCACCGCAGTTTCGGCAGTTTTGGCCCTTTCCGTCTCTGCCTCGAACCCCGAAGAAATCTCCGTTCGATCGTCCAACTTTTCGTCGCCATTTTTATTCCCACCGGCCTCGTTCCCATTAAGAAAAGATCCCAATTTTCCATCACCATTTCCATTCCCTTCGGCCTCGTTCTCATTAAAAAACGATTCCAACTTTTCCATCACCGAATTCGTCGTCGGGACTTCCGGAGTGGTCGAGTACTCGGTCGGTAAAACAGTCGCCGAAGTGTTTTCCGACTCCCCAGTGGTGCTCGTTGAATCCGGAGCGAAGGAAACGCTTTCTCCTGCCGCTGAGGTCGATTCGGGGATTTGCTCGTTATCGTTCTTCTGCTCGTCGGCGTTCTTCATTGTGTCGAAAATCGCTTTGACGTAGTCCGAGAGAGTCTTCACGGTCGTCTCGCCGTCGGATTTTGTGACGACTCCGGGTAGCTGGGTGGTCGTTGAATTTGGCTTGACCCGACGATTGTAGTTCGATAATCCGCGATCCGTCGGATAACGCACCTCGCTCCACTGGCTCCGATGATTCTTCGGATAATTCTCACCCTCGACGTCGTCGTCGGTTTTGGCGATGTTCTCTCTGTAGTCGTTTTCGAACACCTCGTTACCGTGACCGGTCATGTTTTCGTCCGAGTCGCCGTTTTCCTGGGTTGATTTTTTCACGGAAAGATACTCGCCGCTGTGCATCGCTATGGAGTCGATGTATCGTTTCGTGCTGTCCCAAGACTTCCTGGGTATCGTCATCGTCGTCATCAGCGGGGCGTTGGTCGGAGTTTCGGTGGAGCTCGGATCGGTAGTTTTGGAATTATCCTCAGCATTATCGACGGTGGTCTCGTAGTTTGTCCGGTCGATCGTGGTAGTTTCCTGGCTCTGCGTGTCTTGCGTTGCCTCCGAAGTTGCCACGGTCGTAACCGGTTCGGAGCTGTTCGAAACGGTCATAGCGCTCTCCGGGCTCGATTTATTGTCGGTCTTGAAAATCTCTTCGAAGAAGTCGTCCAGCATGGTCCTCTCCTCCGGTTCGGAGATCAATTTTTCCTGCTGGCTCGTCGACTGGGTGATCGTTTGGCTCTCTTTGGATTCCTCGGCGAGGCGATTGTACTTGTAGCGATCTTGCACCAGGCTGTTCACTGCGGAGCTTATGTGCTGCGACTCGGCGGTGACGAAGTCGTCGATCGGCGCCGGACGAACTCGGACTCGGACTCTGCGTCTTCGCCCTGCCATCTGCAAGACGACGGAAACACAATATTGAAATTTCGGCTACATTGTCGTTGACCGTAAATTCCTACGACACGCGCAGAGTTATCGGATCGGGCCAGCCCTTGCCCGATGTTGGCACGCGGACTTGACCTATTCATCGACCGGACTTAAACTGCAAGTCCGGAGTAGTATGTAATTTTTTAAAAATTAAATTGCGATTTCTCTTATTTTTGTAAGAGCTAAAAAATCCCAACGTTCCAATTCGAATCAGTTGTAACTTCAATTGTTTCCCTCCGCTTTCGTGGCATACAAATGCTAATGACATATTTCACAAAATTTTGGTACGTCTATTTGTATAACGCATGGAATGGAATTCGACAAAAATAATTTCGAATTTTGAATTCCATTCCGTATGGTGTGAAAAACGAGTTACCGTAATCGCAGTACATTCGATGGAATTTTCATATTGGCCCGAACATTGGCCGTTTTCGTTCGATCGGAGAAACCTAAAAGGTAACGTACCCTTCTCGTTGGTCGAGGTTCCGGGCTCGTTTCCTCGAAGATCCCCGTTTCGCCGTTGGTGGCAGTCTCGCTAGAGCCCGTGAACCCCGTGGGGGAGTTCGGTAACAATGTCTCCTGAACCGTCGAAGTCGGTGTCGTGTTTGCCAAAAAAGCGTTCGTCTTCATTCCAAAATTGGTTCCCTCCATCGAAGCGGCTTCCACAGAGGCTTCGGCACTGGAGCTCGCGGACTTGGATTCCATGTCGTCGGAGCTCACCAGGACGGTGACGTAGGAATCCTCCGGAGCTGCGGTGATGATTTCCGGTGCGTCCGCCGAAGCTTCGTCGTTGGCGTATTTGTATCTTTCATTTTCCCCGAAGCTGTTGCTCTTCCCCGCATCCTGCGAAAGCCTGTTCGCCGATGGACTCGGCTGGAAGGACGTGCTCGTCAGTTTCGTCGACCACTGCGACTCGGCCCCGTATATATCGCGATCCTGGCCTCCTCGACGCGGAGAATTCGCTCTAAGGCGCGATCCACTGGCTTGGCCGTACTTGCGCGGCGGATTGCTCGCCAATTGCGTCTGATCCGCTTCCGGGCTTCCTGGTTCCGGTCCAAAGTTCAGAAGGAAGTCCTGGCTCGGGAACTGACAAAGACGAATTAACCCGGTGATTATTCAGATGTCGGATAAGAAAAGACGGAGTATGAAAGTGAAATAAAAATTTATGCGGCGACGATGCGTAGAAACTATCGTTGACCCATTTTGATACTTTCTCGATAAATTTTGAACGGTTTGAGTTTTCACTGATTATTAGTGATTATTACTGATTATCACTGATTATCACTGATTATCACTGATAATTACTGATAATTACTGATTATCACTGATTATCACTGATTATCACTGATTATCACTGATTATCACTGATTATCACTGATTATCACTGATTATCACTGATTATCACTGATTATCACTGATTATCACTGATTATTACTGATTATCACTGATTATCACTTATTACTGATTATCACTTATTACTGATTATTACTGATTATTAATGATTATTACTGATTATTACCGATTATATTTGTCACTAATTATTTACTTACTGAGGTTTCGCTGTGTTGTTGTTGTTGCTGTTGGGCCGGATCTCCCGCTGCTCCCGAGGCCAGCGGAACACTTTCGAACTTCTCATCGTAATAGGCTTGTCTGTCCGGATCTTGAACGGACTCCACGGGTCGGGGATAATTTTCCTCGAGTGGCAGATCGTTGTTCTCCTCTAGCACGTACTCGGTCGTCGTCGTTGTTGTCGTAGTGGTGCGTCTCCTTCCGGGCTTTCTGCCGCGAACGCGGACTCTATTGTTCTTCGGCTCCTCGACTCGAGTCTTAGGTTTTTCGGTGTACGGCGAAGTGTCGGCGGTGAGGGTCGTCGATGATATGACTTTGCTCGTTGTGCGACGATTCGGCGACTGATACTTGGGACGATTTCGGGGTACCTGAGTGTGACTGAGACTCGAATCTTCGGCGGTCTCGTCCACCGGAAGAACGGACTGCAACTGGGCCTGCAAAAAAATATTTACCGATCATTTTTGTACAAGCTCCAAATTTTGTCAAAAAAAAAAAAAAAATCTAAGACTTCGTCCCACCTGATTATCGCCAGGCCTGAAGCCATTATGATATCTGTTCTCCACGATATTTACCGGATGGACGGGATGTACCGGGTGGATCTGATTTACCGGATGAACGGGATTGAAATTCGGCGGTCGAATGAATCCGTACTCGATGTCGTCGTTGGACTCGTACTCCACAGTCGTGGTGGTCGCCGCTGGAGTCGTGATCGTTGGCCTGTGAGTGGTGGACGGTGGCGTGACGATCGTCTTCTGATAGGTCCTTATGGGAGCCTGAATCCTGACGTACGCGTTGCCCTCGGTCTGCACGTTAGCGCCGTTGGGCTGCGGCCTCGTCTTGGGCCTGGACCGGTTGCCCTCACGATGACGAGCCGTTGGATGTTCGGTCGTTGGGGCGTTCTGATTTTTCACCGAGTTGAAACGAACGTACTCGTCCTGGGAGCCTCTGGGCCTCGTCTGCACCGACGAATCCGGTCGTCCGCGACCTCCCAGTCGTCCGCGGACTCTCTGGCGAATGATGACCGGTGCTTCGGTCGTTGTCGTCGTCGTTGTGGTCTGTTCGGTCGTCAGCTGATAGAATAGAGCAACGTATGAGGATCAGTTACATTTTTGCCACCGTAGCGACCAATGCGAAGATCACCATGTTTTCACGGTGGTTTTGTGCAAAAAGTGTACTGCCGCTAATTTGATGGTAGTAAAAGTTTTCTTATCCGAAGTGAATGGACAATGAATATTTTATTGATTTATTTACTGAAATGATTAATGGAAAGAAAAGGTACTTTGTATCCTATGTAAAGTTCCTTTTTATTCCCTGGCAAGTTCTGCGACTTGAAAAACCACCACCAAACTACCTTCGAAGCGACCGAGTGAACGACCGGTCGTTTTCGGACAAAAATACGTCCTCGAAAACGACTGTCAAAACGACTTTATCCGTGTCCGTGCCAGCCGCATACGAGCAGCTTCCAGGGAGGGCTTTCAGTCAGGTGGTTTTACAATTAATAAACGAATGAACTACCGCGAAAACGACTGTTCAAAACACCTTTCAGTCCGGTGGTTTTTTTAATTTCAACCGAAGTAACGACCGCATAACGACAACCGGACCGAAAGGTCTTTTGAACGGTCGTTTCCGCGGTTGTTCATCCAGTCTTGAAATGTAAAACGACCTGACTGAAAGCTCTCTGACGCTGATAAAGTCGTTGTAACAGTCGTTTTACCGGACATATTTTTGTCCGAAAACGACCGGTCGTTTGCTCGGCGGTTTTGTTGGTCGCAGGATCTGCCAGGGTTAGCATTTATTTATATAAATTATATGTAAAAATAAATGATAATAAAAAGAAACTTTGCGTAGGACTCATATAATACCTTGACATTTGAGTAAACATTTCAGTTAATACATAAATAAATAAAATATTCTTAGTCGTTAGGTTTTTCTCTCTCCGAAATTGGGTAATATAGCATCCTAAATTGGTACAATTCACGACGATGATTCAAACCAATATTACCAAACTTTTTTTTTCGGTACATGCTAACCATCGGAAAAAAAAAATTGTGTAACTGGTGGTATAGGGGAGAGCGGGGCAAAATGGCACACCGGGGCAAAACGGGATAATGAGACAAAACGCAATTCTCCAATAACTTTGAAATGGTGGCGATGGTGGTACGTGGGGCAAAACGGGTTTAAAAATCCGCATGTATCGTTAGGACAAAATTGGGCATCCAAAAATTATTGGAGAATTGCGTTTTGCTCTCACAGTCCCGTTTTGCCCCGCTGTGCCATTTTGCCCCGGTCTCCCCTAGTCCGTCGTCTCGCCTTTTGATGCACATATCATGAAGCGGTGGTTTGCGCAGTCGTTTCGAATAAACGCTTCGTAAACTTTTTGCACAAACCACCAACGGTAGTTTCAGAGGTGGTTCTGCCGGGGGAACGAAGGAACTCCGTATTTACCTCCAGCGGAGCCTGCTCAGGCTGCGACGCACCGGACCCGAAAGACTCCTGATGGTCCCCGGCGAAGGGATCGTAGATCGGTCCCTCATTGGTCCCGAATCCCGAGTTCTTCCCATCGTCGATCGAGAAGTGTTCCCGAGGCCTGGTTAGGTCCTCGTTCGTGACGCGGGTAACCTCCTCGCCGTGTTCGTAGAAGGCAGGACGCTGGTAATCATCGGCCTGCGGATTGGCCGGTGTTTCCGTCGCGGGTCCGTGTGGGCCCTCGAAGCCCTCCTGCTTGTGCTGGTAGAAGCCAAAGTCGAGGGGAGTCGGTGGTGGGGTCGATCCCGATTTCACCTGGTAGTTGAATCCGTTGACCGGAGAATCCTCCAGACTCGTCCTGCCGTAGTCCCCAGCTGGGAAACGCTCCTGATACTGCTGGGAAAGCTGCTCCTCCCGATGACCCGAATCCTCCGGCGACGAGAGTCTCACTTGCTGATAGCTCACGGCCTTGGAATAATCAACTCCAGGGACGGAGTCCTCGACCCTCGTCTGGTCGCTCTCCTGCGCCGGATAATTGTCGACTCCCACCGTCGAGGAGTCGTAATTGTAATGCGAGTAGACCGGCTCGTTGGATCCGAGTCCATCAGCCTCAGGAACACGGCCGTTGGGATCCAGGGAAGGATTCCTCTCGCTGCCCGAAGCCTCGTGAGCCTGTACGTCGTGAACGTGGTTCCTAGTGGAATGCTGATGCTCCTCGTCCCGATTCTTGTGCCTCTGGTTCTTCGACGACGAGGGACGCTTGTGATTCTCCTGAGTGTAGGATCGCTGGGTCGTCTCGGCAACTCTGGACTTGGTGGGCTCGTAAGTGTCCCGATACTCCTGGGTGGTCGTGACGTAACGGGAGCGCGATCTCCCGAAGGGCCTTCGGGTCCTCTCGTCCCGGGACTTGGCCGGAGGACTCGGGGTCGTGGTGGACGTTGTGCTGGGCCTGGTGGCCACGAGTCTTCCCCGATGACGTCCCCTTGACCTGACTGTCGTAGTCGGTGCCTCGGTTGTCGTGGTGGTTGTCGAGGTGGTGGTTGTCGTCGTGGGTTGTCTGTAATTGACCTGACCGCCGTCCTCGGACAGCGAATTGACGAGCCCTGGCAGTTGAGGAATTATCGGCGGTAGCTCGGCCGGAAGATTGTACTGGGTCGGACCTCTGAGGGAATCCTCGTAGTTCGCTCCAGAGTCGGCCTGGCCGCTCGAGTACTCAGGCCCGCGCTCGGTATCACGGTGATCGTGCAGCTGGTACCGCTGAACGACCTCCCGATGCTGGGATTGCCTGTTGGGAGGATTCTCTCGGACCTGGGAGTAACTCTCCTGGTAGACCGGAGTGCTCGAGACGGTCTGAGGCTCTTCTTGGTAGGAAAACGAATTCACGACACTGGGACGCTTGTAGACCGGAGTCGTCGATCCGGAGGACTCGTCGCTGTATCGGGGCGAATGATTGGGAGGCCCTTGGTTGGATTCCTCGTGGAAAGTCGGTCGGGGTTGGGGCTGTTCGTTGAAGTTTTGTCGCTGCGACTGATCCTGCGAGCCCGCGGCGCTGGGATGCTCGCTGGCGAAGTGCTGACGGAATCTGAAGCGGGATCCCGGTCCGCTGGATTGGACCGTCGAATATGCTGGTGTCGACTGATACTGAGGCGTGCTGGAAGGTTCCTCCTGTCGATAGTTCGCGTATGTCGGTGTCGTTGGTGAATCGTAAGTGGTCGAGTAGGAAGCGTCCTGGTTGGATCCGTCGATGAAGGCGTTGGGCTCGATCAGAGGATTCAGATCGGGTTTCCCGACCTCGTCGATACTGCCGTCTTGCAATGGCTGGATGTGGGAGTCGAGGGTATTGACGACAACGGAACCGATATGGGGCGCTGGGAACGGAATCTTGGAGTAACCAGGCGGAGGATTGAAGCTCAGTGGAGCGACGAAGAAGGGCAGCTTGTCGACCCGACGCTCCACACGATTGTTGTCTATGGAGGACAAGTAGGGAAGATCGAACTTGGCGTAACCGGAAGGTACCTCGAGATTGGACGGTCCAACGAATACGTTGGGTGAGTCCTGACCGACATTGTCGAGGACGTCGATGGTCTTGGCGTTTTTGAGGGTCTTCAGGACATCGGATATCCTTATGACTCGACTGTCGAGGCCCTCGTGGCTCATGTACACGGCCAACGGTGGTTGATTCGGCGATAGCGGAGAGTTCGTCGTAGTCTCGTGACCGGAGCGATCGAACTGCTCGATGTTCTGGTTGGCCAGGGTCTGGGGACGCTGACGGGGCTTGGTGCGGACCCTGCTGTGTCTGTTGTACTTTCCGGAATGCTGGTGCTGCTGGTGGTTGTGGTGGCTCTTGACGAGCGGCTGAGCCTGCGGCGGGACCTCCGACGGCCTCGATGACTCCGTACGGTGGTTGGCTCTTTCGGCCTCTTCCTTCTGGACTCTCTCGAGCTCCTTCTGCGCCGCTATCGTTCTCTCGATCTCCGCCTTCTTCTGTCTCTCCAGGGTTGCCAAACGCTCGATCTCCGCTTGTCTGGCCACCTCCTGCTTTCTCTTCTCCTCGCTGGCGCGGGCCTGGGCCTTCTTCGATCTCTCGACCTCCTCGAGTCTCTGCCTCTCCCGGGACGCACGGATTCTCTCCAGTTCGCGCTGCTTCGCGGCCTCCTCGAGTTTCGCAAGTTCCTTGCGTTTCTTCTCGGCGTCACGCTGGCGCTCGATCTCCTGTTCGCGTTCAAGGGCCGCCTGCTGGAGCTTCGCTTGTCTCTGGATCTCCTTGCGCTCCTCGCGCAGCCGGTCCAGCTCCTTCTGGCGGGCTTCCTTCAGCAAGCGGTCCGTCCCCTCGTGTTCGCGCTGCAATTGCTGAAGGAACTCACGAGCGTAGGCGTCCTCCTCCGGTGACACGGTCGTCGGATGGTTGTCCCTCTCGCGGGCTTCCTGAGACTCCTGGCCTCGCTGGTTCCCGTAAGGACGCTGGACACGGGAGTCCTGATTACCGTACTGCTTCCTGTCGCGGAGTCGCTGGTTGTTCTTCGAATGACCGCGCTGGGCCAGCGTCTCCGCTGGGACGTAAACCACCTGGATCTTTTCGATAAGAAAAAAAGACAACATAAGATTACTTTCGGATCTAGTGGATGTTTCAGGGTGTGGACTGAAAATCAACCAAATCATCAATCGGACTCACCTCTTCCTCGCCATCACCGACTCCACTTTCGCCCGCGCTTTCCGAACCCGACGGAGCCTCCGGAACGTATTTTTCCTTCTCCCTCGCTGGTTCCCTGGGTCTCTCGGAGTTCCGGTAATCGTCCGGCTGACGCTCGACGTAATCCTCGTACTGCTCTTGAGCGATCTCGCTCTGGGGTTCACGGAAATTCTGGGACGAGTAGACCGGTGGTCTTCCCTCGCCGGACAATTGAGGAGGGACCAGGACTTCCGGTGCCAGTTCGGGCAACGTCTGAACATTGGCTATAGCGCTCTGATGCAGCGACTGCTTGTTCTCTTCACTCTCGGAAATTCCATTGGGCAAGTATGCTTGACCCTGGAGAACAAATTTATTATCGGACTCGGACTCGGACTCGGACTCGGACTCGGACTCGGACTCGGACTCGGACTCGGACTCGGACTCGGACTCGGACTCGGACTCGGACTCGGACTCGGACTCGGACTCGGACTCGGACTCGGACTCGGACTCGGACTCGGACTCGGACTCGGACTCGGACTCGGACTCGGACTCGGACCCGGACTCGGACTCGGATTCGGATTCGGATTCAAATTTTGTTTCCTTACCTGCAGAAGTTGCTGCTGCTGTTTGAGCTGTTGCTGAAGCAACAAGAGCTTCTGTATGCTCTCCTGCGTCTTCTGAAGTTGCAACAACTGCTGCTGATACTCCTGACGGAGCTCCGGTGGCAACGAACCCGGAATAAGGGGCTGATGAATCTGCGGTAGAGGAGGCGGTGCCAAATTTTGATGATGTCCCTGCTGCTGGCTTCGCGGACTAGCCAGGGGAATCCATTCGCTGTTAGACACTTGTCGTGACCATCTTTCCGCTTCGGTCGGTTCGGTAACCGCGAGGACGATCAACCAGATGGAAAGAACGAGCGATGAACTCGCTCGGCCAATCTACCAAAGAAAAAAAAAAAAAAAAAAAAACTAAAATTAACATTTTTTCCCCAAAATATCAACTAAAATCAGCTCCATTCTGTTCAAAATGCTTCTGCGCTCGTCATGAAAATACCGGAAATTCTTAATCACGGAAGTTTGCTTTATAAAAAAAAAAAGGAGACATTTCTAATTTTCTGAACACTTTTTATCAACTGCTGATCGAGTTCGTGACTCGAGAGGACGGTTGTCCCGCTAGCGTAAGAGACACGTACATAATACCTGTAATAAAGAATCCATTGGGAACCCGGAGAACCGGCAGAAAGTACATTTTAAATATCCGTTCGTCGAGAAACAGAGGGGCGTAACTCGTGTCGCGCAACGCGTAAAATCCCGTTACATACGCCCCTCTATTTCTCGGCTCTTCGACACAGGAGCGGGTTCGTAATCGGCGGTCCGTGAAATAAATGAAGCGGGGGCCTCGCGGCTCGACGTAATAATACCGGGTTTTCGATTGACGCGCGACCCGGTGATATAGCGGATAGAACACGGCGAAAGGAAAGCGATCGCGTTTCTCTCTGCAGTCATAGCGTCGCGAATCGGTCATCTGGACTGGATTTAAAATTATACAACGGGTTTTTGCGTGCTCTCTCGGTGAACATATTCCGATCGGCGAAAAATAAGGTGTCGAAAGACAGAATATACATGTACGCATAGCGACGAGGAGCAAAGTGGATATCCACGAAATCCGGAGGACCCGGCAGATTCGATTTGTTTCGGAGTTCAGAAACGAATTTTCATTTTGCGAGATATCGACGCATTTTCGCGCTACGTTTGCGGGGTTTTTACGATACAATTCTCTTTTCGCCGTTTCACCCGGTGAATGTAGTCGACCTTCTGCAGATCCGAGCTGCTCTAAGGCGATCGGAAAGTTTAGGAGCGCTCGGGTACGAGTTTAGATACGAGACTCGCGGAACGACGGGGTTCGAACTCTAAGCTCCAGATAGACAAACTCCATGATTTTAGCATTGGGTCCGCATTTTCGTGATAAGTTTTGCCAGTTTTAGCACCGCTTGTGTTTTTTCAATTTACTTTTATCGAATTGCGGATATGCTTATGTACGGCGGGGATAAAACTTAGCTGGTCATGATGCAGATACATTTCGATGGCATTGAGATACATTTTTTTACTAAATCGCGCAAGTTAGCTTAACTGTAAAATAAACTGTATGATATAGTATAAAAATATAACAAATATAGCAAATATCAGGCCAAGTAAGATTCAATGGGCGACTACATAGATACATTTTTACTAAATCGCGCAAGTTAGCCTAACTGTAAAATAAACTATATGATATAGTATAAAAATATAACAAATATAGCAAATATCAGGCCAAGTAAGATTCAACGGGTGACTTCATAGATACATTTTTATTCCAACAACGTTATCGGCAAGGAAAACGATAAAATTTGGGTTCGCATTTTCGTGATAAGTTTTGCCAGTTTTAGCACCGCTTGTGTTTTTTCAAATTACTTTTATCGAATTGCGGATATATTTATGTACGGCGGGGATAAAACTTAGCCGCTCATGATGCAGATACATTTCGATGGCATTGAGATAAATTTTTTACTAAATCGCGCAAGTTAGCTTAACTGTAAAATAAACTGTATGATATAGTATAAAAATATAACAAATATAGCAAATATCGGGCCAAGTAAGATTCAATGGGCGACTACATAGATACATTTTTACCAAATTTCGCCAGTTAGCTAAACTATAAAATAAACTATATGATATAATATAAAAATATAACAAATATAACAAATATAACAAATATAACAAATATAACAAATATAACAAATATAACAAATATAACAAATATAACAAATATAAGGCCAAGTAAGATTCAACGGGCGACTTCATAGACACATTTTTATTCCAACAACGTTATCGGCAAGGAAAACGATAAAATTTTGTCAATCCTCAAAACAAGTACCACCGTGACCGAATTAATTAAAACTCGCTGATTTGTTGCGAAGCCGAGTTGCATCGCTCGGCAAAAATCTTTGCGGATGCAAGCCTCCTCATTATTCAACTCCTGTCCGGCGCGATGAAATAAGTTGATTATCACTAATTGAATCAGTGAAAATCCAATTTTCTCTGGCATTCTTTTAACTGAATTTCTTTTTCCAGATCCATCATCGCTTCCTCCAGGGAGATATCTCGGATCTTGTTCCGATCGTCAAGCTCGCTGTCGTCGCGTGTCGTAACTCCTCGGTACGAATTCACCGGGAAACGGGCACTAGGAATTGTAATCGCAAAGCAAGGCCGTTGTACGAGCGATATTAGTCGAGGAAGCGCAGCAGCTCGAAGGATTTGGAGTGAGACCGTGAGAGCTAACGAACTGTAAATCGGAACTCTCATCGCCTCTATATATATACTACATTATTATTATAACACTGTTATTATACGCCGTACGGAGTTTCTGATGCTGCACCAACGACTTTGGCTGCTTTGCGAATGAGCCGATTTCTAATAAATACGGCAATCGGCCGTCACACTTATTTTTACCAACTTCGTGATTTCTCATTTCGACCGAGAATTTTTATCCGGAAATGTTGCCGTCTTTGATTACAACAATTTTTATTTATTTATTTATTTACAAATCGGGGTTCAAGCATCTTGGCAATATTTTTTTGGGGCATGAAAAAATACGACTTTCGCTGTAGATAAATCAATAATTAACATTAAATAAGATTTTCGAATAGGTATTTTTCAGATCAGAATAGGTATTTTTATTCATAGCCACCGATTTGAAAATAGTAAGAATGTAAAGCGTGGAATCAGATGGTAAAAAATACACGCGGGTCGCGTTTTTCGGATTTGAATCGAAAGGTGGAGCGCAGAATAAGAGAAACATGTGAGAATATCCGGAGCTTATGGCGGCAATTTTTTTTTTAAGCGCAAAAAATACGATTTTTTCACTGGACAAATGAATAATTAAAATAAAATTGAAATGGTTATTGTTAAGTCGATTACAATAATTATTTTCATTGGAAAAATTTATCTTCATAAATAGCTACTTACTTAATTAATAAAAGAATATTTATTATTTTGTTAATAAAATATAAATATTTTGTATATTTTTTGAATACTAAAAATGCAAAGCATGAAAAAGTGTACGCGAAGTGTGGCGTTTTTCGGACTAGAATCAAAAGGCGAAACGGAGAAAAAGAGAAACATACGTGAGTTTCCGGAGCTTACGATTGCGAAATTTTTTTTTTTCAGGCTTGCAACGCGACCTCGAGTGGAAACAGCGTCACCGGTGGGAGAGTGGTGCAAGGTGCGTGACGCGGAGGTCACGTCGACCCGACAATTTCCCGACACTTCAGTGGTGCGCTATCAAAATTTTCACTCATATTAATATATAAATATATAAATTATTTTTCTTCTTATTTCTCATCTCCTCGACGAGACAGGAAAAGTTTCATCACAATCCGCCTCAATGCTATAACAAGTTCCCGAAAAAAATTTAACTCCTCGTCACGCTTCATTTCACCCAAAAGAAATTAATCGACTCTTACCGGATCGCGGCTATCGGAGCGAGAGATTCTTTTTTTTTCCTCGATCGTCGAGATTTAGTCACGAGCCTTTCTGGCTCTTTTGTTATATATATATATTTTTTTTAGAACAATTTATTACCGAATAGAACTTCAGTAGCTGGTATTTGTGTCGTGTAAAAAAGCGAGCAGTGAGAGCTCTTACTCCACTGACATCCTTTGCGATTACGTGCCGGGACGCTGGGCATCCCCGAGCGATATTTAATTCATTGCGGCATATTTATATCGCGTGCTCTCGCCTCCTGTCCGAGGCGTCACGCAACGCTTACGCTCTTTTCTGCTTTCCTCGTTAATTCACGATTTCCTATCTCGCCGAACGAGGATATGTTTCCACGTCTTACGATGGAGCTCCCCGATGGTTTTTATTTTTTTTTTTTTACGGTCCTTCCTTTTATTACCCCACCGGGGCATCTCTTCTTTTCTCTTTAATAACAAACTGCCCACACGAGAGACGATACGAAAATCTCGCGTCCTCACGAACATCAAAGTGGCACGAGATAAAATGGGTGAAAAAAAAAAAAATTTTAATTTGGTTAAGGAAAAAAAGATGCTCGAAAAAGAAGATAGAAATAAAAGTGTGGATTAATTTTGGAAAGAAATCGACACCTGGTAAAAAAAAATTTACAGGTTTTTTTGCGAACGAGGATATGTTTCCACGTCTTACGATGGAGCTCCCTGATGGTCTTTTTTTTTTTTTACAGTCCTTCCTTTTCTTTAATAACAAATTGCCCACACGAGAGACGATACGAAAACGTCGCGTTCTCACGAACATCAAAGTGGCACGAGATAAAATAGGTGAAAAAAAAAAAAAAATTGTAAATTTGGTTAAGGAAAAAAAGATGCTCGAAAAAGAAGATAGAAATAAAGTGTGGATTAATTTTGGAAAGAAATCGGTACCTGGTAAAAAAAAATTTACAGGTTTTTTGCAGAATAAGTATATCAGAAAACAAACATTTCCAAAAGATGTTTGCTCATTTGAACCAAACAAGAAAAAATGAAGGATTTAAGTAGCCAGATTATCTCTTCTTTTCTCTTTAATAACAAACTGCCCACACGAGAGAGGATACGAAAACGTCGCGTCCTCACGAACATCAAAGTGGCACGAGATAAAATAGGTGAAAAAAAAATTGTTAATTTAGTGAAAAAAAATATGCTTGAAAAAGAAGATGGAAATAAAAGTGTCGATTAATTTTGCAAAGAAATCGGTACCTGGTAAAAAAAATTACAGGTGTTTTCCAAAACATGTTTGCCCATTCGATCGAAAGAAAAAAAAATTAAAGATTGAAGTAGCCAACTTATCGCTTCTTTTCTCTTTAATAACAAACTGCTCACGATACGAAAACATCGCGTCCTCACAAATATCAAAGTGGCACGAGATAGATAAAAAAAAAATTGTGAATCTGATTTTAAAACAATTTGCCCAAAGAAACAAAATAGACAAATAGTCTGAATTAATTTTTCAAAGAAACTACCGAAAATACCTGATGAAAAAGTTACAGGTATATCACAGAACAGGTATTTTCCAAAACGAAAATTTCGCAAAACATGTTTGCCCATTCGATCCAAAGAAAAAAAAAAAATTAAAGATTGAAGTAGCCAACTCATCGCTTCTTTTCTCTTTAACAACAAACTGTCCACGATATGAAAACATCGCGTCCTCACGAATATCAAAGTGGCACGAGATAGATAAAAAAAAATTGTAAATTTGATTTAAAAACAATATGCCCAAAGAAACAAAATAGGCAAAAAATGCGGATTAATTTTGCAAAGAAATTACAGAAAGTACCTGATAAAAAAAATTACGCAAACATGTTTTGCGAATTAAATTCGCAAAACATG
Source organism: Exephanes ischioxanthus (assembly GCA_958510785.1). Lineage (NCBI taxonomy): Eukaryota > Metazoa > Arthropoda > Insecta > Hymenoptera > Ichneumonidae > Exephanes > Exephanes ischioxanthus. Next base: position 18,328,302 of record OY294020.1, on the reverse strand, counting down.
TTTGCGCATTCGATCCAAAGAAAAGCAAAATGAAGGATTTAAGTAGCCAGGAATTTAATAACCCATGCCGAGAGCCAATCTGGAGATAGAAAGGTGCCGGCGACCTCCTTCGAGTTGTACTTATCTCGTATCCCTGCACGCCGGCGTGTGTGAACGGCTGAGAACCAAAAGGGCCCAGCCCGATGATCGAAGCGTGCGAGTCGGGCCATTTCGATTCTGGCTCGGTCGATATTGTAGAGCGCTTGCCTATATCTCCGGTGTTGTTCGTAAGCTATCGATAATTAGTCAAGCAAACGAAATCTCGTTTGCCGGGTCCAGCGTGCAGTCCGAAGATATGTACGGCGAGGCACTTTAAGGCGAGAGGGAAAAGAAAAAAAGAGGAGTGAGATTATGCTCGGAGGAGGAAAGAAACTCGGCCGACTTGGCCGGTGCTTTGGACCTGCTGTATCACACACACGCACGAACGCATACAATGAAGAGTCAAAGAGAAAGTTATTCCTCCGGGTGGATGATGGGCGTGGGGTCTTCGTGTTTTAAAGTGGCCAAACTGGCACGTTCCGTGGAGATTCCGTCGATCATCCCAGCGGGGGGAATTATCATCGGTCGGGCCATTGTACACGAAGCCTCGCCGACGAACATTAGAAAGCGGGGAGCCCCGGGAGACAACTTCGCGTTCAACTTGGTCGTTTGTGTAAAAAGTAGACTAAAAAAATAATTGTCTATTACAATTTTTTTCGTTGCGGACGGGATTTGGCTCTCGACTGCTCGGGAGCGCGCGACTTACGGTCGGTAATAAAAACTGTAATTGATTTTGTCAGGCATGGTGACTACTTTTGGTCAAAATCGAATTCTCAGATGAAATCGAATTGGCTTTCGGTGAGTGTGAGAATTTGCTTTCAACCGGAAGTGGTCGGAATTCACGCGCGCGCGGCTTCGCGGTCGGTAATTGAAACTGTAATTGATTTTGTCAGGCATGCTGACTACTTGTGATGAAAAGCGAATTCTCAGATGGAGCACAATTGGCACTCGGTGAGGGTGAGAATTTTCTTTCGACCGGAAATTGTCAGAATTCGTGAACAAAAGTGATTGTAGATTTTGTTACCGACCGAGCCCGAGTTGCGCGGGGATAAATCGTTGTTGCATCCTCTGAAGGAGGAAGTTTCGTTACGTTCCCAGACAAAAGTGAGATTTCGAATACTTCCTAATGGGAGAAAAAACTGAAAAAATCAACCATTCGCAAGGTGCTAAGAACATTGTTTTTACCTATCAATAATTCTGCAAAGTTGTTAACAAACTAGTAAAAAAAAACAAATTGTTCAACAAAAAAAAATCGGCAACCTAACTTTTATTTGCCAAAATTGCTTCGTTAATGTTTCCGAATACATACGAAATTTTTACGGATATTTTTCGAATTTTCGAAAACCCCGTTTATCAAGAAATGTTTAAGCTGTATTTGCGAATCTTTTCGACCAATTACCCAGAAACTTCTTGAGTGTAGCGCGTAGTCTTTATGCGAAAACATATTAAAATTTCGTCACTTGTTATCTATTTTTCAAAACAAAATTCGACAATTAGGAAAAAATATGAAAAAAAAAAATTAAAATTTATTTGCATGAATTAACGAAACAATTTTCGCAAAAAAAAAGATTTGGGTTACCGGTTTTTTTGTTGTCATTTTTTTTTTTCCACTAGTTGATAACTTTTTGGAATTATCAATATGCAAGATCAATGTTCTTAGCATCTTCCGGATGGCTGATTTTTTTTCTTCAGATTTTGGTCAAATTACGAAGTACTCGAAATACTTTTTGAAACTAACTTTTGGCTGGGAATGTAACCAGTCTCCCTCATTATCGAAGGTGCATCGTCGACGACGAAAAAACAACGTTGAGAAGAGAGTACCCAATTTTCAGCGCACGAAAGTCGGTGGTCCTCGGCTTTTACCTCGTTGAATTGCCAATGAAAATTCTGCGGTTGGCCTTTCGTCGATCGGTAAAACTGTGTGCCGCGAAATTGAGCGCGGCGGGTCCGGTAGGTGAGCCCGAGCGAAGGTGATCGTCGTCGCCGGTTTTATCTCGAAGAAAGTTATATCGCGGAAACATCAGCGGTAGGAACGTTCGCCGGCGACGTGGCCACGCCTGCGGTACCCTCGAGGCCCGGTACCATTAAAAACCGTCGACTCGGACGAACGTCCCAACGACCGAGGGAATGTGAAAATTCGGGAATGTGAAAGGTTCGCCGATCCCCGGACCAGCGATTCGAGCAATCTCGCGACCGGATATTGAATAGGCAAGTAGCAATAAATAAAAATTGCGGAACATTCCAATCAAGCGACACTGGATTTACAAAGAAAATCCGATCAGTGTCGGCCGAGATTGCGTGGGCTGTGGAAATATTATTCGAGACTTTTATTTCCTCACGAACTCCTCCGTACTTCCACTCTCTTCAGATGCGCGTGGAACTGTTGAGTTACTTCGAAGAGACGTGAAAAAAAAAATCCGATCGGTAAGGAAAACTGTGATTTTTTATCACGGGTCAGTAACACTTTGGAAAATGCTCTTCAGAGACTACGTTAAAAAAGAATAAAAATCGATCCAGTTTACGTTACCTTAAGTTTAAGTTACCGTTAAGGGTTAATTTGTTAATAACATTTTGGAAATATTATTATGCTAAATTAAGCTTTGCAGCACCTTAATTTTGCGTAATAATAATTCCAAAATGTTATTAACAAATCGATGAAAAATCAAATTTTTCAAAGTGCTTCGTTCACTTTTCTGAATACGTATGAATTTTTTCGGATTTTTAAATTCACTTTGACTTTTTTTTATATGCAAAATATCGCTAGAAAGTCACAAAATTCAAAGTGGATCTAAAAATCTGAAAAAATTCATATGTATTCAGAAAAATGAACCAATCATTTTAACTAAAAAAAAAAAGTTAGCTTTCCGGAAGATTTGTTGAACAATGAAATTTTTCATCAATTTGTTAATAACATTTCGGAATTATTATTATGCAAAAATAATCTTTTCAGCATCTTCAATACGCGTGATTTTTTTTCTTCAGATTTTTATACCATCGAGAAGTGTCTTTAATTCCCTCTCATTTCTCTGAAACTTACGCGAAGTGAACACCGAATGGTGATTCGCAAGGACTGCCGTAAAGTAGTCTCGACTGTGGCGATCCGCGGAGTCCGGACGGACTCCCGAGCTTTTTAACGACCATGTGAGAACTTCACTTTCATACGAGTAAGCGATTCCCGGGAATCCCCTTTCGCTTCCGCAGGATATTAAAATTCCTTGCGGAATCGTCTTCGACAATCCGCGGATTGCTCGAGAAAGGTGGAAGGAAAGGCGTGGAGCGTCGCCACCCAGACCATCGCTTATCCCCTTATCTGCGACTGTACACTTATTAATTCGTCGTTAGATTTAATCGTACCGGCTATGGAATCACCGTAGCGAAGAGCACGGCTACCCGTGCACTTCCTCCTTTTCCATCGACGGCCCGACGATGTAGCCTCCATTTTTCTATCGCTCCTTTTTTTTTTTAACGCTACCGCGCGGAGCTCGTCGACATCGGGCGGCGGAGACAAACGTGAGAGACTCTATGGGAAAACCGGAAGTCCGACTTCTTTCAGACATGGGTTCTTAAACTTTTACGGCATGTCCGGGTTACGCAAGAAAAAAAAGGCCCGCTCGTCGTCTCCGTACAGTGAGAGAAATATTTTTTTCGCCCCCCCCCCCCCCCCCTCCCCCCGGCCGGTCAAAATTTCAAATCTTTCATCGACTAGTCTTAAATTCGATATTTCCTCCGAAAAATATACAGATCCCTTTTATCGGTTCTGAGAAAGTGAAAAAAATGTAATATTTAATAATCTTAATTTTTTTTTTCCTAATGCTAATCTGCAAAGCTATAATTTTCAGGGTATCTTATTGAGTAGGTATTAAGTGCTCCGGAAATTGTAAATTTCCACATTTGTTTTTTTTTAATCAAAATAATAATTCATTTAAAAAGCACTTTTTTTGTGTGTTAATTCCGGAATATTGAAAATTATTCATTTTGCTTAACAAAAAATTTTTTAAAAACACGTTCTTTTTTTCAGGAAAAGTGAGTTCGATTCGTGCTCGAGGGATGGACGGAACGATCTCGTCGGAGTCCGCAGGGCAGCTAGCCCAGTGTCTTATTGAGTAGGTATTAAATACTCCGAAAATTGTAAATTTTCACATTGAGTGTTTTTGAAAGAAAGAAAACATAAAAAATTTAAAACAGTTTTTTTTTTTTTTGTTAATTCCGGACTATTGAAAATTATTACTTTTTTTTGGGACGAAACGGATCTCGTCAGAGTCTGCGGAATGGCTGGAACATCGGGAGTTTAAATGGGACAAAACGGACCATTTATTATAAATTTTTCGCGAGATAAGAAATTTTTTTTATCTCGGATGCGGGAGACTGGTCCATCGTGCCCCGCTTCCGCGCGTAGCATAAAAATTCGCGATCCGCAAACGCGATCGTACAGCGAGAAGGAAGAAGATAAGAAAGAAGAATCGCCCCGGGCCGGAAGGAAACGGAGGTTGACAAAAAAGAGGCGCGCGACGAAGAAGGAGAGAACGGGAAGGAGAGAAGAGCAGAGAGAGCTCCGCGAGGCTGAGAGAAGACAACCGGTCGGTGAACTCCGGGGAATCGAGAAGACCGCGGAGAAGCGAAGCTGCTCACACACTGACCTCCATTCGGTCGATTCTACACCGAGATGTCTACGTACGGATAGAAACATAAGGAGGATCGCCGCGGGTAAGGAGAGTACGAAAAAGCGTACCGAGCGTTCCGCCAGCTCCGATGACCCGTGGCTACCGGTTCCACCGATTCCACGAATCCGGCAAACATCATTTTTATTAACTCGTTAGAAATAACTTTCCAAAAAAATTTGGGACGAATTTTTGGCAGAAAAGGAAATTATTCAAAATCTTGAAATAATATATATATATTTTTTTACGTCGAAAGTACATTTTGGATTTTTCTCTGTTTGTTCCACCGATTCGGCGAATCCAGCAAACATCATTTTTATTAACTCGTTAGAAATAACTTTCAAAAAAATTTAGGACGAATTTTTGGCCGAAAAGGAAATTATTCAAAATCTTGAAATAATATATATATATTTTTTTACGTCGAAAGTACATTGTGGATTTTTCTCTGATTTTTTTTCTCTGTTTGTTCCACCGATTCCGCGAATCCAGCAAACATCATTTTTATTAACTCGTTAGAAATAACTTTCCAAAAAAATTTGGGACGAATTTTTGGCAGAAAAGGAAATTATTCGAAATCTTAAAATAATATAAATATATTTTTTAAGTCGAAAGTACATTGTGGATTTTGATCTACTGATTCTTTTTTAATCTGTTTTTTTTTCTCTGTTTGTTCCACCGATTCCGCGAATCCAGCAAACATCATTTTTATTAACTCGTTAGAAATACCTTTCCAAAAAATTTAGGACGAATTTTTGGTTATGAAAGGAATTATTCGGAACCTTAATAATAATTTTTTTTTTAAAGTCGAAAGGACATTGTGGATTTTTATCGGCCGATTCTTTTTTAATCTGCTTTTGTTTCTCTGCCTGTTCCACCGATTCCGCGAATCCAGCAAACATTCTCTTCATTAACTCGTTGTGGATTTTTATCTGTTTTTGTTGTTCGACCCGATAATGGTTGAAAAATTCAAAATATGTATACATATTTTTATGGTTTTATTATACTTCGATCCGACAAACGAGTTACGAAACTGTTTCACTGTTCGCTTATATTCAGTCTACTGTGCAAAAAAAGTTCGTAAAAATCGTCAAACGCCCTCTCGTCTATCCGCAAACATTTTTTTCGAATACAATTTTTCACTTTAAATACATTAAAAACAAAATTTCAACGTGATATATATTTTTTGCAGATTCAATCACTCACCATCGTGGCGAACGTATATCCGGTCAAAGACAGAAAACTCGTCCCGTCGATATCTGTCACGCTTCCGTTAGAAAAAAAAAAAAAAAACTTCGAAGATACAAAGAACGAAAATTGAATTTCACCCTCGCACTATCCACCACCCACAGTTCATGTCGCCAGCGATTTCCTCGCCGGAAGTGTAGCCTATCGTTTTCTTTATATTCAATTTTATTTATGATTTCTTTTTCTTTATCCTCGGCAGGAAGTTCTTTCTCCGAAGAACCGGAAGTGACGCGGCGTTCGCGTCGTACGAGTCCGTTTTTTTTTTTTTTTTTTTCGGGAGCCGCGTACGCTCCGTGTGCTCAAGTTATCGCGGATAGTTTGAAGGCGGCTTCGGGGTACTCGGAAGCCTATATAGAGATCCCCACCACGATCCAAGATTCAAAGGCGTTTTAACACGGGAAAGGTGCGCGCGTACCGCCGGCTCTCCGATCCCGGTTACCGCCGCTGCACGAGAGAGGAAAATACATAGAAAGAGAGCTGCGACGAGGAGTCGTGTGGATGCTGAAGACGAAAGAGACGACGGTCCGGGATCCAGGAGAAAGCACATTCGTTCATTGGCCTGCTCGTCGATGCAGCCTTCTGGCGTCGAACGACCGGAAGCTCCCACCCTGCGCCATCGGCAGCTCCTCATCTGCCCTTCTGACTTTCAGTGAAAATCGATCAATCAATTTAATACGAATGAATCTAATAAATATCGATTAATTAAGTTAATATTAATTAATCAAATCAATATTGATTAATTAAATTAATACGAATTAATCAAATAAATATTGATTAATTAAATTAATACGCATCAAGTAAATCAATATCGACTAATTAAATTAATACGAATTAATCAAATAAATATTGATTAATTAAATTAATACGAATTAATCAAATAAATATTGATTAATTAAATTAATACGCATTAAGTAAATCAATATCGACTAATTAAATTAATATGAATTAATCAAATAAATATTGATTAATTAAATTAATACGCATCAAGTAAATCAATATCGATATACTCCATCACTAAAATAGAGCCAATCACAGGTAGATTAAAAAGTTTCAGTATGAATTTTGCACAGCAACATCTCGAATCCATTATCCCGCTATTAAGAAAGGTCCCAGTGAACAACGTCCCCAAAGACAAATTCCCGATACCCACTGCTTTTGAAATAATCTTAGCACCAGAATAAAATGAAACAGAGCTACGAACTAACTTAAGCTATTAGTATAATATTTTAATAATAAATTATTAAATATTATACTAATAGTATATATTAGTATAATATTTAATCATTTAAAGTAAATGCGCCAATAAAGCGCATTTACTTATACTACTACTCAATGAATTAAATTAATATGAATTAATTAAATATAATATTGAATATTGAAGTTCCAGCTCGCGGAGTCGAAGCGTATAATCTTTTTCACATTCAATACCATGCATTCAAGGCTCTCTTTCTGTCAGCATTCAAACTTCACCGATTGCACAATTAACCCAAGCATTCATTGCGATTCCAGTCGACAAGTATTTTTATTTATTTCCTATTTTTTCAGAATTTTTTTTTTTTTTTTCTTACTAGCTTAATTTTTTTTTAAATAAAAAATTTGAATAATAATTGGCGTGAAAAATTATCCAGAGGAGATTTCAGAGTGGTACATCGAGGCCTCGGCTCCGCGACCGGCGTGTAGGAAATACACGCTTCCCTTTCACTGGAACGGTATCGGTATCTGCACGGCGCGGCGGCCAGTACCAGCGTCAGCAACCTACAGCGGAATGAATGTGGCATTGGTTATATCCAAGCTAGTGCAACGGCATAGCAGAGCATCGAAGTAAAAATTGGCACAGCGTTGTCTGCGCGAGCGAGTCGAGATCCATTAGGCCGGAACGTGCCCTACTGCGCACCGCACGCACGTTCTCTCTCCTCGACACACGTTAACCACCTCACGCACACACACTCTGGCTTTCCTTCTTTCCAATTTCGAAAAAAAAAAAAAAAATCACGGCGAACACATCGAAAACCGACCGACTGTGCAATTCGCTATTACGTCGAGAGAATCCTTTGCAAGTCCCGCTTTTTCACTCTCAAAAAAAAAAAAAAACGATTTTGCTATATTGATAAAAAAAAAATATTTTTGTAAGGTCGAGCCTCGCAGACACGACTTTTATAAATTTAATCAACAGTGATTAAACGGGAGTGATAAAATCAAGATTTTATTCATAAAGCTTCAAATTTACAGAGTAACGGGACAATTGCGAGGAACGTTCGAATTTCAAATACGTTAATGTAAATTAAAAATAATAATCGTAATGTACATGTGTGATGGGAGTGCACGCGTATGCGTAGAGACGAATGAGAAAGACACAGCAATGGTTCTATTGCATTGCGTCGAACCTCGAAGACCTGCCGATTTAATTTCGAATTTTTAATAGAACGCAGATTTGCTAAAATGGAGATTTAATAAATGATGATTTAATAAAATGAAGATTCACTAAAATAAAGATTTAATAAAATTAAGATTTGATGAAATGAAGGTTTGATATAATAAAGACTTTTTTTTCACTCACAAAACTTCATCCGCGAAAACTTACGAGTATCTTTAAAATTTCAAATCCACTAATCTAAATAAAAAGTAACAATCGTACTTTACACGTGTAATGGTGCAGCGCATGCGTGGAGACCGACAAGAAAGACACCGCAATGGTTCTATACCATTGCGTCGAACCTCGAAGACCTGCCGATTTTATTTCGAATTTTTAATAGAACGCAGATTTGCTAAAATGGAGATTTAATAAAATGAAGATTCACTAAAATTAAGATTTAATAAAATTAAGATTTGATAAAATGAAGGTTTAATATGATAAAGACTTTTTTTTCACTCACAAAACTTCATCGGCGAAAACTTACGAGTATCTTTGAAATTTCAAATCCACTAATCTAAATAAAAAGTAACAATCGTACTCTACACGTGTAATGGTACAGCGCATGCGTGGAGACCGACAAGAAAGACACCGCAATGGTTCTATACCATTGCGTCGAACCTCGAAGACCTGCCGATTTTATTTCGAATTTTTAATAGAACGCAGATTTGCTAAAATGGAGATTTAATAAAATGAAGATTCACTAAAATAAAGATTTAATAAAATTAAGATTTAATAAAATGAAGATTCACTAAAATTAAGATTTAATAAAATTAAGATTTGATAAAATGAAGGTTTAATATAATAAAGACTTTTTTTTCCCTCACAAAACTTCATCCGCGAAAACTTACGAGTATCTTTGAAATTTCAAATCCACTAATCTAAATAAAAAGTAACAATCGTACTCTACACGTGTAATGGTACAGCGCATGCGTGGAGACCGACAAGAAAGACACGGCAATGGTTCCCTTGCGTAACATCGAGCCTCTGAGACATGCCGATTTAATTTCTTTTCCCCTCTTTCGCTGGTTCCCCGAGTCACCGATATCCGCAGCTCTGCATCGTCGGGTCTCCGCATCGCGAGCGCAGCCACGGATATCTCAGCGGCGTGAGCCGCAAACGGGGCCACGCAATCGTCGAGCCGCCGTGTATCCGGGCATTCAATTCGACGATCGCCGGCGCATAGGAAGAAATAAAGGAGAGTCAAAGATTCTCTCTATCTTACCGTCGAGGAATATTCTTCCTCGGACCCCTCCCTTCATTGTCTCTGCATGGCACGTACGCGATGTCCCGTGTGTTATAATACACACCGACAGCCGTGAGTATCCATCGGATACGTTTCGCAAGACGTAATCGCTCCGACACAGGGCGCCGCACAGTGCGGAATAAACAATCGCATCCTCGCCTTGTTCTCGCTTGTCTGGAAATGAAAAATAAAAATATGAAAAAAGAAAACATTCTTCGACAAGGCTCGACCTCCAAAGAAGATCCGATGGGATCGCGGGAGATACGATTATGATCTACGCGCTCGTAACGAAATACCGAGCAAAGTGCTGTAACTCCCTCTTCGTCCTTTCTCCGAATCTCGTTGTCGACGGGACTCGAGATAATTGAGTAGGTGCATTTTTTTTCTTTTTTTTATTAATTTCACTCGTTTCTTCACGGAGGATTTTCCTTCCGCTCGGTCTAGCTCGGTCGGTAAGAAAAAGTGTGATACATTTTTTTTTTTTTTTTTACTTTTTGTTCTCGCCTGTCTGGAAATGAAAAATAAAAATATGAAAAAAGAAAACATTCTTCGACAAGGCTCGACCTCCAAAGAAGATCCGATGGGATCGCGGGAGATACGATTATGATCTACGCGCTCGTAACGAAATACCGAGCAAAGTGCTGTAACTCCCTCTTCGTCCTTTCTCCGAATCTCGTTGTCGACGGGACTCGAGATAATTGAGTAGGTGTATTTTTTTTCTTTTTTTTTTTCATTAATTTCACTCGTTTCTTCACGGAGGATTTTCCTTCCGCTCGATCTAGCTCGGTCGGTAAGAAAAAGTGCGATCCATTTTTTTTTTTTTTTTAAGATGTTGAAGCTTTCTGGGTAATAATAATTCTTGGAGACTACCTGTTTGATAGACGAAGACATTGACGATTTTAGATTGGTCCAAAATTTACGGCAGTGTTGAAAAAAAAATGCATTACAGTTCCTCGTTACCGACTACGTAATAACTTTGTATATGGCGGATTATAGTCGACGAAGTACCGAGCAACGTGCTGTACCTCCCTATTCTCCCTTTCTCCGTGCAATTTTCAGAATATCTATTCTGAAAATTATCACAATCTTCCTTACCGACCGAAGAGTGAAATCAACGAAATAAAAGAAGAAAATTGTATCTACAATTTTCTTCTTCTATTTCGTTGATTTCACTCCTCGGTCGGTAAGGAAGACTGTAATAATTTTTTTTTTTAAGTTGTCAAAGATTTTCATTTCTTTCGAAATTGTCGGCAAGCTTGAAAAAAATTGGTTACAGTTTCGCGTTACCGATCGAGTCTTTACGCTCTGCCGAAAAATTTATTTGCGCTTGATGAATTTAAATGCCGACGTTTATTTATGGTATTCGGGGGGGGGGGGGGGGGGGGGGAGGGTTTTTAAATAAATATCTACAACTTCGTCACTGCGACGTGTAGAATATCGCGGGTGAGGTCGCGAATTTCACACATCGAACGTGAGTCAGCAGGCGACTCGGGCGACCCGTGAGAAATGTATCCAACATGAACCGGTAGTAAGCCCCGAGAGACTGCCTTTTGCCGCTCACTTTTCTCGAACATAGTTCCCTACTGGACAAGTAACTATAATATCGTACAAACCGAGCGGCCGATCGATTTCCAACGGCGAAGCTGACAAAACGAGAACTACGCGCGAGGTCGATACTTAAAAAAAAAAAAAAAAAAAAATGCACGACTCGGTGACAATTTTTTCAAATAATACATTTTTCTTCTTTTTTTTTTTTCGTAAATGTAAATCCGTCATGGAATTCCAGCGATTCCTTTGAATGTGTTCGGTATCGGTGAAATTTCATTGACACTAAAATCGAAAAAAATATTACGGCTCATTCATGAGTTTTTTTTAAATAATATATTTTTCTTCTTTTTTTTTTCTTAAATGTAATTACGTTATGGAATTTGTGCAGTTCCTTTGAAGATGCCCGATATCAGTGAAATTTCATCGGCATACTTAGATCGAAAACAAAACAACACGAACAAAGCATAATAGAGAGAGCATACGGGCTATTATACTATTATTATAAGAATTATCCGCAAGATGTGTATTCCATTATGCGGCTCGCGGATAATTCTTCTCGCTTTCGGTCATCTAGTTTTACCATTGTGTACAGTAGGGGCCGCTCCCGCGGACACACTCGAGCGAGGCCTTCGAAGTTTGCAGCTGTTATTAAATAAAAATGGAAACTCTCGTTTCAGCGGCGAGAAGCCGAGGTGTCGGCCGCTGCGGGGAAAACATCCAAGCTGTTGCGGACGCCGCCGACCTTGCCGTGGCTGTACGGCAATATTTATTGATAAAATTTCTCCGATTCCTATGTAATGTTTTGCTCGAACGCTCGTCCACATTTTTCACGGTCAATGTCTTCGATTCCTCGATATTGAATTTCTCGATTCGTCACCGAACATCGCTGATTTTTTTTTTTTAGATTCAATGTTAGTTCGCAATATCCTCGAAGATTGTATTTGTTTCTCAAAATTTTTTTTTTAATGTTAATTACTTAATTTCATATTAATTACTCCGAAATATCGTGGTCGGTAATAAAAACTGTTAAATTTTTTTTTTTACATACCGAACGTCAACGTTCGACAGCAAATTCTTACGTGAACTTGCATTGATGTCCGCTTCATTAAAAATTTGCATTTTACCGGAAGTGGTCGGGCGGACTGAGAAAATGTATAGTAATTCTGAATATAACGAATAGTTCCCAAGGGGAACGTCTGTGTAGACAGTTTCTGACAGTATATATTCAATTGGTTAAAATATAATTATGGTTGCATAATGACTTTTTGTCATTCTCGTAACAATAAAATGTAGACGTTCCCCCAGGAACTATTTTTGATGATAAAAAGTCAGCATTGTTGCTTTTACTGTGTAATTTTTTTTCTCGTGCACCGGTAAAAAAAAAATCAATTACAGTTTGCGTTACCGACCGAGCTCGGAATGGTAGTAACATCGCTTCACCCGCGCGGTTGTTTGTGACGCTTGGATTCTCTTTCTCCGCGGCGATCACAAGTGTCACCGAATCGACCGAAAAAACATGGCTTCCAATTTCCGCCTCGCCATCGTCCTTTAATGTAATTTTATACCGGAAGTCCGACCGTGTCCGAAGCGCATCGTGTCAATTGTACTATCTCAAAAAAAAAAAAAAAGTACCGAATCCAATCATTCCTCTACTGTCTTGGCTGAAATCACTGCCGCTGAGACCGTTCAGCCGCGGTGTAACGAGGATCCGCGGAACGAGACCGAAGCGATTCTTATTGTGTTTTATCGGTGAGCGTTTTGTTGCCCGTAGCTGCCTCGAGCAACAGAGCCGAACCGAGGAATCGGGCTCTCTTGGCTTAGGAGAAAGCGACCCGCCCATAAAGTAAAATGCATTCCATCTTGTAGTTCCACGTCTCCCCGCGACGCCGGCAAACAATACGCTCGGCTCACCTCTTCCGTCCTTCTTGTTATCAGCTCCGGTGTGCAAAGCTCGATCCAGACTATGAGAATCATAAGCGAGCCGTCGATTGAAGTTAAACAATCGCCGATTTGTAAGGTTCGCCTCTGGGATCGAAGCGACCCACTTGTCGGCGCCATTTTGGATCTCGATATCAACTTCTGCACTTCAATAGCAAAGTACCACGTAAAAACATAGAAACATCTGTTGCCGTTTCTGGAATAAATTTAGTTATTGACTATTAAGCTGGGAGTAAAATAAGTAAAATGTAAGTGGGAGTAAAATATCGTGCGTCGCGACGCCGGCAAACAATACACTCGGCTCACCTCTTCCGTCCTTCTTGTTATCAGCTCCGGTGTGCAAAGCTCGATCCAGACTATGAGAATCATAAGCGAGCCGTCGATTGAAGTTAAACAATCGCCGATTTGTAAGGTTCGCCTCTGAGATCGAAGCGACCAACTTGTCGGCGCCATCTTGGATCTCGATATCAATTTCTGCACTCCGATAGCAAAATTTCACGTAAAATATTGGAAACTTTTGTTGCTGTTTCTGGAGTAAAATAAGTTAAATGTTGTACATAACCATAAACAAGCGATATACAAGTGAGGTATCATGGGAAAATATCCATGTTCACTGATATAACGCTTCCGGAAGTCAAACCATCGCCCATTTGAAGTTTCGCCTCTGCGATCGAAGCAACCTACTTGCCGGCGCCATCTTGAATCTTGACATCAATTCATCATTCCGATAGCGAAAATATACTTCGTGCCATGAATTTGTCAATCCCACGACCGATTTACCCGAAAGCTTTTATTTAAATTATGAAGTACTAAGACACTAAAAAATATCTTCAATAACAGCGTGGTTACAATTGGTAAAATGATTGAATAAATAATGACAAGTCAGAAGTACGATCGGGCGGGTACACAAGGATGCGTCTTCGCCGCTTGCTCCGCAATTACTGAGATATTACTTGAAAGGATCGTAACCGCGAGTTTTCGATCGGCTACTACAATTCCATCGTGAAATCCGCGGATGATGAAAAGCCACACTGCCGCTCGGTTCGCGCTTTTAGGTTGAACCTCGAGGGAACGACAAAACTTCCTGGACAGCAATATTTTCTGTATAATAATTTTCGCTCTTCGCACTCGCGAGAAGAAGGAATTGAGAGAGAAAAAGGAAAGAAATCGTCTTCGACATTTCTTACGTGAATTTCACGCGCCACGTTACGCGATCATTCAAAGTCTCTTTTGTATTCTCCCAGCTTCGGATTTTTCGCGCAAGTTTCGTCTTTAGATATTCACGAGGGCGACCTGTGCATAACACTCTCGTGTCGGAGACTTCGGTATTTGGTATTCCACTCTGGTTCACCTCGACGTCGAGACGCAACTTGTTATCGTTCCTTGCCTCCAGTCGCGAACGAGAATTACTTAACAGTTATTTTCGTCGTGGATTAAATGTTTTGTTGTAATTCAGCAACACTGCAACCAGCAACACAGCTTAGACAGCAACACAGCTCAGACAGCAACACGGCTCAGACGGCAACACGGCTCAGACAGCAACACGGCTCAGACAGCAACACAGCTCAGACAGCAACACGGCTCAGACAGCAACACAGCTTGGACAGCAACACAGCTTGGACGGCAACACAGCTTGGACGGCAACACGGCTCAAACAGCAACACAGCTCAGACAGCATCACGGCTCAGACAGCAACACAGCTTGGACAGCAACACAGCTTGGACAGCAACACAGCTTGGACGGCAACACAGCTTGGACGGCAACACAGCTCGGACGGCAACACAGCTCAGACAGCAACACGGCTCAGACAGCAACACAGCTCAGACAGCAACACAGCTCAGACAGCAACACAGCTCAGACAGCATCACGGCTCAGACAGCAACACAGCTTGGACAGCAACACAGCTTGGACAGCAACACAGCTTGGACGGCAACACAGCTCGGACGGCAACACAGCTCAGACAGCAACACGGCTCAGACAGCAACACAGCTCAGACAGCAACACAGCTCAGACAGCAACACAGCTCAGACAGCAACACAGCTTGGACGGCAACACAGCTTGGACGGCAACACAGCATGGACGGCAACACAGCTTGGACGGCAACACAGCTACACAGCTACCCAGCTACGCAGCTACGCAGCTACACAGCTACGCAGCTACACAGCTACGCAGCTACACAGCTACGCAGCTACACAGCTACACAGCTACGCAGCTACACAGCTACGCAGCTACACAGCTACGCAGCTACACAGCTACACAGCTACACAGCTACACAGCTACACAGCTACAGCATTAATTGGAGATTGAACAATTATTTCAGAGAAGTGCTGCACTTGACTGGTCAAGAAGATGAAGTCGACGAGACCCGTACGAGGAGAAAGATCAACAAATACTCGAAGAGGGTAAAGAGAAGAGATGCGAAAACGACGCGATGCTGGATGAGCAATGAACTTGACCGGAAGTGGGTCACGGTGGCGATAACTCTTTCTCTCTCTCTCTCTGGGGCCCTACGGGAGCTCCGGCGTGCTTCGCGATGCGAAACCGCGGGTTTGCTCTACCGTCTCCGTCAGCGATATATGCACCTTCGGCGCTTCATCGGTTCCGACGAAGGTGTTACTCGGAAAATTGGAGATTCGTGCAACATTTTTTTTTTTTTTTTTTCTCTTGACGAAGCTAAATATTGCGTTAACGCAGCACTGGCTCGAAGTGGGTTAATGCCGTTTTTCAACGAAACCTATCAAAGGGTCCCCCCCCGAGAGGAACTCTACACAGTAAATTGGGAAAGTCTCGTTCGCGTCGCACCCGCGCATCCTCGCGAATGAGCTCGGAATATGTCTCTTGGGTAATTTTGCCAATTTTACGACCATGTTCTCGGATCCCCTGCGAGATAATGAGGACTACGTCGGCAGCCCTCTTTTAACTTTTCAGAACAGTCATTACCGTTGTAACAGTGTAATTGGACAGAAATGATTAGAAACGAGTGGGCTCTCTGATGGCTGCGAGAGAAAATTGTTGCCGCAACCCCAAAGTATTCTCAATCGAGTGGAAGCAAAATCCGCTTCGAATCTCATTTTTTTTTTTTTTTTTTTCTTTTTGTTTCGGATACCGAAAGATGAATGGCAAAAAATTGGGAGATCGGTTTTTTTTTTTTTGGTACCACACATTGAGTACGTTAAACGTTGCCCGAACTATCCTGAAACGAAGCGATGAAAAAGAAAGCAACTGGGCGCAACGATCTTACACTTTCACGCTGGACCAATCCAACTCGGGGTCTTCGGTCTCGGTTCAATGCCAGGGTTTCCATCCTACGCCAGGGGAACCGTTAGACCACTCACGCCGATGTGTGTGTCGTGTGGAAAGGTGTTGCGAACACCTGCTAGATGTTCGCGCCCTCTTTTGGCCCCGATTATCGATTTCGCGACCGGTACCGCGAAACATCCGGACTCGTTTACCCGCGGGACCCACTTAAAACCACCTAATCCGCGAATTCCTATCGACGCTCGACCCACTCGCCGTTCCCGTGCCGATTATCGATTCATACGCTATTGACGAAGAAAGTTCGCCGAGGCGGCACCTGAATATCTTGCAATTTCATATTGTTTTTCGGAAGGCTTTTAGTCAAGCTTTTATTAAGAAACACTTTTGTTTACAACGGGAAGTTATAAAATTTATTATTTTAATTTGTTAATTTTTTGCTTATTTATTTACCACACTTTATCTTTTTTTTTTGTAGTTTGTATAGCTTAACAATTAGAAGTAATAATTCTGTATTTAAAAAATAAAGTTCGCCGAGGCGGCACCTGAATTTCTTGCAATTTCATATTGTTTTTAGAAAGGCTTTTAGTACAGCTTTTATTAAAAAACACTTTTGTTTACACCGGGAAGTTATAAAGTTTATTATTTTTATTTGTTAATTTTTTGCTTATTTATTTACCACACTTTATCTTTTTTTTTAGTAGTTTGTATAGCTTAACAATTAGAAGTAATAATTCTGTATTTAAAAAATAAAGTTCGCCGAGGCGGCACCTGAATTTCTTGCAATTTCATATTGTTTTTGTAAAGCTTTTATTAAAAAACACTTTTGTTTACACCGGGAAGTTATAAAATGTATTATTTTTATTTGTTAATTTTTTGCTTATTTATTTACCACACTTTATCTTTTTTTTTTAGTAGTTTGTATAGCTTAAAAATTAGAAGTAATAATTCTGTATTTAAAAAATAAAGTTCGCCGAGGCGGCACCTGAATTTCTTGCAATTTCATATTGTTTTTGTAAAGCTTTTATTAAAAAACACTTTTGTCTACACCGGGAAGTTATAAAATTTATTATTTTTATTTGTTAATTTTTTGCTTATTTATTTACCACACTTTATCTTTTTTTTTGTAGTTTGTATAGCTTAACAATTAGAAGTAATAATTCTGTATTTAAAAAATATCCTCTTAAGACATTTTTTTTGACCCTTTGCACGCCTCGATTGTAATCCTCATTAATTTTTCATATTACAATTTTCCTATAATTTTTAATTATTTATTTATTTATTTACCCCCTTGAGATTCTTTTCTTAACCCTTTGCAACTCCGAGTTATTGCAACATCCCCCTTTTCCACCGGCGAGGTATTGCTTCACAGTCTATTCGCATCGGATTTTGTCACGGTTTCGGCCAAGTTGATCGATACTGTGTTTACACGAGGGAATGTAATTCTGACCGCGACACGTAAATCCGTAAATCCTCACCTCCTTCTTCGCCAAGTCCTAGAAGGAATTCCAGATGAAACTCGAAGTAGCGGATGACGAATGAGAAAACTGGTTCAACCTGATTCCTAGGGCGTGAGTGAGTGCCCGATGTTCGGTGAACTTTCGAAACTTATGACGTAGTGCAACGTCTCATTCAGCTTTGCTCGTAGTCGTCGTTGTCACAATTTCAAAACTTACACCAGCTTACGCGATCTCGCCTCCGGAGAGATCAATCTTAACGCACGGAGGGCGAAGTTAGGTAGGGAAAGGTAAAAACAAGTGAAGTCGAAGGTACGACAGTTTCGAAGAATTAAGTAGCCCATTTAGTCTGGATGACCGGAGGCTGGGATCGGCACGGCCTTACTTTCACCTTCGAACAAGGTCTAGGACACGCGACGGAGCAGAGATTGCGCGTCAACTTCACCTGCATCGCTTCTGCCACGATCCGCAAGCCCCCATCCGCTATTTCTTCATTTTTCGACGCCTCCGAGGAAGCGATGGGTTTAAATGAAAATCTAATCTAATGAAGAAAAAAAAGGAAAGGCCAATGTAACCCCGGTGTGACGTGGGGCTTTGTGCGAATGCGCAAACAATTGCAAAAGAATAGGACGGATAGTCCCTGTTCTCACGTTACTCAGCGGTCTTTGTTGTCGCGCCGATGGGACGCCCGGAGAGAAAGAAGAAATAACGGGTCAAACCGCGTACGCACGTACGCGTACCGCAGTCACAATTATTTTCACGGACCCCGCGACGACTCTGTCGTGTCTTCGCTTTCACTCTCGAACCTCGTTGTTGTCACTCTCCGTCTCTATTACCGCCGCAATGAATTTAAATTGCCTACTCGGGGAGTAAGGAACTGAGGATGGATAAGGCTATTGTTCGTTTTATACCACTTAAATCATGAGAACTCGCTGCCGTTCGAAGCTTGTCCCACGGGTGCGCTGTTCACTCTGAAATTTTGAACTTTGGTGACTTAAAATTGGGGGATACATGTGGGATCGTGTAGAGGGCTCAGTGCTGAACAAATTATCCTGAAGAATTTTTTTTGTAGGGTGCCTAGTTCTCGAGATACGGGGGGTTGAAGTTTAGAGCCAATCAGGACGCGCGGCGACCGTCGCGCCATCTGCCGAGCGCCGCTCATTCGTCCAAACTTTAACAGCTAGTAACTCGAGAACTAAACACCGTAGAGAAAAATTTCTGGGGGATGGTTTGTTCAGTTTCCTTCCCGGAATACGTTACCACCATTTTTTGGCCGATGGGAAGCACCGCTTTTCATAAATTATATTCCAGATACAAGTATGATTATTATCTTCTAGAAGGGTTACTACTCGTTACATCATAAAACACTTTTCATTTCGGGTATTAAAAGCCTCATTTTTTTCTTCTCTTTATTCACGACAATTAAAATGTTCATCAATCATAATGTAATTTTGTTTTTTTTTTTTTTTGTTTTTGTTTATAATCACGAAATATCAACGATCGCACGAGAGTCGTACTAGAGACTAAAAACTTGATAACGCAGTCCTCGTCGAATAGTCGAGACACAAATATAGAGGTGACACGAAGAAATTTCAAACAGTAGTAGATATTAGTAGTAACAGTAAAAGACTCGATTTTTTGTCTTCCTTTCTTCTTCGATTGTTTAGTTTTTTTTTCTTTTTTTTAGTAACACATGCAGATTTACCGGAAAACGAGATACACGATCGTAAACGAGATTCATTAATTCTTTGCGCGCTTTTCTGTTATGCGTTCCCGTTGGGTATTTAATTATTATTGATAATTAATAATTAGCAGTATCATAAATCTGTGTTTTAAATATCTTCTTAGTCTGTGTTTGTGTGTGTGTGTGTGATAAATTTTCGTGTCCTTTTTTTTCATCCTCTTATCATTCGTGCTGGGTCTCATCGAAGCTCACAATAATCTCCGTAACAAGTACAATCAATCGAAGAAATATATCGACTTTAAAATGGAATATGAAAAGAAGAAGAAAAAAAAATTTTGTTAATAAATATTCGATGCCTGTTTTACAATCGTGTCGGACTGAAGGGATTTACAAAAATGGAAGAGTAGAAAAAGACGTAGAAAAAAGATAATCGCTTCGCGCAATCGCCTCGTGGGTGGGGGGAAGTGGAGATATTTTTCACACGATCTATCTTTCGTCTCTGTTAAATCCACCAATTTTTTTTTTTTTTTTTTTCACAAAAGAAAACTTGTATCTTCTTTTTCTTCTTTCGTGACAGTGTGTGTGTACTTACAGTTATCGGTATGCAAAAAGGGAGAGATATACGGTACAAAAAATGATTTGCACATTAAAAAAAAAGTCTTCTTGGCAATCATCCACAATTTTTTTATTTTTTATTGCACAATATTTTTTGTTAAAAATACGTTTCGTTGAGAAAAAAGATATTGTAAAATTAAGAAGAAAAACAATTGTGGAGATTTTGGGAGCGACTTTTTTTCCAATGTACCAACCTTTCTTTACTGTGCATATGTGTGCTCGGGTCGATGTAGAGATGTGTCTAAAATTTTAATAAATCTTTTCGTCGGTGCTTCTTCTCCATGATATCGCTTCGAGTATTCGAATAAATCGGTCAATCCATTTTCGACTATTTTTGAAGTAATGTTTCCGAAATTTCGTATATATTTTATTACAACCGAAAATGGATCGATCGCTACATCGTCCGAAATCAGACTTGTACTCGTTTTTTTTAAATCGTAAAACGCGCTCTAGCTAAAAATCGTGAAGCTCCTTAATTACCTCAAAGCCGTGTCTGAAATACAGTCTGGAAGAAATACAGTGTGTCGCGTGACAATTCGGCAGCGATCTCATTACAAATTATTCATTATTATTACGAACAATTCGTATCTTTAAATCGTCTGTGGTCAATAAACGCTCGTCGCGCTTTTTATCGTTATTCGCAATGATCTTCACAGTTTCTTATTTTCTTCTTTTTCGCATTTATACATAATTAATTTGTAAATATAGTTCAATTAAAACGATTCGTTGAAGAGTGGAAGCGAAAGAAGCGTTTCAAGGAAGAAACAGAATTCGAAGCTCACACTAAAATAATAGTTCATAAAAAAAAATGTTAAATGCATCGAACGAACATTCAGAATCATTACACACAATCGTTGCGAAGAAATGACTTTGTCACGCCGACAGTAAATACGCCGATTAAAAAATCACGGAAGTTATTAACGACGATAGCGGTTCGAATATATAAAAATTTGATGAACAATAATAATAATAATTAACAATAATAAAACTTCATAATATAGATATACATCACGTAATTTTTCGCGTCTCTGCTTTTGCGTGTGTAAATATATAATTTGTATAATAATTTATCAATATTTATAATCTTCTTTTTTTTTTAATTTCTTCATTTATTCTTGACGCGCGCGCTTTTGATGAAATCTAATCTCACATTGTTTTTTTAAATTTGTTTACTTTTTTAATAGAACTACGACAACGATGGACGCAATTTCTAATCTTCTCCTTCATTCAATGCATGATTCCGCGCGCGATTCAATTTATCATCAATTTTTCAATATATCTATTCAACTATATATCTATGCAATAATAATAGTATTATACACAACTGTAAGCTTTTGATTGATCTATCTAGAAAAAAAAAATCCGATCTCGCGAGCTTTCTTATCTTTTGACTTTTTTTTATCGTTTTTCTCACTCAAATCTGCTCACTTTTTATCCACTTGCAATTAATTACCTCTTTTGGTGTTCATTGCTAGATGAAAACATTTTTAAACGGTTTGTTTTTTTAATCCATCACAGTTTACTCACTTCCGCTGTACCCTGACTAATAGACTAGAAACAGTTGACCGTGCATCCTAAAAAAAAAAAAAAAACTAAAGAAAAAAAAAAAATAATCGACCGTTTTTTTGTTCGAGAACACACGGTCTCTCACGCGAAAGTCAATTGCAAAAAAACTTCTTCGTCTGCTAATTCTGCCTAAGGTTGCTGGCGTGCATGGCGAACTAACGCGAAATACAATCCCGACCCCACGAATAGAATCATCTGTGTTTTTGTGTGATTTCTTCGTCTTTTTTTTTTTTTCTTCAGTCTTTGACGCCCTCGTCCCGGGCCTCCGTGGATCCTTTTCGCCTACTAAGCGCGGAAATTAATTTCCCTCGCATAAGCACCGTCTTCAGTATATTGTTGCTGGTTACGACGGGAGTAGGCGGTCCGGCCGGGATTTCGGCTGGCCGCATTGAAAGTCGTTACGCAGCTTTGTGCTTTTTTCGCTGATCTCTTCGCGTCGTCGCCGGAGCGCTCGTGCTCGCCGGTGATGTGCCACCTCGCTCGCAATCCGCCGTAGGCACTGGCTTCAATTCTCTGCAAATATTAAAAATTAAATATAAGCAGGCTGTGGCTCGGTCGCTCGTAATGGATTATAGAATTTGGGAACCGGAAATTAAGATTTCTCGAGATTTACCGGAAATACGTCAATTCAGGTTTGAAAATCTCATTTTTCGACCGGAAGTGACTTTATACCGGAAATACGTCTCTTCCGGTTCGAAAATCTCATTTTTTTGCCGGAAGTGACGCCATACCGGAAATATGTCACTTCCGGTTCGAAAATCTCATTTTTTTGCCGGAAGTGACGCCATACCGGAAATATGTCACTTCCGGTTTGAAAATGTCAGGTTTTAACATACTTAAATTCAATACCTATATTTGAGTATTTGAACCTACCTGTAGCTGAGAAGATCCTCGTCGTCAGGTACCCTGGATATGAGATCGAGAACCTCGTTGTTGGGAACTGAGTGAGGCCTCAGGAGTTTCCTCAAGAATTTGTTGACGCCCCAACCGAGAATGAGATACCTCATTGGTATGAGATAGAGAACGATGGCAGCGAGGATCGTCAAGGCGATCGCCAGATAGCTCAGATAAGGTACGGTGAAGTTGAAGAGGTTCTTTATTCTCTCGCACAGACTCGCTATGTAGCCTATGGAATTTTGAACTGTTTGCGTCACTTCCTGTATCGCTTGGAGACGCTCCTTCAAACTCTTCTTTTCTTCCTGAAAAAAATGATAATAAATTAAATAATTAAATAAATATTGCTTCAAAAATGAGTTTCATATGATGTTTCAGATCTTGCACTCACCTTGTCCTTGTCGTCCTCGTCGTCGTCGTCATCTCCAGGAGTCACGGGACCCTCGTCGGAAGCCGGATCACCGGAGTCTTGGAGATGACTTACCAAGGGACTGTGATGGTAGGAAGTCGACAGCGATCCTCCAGTCAGCATAGCGACCTGGCGATTTAAACAAATCACAGTTACAGATTAAATAAATAATTAACTATTATCAATATTAATAAATGAATGAAATGACCTTCGAAAATAAAATAAAATAAAAATGAAGGTAACGATGCTTCGACAAATTGAAGAAAAAAAATGAAAGCATAGCGACCTTGCAATTTAAAAAAATCACAGTGATAGATTAAACGAACAGTTAACTATGATCGACATTAATCAATAAATAAAAATGACCTTCGATAATGAAAATAAAAAAATGAAGATAACGATGCTTCGATAAATTGAAGAAAAAAAGAAAGCACAGCGATCTGGCAATTTTAAAAAATCGCAGTGATAGATTAAACAAACAATTAAATATAATCAACATTAATAAATAAATAAAAACGACCTTCGAAAAAAAAAAATGACGATAACGATGTTTCGTTAAATTGAAGAAAAAAAGAAAGCACAGCGATCTGGCAATTTAAAAAAATCACAGTGATGGATTAAGCAAACGATTAAATATAATCAACATTAATAAATAAATAAAAACGACCTTCGAAAAAAAAAAAAAATGACGATAACGATGTTTCGTTAAATTGAAGAAAAAAAGAAAGCACAGCGATCTGGCAATTTAAAAAAATCGCAGTGATAAATTAAACAAACAATTAAATATAATCAACATTAATAAATAAATAAAAACGACCTTCGAAAAAAAAAAAAATGACGATAACGATGTTTCGTTAAATTGAAGAGAAAAAGGTATTCGAAAGGTCGGTAACTTACCATGCAGTACTTCATGAGAATGAGAACCGCCGCGGTGGGAATCATCCACGGCTCGAAGTAGTAGCATCCGAGGACGAAGAGGACGAGGGCGACGATGCTCCGGGTCTTGCTCTCCCATTCCCAGCAGCTCTGGATGTACTTCCCCATGTCGATGAAGAAGACGATGACCGCCTTCAGTCTAAGAACGTTTCTCAGAAAAACCTGGCGCTTGAACTTTACTTCCGGTTCCATGTACTTCGTCTCCTTGGGATTCAAAGTTCTAGCGCAAGCCCTGAGTACGTTCCAGACTACGATCATCTCGAGGAGTATCTGCGGCGAGTTGCCCTTCGCCCGACCGCGCAATTTTTTGTCCTTCAGCGCGTACCAGCGCTTCTCGGCGTTGCGTATCCGCAACAGCGGTATCGCCACTCGTCCGAGAAACTCGACTTTGTGGTCCCGATCCTCGTCGTACACCGTCACTTCCAGCACCGAATTGATGTCCTTCACGTTGCTAAAAAAAAAAAAAAAACCATAATGACGATATTTATTATTATTTATTATTTATAGTAAAAAATAAAAATGATATCGAGACTCACAATGTGAAAATCTTCTGCCAATTTGGAGCGAGTGTCTTATACTCCGTCTGAGTCTGCAGCCTCGCGTTTACGAGCTCGAGGACGCAGAACGGATCGCTCTTGCCCCCCAGATCCGCGGCCGCAAGACCTTGGGCTCTGTAGACCTACAGAAAAAAAAAAATATATATATCACAGAATTGTTCTGGGCCGCCGATTTCGATACAATAGAAGTGGAACATTCTGCTCTGTTTACTATCTACTGCTTCAGGAATTCTAGACGATCATTCGATCGTTACGGTGATCGGCAATGACTTAATATCTGACTTATCGACAATTGATTACCGAGGAATATATTGTTGACAATTCTCTATCAGTAACTATTACTGTTACGCGTACTGCTGTTTATAACAATTATTTATAACCATTGTTTATAATAATTGTTCACAACCATGGTTTATAATAATTGTTTATAACCATGGTTTATAATAATTGTTTATAACCATGGTTTATAACAATTGTTTGCAACAATTGTTTGCAACAATTGTTTGCAACAATTGTTTGCAACAATTGTTTGCAACAATTGTTTGCAACAATTGTTTATAATAATTGTTTATAATAATTGTTTATAATAATTGTTTATAATAATTGTTTATAATAATTGTTTATAATAATTGTTTATAATAATTGTTTATAATAATTGTTTATAATAATTGTTTATAATAATTGTTTATAATAATTGTTTATAATAATTGTTTATAATAATTGTTTATAATAATTGTTTATAATAATTGTTTATAATAATTGTTTATAATAATTGTTTATAATAATTGTTTATAATAATTGTTTATAATAATTGTTTATAATAATTGTTTATAATAATTGTTTATAATAATGCTGTTAACAAAGTATTGTCTTGTTTTACCTTTACAGTGAGATGACCAACGTCCCTCGGCCTCTGAAGAGTGTTCTGAAGTGCGTATTTCTGAAGAAGACGAGCCCGTTCCTGCGGCGTTTCCTCGTGAGCGGCCAGGTCGCTTATCGTCTCGCTGGCAGTGGTGCCGCTTATCGTGAGCAGAAGAAATATCTGGCCGGCACCGTCCTCGAGATCCCGCCAGAGGCGGTGGGTAGTTTCGCGCTCCATGCTCGCGAGGTCTATCATCGTTCTGCCCATCAGATCGTCCTGGTGGCTCTTGTCGCGGTCCCAGACCGTCACCTCCAGCTCCTGGCCCAGGTAAGGGTCCTCGTACAGATGCAGGTCGAATTGCTCCAGCCAGACGGGACTCAACGTCTTGTTTATCACCTTCGATTTGTATTTTTCCGTTCCCAGACTTGGAAATCGAAAAAAAAAAAAAAAAAAAAAATTGAAATCTTCATAAAGCTTCCTCATAATTTTCCTCTATTCGCAAAACTTCTATGAGACAGCATGATTCTGGATTTTTCGCCTCCACACAGAGGAAGCTTTTCGAACGAGGGAACATTTTGAGGAGGCGATATGAACATTTTTATTTTCACGTTTTTCATTAATTTATTTATTTGTTGTATGTTTAAAGGTTCGACAGACAATTTGTTAAATAAATACCAAAATCGCTCTTAACTTGAAGCCAGAACAGTCTGATCGCCCTGTCGAGCGCGAAAAACATGTTTTGGAACATTTTAAACTATGTAACGAAAATCTTGAATTTTTTTTTTCTTTACGAAACCAAAACTTCCTCCATGAGGAAGCAAAAAATGAAAAATTACGGTTTTGAAAAACTGTATTTTATAAAAATTACCAACCGAAATTTGACGTAGGGATCCGACAGACCGTCGATGTCCATCGGCAGAAGATTCTTTGCCTCGACGAGAACTATCGTCACCACCGAGCTCCATATCTGCGACTTGAGCTTCCTGTTGACGTCCGCGAGGCGACTCGTTCGCTGAAAGTACTGTGCAGGTAACACTGCGAATTAACTTAGGACGTTACGGTAATGCGTCGGTGAGATTAGCGAACATGCACCTGTTTCTTCTAATGATTTCTATAATCCTACCCTATATCTCTACCCTAATCTATGCAGTTCAAATACGCCTGAGATTTCGAGAAAAAGCCACCTAGTAATTCGATTTAACTGCCGAATCAACATTTCACCGTCGCAGCGCTCGTGGCGGCGAAATCGGGAACTTCGTGTACGCTATTCTAGCAAATTTTAATCCAAGGTAGAAAAAATTCAAATTGACAGAAGCTTTTAATATGCATGTTTGATAATATGCATGCATCATTCGTGATTCAAGCTATTGAAAAATTTGAATAATTTGAATAATTTCAATAAAAATTAATAAATAATGTTTGCTTCTCTCACGGCTCACCGGACCGTTCGGTAAGCCTTGCGACAAGCAATCACGCCAAACTCATTCGGAAGATCCATTTTCGTGGCTTTCCAAAAAAAAAAAGCCTAAATTCGATCGAATCCTCGATCGTTGGATCGATGAGTATAAATTTCATTTTCAACACAACATATATCTATAATCGACGATCTTTGTACCCTCTGAACGTCTTCGACCCGTTCCTTGAAACCGTCTCGAAGCTTGTCGAACAAATCGCTAGTGTGGCTCTTCTCCGTTTTTTCGATCTTCGCGACGGTCCCTTCTTTACCATCGGGGCCACCTTTCCTCGATTCCGGTGCTTTTGGCGATTCCGGCGAGGACTCCGACGATCCCGTCGGACTCGAGTGCAGGAAACTCTCGTTTTTCCGATTCGATTCTTGGTCCGGATTTTTCTTGGTCGATTCTATGAAAACCTCCCCACCGTCCATCCCGTCCGATGTCTCTTCCTCGTTTTCCTCACCCCGCAGCGGACAAGTCTCCTCGCTCTCCGAGCTCGAAATTCGACTTATGGATTTGTTGACCTTAGGAAACTTTCCGGAGTTCGAGAACCTCGCCGATTTGTAGCGATCGACCAGCCAACTTTCGATCGGCTGAAGCCACGGATGCCTCTCGGACGAGTCCTCGAGCATCTTCTCCACGTGGTCCTCGAGGATCTTCTCGACGCTCTCGACCCTTCGCTCCAGCGATACCTTGAAGGCCGCGCTCTTCTCCTTTCTCCTCGCCCGAATTTCCCTCGCCAGCGTTATGCAATCCTTCCTCACCAAGTTTCTCGTTTTTGCGAACCTCGAACCTGCATTACCGACCGACGGTCGAGCAGGTTTCTTGATCTCCTCGGCCATCGCAGAACTCGCCCCCGAAATCGGCGCCTCGCCGATTTCCTCCTCGATCTTCGCGAACCTTTCCACCTCATCGATTCTCTTCGTTATCTCCGGACCGCTCTCGATCTGCGTGTCGGTGAGCTTCACCCATCTGCCGCCCTCGCATCTCTCCGCTTTCACGCCCAGAACACCCTCCAACAATTTTTCTCGCATTTTCGATAGCTCGACGGGCTCCTCGGTCTCATCTTCCTCCTTAGTTTCTTCCGCTTCCGGGGTCTTCTTGTTTCTCATCTTCACGTACCTTACCGACAGCGATTCCTTTCCGGCTATCGATCTCTTATTCTTCGAGCCGTTTTTCTCCTTCGGTGATTCCGCTGGTTTATTCTCTTCCGTTAGATTCGTTTTTGGATCATTTCTCGGGGTTTCTTCTTTTGGGTCATTTTTCAAGTTTTCTTCCTTTTTGGGGGAATTTTTCGGGATTTCTTCTTTTGAGTCATTTTTCAATATTTCTTCTTTTGTTGGGGCATTTTTCATGGTTTCTTCTTTTTTTGGGTAACTTTTGGAGATTTCTTCTTTTTTTGGGTCACTTTTGGAGATTTCTTCTTTTTTTGGGTCACTTTTCGGGATTTCTTCCTCTTTTGTGACATCCGCCGTTTGTTGTTCCGCGTTTGGGCTCGCTATCGGGGCAACGAGGTTTCCGCCGCTGACGTCTTCGCCGGAAACGCTCGGCGAGTCCCCCGCGGGATTCCCCTTTTCTTCATTCTTTTTTACCGGACCTGAGAAACTCTTCGGCGGATCGTCGAGATCCGCCGGCGAGTTCTCCTTCGGTTTAGTGCCTCCTTCCGGCATATCTTTTTCATCGCGTTTCTTCATGCGTCACTGGCTTCGAGGCCCGTTTTTTTTTTCTTCTCCCGCCTCCGCGCCACGTTTGATAAAATTTTGATCGACTGGCTCAAGATAAAAAATCGACAATTTTAATTATCTTTATAATTTACGCAAAGATATTAAATCAATTTATTTTTTCAATTTTTATGAACTTGCATTTTCTTTTTTGCTTTCGATTAATTTAGTTATTTTTTCAATAAAATTTTATTTTTATTTTAGAGCGTCGCTTGTGCGATGGAACTGCGGAAGCACGTGATCCGCCGTTTCGCGACTCTCCGACGAGAGGGGCGTTCAGCGATGTAATAACACGTCTGGCCGCTAATTATTCGCTTCCTACGGCGAGGTCGTCCACTCTAGTTCCTGGTTCCTCGAAATGGGAGTGCCTGCTACGCTTTCATCTCACGATCGATACGATTTTTTTTTACCTTCACTTTTATATTCGGAAATTATTTTTAAAAATGTTTAATTCTTGCGTTAAAAAAAAAAAAAAAAAAAACTATAAAAAAACAACGAAAAAAAAAACCACTATTAATTTATCGGAAATATTGAAGAAATAAACAAACAAAAAATGTATTAATTTTTGTTTCCGAAATAACGATGATCTTAATTAGTGTTTTATTTTTTTTTGGCTTCGCAAGACTGAATGAGTAACTTGTTCGGGAGTCGACGTAGACGCGCACTCGAGAATTGGCTGCGACGACGATTCCGCACGACCGGTGAACGTCGAGACTCGAAGACGACGAACAGCGCACGCACACAGCTCCGTTTTCGATAAGAAAGAGAATCGGTGGAGCCGTGGATCGCAAACTTGCCCGGAGAGGAAGAGTGGGGGAGAACGAGAAGTGCGTGTCGAGAAGAAGGTCGAGAGAACGCCGGTGTGTGAATAACAGTCTCTCTCGAGAGAGAGTTAAGGCGCACAGTCGTGGATCAACAGCCGGCCGACCGCATCTGCATGCCTTTTCGGTCGGCAGATTTTGTTTTAGATTTTTATTTAAATTTTTTTCGTTTTTTATAAACAGATCAACATTTTTCTACTCGTGTAAAAACGAATAAAATAAGTAAAGGAAAGATCGCATCGCACTAAAGCAAATTTTTATTTATTTTTTCACATTCGTTTATTATACTTTTTTTCCCGAATGTAAAACATTGCATAATTATCGCGGGAACTGACGTTACACTGTAAATAAAATTCGTATGAAAATTATTGTACTGGTAACTCGTGTAAAAAAAGAATAAAATAAGTAAAGGAAAGATCCCATCGCACTAAAGCAAATTTCTATTTATTTTTTCACATTTGTTTATTATACTTTTTTTCCCGAATGTAAAACATTGCATAATTATCGCGGGAACTGACGTTACACTGTAAATAAAATTCGTATGAAAATTATTGTACTGGTACTTTATTTTTATGCATAAACTGGTATATTAAATTTAATGTACAATTGCGATGGAAAATTAACGAACAGTATATAATTAGAATAAGGAAAAGTCTATAACTTGTCGCAACCGATGTAATGCTATGGTACTTAGGGGATTTATCCCAGTATCGATAAATTCTCTGTCTATCTATCTGTATTAAAAACTTTAAAAACGTGTTACTTTAATTACACTATGGAAGTATTTTAGTTCCAATAATTAATTTAATTTCACTCCAAAAGTCCATTAATTTTTCATGACGATTGTACATTGAATTTAGTGCAGTAGCTTTAGCATAAAAATTTCCTGTCAGACACATTAAAAGTCCAATTTTTTTTACAGTATCGGCTTGCGATATGAGTAACCATTCGCGGATAACTGGTCATCGTTCATAAGCGATGACGAACGAACATGAATTTTTTTTTGCCCGATTCCATGAGCAGTAAAAATGCCCCGATAAAAATGTATCCACTCGTTCAAAACAACAAGAAAAATGAATGAAACATTGCATCACACCAAACGTAAATTTCTCGTTAATTTTTTTCTTTACATTCGTTTATTATATTTTTTTATTTTGTTCCAAATTAGACATTGCATGATGTTCGGTGGAACTGACGTTACGTAGCCGTTCGCGGAATGAGCAAGCGATGACGAATAGACACGATTTTTTGTACCCAATTAGACTTGTAAATAAAAAAATATATATATATATTTCGATCTATTGAATTGGCGAGCGTCGGTAAAATCGATAAATCGATTTCCAGGAAATCGAAGAAAAAAAATGAAAAAAAATTGTCTCTCGTTGAATAACCGGTCGGAATAAAAGCGGAGTAGGAAAATTTTAGTCTGGTTCTCGTTGACAACAACTCGTTGAGAAACCGTGTAAAATTGCGTCGCGACTTCGACGACCGAACCGTCGGAGCTCGTTTTGGCTAGCGGAAAAAACGAAAATATTCGACTTCGTCGAGGCTCGTCGAACGACTGCGAACGAGGAACTCTCTTCCCCGCCGATCCGACGCGATAGCTCGGTTCTCTCCCCCACACGCGGCGGGACCGAACATTCTCACATTGACGCTAAGTGCGAAAAAAAAAACCGCTCCACTATGTAGACAGCCGGTCCGAGGAACTGCCGCCTGTATCTCATTCTATAAAAAAGAAAACAAGCCGGTCGAGTGTTCGAAGAAGCGAAAGATACCTTCGCGCTCAAGTGGAAAGCACAAAAATATCCCTCGAGTATTGACGAAAAAAAATTACCCGTTATAAAAGTAAACTAAAAAAAAAAAAATTACCCGCTACACAGTAAAAAAAAATGTGTACTTTTTACAACTTATTGTCAACGAACGTCCACAATTTTTCATTTAATTTTCTTATTTTACAAACAAAAGTGCAAACTAAAATTGTCAATGACACGGGAAATACAAGGACTGCTTCGTATATTCAATTAAGTGACAAACGAGTTTGTCTCTTGTTCGACAAAATAATTTTTACGAAATTTCGAATTCCTATTTTACGAAATTATTTTTTACAGTGTTCAAAAGCAAAGTAAAAAAAAAATTAATTATTCCTTACAAAAGTAAAAAAAGTAAGGGAAGAAAATTATCCGTTACATATATTTAAAAAATTCTTCTCTCTTTTTTTTAGATGAGAAAAAAGTATCGCGAGGCAAAGCATAATACCGGCCGAGTGAACAGATTAATGACGATGAGACAGCGTTGCGCATAGAAGAATACCGTCAGTGGCTTGTCGTACAGAGTTGCGTAAATTCTCGCGGTTGAATTAATTATTCCCCGTGTCTTCGAACATCAATGCAATACAAAAGATGCAAGGATAGAAGAAAAAAAAAATTACTCGCTTATGCAGTCGATTCGTTCGCAGCGATAGAGAGCTTTTTTTGTCGATCACGAAAACTGTGATCAATTTTTTTTTTCAAGAAACTAAAATGTTTCGGGCTTGAAAAAAGAAAATGAACATCACTTGAGGCTCTCGTTCTGTTAAAGAAATTAATCCGGCCGTGTATGAAGAGACGGAAGATATTTTCACGTCAGGTGGAAAGAACGAAAATGCACATTGAGAATCGACGATAAAAAAAATTACCCGTTACAATAGTAAAAAAAAAAAGTAAGTGACTGAGTAAACAAATTAATGATTGAGACAGCGTTGCGCAGTGAAGAATATCGTCACCGACTTGCCATATAGAGTTGCGTCAATTATCGCGGACAATTGTCCCTCGTGTCTTCGAGCAGATGCAAACATGCCACTTTGAGTATTGACGAAAAAAAAAAATCAAGTGATTTTTTTTTTGTGAGACAACAATACCGGCTAATTAAACACACACAGAGAAAAAAAAATGAATTGAGTCAACAAAATGTTCGCGCTCACGGGTGGCGAAATAAATGTTTGGTTGACTGGAAGCAATGCCTCGTTGATCGAACTAACATACCGTCGAATCAAAGGTTTCTTTACTTGCTACGACAATTATTTCGTTCGATCAACCAAAAGTTTGTTTCGCCACCCGCAAACGCTCATTTGGTTGATGCAATGGATTTTTTTTTTCTCAGTGCATTAATCATGACTGAGGCAGCGTTGCGCATTGAAGAATAGGGGAGACCGGGGCAAAATGGCACAACGGGGCGAAACGGGACAGTGAAGGCAAAACTCAATTTTCCAATGATCTTTGGATGCCCCATTTTGTCCCAACGATACATCCGGATTTTCAAACCCGTTCTGCCCCACGTACCACCATCCAAAAGTTATTGGACAATTGCGTTTTGTCTTATTGTCCCGTTTTGCCCCGGTGTGCCATTTTGCCCCGTGCTCCCCTACCGTCACCGGCTTGCCGCACACAGTTGCGTCAATCTTCCCTCGTGTGTAAAACGACTGGACCGTGGGGCACTGAGTGGAGGTCGACTGGATGTGTAAAAACTGAATTTAGGAAGTATGGATCTAGTAAAGTGGCCAAAATTGAAAAAAGTCTCGATTTTATGCACTTAAAATCGTATTTTTGGGAATTAAATGGAAAATATTGGCTTGGGAGCAAAATAATTGTTATATTCGTCATCAGCGGGAAAAAATACATGGAATATAGCCTTGAAACAACAACAAAAAAATTGATTGAACAACGATTTTTCACTTTTTGAGCCACTTTTGGAAAAACGTCGATTTTCGTGATTTTCAAACGTCGATATATCGGCTCCCAATGGAGATCGGGAAAATCCGAGGTGCCCATCGTGTTCTACGGAAAAAAATGCGCAAGATTGGATCCTGTCCGAAGTTTTGAAAGCGTTTTGTGCTCCCGTTTGAGGAAGTTGAGAAACGCAAAAAATGGACTCGAAAGGGGTTGGAATTTTTTGAGGCATTTTTTTTTTCTTTTTCTGAAATTAACTTCCACGTATACCGACGTATTTTTGGGCGCTGAACACATGCAAACATAAAAGAAAATATTGATCCGTTTACGTTGTCGAGCGATAGCGAGCTTTTTTTGTCAAGAACTTTTTTATTTTGTAATCAACTTTTTTCGCGTATCTCCAGCATTTCAGGGTTGAAAAAAAAAAACATCTCTCGAAGCATGACTCATTCTATAAAAGAAAAAAAGCTCGCCGAGTTCGAAGAAGCCGAAGATATCTTGACCGCCAAGTGGAAAGGACAAAAAGCTACTTCGAGTATTGACGAAAAAAAAATGTCCCGTTACAAAAGTAAAAAAAAAAAAAAGAAAAAAAAGAGTCACGAGGCAAACCATAATACCGGCTGAGTAAACAAATTAATGGTGATTGTGACAGCGTTGCGCGTCGAAGAATAACGTCACCGGCTTAGCGCACAGAGTCGCGTCAATTCTCGCGTCAATTGTCCCTCGTGTCCTCGAACAGATGCAAACATAAAAGAAAAAATTGCTCGTTTATGCTGTCGGTTTATTCACAGCGATAGCAAGCTTTTTTCCACGAAAGATTTTCATCACTCGATCGGTAACGAAAACTGTAATGAATTTTTTTTCCAATATCTCCAACATCACGTGCTCAAGAAAAAAAAAAAAAAAACAAAATGCAGACCACTCGAGCCTACGCGCCTTATCAGGCTCTTATCAGAATCGTTTAAACACAAACGCCCCTTCCGAGTTTCCAAGAAAACATTTTCGTGAAAATAGCCATCGTTTATCCAAACTCTCATACTTGTTTATAAAAATTTCGAAATATCTCCGTTTATTATTTCAGATCCGAGCTTCGAGTCTATAACCCGCCGATGGAGGACGATAACTCGAGCGCCGCGGCCGATCGATCCCATCTTCACCGCGATCGCGGAAAAAATACTCTTAAAAAAAATATAAAAAAAATTAAAAAAAAAATATATATATAATCCAGAAGCCAATTGTCATGAATAATCTGCGGCGAGATCCGGCTTCGTGTCAGCTGGGTGAGATCGATTAATTTTTTTTCGTCTGGCGCTATCGGCTTCAATCGCCGACCGGGGCTCCCGTCGAACAAAAAGATCGGGCTGTGAGCGAATAACGATAACGAGTTTTGATTACTCCGGCGTTTCTATTTCTCTCGGCTCTTCGCTCTCTCGCTCTCCCCGTCGCCGACGGAACGTTCGGGGCATTATCGACAGACCGACGCTTTGAAGTTGTATAAATAGCTCCGGAGACATTTAAACGTGTCCGAGGAAAGTTGCGGGTGTTATTATCTGTCGCACCATCGAGCTCGAGTCGCTTGCCCACATTCGCGCCCGCTCAATGACTGATAAATACAAACACGAGGGCGGGGCGACGGCGCAGGGCAAACACACGAATAAATCCCCATACAGGGTGTACAAAAAAAAATGTCAAACATATTATTAAATAAAGTTCTATGTTTGTTGATTGTTATTAAAGACGAATCAAGGAAGACATTAAAGAGTTCGTGCAGTTTAACGTCTCGTGAGTTCGTCTCACGCGGCGTCGGTACGGTAGAAAAAAAAGACTCGGTCGGTAACGAAACTGTAATGCATTTCTAGGCTTCCGTTCTGTTTCTAAGCTTTTGAAATTTTTTTGACAATCACAAAATCTCAGAATCTTTATTTGTCAATCGAGGAGACTAAGAATGTCTGTCCCGAAAATGCTCGGCACCCTTGAAAAATAATTAATTGCAGTTCTCGATACCGACTGAGAAAGAAAAGGACTCAAAAATATTTCAAACTCGGACGTTAGAAAGATTTTTTTTTTTACGGTACTCAAGTCCTCCAATGCATTTGACGTTTTTTTAAATAAGTCTACAAAGTGCCTTCAATAATTCTCGCTCAAATTCTCGACACACCCTCAGCGCTCTGTGTAGCGATAAATAAAGTACGGTTCTCTGGTTGATTACGCGGACACTTTCATTACAAACGGTATAATTATGCACACGGGTGTTGGCAATGAGCGTGCATGTGTGAATTACAGTTTTCGTTACCGACTGAGAAGAGAAAAAATCTTCAAAAATGTTATACTTATCTATGTATTATAATTTTAAGTATGTATTTCCAAGTAAAAAAAAATATATTTTTTTTACTGTCGAGAATTTGAGCCCGAGTGACTGAAGGTAATTCGTATAATTACTCTTAAAAAGTTACATTTATTGGAGGACTTGAGTATTGTCTAAAAAAACATATATATATATATATATATTTTTTTTTAGACAATACTCAAGTCCTCCAATAAATGTAACTTTAAAAAAATAATTATACGAATTACCTTCAGTCATTCGGGCTCAAATTCTCGACACGCCCTGAGCGCTCTGTGGAGCGATAAATAAAGTACGGTTCTCCCGTTACACTTTGACTACGGACGGTATTGTGCACACAGGTGTCGGCAATGGAGTGTGTGTGGGTGTGCGGAAGACGTGTTACGTACAAGCGCGACGATAACAGCCAATGCGGGCGGCTCGTCGTGGAAGTGGAACACCGACGGAGATGGAAAATAAGACTTCGAAGCGCCGTCGGCGTGTATTCTCTCCGGGATGATGCACGTGCACGGCTTGAAGAAACGAGCCAACTGAACAGCATACACGCACACAGGTCCGGTGGCTTTCTCGATGAGTCTCGGCGCATTTATACCGAATACGTGCGGATACCACGCATACACGAAAAAAAAAAAAAAAAAAAAAACCCCCGGTGATATAACAAGTGGTTTAACATTTGAATACGACGCGAAGCGGATTCACTCCGGTTACACAACAGCGAATCTCGCATGTGTGCCAAGGAGTTTGCGATAAGTCGACGGGGCGCTTTTCACTACGTGTTGCACGTAAAATACAAATTAACTCGAAAAAAAAAAACATTCTATCTGAAAATTAATTCAATCACGAATCTAACTTTTATTATTGTTATTATTGTTATTATTGTTATTATTGTTATTATTGTTATTATTGTTATTATTGTTATTATTGTTATTATTGTTATTATTGTTATTATTGTTATTATTGTTATTATTCAATGTGAAATAGAAAATACATTATTTACGTGCCTGGAAGCTGAGTAAGAAAATATGTTTGACATGACATTGAGCACCGAAAGTTTGCCTCGAGAAGATAACGAGCTTAATTAAAAACGAACCCTCTCTTAATTGAAAGAGCTCTGGAGGGCGCGCAAGCTTTTGAAGTTAATGAAGTTTGTTTCGCAAAAAGGCATCGTACAGATTTAATGTTTATCAATGTTTTACCGATAACGAAAAAAATCCGTAACAATTGTACGGTGTGCAGTCGATTATGATGACGAATGACCGTTTACATTTTTGTCTAAAAGTGATAGACGAATGTGCGATTTTTTTTTTTTGTAGTTGAACTTTAGCTAAAAAAAATTTTTTTGAGGATATTTTTTTTTTTAATTCCTAAACGCTGCCTATTCCCCTTAAGCAAAAAAAAAACACGAATGAATATAATGAGATTCATTGGTATTTTTTTTTTTTTTTTACGGGGTTGATCTACAGAAAAAGCCGTGCGGCTAGTGGAGCAAAATGGATAAATAACGGATGTACCTGTTCCTTTTCCTGCTGATTTCGCGGCCACAGGGTCGCCGTCAGATACAACTCGCCGAGATGCTGCCGAGGTCGGGCGGGATCCTTAAGCTCGAGGACGATGTCCTGCGCGTGGCCGAGGTCGAGTTGGACCAGCTCCAGTTGCGCGGCGCCCATGAAGTCATCCTGAAGCCCCCAGTCGTAGTCGAAGACCTGGAACGGCGATTGATCGATGAAGGAAAGAGCAAATTGAAATATTCACGGTAAGAGATACCTGTTGAACGGTCGGGAAGAGTCACGGAGGTAAGGTTTCACCTGACGCTATTTTTTTTTAATTTTGCTTTTAAATTAGATTTTTTTCCAGAAATGTAACTTTGAAGAAAAATGTATCAATCAATTTTAAAGAAGAATATTGCTTTAGACGCTTTCCAATTTCTCGCTTCACTTTAGCCCGAAACGACTAGCTGATTCGTGCTGAGCGGTAAAAAAAAAAATACATCGAAACATGTGGTCGAGAATTTTTATTTTTTCAAAAAATTGCAATCAAACTTTTGTGACGTTTTTCTTGTATGTTTTTTTTTTTTGCGTAGAACACGATGGACACCTCGATTTTTTTGTATTTCTGTCGGGAAGCGGAGATATTGGCGTTTAAAAAATCCCAAAAATCCCTACTTTTTGCAAAATAGATTTAGAAACAAAGAAAAAAAAGTTTCAAGACTATGTTCGACGTCTTTTTTTCCCGCTAATCGCGAATGTCCAAAGAATTTTGCTGCAACTAAATATCTT
The DNA here is from genome assembly GCA_958510785.1 of Exephanes ischioxanthus. NCBI lineage: Eukaryota > Metazoa > Arthropoda > Insecta > Hymenoptera > Ichneumonidae > Exephanes > Exephanes ischioxanthus. Next base: position 18,290,624 of record OY294020.1, on the reverse strand, counting down.
ACATGGAAATTCGAAAAATACGATTTTTGGTGGGAAAATGGAACACCATCGATATTTTTTGCAATATTCACCGGCTAAGGCATGCGGGATTGATTTATGCGGGCCAAGACTGTACGTAATATATATTCTGCGAAGTAGCGAATTACCTTGATGTTGAGTGGCTGAAAAGGATCCTCGATCGGCAGAGTTACGCTCTCGTCCCACACCGGATTCAATTCCCGATGAACCGTGCGAGACTTGTGAAGAAGACGACCCGAGCACTTGATCTTGACATACGGATCGCTCGCTCCTGTATTTCACACAATCAGCAACATTTTACGACCAATAAAAATTTCAACTCGAAATTGCTGAGACCTTCGGGATACTCAACTGTCTAGCTACTCGATACTGCGAAAAGCCGACCCACACGTGAATTAAAAAATTGAAAAAAAAAATATCGAAAAATAATTCGATGACAATACTTGAATAATTTATTGATAAACATATTATTAATATTTAATGTCATTAATAATTGCATGTCAGTGCTCTGCCGGCCTGGAAAAAAAATCCAGCGCACTCAGAGGAACGACCCCCTCGTGAATAAAAAAAATTGAAAACGAAAAAATGTCGAAAAATAATTGAATGACAATACTTCAATAATTTATTGGTAAATATATTATGAATATAAAAAAAATGTCATTCACAGATAATCGAACTTTTCAATTTTATTGATATTCATTATATTTTATTATATCTCAATAATCACGAAAAAAAAATTAACTCAAGCCTGATAATCCGTTCGATTGATCCTCAGCGACTACCGCAATTTTTCGACCGAAGCAATCAATTCGCGAGGGACCATTTTCACCGGCTTCAACGTCGATACGCTCTTCAGGATGGATTTTTTTTTAATTGAAAAATCAGAACATCCTCAGTGTCCTGGCTTGAAAAAAAAAAAATCCAGCGCACTCGGAGGAACAAAAGATCGATTGTACGAGCCACTCGAGATTCGCCAATTACTATTTTAATTGCCAAAGGGACCAGAAAGAAACTGGCGCTCGCGGAATAAAGAAATACAGTGGATGCTCCGATATGCACGGGGCGAGGAGGCGAAAGGGGGGAGGCCTCGGTATGAAAACGGATGAGCCGTGAACTCTCACCGCATCGATCCATCGCGACGAGATTAGCTCCTCTTCTGATATGCAGTCGTAATTGAAAGAAGGCGTGCTGACGAAGTGCCAATTCCCGCCGGCGGGCAGCCTCGTCCTGCAGGGAAGCCCCCGACTCGCCGGGAATCCCCGAATCCTCATCGTTCTCGGCGCGCATCATGCCCTCTCGCGAGTACACGGGACAACTGTGGGAACCCTTCGACGAACCGTCGCTGCATCTTCCGGGACTGTCATCTCGAGAGTTTCCACTCTTCTCTCTGTTACCTCGCGCCAGTGGAGATTCTGCGGAAAAATTTGTAAAATTAACATAGAAATGGAATGTGTGATTTTGTTCGGACGTAGACACGGTCGAGGGCACTCGGAGCTATTTATTGAAGCTATCAGTTCTTGATGTTTTGACTCTGGGAAAAAAAATCGGTCTCTTCGGATACAAGACGATGCGATGTAAAAAAAGTCAACTCAAAGCTGTTTCTTCTGTTATTGAAGTTTGATGGCTTCAATTTATGTTGGACCGCGCTCAAGGATTGATTAAATGGAATATATTGAATAAGGAATGGAAGAACATTAGGCTTGCTGATTGCAGGACGCTAGTGAAGATTCTGCCGAAAAATGTGTAAAATGGAAAAATCGACACAGAAATGGAATGTGTGATTTTGTTCGAACGTAGGAACGGTCGAGCGTACACGGAGCTATTTATTGAAGCTATCAGTTCTTGATGTTTTGACTCTGGGAAAAAAAATTGGTCTCTTCGGATACGTGAAGATGCGATGTAAAAAAAAATCTGTAAACACAAAGATATTTCTTCTGTTATTGAAGTTTGATAGCTTCAATTTATGTTGGACCGCGCTTAAGGATCGATTAAATGGAATTATATTAAATAAGGAATGGAAGAACATTAGCCTTGCTGATTGCAGGAACCCAGTGAAGATTCTGCCGAAAAATGTGTAAAATGCAAAAATTGACACAGAAATGGAATGTGTGATTTTGTTCGGACGTAGGAACGGTCGAGGGCACTCGGAGCTATTTATTGAAGCTATCAGTTCTTGATTTTTTTACTCTGGGAAAAAATTGGTCTCTCCGGATACGTGAAGATGCGATGTAAAAAAAAATCTGTAAACTCAAAGATATTTCTTCTGTTATTGAAGTTTGATAGCTTCAATTTATGTTGGACCGCGCTTAAGGATTGATTTAATAGAATGGATTGAAAAAATAATAGAAGAAAAATGGCACTTCCAGATACGGAACGTTGCAAGGAGAGCTCGAAGTCATTTCTTCTCATATTGAAGCTATTAAAAGGGCCTCGAATGTTGATTAAATTAAATGGATCGAATTTTTAAAAAAGGAAAATCTTAGTCTTTGAATGTAGGACGATTCGACGAGGGCCGAGAGTTTTTTCTTCTGATATCGAAGATTTATAGCTTCAGTGTCTATCGAACCACCCTTAAGGATTGATTAAATTGAATGCATTGAAAAAAGAATAGAAGAAAAGTGGTCTCTATGGATAGAGAACGATGAGAGGAGGGCTCGAGGTCATTTCTTCTCATATTGAAGCTATTAAAAGGGCCTCGAATGTTGATTAAATTAAATGGATCGAATTTAAAAAAAAAAGGAAAATCTTAGTCTTTAAATGTAGAACGATTCGACGAAGGCGGAGAGCTGTTACTTCTCATATCGAAGATTAATAGCTTCGATATATATCGGATCACCCTTAAGGATTTACCAAAGTGAATGCATTAAAAAAATAATTGAAGAAAAATGGCACTTCCAGATACGGGACGATGCAAGGAGGGCCCGAAGTTATTTTTTCTCATATTGAACCTATTAAAATGCCCTTCAGTGTTGATTAAATTAAATGGATTGAATTTTTTAAAAAGAAGAATATTAGTCTTTAAATGTAGGACGATTCGACGAGGGCCGAGAGTTTTTTCTTCTGATATCGAAGATTTATCAGTGTCTATCGAACCACCCTTAAGGATTGATTAAATTGAATGCATTGAAAAAAGAATAGCAGAAAAGTGGTCTCTATGGATGGGGAACGATGAGACGCGTGCTCGGAGTTTCTTCGCCTCTGAAGCTATACCAATTCCCTCCGGGGCTGATACAAATTGAATAGAGTCGAACGGATAAAAATGGAAGAAAGGAAGAAGAAGAAAAAAAAAAAATTGGTACAGGTACCTGGATGATTGAGACAGTGCCTGGCGGGACTTTGTGTTGCGGACGAGCTTCGACTGTGCTCTGAGGAATAATCGGCCGCATAATCGGACTCGACACCGACGTTTCTTTGAGGCGAGTCGTGGGAATTTATAGCGTTTCCCGCCGCGTCCTTTGCCTTCTTTCTCTCTTTGCTTCTGCCGCGCACCCATCGGCTCTTCAGTGTAGCAAAAAAGGTTTGCGTGCGCTGCGCCACCGAGGTGTATCGATGATGGTGATGATGATGGTGATGAGGCGAATCGCGACTGCGATTATCGCCGGACGCCTGGGAAGATCGGCCGCGAAGGGACGGCGAATCCTCGCGCTTGTTCACTCGCAGCTCCGTCGCGCTTCGGGACAACTGCCTGCTACCGTTTAAATTCAGTCCTGACCTCGATTCCGATTGAGACGAACCTGTGAAAAATTCAGTTCAATTATCGATCTTTCATTCCAAAAATTTAGCGATTTTGATATTTATCGATATCAATTGATAATAATATTACGAAGAGTGTTGCAGGTCTCTGCAGAGACGAGCGAACCAACGGTAAAATATAATAATAATAATAATAATAATAATAATAATAATAATAATAATAATAATAATAATAATAATAATAATAATAATAATAATAATAATAATAATAATAATAATAATAATAATAATAATAATAATAATAATAATAATAATAATAATAATAATAATAATAATAATAATAATAATAATAATAATAATAATAATAATAATAATATAAACATTGAAATCATAATAAGGAAATAGAAATGATTAATGAACATTGTTTTCTTAATTACGTCTTATGTAAATTCGATTAATTTAAATTGATCAAATATTAATGGATTAAATTATCGTTTATTCAAATTCGATTAAATTTAAATTGAGCAAACGTTAATGAATTAAATTATCATGTATTAATATTTGTGTATGTTAATAATGATTTTTATCACGGTTTTCGTGGCCTGTGAAAATTTTTATGAAATTTCATAAATAAGAACAAAGTTGAAAAAAAAAAAATGGAACGAAAATTGCGAATTTTTTTTATTCTCCAGGTTCTTTCTTCGGGATACTTGAAGCTTGAGATTTATGTAACGGGACGGGCTGCGGCGGCGCTAAAAGTTGCGTTTCGAAGCGTACGACCGAGAACCATCGAACTGCATACGAGAAACGACGCGCCTCGTTAGTGAATTATAGGTGAACGTCGCTGGGAGTCAGTGAATTATAGACCGCGTCACTTCGAGTTGAGCATTTTCGATATTCTTTCGCGTCGGTTCAACTTCGCCGACAACTGTCGGTTGTCCGATTTTTTTTCGCCCCCCCCCCCCCCCCCCCCCGGCGAAAATAAATTGCTCGATTGATCCATCAATCAATCTCAATTTGGAAATTCGCGTGTTTTGCGACTCTCGACAGAATCTCGTTCGTCAATGTCCGACGGAAAGTTTGTTTTTTTCGAGCCGCCTCGGTCGGTAACGAAAATCTGTAATTCACTTTTCTCAAGGTCGCAGCCGTCCTCGATGCAGAGTGAAACTCTGACAAACGAAAACCATAACAATTTTCGTTTGTCTCGAATCACCAAAACCCTCGTGAAAAATTGATTACAGTTTTCGTTACCGACCGCGATAATTCGTTCACCCTAACGAAAGATTTTTTCATAAAATACAGAAAATGCTTTCTCATAGAAGAAGCTTTGCCAATGAAGGAACATTATGAGAAAGCGACAGGGAAATTTCAATTCTCAACTTGTACGAAAAAGTGGTATAAAAATTTCGATTTTCAACTTTTATGAGGAAGCGATATGAAAATTTCAATGTTCAACTTATTTGAGAAAAGCGACATAAAAATTTCAATTTTTAACTTTTATGAGAAAGCGGTCTAAAAATGTTAGTTTTCAACATTTATGAGAAGCGATATGAAAGTTTCAATTTACAATTTTTTTCTTCTTCTTACCAGGTCTGGGCTCACCGTCCTCCGAACCAGCGAGCAGCTCCACGCTCTTGCTCATCGTTCGTCGAACCGCTGGAAGTTGGTCCGTTTCTTCGGCTCCTTTTCGAGTTCGTTTTTACCGACGGAGCAGCGAGAGCGGCAGCGAGAAGTCCCCGTTCTCTTCGCGATGTTCGAATACTTGAAACGTTTCTTGAAGCGGGCCAGATGTACTCGCCCGAGTAACATGATTCTGACCGATTCTTCACAGTTCCTCTCGTCCGGTCAGTCATGAAATTTTTTTCTCCCCTTTGACATCTCCTTTTTTTTTTTCTTTTTTCTCTTCGTTTCTTCTTTGGCTTCGATTCAGAAGAAGCCTTTGAAGCTCCGACTCGCAATTAACTTTCGATAGAGACGTCGCGAAAATAAAGTCGAAGAGCCGAGAGGAATAGCGTCAGGATAGCACGAAATCGCGTGCCACTCGTACATTCTAAAAGGAAACAGAACGTCCGGAATCCGGTTTAGATCTCGGCGGGTGTTACAATGCAGCTCGAACAAGTGTGGCCTCACGCTTTTATTATTATGAATAATAATAATAATAATGGTAATGCTAATAATGCTAATAATGCTAATATTGCTAATAATGATAATAATGATAATAATGATAATAATGATAATAATGATAATAATGATAATAATGATAATAATGATAATAATGATAATAATGATAATAATGATAATAATGATAATAATGATAATAATGATAATAATGATAATAATGATAATAATGATAATAATGATAATAATGATAATAATGATAATAATGATAATAATGATAATAATGATAATAATGATAATAATGTTAATAATGATAATAATGCTAATAATGATAATAATGCTAATAATGCTAATAATGCTAATAATGCTAATAATGCTAATAATGCTAATAATGCTAATAATGCTAATAATGCTAATAATGCTAATAATGCTAATAATGCTAATAATGTTAATAATGTTAATAATGATGATAATGATAATAATGATAGTAATGATAATAATGATAATAATGATAATAATGATAATGTTAATTCCTACGAACTGCGTTTCGACAATATCTCGCAATTTAATCCGAACCGGATTAAAACAAATTTCTCACCGCGATTCACGGTCGGATGCATTTTTTTTTTTTAATGAAATTTCAACTCTGAACTTCGCAGCAAAGGACGTTGCAAATATTAATTTAAAAAGAAACAATAAAATATATAGAGCTCGAACAAGTGTGGCCTCGCGATGATCAGATATAAAATAATAATAATGATAATATTGATGATAATAATAAATGTAATTCCCACGAACTGTGTTTCGACAGTATCTCGCAATTTAATCCGAACCGGATTAAAACAAACTAGTTAACGCGTTTCACAGTCGGGTGCATTTTTTTTTTTTAACAAAATTTCAACTCTGAACTTTGCGGCAAAGGATGTTTTGTGTATTCAATTAAAAAATTGTTGTACCGCTATTCGGAGCGAAACGGAGGGAATTGAATTTTTGTGTGCCCAATACGCGTTTTTATCGAAAAAGCTTGTGAATGGTTTTTAAAGGGGTAGAGCAGTCGTACGGCCTCGGTGGATGATGCCAACTCGGGGAAGCTATACCGTCGACCGGGTCGACGACAACAGGTACATAACGTGGATATCCGGAGCGGCGAAACACGAAAGCGAGTAAATACGTTAAGTAATTCCAGAAAAAACCGGTCAAAGACTCTTCCGTTCGAGACACTTCATCCGTTCGCTAATTCCTGGGTAATCCATTTTTTTTTATTTTTTTTTTTTTTCACCGTCGAGAAAGCGTTTCAACATGGAAAATAATTTACTGAGTGAAATTTCGCTGACGGCCTTCGGAGATTTTTATCCGCGAAATAATTAATGAATTCCCGGGAGCAGCGTGAATTGCGCAGACTGTAAAAGCGACAAACACGAATGACTTTATTATCGACCGATACGGAAGCTAACAGCAATGAAAGGAAGTGTCAAGAGTCGGTCTCTGTCACGCATCAACGACGAACCGTGGAAAACACCGGAAGTCACCGTAATAATGACTGACACGTTGAACGCGAAGAGAATTTTTACGCTCTTTCTGGATTCGATTGTTTCAACGCGAATCAGGGATATTTTATTTTCGAGATTTCCTATTTTGGCCGCCGAAATTGTTTCTATGTCGCACAGCAATTACAATTGTCATTGTAAAGTTATTTTTACGATCGACAAATTTGCAATTGTCTGGGTCATCGAATTAGAAATTAAAATTGAAGAAAATAAGTTTTCGGGAAGTCAGTGCAAAAAAAGATTCACAACATTAGAAGCATTACCAAAACGACGCTGAGCGTCAAGGTGAAGATCGACAAATTTTCAATAGCCTGAAACATTGATTCACATAATTTTTTTTTTTTTACCCAAAACGGTGATTGAAGAGAAGAAGTTCTTATTAAGTCAATGCAGAAAAAGATTCATCACGCGGGAAGAATTACCAAAACAACGTTGAAAATCAAAGTGAAGATCGACAATTTTTCAATAGCCCGAAACATTGATTTCCATAATTTTTGTTCCCCAAACGGAAAATTGGAGAAAATATGTTTTTGTAAAGTCAATGCAGAAGAAGTTTCACCGCACGAGGATTGCCAAAACGACGTTGAATGTCAATGTGAAGATGCAAAAAAAAATAATGTCTTCGCGCGTCTTATCATGACCTTAATCCTGAAATCTCTAGAGCTTGGAGAAGAAATTGAAGAGATGACATTTTTACCAAAACTAGGCGAGACCAACGTGGAAGAGAGCTGCATTTTATATCGTGCAATTGATCTGGATTTCCACCCATTTAGGGACACATAAAAATGGATTAATATCCGGCGTAACGACGTCCATAAATAACACCCTCGCAAAGACAACAAAGAAAACGATGCACCCCGCCGTCCGACGGAGATTTTAATCATAAACCTACTTGGCCAACTGACACACTCGAGGGACACATCTGAGGGATTAACTTTTGCGGCGACGTTGCATCTCAACAACAACGTCTTATCACCGACTGGAGAGAAGATAAACTTCGGTAATACGTCGCCCAGTTTATTCCGCACGTGGGAACAGCGCACTTGACACACATAAGGGGGATTGAATCTCCGATCTTGGAGACAAAAAAGAACTTCAGAAGCTACGAAGGAAGGCCTCAGGCTTGTCACATGCGCGTTCGGAAGATACATTTATTAGACAAAAATGTACAGCCCGGAACATTACTTTTTTTTTTTTTATTTCAACTTTTAGTTTTCAATAATCAATTTACATTTTTTTTCAATAATCATTTTTTCTTCAATTTTGTCAATCGTTCATTTCTTTTCCATTTTGTTTTTCCTCGACAACGACGAAGAAGTCCGGATTTATTCCGTACAATTTGCCCGGAAAATTTTTCAGTCGAGACCCCAGGATAAAAATTAACACCTCGGGGACGGCGATAAAGAAAACGTTTATAAAGACAATGAAGTTGCCACGCTTCTACAGTGACTCCAAAGGAACCCTCGGGCTTATCGCAAAATCAGCCAGAAGACGGTTTTATGACGTATAATCAATTATAATATATAAAAACAAAAAGAAAAAAATACATACTGTATAATATACAAAAAAGAACCACAAAGTGCATAACGTATAATATATAATAAAAATATGTAATTGTAATGTTATTAATTAACAAATAAAATCAACATTTTGATCAATTTGTCGATGACTTTCGTAGGTAAAATTTTTCGTCCCCAGGATGAAACATTTTACCTACGAAACAACTTTTATCGTGACAACGATCAAACAAAATCAACAAAGTACTTAATGTATAATACACAAAAAAAAAAAACAATAAAAATATATTATTGTTACACAATTAAAATATGAAATTGTTATATTATTTATTAACAAAAAAAAAATAAACATTTTGATCATTTTGTCGATGACGTGCGTAGGTAAAATGTTTCGTCTCCAGGATGACGATGCGAAACAACTATTATCTTGATAAAACAACGACGAAGTGCATAACGTATAATATACAAAAAAAAACAATAAAAATATATTACTGTTATGCAATTAAAATATATTATTTTAATGTTTTTAATTTACAAAACAAAATAAAAATTTCGATCAATTTGTCGATGCCGTTCGTAGGTAAAATTTTTCATCCCCAGGATGACGATGCGAAACAACTTTTATCGTGACAGCGAAATTACCTGTTTCTCAGGATTGACGATTCCGATCCTTTGGCGTTCGCTGGGTGACCTAAAGCGCCGCCAGGACCTCGTGTATCGTCCGCCGCGCCGCGTTTCTCCCTCGGCGAGGTTATCCTTCACATTACCAATCTCCGTTGTATCTTCGTTAGCGCGCACTTTCCTCCGCACACGCTCGTATCGTCTTCCGTTGTCGATAAGCAAAAGCGTCGACGGGAAACGGACCTAACGGCGGCTCTAACGTCGTTCCTGCTCTCCAGGCGGGAAACACCGCGAGCGCCTGGACTCCGATCGCTCCTTCATCCCCGCAACCACCCACGCCGACACCCAATATTAACAACGACGAAGTTACTTTCCCTCCCCCCTTTTTCGCTCCGACCGAAGAAACAATTATATATATTCTTCCTTTTACGAATCACAAAATTTCTTCCACTGCGTCGGAAGACTCGTCGAAATTACCGAGACGATTCATTTGGACACACTTTCGCGCAAAATAAAAACCACAGCGATGTTTTATTCGGTTTTTTAATCGATAAAAAGTGACGCCTCGGTCGGTATTGAATACCGGTATTTATTTAATCGATGCACCGTACGAGGCGTAAAACAACTTTTTTTTACATCACTTTCGACGTTATCCTTTTTTCACCAACAAAAAGTGACGACTCGGTCGGCATTGAATACCGGTATTTATTCAATGAACAAACCCTATCAGGGGCGAAACAGCTTCATGTTTTCTTAGACCACATTCGATGTCATTCTTTTTTTAGTCAATCGATAAAAAGTGACTTCTCGGTCGGTCTCGAATACCGGTATTTATTGAACGAACGGATCGTACCAGGGGGCGGAATGGTTTAATTATTTTTTTAGATCACTTTCACTCGTTCTCCTTTTTGGTTTCGACAGATCGCTTCACTGGACACGACGTTTTAATTTTTGCTCGATTGCCATCGCCGTGGAAGCTGCGAAGAGACGCCTTCGTATATCGGAAGACTACAAGAGAGAAGCGAGTGGAAGGGGGGGGGGAAGAAAGAAGAAAAGAGGGAAAACGGACAGCTTCGAGAGAAAGGAAGAGATAATCTCGCGAGAATCTCGTCTCGGTGTCCCCCTCGCGGATTATGTTTCCGAGCGGCAATGTACACACTCTCGAGCGTCCGAGAGGCCACTGACAGAAGTCTGACGTTTCCCCCCCCGTTCCTTCGTCTAGCGCGACTGGCGCGCGCGGGGTCGAGAGGGTCGAACGAGGGGAATATCGTGGGGGGGTAAACGCGCAAGACCGCGTCGTCGTAGAACCGATGCTGGAGTAGAGCGTGGACAGCGTGGCCGTGCACATTGAGACGGTTGAAGAAGAAGAGGAAGAAAAGAAGACAACTTTTTTTTTCTCCCTTCTTCAGCCGTACAACAGAATCAATGGTGCTAGTTCGACATTGATCTTTTTTTTCCCTTACATAAATATGTATTTTTCCAAGCCCCCGGCAATGACTAAGTTACTTCTTCGTCGAACGCGAAATTCGCACGAAATTTTTATTTCATCCAATTTTTTTTTTTTTTATTGTTTTTATTGTTTTTATTATATATGATTTATTTGTTTTTGTTCGATTAAACATTTTTCTGGGACGCCGGAAGAGGCTGGAGGGATGTGCACATCCGGAGCTTCGGGATACATGGGACAGCGTGTGGAACGAAGGGGGAGAGGACTGGTGCCGTGTTCGCTCGGTAGGGAACAGCCAGGAGAGAGAGTACGCGACTCGGCACTATCGACCCGAGGCGCCGATACGCCCGACTTTTCACCACGCTGCGATTCTCACGTGGAGATCAGCCACGCGTTTATTCTCATTTATGTGTGTTTATTGCCTCGAGAGCCGCGGTGACACGCCACCGGCAAACGGGCGAGAGACAATGTAAACGCGAGTACCGGTACTCACGTCGATGGATGAAGGCCTGCATGTTCGGCCACCAGTTTATTCGTGTTTGTCGTGTTCACTTATCGAGAAACTATCAGTTAATACCGGTACTCGGGCCTGATACACCCGTCGAGTACGCGTATTCCGATGCAGTTTGACCCGCGATCGTTAACCGGGAAAAACCCAATACCGGTTTGAACATCTCAGCTCTTAAGCGGAAGGTGACGTCATGGAGGAAACCGTCACTTCCGGTTTGAGAATTATATTTTTCGTCCGAAGTGACGTCACGGCCTGGAATACGTCGCTTCCGGTTTGAAAATCTAATTTTTCGACCGGAAGTGATGTTATACCGAAAATATGCCACGTCCTGTTTGAAAATTTTATTTATCGATCGAAAGTGACATCGTACATAAAACACGTGACTTGCGGTTTGAAAATCCTTTTTTCGAGCGGAAGCGACGTCAAACGAAAAAAAAAAAAAAAAAGTAATCGGTCCGGCATGAACTCACGCTGACGGCATTATGAAACATGAGATTTAATACGCGCAACCACGAAGCGATTAAAGAAAATCAGTGTTGACGGCTTATGTTCAAAAGCGTTCACTATTGAACGATTTGTGAGTTTATCCTATTAGTGCTGGTTCTGGCATTAAAAAAATTATGTCGAGTCTAATGAATCAATATTAGTTCCATACAAATGAATTTTTCTTTATCGTCATATTGATAGAACTTACAAAAAGAGTTTAACCATGCGATTGAAAGGGAACGAAACAAAATCATTAACAGAAAGATTTGCTTTCGATGTTTTGAAAGGCAAACGAAATGCGCTGTTGGCAACGCAATGTGTCTTCGTAGCTACGAAGCAGCTCCACAGCTATTACTGCTCCATCTCGATATAAAATGTAGTTAAAACCCGCTCAGACCCTCCGCCTCGCTCGACCTCTTGTGGATGTCGTCTTCTTTTTATCATATTTTTTTTATAGTCTGCCTCCAACGTTTCTCAATCGATTCGATGGCTCTCGTGGCCGATCGTCCTTCACTTTCCTCTCTCCGAGGGAAAGAGAAAGCTCCTCCCATCCCGCCAAGAATCCCTGAGTAATGTATTTTCCATCAGCCTCTCAGTGATGCAATATTATAATATTTTTATTCTTTTTTTATATATCATTACCGAGCCTCCTTTTTTCTTCCTCTTCACCAAGGGCTATATTTTTACAAACATCGGGAGGTAAAGTTTTTACTTAATTAAAAAAAAAAAAAAAAAAAAAAAATTGCCCTAAAAATAACAAATCAGGTGTGAGCTTAGGGTACAATTAGCGGAAGAGCTTATTTGTCAGTGGCAGTAATTACGAGAAATTTTCATTAGGCTGATAAGTCTGCGGGCCGTTTATTAGATTGATAAGGTCTCGGTTTCCGTCGCTCCCCGGGTGTCTCGTCCCCGCAAGAGTTTTGCACGCAATTCACGCTCAAATTTAATACGACCTAGTTGAGGAAGAGCGGAGGTAGTAACAACGAGGAGCAGCGGTTGTAAGACATATGGGCTTGAGGTCGATCGTCCGCCGGAAGCCACGACCCTCAGCCAACCATCGGCCGTGCCCGCCTCGCTGCAGGCTCAATTTTTCGGTTAATGAGTGGAGATAGGACAAAATGTCTGGTAACATTTTTTTTTTCTCCTTATCGAATACAGGAACGACTTGTATCTGAAACTTTTTTTCTGCATCTAAAGCGGTTCTCCAATATTGCTTCAAACAACAGCAGGACAACTACTTCGAGCACTTGAAGTACGTATCGAAGTACCAGGTACTTGATGTACTGAATACTGGACAGAACTTGATGTACTGAATACTGGACAGAACTTGATGTACTGAATACTGGATAGTACTTGATGTACTGAATGCTGGATAGTACTTGATGTACTGAATACTGGATAGTACTTGATGTACTGAATACTGGATAGAACTTGATGTACTGAATACTGGATAGAACTTGATGTACTGAATGCTGGATAGTACTTGATGTACTGAATACTGGATAGAACTTGATGTACTGAATGCTGGATAGTACTTGATGTACTGAATACTGGATGGTACTTGATGTACTGAATGCTGGATAGTACTTGATGTACTGAATACTGGATAGTACTTGATGTACTGAATACTGGATGGTACTTGATGTACTGAATACTGGATAGTACTTGATGTACTGAATACTGGATAGTACTTGATGTACTGAACAATGGATAATACTTGATGTACTGAATCCGGGATAGTACTTGATGTATTGAATACTGGATAGTACTTGATGTACTGAACAATGGGTAGTACTTCAGTACTGGGGCGATGCGTACTGGGAAGTATTCGAGTAGTGGGAAGTATAAGTTCACTGGGAAGTATTCGAGTAGTGGGAAGTATTCGATGACTGGGAAGTATTCGATGACTGGGAAGTATTCGATGACTGGGAAGTATTCGATGACTGGGAAGTATTCGATGACTGGGAAGTATTCGATGACTGGGAAGTATTCGATGACTGGGAAGTATTCGATGACTGGGAAGTATTCGATGACTGGGAAGTATTCGCTCACTGAAAAGTATTCGATGACTGGGAAGTATTCGATGACTGGGAAGTATTCGATGACTGCGAAGTATTCGATGACTGGAAAGTATTCGCTCACTGAAAAGTATTCGATCACTGGGAAGTATTTGAGTACTAAAATGGGGACTGAGTAGTATTTGAATAATAGGGAATATACGAGTACTGAAATGAGGATTGAGTAGTGTTTGCGTCCCGAAGTACTGGTTCTGAATATATCAAATACTTAAGTACATCAGTTAATTTCATCAAGTACTTGCGGTATTTACCGAGCTGTGCCTCAACCAAGCCAAATAGCCAATGTCGGAAAGTGTTCCAGGCACTTAACGAAATTACTTTGACGACGATGAGTCGACGCATCGCCGTTGGAAAATGTATTAATCGGGTATGATAACAGGGGTTCGTTGCTGAAGTATCGTTGGAGATAAAAATGCGCATCAGGTAGTTACGATCTTGTCGCTCGGAAACACGCAACAGAGTGCAACGGCGTTGACGAGGATGAGGATGTGTAGCGACGACGACGACGACGACGAGGAGGTGCCACTGTGTCGGCCACGACCCCTGCCGTTCGCCAAGCGGGGGCCGTTCTGCCCCGGGGTATCCTGGCAACGGGAACACGAGGCGCCGCGGTATCGCGTGGTTTCGTCCGCCTAGCGCAACCCCACGCTGTCGTAGCTGATGCTGCCATTGTCCCGCAGGTTCCCTCTTATGCCCCGGCGACTCCCAAAGCGATGAAAAAAAATAGTCGAGGTGACACGCAATGTGCTTGCTCGCACGAGGGGTCGCGCGTGCCGGGCTCTATGGACGACAGTGGCAACAGCGAAAGAGGCAACGAGGTGCAGCACTTGGAATTTATAATGAAAAAGGATTCAAACGAAGAACTAGACTCGGCGTAGTTTCAATTCTCAGCAGCCTTGTGTTGGCAAGCGTATTTTGACATTGGTAAGGACTATTACCATTGGCGGGATATCATTAACATGTGCAAGGACCATTGACATTGGCAAGGACCATTACCATTGGCAAGAACCATTGCTATTGGCGAGATACCATTGACATTGGCAAGGACCGTTACCATTGGCAAGGACCGTTACCATTGGCAAGGACCGTTACCATTGGCAAGGACCGTTACCATTAGCAAGGGGCATTACCACTAGCAAGGACCGTTGACATTGACAAGGACCGTTACCATTGGCAAGGACCGTTACCATTAGCAAGGGGCATTACCACTGGCAAGGACCGTTACCATTAGCAAGGGGCATTACCACTGGCAAGGACCATTACCATTAGCAAGGGGCATTACCACTGGCAAGGACCGTTACCATTAGCAAGGGGCATTACCACTGGCAAGGACCATCACCATTGGCAGGGACCGTTACCATTGGCAAGGACCATTACCACTGGCAAGGACCGTTACCATTGGCAAGGACCATTACCACTGGCAAGGACCATTACCAAGGACCGTTACCATTAGCAAGGGGCATTACCACTAGCAAGGACCGTTACCATTGGCAAGGACCGTTACCATTGGCAAGGACCGTTACCATTAGCAAGGGGCATTACCACTGGCAAGGACCGTTACCATTAGCAAGGGGCATTACCACTGGCAAGGACCATCACCACTGGCAAGGACCATCACCACTGGCAAGGACCGTTGTCATTGGCAAGGACCATTACCACTGGCAAGGACCGTTACCATTGGCAAGGACCATTACCACTGGCAAGGACCATTACCATTGGCAAGGACCATTACCATTGGCAAGTACGATTGCCATTGGCAAGTACGAGTGCCATTGGCAAGTACGATTGCCATTGGCAAGTACGATTGTCATTGGCGAGATACAAATAACATTAGCAAGGACCATTAACATTGACAAGGACCATTACCATTTGCGAAATATCATCAACATGGGTAATGTACCATTATCATTGGCAAGGAACCATTATCATTGGAATATTCGACATTGGCAAAGTACCATTGCCACACAGATAGTGAAATAGAACTGCAGAATAAAATTCACCTCTGAAGGTCACTTTCTATTTATGGAAAGATACTCTTTATTTCTTCTTTTAAGAAAATGATGAAAATGTAATTCTGTTGAAATTATTATAATCGTCACATAGTCTTTTCGATGTGTGCCAAAGAAGATACACCCATCGTCTCGAAACTAGAAACAAATCCCCGAAAGCGGGTTCGTAATTTAATTGCGACGATTCAAGCGTATCAAAACACAATTTCCAAGTTTTGGTCCCAACGGGAATAAAGTTTCTCTCGCAGAACAGTTGATAGTTCGATAGAATTCCGATAAGTCAGGGGTGACGCAGAGTGGTTGAATCACTTCCGGTTTAACGGGTGCCGGCGGAGGAAAAGGCAAACGGCCATGAAACAAGATAACAGCCATAAACGAATAGGTCGTTCGATTTTATCCAAACGAAATAAAACTCTCCATTTACAATTTGCTTCCATTTCTTTTCTTTTTTTTTTTTTTTTGTTCTCGTCGTGTCGTACAATAAATTAATAACAAATACAACAACAAGGTTCGAATCTCATTCGTGTTCTTCGTAAAATTTAAATTATATACAGTTTTACATTAAATCAATTAATATTATATATAGTCAATATATATCAATTGCTTTATTTTTATTTATTTGTTTTATTAATCAATGTACAAAAAATCTTTGAGGCATACACGGTATGCAAATATTATGAATACACACGAGGGCGAGCGCCGTGGAGAAACAGCCACAATTGACGCTACGGGGGTTATTGTGCGCGATTGTCCGCCTCGCTCGCCTGCGTGTTCTCTCGACTATTAACTATACTCTCTCTGCGTCTAGGCATTTGCGATCGATCGAGTACCCCTCCCCCCCCCCCCCCCGCTCCATCCCGCTGGCTCGGTTCTTTCCCTCGCCCGATCGACCCTACTCGCTCGAAATACGAATTAACGACTACGCATCGAAAAACCAGAAGTCCTCAATTATTAATGATTGTTTTTCAAATCCGATGAAATTTCATTTCAAGGTTGACCCGATAAAATTTTCTTTAACCCTTTACCCGATGCTCCGCTAACCCGAGGGACACCTTTCCCGATGCGAAAACGCGTGGGCGCGTGCGCGAGCTTTACGCGCATCATGGAAGCTCTCGGGGCCAGCCTCGAGAGCCACCCCCGTCAGGCTTTTCAAAGCCTCGGAAATATCCTTTGACGATTGGAGAATTTCTGTTTTTTTTTTTTTTTTCTTTCGACTCTGAAACTAGTCGGAGCAATTAAAAATTAATTTAAGATCGTTAGCACTTCGGCGCCAGCCGGAAGGGCGAATTTTACTTTGTATTTTCTACGCAGGGAATATTAATTTGTTTGGGAGAAGGGTTGAAAATGTTATGGAACTCATTTTTTTTTTTTTTTTAAGATCCTGGTCAAGGTTTCGTGATTTTTTTTTTTTGGATTTTCCGAATCTTCGATCGCAGTCATTTCTTCTTCTTTTTGCTAACAATAATGCAATCTATCATTTAATCTCAAGCATCACAGCCATTTGAATAAAAATCGAGGTACACACCCCGCCCCCATATCCCTCCATCTATCGCGAAAAAATTAGCGTGAATCGCCCTCTCAATTTTCACGTCAACGGAAGAAGACTGGTTTCTTTTTTTTTTAAATTTATTTTCTTAAATATTTTTTTTTCCATTTATTTCCATCGGAAATATCACTCTGTTTCAAATTCATATTTCAATGAAGTTTATGTCCGAACGCCCGGGGTCCGATAAGTTCAGTAACATTGTTCGTCAATTTACAAAACCGGCTATGCAATTTAAAACTACAAACGGATAGGCGCGTTTGAAATATCTTCTTTTTTTTCTTTGCCCTTATCTATATTTATTATCGTACAAACTACGCCCACGCGCGAGGACAATAACTCGAGCTCGAGACACTAGCGAAAACGGTGTATTGAAAAGCAGGGGGATAGTGCACGAACGTAAACATTGTATTTTATTAATACACTTTGTTATTTCTTCTTTTTTTTTTTAAACTTCCCTATCTTTCTTCTTTTCGAAGATCAATTTTTTTTTTTTTTTTTTTTTTTTTTTGACATGCCTCTTGTGTGTACGTGTGTGTTTGCGTGTGTGATGGATCGTGTGTGAGTTGTTTTCGGGAAGCTTTGCGCGGTATCCGAGCGCCCGGATCAGATTCGCCCTCTCGCGTAATTCTCGCAGGCAAAACGAGAGCCAGGCTCGAATTCGAATGCGGGACAAAGCTTCAATCCCTCGAACCTACGCCCCCGACAAAAAATCTTATCCGTAACAAATTTACATTATTGCGAATCGATATAATTAATATAATACAATACATCGAGGAATCTGTTTTGCATTTTTTTTTTTGTTTCTTTTTGTAAGATCTCGATCGCCTCTGAAATGCTCAAACGTGAAGATAAAGAAAGCGGTAAAATAATCGTGTCGACCCTCCGGACTCTCACTCGAGATTACAAATGGACACGTGTTTCGTGTGATTCGCTTCGGTACGAATATTTACAAGGTTTTTTTTTTTTTTTTTTCTTTCTTTTTTCTGCGAACCCCGAGGAAGCCGCCGACGGAGCGAGGATCGCGCGATTTGTCTAAAAAAAATCATTCGCTCATTATCGTTTCTTCGTTTCGTCCTCCGAGCACGGCTCGGCTTAATAAAAAAAAAAAAAAAAAAAAAAAAAAAGAGAAAAGAGAAAAGATCATCGCCCGATTTCTCGCTCAATTTAAATGTCGTCTTCCTCGCCGAGCTTCGATTTTCTCAATCTGATAATCTTCTTCTTTTGTCGTCACTGGGCTGCAGCGAGCTACATTGATTTTCAGCCGTTGCTCGCCCCGTTCCGTCGACTGCGCCTCTCATAGTCACTGTTATAATAACGATATTATGTCATATTATTATCGATAATAATAATATTAACTGCAGTCTTATAGCCGAGTCTCCGTACGATCAGAAATCTCCGATTTCTGAAGAAATCGAAGAAGAAGAAAAAAAAAAAAGAGAAACAACGCATTCGTCCCTATCCCCGAAAAGCTCTTAAATAACAAATTCCCCATTTTCATCATAGGCGATATTTTCTTCGGTCTTCCTCTCCCGGTCTCTTCATTACCAACCGTTGCCTCTTCCCCGTCCCCGAAATCCGCCGCCGCCGCGAAACTGTCCGCCCCGTTTGTTACCCCTCGGTATGAACGCGCCGATGGGCGGTCCCCTGGGTCCGCGTTCCATCCACGGTGCTCTTGGTCCCCCTCGGAAGCCACCTCTGGCCCTGAGCTGCTGTCCGCCTCCTCGCCACATTGGAAAAGTTCCGCCGGGCGCGACGGCGACGGCGGCGGCCAAGCCGGGTATGCGAGGTCGGAAATTTCCCGCAGGATTGTTAACGTCGTACTCGTATATAACAACGGGATGAAGCTCGGTTGGTTGGGGCGGTGCGGGAAGGAGAGGACCGTTAGGCAAGAGAGTTCTCTTCTTCGTCGGCGTCAGAGCCATCGATTCCTCCTCGTTATGCTGCTCGGCGAAGCTTCCGTTGGCCGCTTGCCGCTTGAGTTCGTTGACCCCGGTCGTCTTTCCGGAATTCATGAGGGCCTCGAGTTGCTCGGACAATTGTCTCGGAGGCTCGTCCGCCCTAGCTACGGAACCTTCCTGCGACCTGTCCTCGCTTCCGGCCTCCTCAGAGTCGCCGGAGACTCCGGGTGTTCCGGAAATGGCCTCGGTATTCGGGCCGGGGTTTCTCCCGCTCCTCTCGACGTCGCTGTGGCTCTCGGGTCGGAGCGCGACGGTCGAGGAGGCCGCGCTGCCGACCACGAGGTCGCTGCCCTGAAGAGGATTGCTCTTAAGCTCGACGCAGGCGGGCGACAAATTTCCTCGACGCTCCGCCTCGTCCAGGGCGCTCCTAGGATTCTTCGTGCCCTGAGCGTCCGGCTGCTGCGTCGGGACCACCGTTTCGGACAGGGACTTGGGCACGACGGGGATGTTCTCGAGATCCGGTCGGGTTATCGGTCTTCCCTCGTCGTCGAGGACTACGCAGGTCTCCGGTGGCTGGAGAAGCAACGGCGGACCGCGACTGTTGCCCATCAGATCTATCGAGGGCTTCTCCAAGAGCGGTTGCTGATCCTGGAGTCTGAGCCGTCTGTTGGGAATATTTCGGGTCGACAGCTGACTCTGCTCCTCGACGAATCTGTCGCGTCTGTTGCGGGGGAAACCTCGACCGCGGGCGCCCCGATCGTTTCTGTGGAAGATCGGGGATTCTCTGTGATGTTGACTCTGTTGCTGCTGCTGCTGCTGCTGCTGCTGGTGATGGAGATGGTGCTCGGGGATTTGATTGCCTACGGGGTACCTGCCGCGAAGAGGAGAATCGCCCATGAAATCAGGTGGTCCTGGAATTCTCGAGTGCTGCTGAGAATTTTCGTGGAAATCGTATTCCTGCTGTTGCTGCTGCTGCTGTTGCTGTTGTTGTTGCTGCTGGCGAGCTTGATGAAATTCTTGCTGCTGCTGCTGCTGCTGCTGCTGCTGCACTTGGTTCTGATGAAAGTCTTGAGGGATCGGGTGAAACTCTTGTTGCTGCTGATTCGTCACGAAGATAGGCTGCTGAGGATTTTGTCGCAGAACCGGGGCGAACTCCTGACGAAAGTCGCCACCCTGAACGCCGTGGAAGTCAGCCGGAACCCGGTGAAACTGCTGGAGGGGCGGCAGAGGCGGCGGGGGCGGCGGCCGGATCTCCTGCAGCATCGGACCACCGCGGGGCATGACGTTACCGGGCAGGGGAATCATTCGCATGTCGAGATCCTGCATAGGCTGCGGCAGACCGCAGCGCATGTCGCGATCTTGCTGGGAACGCACGTCGACGAGGACGCGACTCTTCGGCTTGCCCTCGCCCTCCTCGTCGGACATCTCCATGTCTACGCTCTCCACTATGTCGCCCTGCTGTCGTCTGAAAGTCGAACGAAAGGTGAGAATATTTTAGACAGTGTGAAAAAATATTCCGAAGTCCGAATAATCGATTTAAAAAAAGTTGGACGAGTTTCATTTTGCGAATATGGGACAGTTTTTTTTTGTCGCCTTGAAGAAACTGATAGGGACGTTGGGAAAAATGATTGACAAAAATTGCCAACCTACATTTCGTAATTTTAAATTTCAGAGTAAATCTCATTATAGTTTTAATTAAGACACTTTTCGATACCGATAGTTCTGATCGGCGCTCGTCCACACGTTGTTGTTGTTCGGCAGCGACGTTCCCGCCTCGTTGGAATTGGAGGCATTGTTCGCCGGACTTCCGGTGAGACTTATAAGATTTCTGTGATCAACGTCAGCGGCCTTGACGAGACGATGAGTGAGGTGCATCTCCGCGGGCATCGGTATCGTTCTGACTCTGCAACGATTATTAATTTTTTTCTTTAGAAACTTCCCCTTTTTCCACATTTCGATGGATTTTTTTTCCGATAGTTCACCTGTGATCGACGTCCGCGTCGCTGCTCAATATCGGTGCTTGCGCATCCACGTCGTTGTACTCTATGGGAGTGTTGAAACTTGATTTTTCGTAAATAGGCGGTGACTCGGGAGTCTCCGACAGAACATCGTTCTTCCCGCCGATCGCGCTCGTCCATGTTGCCTCGTTGCCGGACTCCCAGCGCGCTGTGTTCTCCACCGTGTCCTCCGACCAGTTTCCGCTCATGCTGTTCTTGCCAGCTGAAAATCGGATTTCTCGACGTTTTGGACTATTGTAAATACTCTGACACTAAAACCTCGAACATTTTTTTTTCTTTACGACATCTTCCTCTACGAGGAAGCAAAATTAGTAAACTTTTATACATCCTGCAGGATATATTTTGTGATTTTCGTTCGTCCCGCTCACCTTTGTCCTCCCATTTGCCACTCTCGTTCTTCGATCCCTCGTTCGCCGACGTCCACGTGGGAAACTTGGGTGGCAATTTGTTGTAGCAATTTTCCTCGTCGAGGAATATAGGCGGTGGCAGAGGCGGCGGTGGAAGTGGATTTATCGGACTCGCGTTTACGTTCGACGAATCGACGTAGGGCAGAGTCGTCATGTTGCTGAGGCTGTTCTGACTCGAGTACGGCGACGGCGTGTGGGATTCGCCGGCCATACCGCGGCAGAGTGGCAAGGGTGTGCTGTGAGTCATCTGATGATTGTTCAGAGGTGTTCCGGGGCCGCCGATCATTCGTCCGCTCATCGGTGTGGAGTTCATCTGTCCGGCGAGGGCGCCGTAATCGGGACGCTGGGGAGATTCCGCTCTGGAGTCCACGGCGTCGAGACCCAGACCCGGTATGCCGCTCGCGTTCGGGCCGCCCTCGGTTCCAACGCTGCCCGGAAGAACGGTCTTCAGGAAATTCGATATGCTGAAGTCGTCGCTACTCGCCGCCACCTTCGACGGCCTCATGTTTATCACCTCGATCGGCATCGCCTTTGGGAGAGACGAAACATTTCTTATCAGGGCTTCAGAGGTCGGTTGACGTTCGCGGTGACAACGCAGCCTCGTTGCAGGAGGAAAACACTTTTTTGTAATGCATGCGTGAAAAGCGCTACTTCACGTGCCTGCCGAGAGTGGCGTAAGTGGCGCTTTATAACCATGAGTGCAGTAATACCCCATCGTCCATCAGGACGATTTAACTTTACGCACGCTTGCCGTACTTTACGCAGGTTCCTCGTACTTTACGCACGTTTCTCATACTTTACGCATGCTTCTTGTACTTTACGCACGTTTCTCGTACTTCATGCACGCTTCTCGTACTTTATACGCACTGGCTGTACAGCGCCAGTATCAGCAAGCACGAAAGTAGCAATTCTCCTGCATTCGTTACAAAAAATATGCCATACTCGTCCGGTATAACAAATATTATACAAAGACTGTGAAGTGCATCGTACCTCACAACTGTGTATAATGTTAGCTTCACCACACTTATGTCTCAAAGTGCTATTATGCACCGGAAGTGAGAGAACTTACCTCCGAAGAGTCGTTGTAACCACGATTCCCATTCGTCGGCGTGTCCGATCTGTCGCTGAATAAATTTCTCTGAAATAATAAATCGGATTGTAAAATCATCGTCGAGGCGTCGTCCTCGAGCCGTGAACATGGAATGGTCGCCTCACCATATCGAAATCGACGTTTCCGCCCATGAAGGATGAAAAATTGTTGGTGAAGTCGGACGAGCTGTTTCCGGTCGCGAGCTCCGGCGCGGGTACCGGCATGGGATCGTAGTCGTGCCCGTAGGAATTGTACATCGAGGGAGGCGCGACGTCCATCATCATGGAATCCGTAGTCTGACTCAATATCTGTCCATCGTCGCCCGGAAGCTCGATGTCGCTGTCCGGACTCGGCGACGGAGCGTTCACGTCCGGCGATGGAATCGGCGAGATCAACGTCGGCAGAAGCTCGTCCAATTTCTTCTTCAGATTCTTAACGCGACTACCGAAATTTCGGTAAGCCTGCAAATCGAACGAAACATCGCCAAGTTCGTCAATACGTACAGAGCTCTTCCGGTAACGGTTCGGTAATCATAATGAAGCGATATCGAAATTTCAATTTTCAACTTTTATGAGGAGGCGATATGAAAATTTGAAAAATTCAAAATCCCTCGAAGTGTAAACGGTTCGATCGATCCACGCCAAATTAAATAATGATCATTGGTCAATAACAGTCCATTTGTGTACAACCTTTTGGCCCGATCGCTCAAAAACATAAGCTAGCGTGCGCACCGAGTTTTTTTTAAGCAAACTTCAAAACCGCGTAAAATCTTTATGAGTGAAAGCACTTTGCAATAAAATTCTGGACGCGTTTTCATTAAAATCTCGAAAAAAAAAATGTTTTCGCGAAAACAAAGCTTCCTGCAGGAGGAAGCAAAGATACAAAAAATTAACCCACGTTCGTAACGATCTTCACTTCTCCCCGCTGAGTCTCGTAAAACTGATCGGCCTGTTCCAGCAGCTCGAGGACCTGTGTTCTCTCCCTTATCTCGGCTTCCAGCGCCCTGACGTAACTCTCCACGTTTCTAACGGCGCTCTCGACCTCCTTCTCCGCGTCCTCGACGTGTCGCCGGTCCTTGAGCGAGGCGCACAATTCCTCGGCGTTGTCGATATCGACGTTGCTCTCCCGGAGATCCTGCAGTCTCGCGTCGGTCGCTTGCTCGAGGCTCGCGCAAGATCTCATCGTCGAGATCAGCAGAGCCGCCTGAAACTCCTCGGTCGTAACGGCCGGTTGGGGCTCGACCTTCTTCTTCGGCGCGGCCGATATCAGGCCCGACAGATCCGCGAGAAACTCCTCGTCGTAAACTTGCCGCTGATCCCATATCTTGAAGATCCGCAGAATCCTGTGCTTCACCTTCTCGTCGCGGACCATCGTCGTAGCTCGCTGCAGCGTCGTTCCCCAAGACTCGACGAACTCGAAGTTCTTTCGCTTCGAATACTGAATTACATCGTTTGCCAGGTAGAACAGCGTCAGACGATGCTCCACTTTCACTGCAAATGAAACAGGAGTTACAGGAGTACAATACGGTTCCGAAAAAAATAGTAGTTGAATTGGCCGACGCGAAATGGACTCGGTCGGTAACGAAATCTGTAATTCATCTCTCGAGGGTCTTGGAAGAAATTTAAAAAATCTTCTGCACGAACGAAATTGGGAAGTCGAAAGTTTGCGTAAAGTCTTCCCGTTATCGTTTATCTTGTTTAAATTGACGAAAGGCCATGAAATTAACGGTATTCGCGGCGAATCTCGGAACGAACAGCGCAAACCACTCGTCGATAACGTCGGCCGGCCGAGAATCCAGCATGGAGCAAAATTGGAAAAAAGTGCAATAAATTATATAATATTAAAATTAAATATAAGTAAATGCGATATTATTAAATATAACGTAATATTATAAAATTATTATAATTAGTCCATAAATCATTTGAAAACCAAATTGCAATAACTTTCCAAAATTACTGTTAAATCTTTAGAAAAAAAAGTTTAATCGTCAAGAATCGCTCTCCGATATTTGGCCAATTTGGAAGTCGAAAATTGCGAAAAGTTTTCACTTTATCATTTAGCTCGTTTAAATTGACAAAACGCTTCGAAATGTATGATATTGTCAGCGTATCTCAGACCTAACAACACAAACCGTTATGATAAATACATTATACGATATTAAATTAAAAATAATTGAATATAATAATATAAAATTAAGTTTATCATGATATCATTATAATTAATTTTTAAATATTAAATAAGTTAATTCTCGGCGATTAACTTGCAATGCCTTTCCAAAATGTTTGTTAAATCTTAAAAAAAAAAAAATTACTTGACTGTTCAAAAATCGCTCTGGAATATTTGGTCCACTGCGCACCCTCAAAAAAAAAAAAAAAAAAAAAATGCAAAAAATAAATAAATAGCGTGATCGAGGTCGTTATCGACGGACAATATTTACCTTTTTTGAGTACTTGAAGCCAAGTGGCGACGATTTTTTTGTGGTGCTGGCGTCTCTCCAGGCACCACGTAGAGAGTCCCTGAATGGACTCCTGAGAGTCCTTGAGGGCCTGCAGCCTCCGCTCGAAGAGTTCCGTGTCGAACTCTGCGTTCGCCATCGCTCCGAACACTCTGAAACTCCTCCGCGCTGACCTCCTCCTCGACGCGACCTCAATCGCGCTGTTCGCTCTTCGTCGGGCGCGCGGGACCTCGCGAGGCCAAATCAACTCGGCTTACAGTCATTTTTATTCCCAACAATCTTCGCGACACAAAATCTCTTTTAACCTTAAAAAAAAAAAACCACAATAAAAACGGCCTCACGTCTCTCGTTTCTTCTATATTTTCATTCGCTCTTTTAGGTTAAAAATCTATATCGGCGTCTAGAAAACCACTGTCATACATATATGTATGCGGGAAAGGGAAAAAAAAAGAAAAAAAAAACGAAGTAAACTCTAACGACGCTTCTGCGATAATTTCTCGAGAGCGGATTGATCGAAGAAAAAAAAACACACAGACTTCGTCGCCGTAGCGCGAAAAATCACTTTTGTCTTAAAGTGAATTTTTATTCAAAAAAATAAAAATGATATACGTCTATCGTTTATGCGAATTCGAAAAACATTAGACGATGATTGTTTGTCGCCCTGAGTGTTGCAAAAAATATATATATATGTATAATATTGTCGGTGTTGGATTTTCACCGTCACGCCACGACGGGGGTGCAGGGGGGGGGGGGGGGGAGCCCGCTGCCGCTGGCTCCGAATACGCCGAGAACCCGCGCGGACCTTTTTTTTTTCTGTTGCCTCACACACTTTTGTTCGGTCGGCGATAACGAGCGCGCGAACGTTCGACAAAATCGAGAGCGAAAATTGTCCGTGTCCCTTGGTTTATCGTCGCGACTGCCGAGTCGCGGGATTGTCGTTGAATTACGTCGCGACGCGATTCGGCGTTCAATTCAACTTTAGGCCCGTTTGCCAAAAGCAAGGGTCCGCCATTTTTCCGGGGACCAAAACAGACGACCGCGCAATGGCCGCATTGGCGCGAAGTTCGACGCACTTCGTCGGGATTCGGGACTGCCACGAGAGGAGCGAAAAAAGTGGCGGGAAATTTCAATCGCTTTCCCTCGGGAGACTCTGAGAGACGAGAAATTAATGCTTCGACCGGTGATTGTATTTCATCTCGGGTAATTATTGACATCACGAGACTCTCGATACATCTTGTCGGTTAACCATTTTCATCGGTAAGTTTACCGGTAACAATAGTGAGTGATATAATTTTTTTATTTTTGTTTTTTCTTTCATGGCTCGAGCAGCCATTTTTGCGGCGATCTTCAGAGCGTTCGGGACGAATACGAATGTCAACAATTCGCTGTCTCTCGAATTCGATTCATCATGACGTCCCAAAGTTGTTGTAAATAAACAATACATTTAATACATTTAATAAGATAAACGCAGTGTCGAACAATGACGACTCTCAGTTCGAAGGACAATACGGAAGAAACAATGAAGGATTCTGCGCGACCCGAAAAATCCGAACGGTACGACGATGTTGCGGCAAAATACGATCTCGACAAGTGCGTCGAGTGGATAAACGCACGTGGACTCGAGAGGGTTAGTTGAATTCAATTTTTTCAATCTATGACTTATCTCCATCGACTCTTCGGCTATGGGAGGATTTTTGTTTCCTCGTCGATCGTCAATGCCGAATCAATATTAATCATTACTTTCCGATACACATTTGTCAATTGCCCGAGGTTAGACGGCGGCCATTCTCTATCGCTCGTCTATCACGTACGCACTCGAATTATCATTATTTCAAATGGAAAAAAAGCAATAATAACAATAACTCCGAATTTGCACAATAATTCATTACAATTATCGTTTATTCGCTAAGCCACTTACATAATTTGCAAATTTGCAATTTTTAAAGATATTCGACTTTACCTAATTTAAAAAAAATTTGATCAAACTGTCCTTTTCAATATGTTCAAATTTTTTAAATGAAACGCTGTACAATTAAAATTCATTATAAATTCAATAATAATAATAATAATCGTAAAATAATTCAATATCACATTATGATGTTGCTATTATTATTATATAATAATTATTGTCGGATAATTATTATTATTGCATAATCATCATTATTGTATAATTATTGTTGTTACATAATAATCATCATAATTATATAATTAATTATTCTTATATTATAATTTTATTTTTTATTTCTTCCAGGTATGTCTCCAATTTCCGGACAGCCTTCTCGAGGATTCGGCGCGAGTTGCTCTCTACCTTCAGCATAGGCTCGAGAAAAAAGTCTACATACTCGGTGACACGACGTGCGGAAGTTGTTGCGTCGACGAGATCGCCGCGAATCACATAAAAGCCGACGGGATATTGCACTTCGGTCACGCGTGTCTGAGTCCGACGGCTCGCATGGCCGTCTTTCACGTCCTGGAACGGCGGGAGATCGACGCGAAGGCTCTGACTCGAACCTTTTCGCGATTTTTCGACGATACCGAGAGGAAGATTCTTCTCTTCTACGATGTCGCGTACGCTCACGCCATTGGTGAGCCCAAGCTTTGGATTTTTCTTGGCAAAATTGTCGATGGAAAAAAAATAGATCGGTAATTTTATTTTAAACGTTTTTTTTTTTTTTTTTTTTTTTGCAGAGGCGATCAACGAATCTCTGAGATCGAAATATCCTAAGCTCAGCCTGTCGACGCTGTGCTGCGAGTCGAACGTTAATTTTACCAGCACGAAGGTCGAGACGAAAATATCGATATCAGGAAGATCTTGGACTCTGGAGAACGGGTACAAGGTCGAGGACTACGAGGCTCTCTACATCGGGGAGAACGGCAAGACACTGGCCAGTCTGGCTCTGAGCATTCCCGCGAGATCCTGGTACCACACGCTCGGCACCGAAATCGCTAAGTTCGAGCTCGTCGACAATCCGTGGCTGAGACGCCGAAGATATCTCGTCGAGAAGCTCAAGGACGCGCGCACCGTCGGCATCGTCGTCGCTACGCTCGGTATAAAGGACTATCTCGAGGCTCTCACTTCCATAAAACGAGCCCTCAAGGACAAGAACAAAAAATCTTATATATTCAGCGTTGGAAAGCCGAATCCGGCGAAACTCGCCAACTTTCCGGAGGTCGGTATAGATTCCCTTTTTTTTTTGTCTACAAATTTAAAACAAACATTTTATCGTCAAAAGCCATGTTTTTTTCAAGGTAATTTTTGTCGTCTTGGCCTAAAGTAATACCGATTTTCCGGAGGTCGGTAAAGATTCCTGTTTTTCTTATCTATGAATTTAAAGCGAAAATTATAGTCAGAAGCATTACTTTTTGCAGGGAATCTTTTTTCATTGTAGCCTGAAGTAATACCGATTTTCTGGAAGTCGTTACAGACCCCTGTTCGTTTATCTACGAATTTTTTCAAAGATTTTTAAAAAAATTTTCGCTTGTGGCGTAAAGTAATACCGACGACGGGCACACCGTTGTTCTTCTGTTTCCTCAGGTGGACGCATTCGTAGTGATCGCTTGCCCGGAGAACGAGATCTTCGACTCCAAAGATTTCTACAAGCCGCTCCTGACGCCCTTCGAGGTCGAGCTCGCGTTCAACAGTTGCCGCGATTTCGCGACGCACTACTGTCTCGACTTCAGGCAAATACTGCCCGGCGGTGCGAACTACGTGGAGTTCGAGGCCTCGACAGAAACGGACGTGTCTCTGATCACCGGTGGAGTCAGAAGTTCGGAGAAAGATATTTTCTCCGCGGACACGATGAGCGCGCTGAGCTGCCGAGGCTCCAACGCCGTGGCGATCGGCAAAGCCGGCGCGAGTTTTCTTCAGGAAAGATCGTGGAAGGGCGTCGAGCAGAGACTGGGCGAGGACGAGATCAAAGCCGCGGAAAAGGGTCGGAGCGGCCTGCCGATAAATTACTCCAGCGAACCGATCTCCCGGGAATCGTGATGAGAAAAACTGGGGCATCGAATAATTGGGAAAAAAAAACAATTTATTTACGCGTAAAGTGCAATGGCGATTCAATAAAAATCGAATTACCGACATGCGTCGCTGTCTCTCCGTAAATATTATTTACATCGCTCGCGGAGAGTTCGATCGAGGTCGGAACATGCATGAAGCATTTTTTACGGAATGAATGGTGAGGTCGTTGTAGAGTCGAGTCGATCACAGTACTCCTTTTATCCTCAGTTCTGCCTTGGCTTCCTCGATTTGCTGAAAAAAATACGAATACGATAATTAGTACGAACGCATAGAGACTTCAAGATCGTGCGAAAGCTCAGTTTGTCAAGTTTTTTTCTTTTTATCTAAAAGGCAAAGTGCCTTTTGCAGTAAAGTGGAAACATACAATTACATTAAACATACATATATATATATTTTTTTTTTTTACTCATGAAACCGAAACAATGAAAATTGCTGCAAATACCTGTACCTAATACAATATAGAAATGGCTTCTCAGGCTAGTCAGTGAGGAATTATATCTTTCCTGTTCCAGCAGTATTTTTTCTATTTTTTTTTTTTTTTTCTTTTTTTTATATTAGATACCTAAATCTTATATATATTTTGGAAAATGTTAGTCCCAATTTTCAAGAATCCATGGGGAAGCTCTTCCAGTCTGCAAAACCCATTTCGCGACCGGAAGTGGCGTATTATCGGATATGACGTCACTTCCGGTCGAGAAATAAGATTTTCAAACGATAAAGGACGTATTTTCGACAAAGCGTCACTTTCGGTCGAAAAATGAGATTTTCAAACCGGACGTAACGAATTTCCGGCAAATCTTCAGAAATCCAAATTTTCAATTTCTAAATTCCATAGCGAGCCCGCGAAACTCCCGAGCCACAACTTGCTTCATTAAAAAAAAGAAATCTGTTTACTCTCTTGAGTTCCTTGGCAGCGCCTTCGCAATCGTTGAACGTGAAGACCCTGTAGAGGACCGTCGCGGCGGCATAGAGTCCGAAGAGGAACAGCAAAACGACGGGGAGCGGCAGAATAACGTTACGCCATTCGGAAACGAGTGGCGATTGAATCGAGCCCGTTACCGCGGCGGTCCAAACGCCGAAGAACGCGGTGGCGAATAATAACCATTCCATTAGCTTTGTCATCTGTGGAAAAAAAAAAAAAAAACATGAAAATAATGTTTATAGAAAAAATCTTACCCGAGCCGGGATATTAATGTCCATTGATCTTTTACAGCTCTCAGCCAATTAAAAATCAGAGTTACCTCGGTTCCGGTTGCGCAGAATGCGTGTCGATCAAATATTAGAATACAACTATTCGTTCACTTGTTAGTAACGAGAATCCTCGAATTGTTTGGCAAGATCTAACCTCAGTCTCTGCATATCACAGCTTCTTATTTTTTCCTTTTTTTTTTTTCATCCACGAGCAAAAGCAAGCAAAAGTCCCTCTGGATTACGTTCGCCGAACTGCGACGCTCCAGAATCGTTCGCAGTTGCAAAATCGATCCGCGAGATGACTCTACTCGTCTCGTAAAGCCGAATCAATTTTTTATTATCGCAAAAACTTACTTTATATATAAAAACAAAAACAAAAAATATATCATTTCTAAAAATAACCTCCCATTTCGTTCGAGTCGATCCATAGAATTTATCGGTCTCGTAGCGCTTGCGGAACTGTGCTTTATCCACTGCCCCGATAAAGACGAACGCTCGCTTACATTAAATCGCGACATTGCTTATGTCTTTAATATACCGATCGATTATTTTCACCTCCACAACGTGCACTAAATTTAACGTACACGTTTATGCGTCGGAACTTTACCTTTCTGTATGTTGTTATCACCAACAATTTTTAACAGCGAAGTAACAAGAAAAATTGACCCAAAGCAGGAATTTAAATATTCGCGGGTACTGGAAGTGCGCGAGCGGCGCGGAGCGGCCGTTGCGAGAAGACAATTTCTCACTTCCGGTTGTCCTTCGGCTTGCTCGGGCAACGTACGTCGTCTGTCTGTGTCGCAACACTCTCCGTGCGGGGAAAATCGTTTGTGTACTATAAACGTGACTCTCTCGGCGACGGGACAGAGACTCGATCGACGGGACACAATATCGTTGATAATTACGCGTTTTCGTTCGACCATCGTCGTCGAAACTTCGAGTGTCGTGCGGAGACAAGCAGTGGACGAAGAATTCGTCGGAATTATAGTCGAGGCATTCCAAATCGAGGACAAAATGTCCTCGTGGATGGCAGGTGGGTGAGACGAGTCGAGTTTATCCGCCGCCCCATCAATCCCAGCTGACCGTTCGCCACGACCGTCGGGGAAAAACCATCGTCGTCGCTCTACGCGCGCGGGAGTTGCCGATTTAAGCCGCAAAAATAAACCAACAAAAAAAAAAAAAACGTTAAAATAAAATATAAAATGCGTCCGTTAATTGCTCGCTGGGCGTTCGTCGGTTATTACAAGAAAAATCACTACTGAGACGAATCTTCGACGTCATTGATAAATCGACGAAAAAGAAAGAAAAAGAAAAGACATTTTTTTTTCGACACAACTTCGTCACATTCCTTCTGGCGAGTGTAAAAAAAAATAAAGGAAAGCTAAATTTAGCTCGACCTACCGCCGACAAAGAGTTTCCTCGATAATATTCGATATTGGGAATTTTTTTTTGTATTCATTTTCTTTTTTCACCTTATACGAGAGAGGATTCGTGTGATTTTTTTCCGGATGCTAACGAGAGGTGCAAACTCAAAGTTTACGCGACGTTAATTGGAATACCCGAGCGGAGACTCGGTCGGATGAGCGTTTCAGCGAAGGAGCGAGAGAGATAAGATATTGAGTTGATAGAGAGAGAGAGAGAGAGAGAGAGAGAGAGAGAGAGAGAGAGAGAGAGAGAGAGAGAGAGAGAGAGAGAGAGAGAGGGACAGCGAGTCAGACCGGGGCGATGGAGAAGGGAGACGAAACACGGCCGTCTGTGGACGTCGACGAGAACGGTCTTCTTCGAGGTAAATCGGAGGAGGATGAAACCGAATCGACGGAGGAGCACTACGGATGTGCACACTACAAACGGAAATCGAAATTTGTGGTGAGAAATACGTTTTAGACTAAATGTATTAAAATATATATATATATATATGTATTTATATATGTGACTTTTCCCCCACCCCACTTACACAGCTCGAAGACGACGAAAAATTAATAAACATCCACTCACCCACATTCCGGACGTTTATTTATGATTATTTTATTATTATATTATGATTATTATTATTTACTATTATCATCATCGCATCGCCCGTACCGAAAATTAAAGAAAATAATGAATATCGCGAGCTATGAACGAAACTGTAACAATTCGATAACACAAGTAATGCAACAAAAACTGCTTAAAGTGGAGAAAAAATTTAAAAAATGATTTTTTTCCCCACCCACTTACACGGCTCGAAGACGACGAAAAATTTATAAAAATTTACTCACCGATATTCCGGACGTTTATTTACTATTATTATTATTATCGTCGCATCGCTCGCAGCGGAAATGAAAGAAGGTAATGAATATCGCGAGCTATAAATAAAACTGTGACAATCCGATAACGCAAGTAATGCAACAGAAACTGCTTAAAGAGAAAAGAATATAAAAAGTGAATTTTCCTCCGCCCACTTACACGGCTCGAGAACGACGACAAATTAACAAAAATGTACTTACCGACATTCCGGACTTTACTTATTTATTTATTGTTATCATCGTCGCATCGCGCGTAATGGAAATCACAGAAAATCATTAATACTTATCGCGAGCCATAAACGAAACTGTCACAATCCGATAACACGAGTAATGCAAAAAAAATCGTGTTTTCAATCGTTCATCCATGGCATTCCGAATCCACGAACGTATCGACCACTTCCGGTCAATATAATTCACACCTATGAAACTCGAAAAATTTGACACAAATTTTTATAAATTTTTCCAAGAAGTTCGTCTAAAAATTTCAATGTTCCCTCACCCACTTACACGGCTCAAGGACGACGAAAGGTCAATAAAAATGTACCTCAGTAAATTTCGGTAAATTGAGTAAAATCACCGACATTACGGACGTTTATTTATTTATTATAAATCATCGTCTCCTCGCTCGTAACGGAAATCAAAGGAAATAATGAATATGTACAAAGCTATAAACGAAACTTCCTTAATCCGATAACACAATTAACGCAACGAAAATTGTGTTCCAAAAATGACTCGTTGATGGTTATTGCGAATCCACGAGCGTGTCTCAAACTCGAAAAAGTTGGCTCGAATGAATTTTCTTTAATTATTCACAAAAAAAAAAAAAAATCAAAAACCAATGCAAAAAAGCTGCTCGAAGAGAAAAACGTCGTGAGTAATTCAAACATTGCGCGGATTACTCTACAACAGTACGAGACGACGACCCATTGATTGATCGATTACTCCCGGTCCCCGAGTTCCAGCGCGATCGAAGGTCGCGCGGTTTGAGTGATCAGCTGGCTCATTTCTTTCTTCGTTCCGGGCGACTCGGCAATCCCGCTGTGGACTCGTCATTACCGTTCGTCAATTATTCGTCGGGAATCTCGTCGTCGTGGTGTTTATCGAACAAACACGAGAGAACGGGGCGAATGGCAACGATTGCCACGATAGACAGGCGTGCAGACGGCGGGCAAAGATAACGGAATGCTTTTTAGGGCTGGCTTGCCCCAGTGCACGTTAACGCGAACGGGCGGCGCGACGGCTTCGTGCATGCGCGCGCTAACTCCCGGCAAAAAAATCAATAAAATTCTTCACGCTGCCTGCCGGCCCGCGAAAAAGTTAATAATAACGCCCGACTCTAGCTCCGTTCACGGCGCCTCGAACTTTTTCTTCCATTCCACGTGGCGAATGAAGAACAAAATATATATATATTATATATATAAATACATTACGATAATCGGATTGATCGCCTGAACCTTTGATCACTTCGATGGGTTTAAGGTCATCAGTTTTTTAGTGTTAGAAAGAGCCCGTTATTATTATTTTTTTAAATTAATAATAAATAATAGTAGCATAATTAATTAATCGTAATTATATCAATACATTAACAATCCAATTTATTAATAATTAATAATAATAATGATTTTATTGTTAACAATAACATTATTATGAATTTATTATAATTTATTGTTGATGTTATTATGATTATTTATTTATTTATTTATTTATTTATTTATTCACGGGACGAGCCCTTTTACATAAAATAATTCAGATAATATAATATCGTAACAATATGAGATCAAAATTAAATTACTTTTGTCTTGCACAGTTCACAGTTCACATTTACCTATTATAAATGTTAATTTTTAATTTTTATTGATTGCAGACGCCCTGTTGCAACAAGGTCTACACCTGTCGTTTCTGTCACGACGAGCAAGAGACGCACACGGTCAACAGAAAGGAGGTGACCGAATTAATATGCGTGCTGTGCGACACTCGTCAGCCGGTCCAGGCGACATGCCAGAATTGTCACTGTCGGTTCGGCAAGTACACTTGCCTCGAGTGCAATCTCTTCGACGACGACGACAAGAATCAGTACCACTGCGACGGCTGCGGTATATGCCGAGTCGGCGGACGCGACAGATTTTTCCATTGCGCGACGTGCAACATGTGTCTGCCCGTTCAGCTTCAAAACGGACACAAGGTGCGGAAAAATTTGAAATATTCATTAATTTTTCTTTGAAATCACAGCATATTTTTAACTCAAAGATTTTTCGTATTTTTTTTTTTTTTTTTTTTTCTTTTTTGCAGTGCGTGGAAAATGTTTCGCACGCTAATTGTCCGGTTTGCCTGGAGGACATTCACACGAGTCGGATTCCTTGCCATATCCCCGACTGCGGGCATTTACTGCATCGCACATGCTTCGAGGAGCTCCTCCACTCGGGGCACTACGCCTGTCCCACGTGTCAGGTCTCCCTCCTCGACATGACCGAACTCTGGAGATTTCTAGACAAGGAGGTGTCCCTCACGCCCATGCCTCCCGAGTACAAGGACTACAAGGCCGAAATACTGTGCAAGGACTGCCACAAGGAGTCGACCGTTAAGTTTCACGTCGTTGGACTAAAGTGTCTCAACTGCGGGAGCTACAACACGTGCAGGATCAAGGGATCTCCTTGTCCCGGTAAACAGACCAATTCACACTCTTTTTTTTACCCGATAATTAAATTTGTCCATACCGACAATAATAAATAACGATGATGATTATTATTATGCAGATCTCCTTGTCCGTGTGAACATACCAATTCACACCTTTTTTACCCGATAATTAAATTAGACAATACCGATTATTATTATTATTATTATTTATTAGGGTGTTTCTCAAAGAGGAGATTTTTATTTATTTTTCTTCCCACTTTTTTAAAGCACAGATTTCGATCTCAAATTGAACCTCACGAAAGACGGACCTTAACAACAACAAAATCCTAAGAGGTGGCCAGCATTCGACGTTAGTATCCAAAAAATTCGAGCGAGGTTCAATTTCAGATTGAAATCTATACTTTAAAAGCGTGGGAGGAAAGATAAAAATGTCCTTCTTGAGAAACACCCTGTTATTTATATTATTAACAATTTTTATCCGCTCTGAACGTAAATGTGTACTTTACAGATCCAGATTCGTTGGACGTTGCTGCAGGCGGAAGCAGTACGGGTGACCAGGAGCAGTCCGAGGAGCAAAGTTCGGAGTAACGATCGAACATAAACGGAAAAAAATGAATAAAAGACGAAACGCAAGAAGACAGATCTAAACGGGGGTTTCGTCCGAGCCGGAAGGCAGTAATGGAGGCAGTGCCATCGTAATCCGACAGCTTCGTACGAAACGGAAGAATGCAGACGAAGGAAACGAGGCCGTGCCTACGCCGTCTTTTCCCACTCCCCGCCCTCCCCATGTGCCCCCGCGCCGTCGAATGAAAATTTAGAAAATTTGTACATTTTTTCAACGTTGCAACTAACCCTTTCGTCACGCGGAAGAAGTCGATTTTTCCTCGATAAATTGCGGTCGATCGTGCGTCTCCGTGTCCCGTCACACGCGACACGCACCTTCCCGCGAGCAACAATCCTTCAACCTAGATGAAATTTAGTTATTAATTGTCACGATTCTTTGTTTTTTTTTTTTTTTTTTTTTTGCCTTTCGTCGACACCTAACAACAGTCGTTGTTTGAATCGCATTGATTTGTAATTAGTACAAATCGCTCGGTGTGCCGCAATCATGAGCGCCGTCACGAAAAAAAAAGAAATTTATCCTCTAGTTTGATATCTCACTCGTATCGCAATGTTGTTAAAAAAAAAGAAATGAACATCACAAATTGAAGCGATAAAAGGAATTAATTCTCACCGATAGCCGGTCGAACTTTGTTGACCGTAGAACACTTGTCGGTTGTTATTTTTCTTTTCTACCGTACTTTGCGACAAGAAAAATCAATCACTCCGTAGAAAAAGTTAATCACTCCTAATTTTTAATTAATTGTCAAATCGATCGGATCCGATCGCGTTTTGGTATTTAAACAAACAAAGTGTGTGCAATCTGCAGCGAGGATTAAATCATTGATTTGAGGTGCAACCTCTTTTTTTCTTCGATGTGTAAGTAGGCGTCACTCATTTATCGCGGAGACGAAATTTAGGGCATATCAGAGCGCATTTACGCGGTCGAGATATTTTTTTTTCGGACCATTTTTCGTTGCTCGTTCTTTTTTCTGGAACTTTTTTTCGCGTATGACGAAAATACCCGAAAGCTACTAGTTATATTTTTATAAGACGACAAAAATTTCGCTTCGTGCCGCTATTGAGAGACACGGTGTTGTAGTTTAGTGGTGTGCAGCGGCAAAAAAAAAAAAAAACGGAAAACGTACTAGTTAGTCGAATGTGTTATGTAATTCGAACGTTTTTTGAATGCGTCAATTCTCGAGTGGCTCAGGTACACGCTCTCCACGTATAATGTTTTACCTCTTTTCTCCCAATCATTCCAGCGACTACGACACATTCCATTTTTTAATTATCTCGTAGAGAATTAAAAAAAAAGCTCACGACAAATTTTGACCTAAGCGTTATAAATGTTAATTATTACTACGAATAAACGAATAAAAAAAAATGTAGGCGATAGCAGTGTACCATATTTTAATTTAAACAAAACAAAAGCGAACAAAAGACGAAAGTGTGCTGTTTTCGACCACTTTCGACGTCGATCATCATCGACAAAAATATTACCTGAAAACAAGAAATTATTCACTATTATTGAGATTAAATAAAGTTGATTAAAAAAACGATTTTATTGTATAGTTTCGTGGCGGAAGGACAGCTGTATTTTTTTTTAAATACCTCACCAGGCACCAAGGCAATTTATGTAATTGACTGTAAACTTGTACTTTTTTTTTGTGCGTTCTTTATTACTGAAAAAATGTAAGTTTAATACGAATTACAAAGGCTCTTTGTACGTAACGGCCGCAAATAGTGTTTTATATTAATAATATATATATAATGTTCTATCAAATAAACCGGCTATAGTTTCGTTTATTTTTTTTTCTTCGACCTACTCTTCGCTCGCTCTCGACCTCTCTTCTCGGATCTCTCCGTCGCGAATGTGTGTACAAATGAATAATAAATCGTTTGGTCTATCGTGAAACAAAACTTAAAAAAAAAATAAAAAAAAACAAAAAGAAATTAAAATTAAAAAAAAAATGAAAAATCTGACGCTCAGTCTACAAAGTTTTATCCTTTCTACAAAGCTTTGACTAATTCTTTTTTTAGACCTCTTGCTGATTCGCCGACACGAATTTTTGAGGAAAACTTCACTCAAATTGTTTTTTTTTTTTTTTTTCGACGTTTCGTCTTTGACGCGACAATCACGTGCTTTCTTATGACGAGACGGCAAAGCGAACACGTTTAAACATCGCGGTATCTCGTTGACCGCGTGCTCTCTCCGACTAGTTTGATATTTTTTAGATTGTAATTCTTGAAGATCCTCTGGTAAACTCTTCGGCACTCCGGGGGTGTCTTCAGAAATTAAGGGAACGAGGACGCAGCGGCGCGTGACCGTTCGCGCTGAGGTAACGACGTGCTGCCTTTGTCATCTCCTGCTGATCCTCGGTTAGGCCGCAGGCGACCATCGTCCATTGAGCTTCCAATTGTAGCTAAAAAAAAAAGAGGCGCGTTAGAAATAATGCATCGGACATAGAAAAGTTTCTGTAGAATCTTTCTGTTCTCATATCGACGATTCAATTATTCCACATCTCATACTGACGATTCAATTATTACAATTCTTATATTGACGACTCAACTATTACAATTCTCATATTGACGACTCAATTATTATAATTCTTATATTGACGACGCAATTATTACAATTCTTATATTGACGACGCAATTATTACAATTCTTATATTGACGACTCAATTATTCCAATAGTCAACTTCCCGGTTACTTCAATTTTAAGTTGCGACTCATTTCTGTAAAATCTCTCTCAGTTTTTAGCAATTCAAAGCCGAAGATTTTTTCCAGATTAAAAAGAAATTAAACATTCTCTACCGCTAGGAAATTGAATTTTTGCAAAACTTCAAATATGTTAAGTTAACTCCAAAAGTGAAGAGAACAAAAAATCGGTTACTGTTGCAATCGCAAAGTCGGACAGGATTGAACCAAAGAGACAAAAAAAAGGGGTGAAATGAAATCGGGGATAAAATAAAACTCACCTTGGGACGTTTCGGCGGCCTGATAAGCAGAGGACTGGTCAGATTACAGGGGCTGTCGAAAGCTTCGAAGGTGATAGCCCGCTTGGCATTGGGCTTCCGTTGAACGGACTCTAACTCGTGGGATGTCTGGAAAGGAGATAGACACACTAGCTACAGCCGGCAAGTATACATTCCTCTCATTTCCATTTCTTTTTTTTTTTTTATCTCGCTGCTTCAGCTTTCGCCTCGACAGTACGAGTGTAGAGTGAAGAAAATAAGAGTTTAAAAAAAAAATTCATTTGGTGCGTGTAGATAAATAAAAAATTGACATTTGCGTCTTCCTTCCGAGAGGAAAAATAAGCGGAAGACGGGCGAGGGAGAAGAAAGGGCTTTTTTTTCTCGATTTCATCGATGCAGACCGGCGATTTTTTTTTTCTCCGATGACTAGGTCATGAAAAGGTGGGGTG
This sequence comes from Exephanes ischioxanthus, assembly GCA_958510785.1. Classification (NCBI taxonomy): domain Eukaryota; kingdom Metazoa; phylum Arthropoda; class Insecta; order Hymenoptera; family Ichneumonidae; genus Exephanes; species Exephanes ischioxanthus. The sequence goes on along the minus strand of OY294020.1, from coordinate 18,251,004 downwards.
AGCCTCTGTATCGAGTATTTGGTGTATCGTCGACCGAGTCGTATTTTTTTTTTTCCTTTAATCATCATTTCAGTAGTACGTCCTTGCACGCGGCGAATAATCTTTGGGCGTTTTCTCTTTTTTTCTCGTTCAGCTTTTTTTCAAGCTCTCGATGGGGTTTGGGCGGGAGAGACGGGGAGGAAGCTTTGGTGCGGCTGGGAGTGAGGGATTTGAGGTACTTTGGTACGCTAGGCCAGGCCTTTTACAATAATCGAACGTATACAAAAACAAAAGTTAATTAATTACAAAAAAAAAAAAAAAAAAAAAAAAAAAAAACGGGATGACGCCAACGAATGGTGTTAATTCTCGCGGTAAACCACACGCGACGAAAACCCCCAACGTAACGAAACAAAACAAACGCATAAATAATATAAATATGTTAACTTTTTTTTGTCTTAAAGAAACAAAAATTCTTACGTTCAAACGTTCGTCGCTCGCGAAAAATGAAAAAAAAAAAAGATCTTTGTTAATAATTTAAGTACGAGTATAATATTTTTCTGGAAAACTCGCAAGTCACCAGGGTCTTGGACACGAATTAACTTAATAATATAAAATTAATAAGTTTTTTACATTAGAAAATGCTAAACGAGATTCGTGAGCCATTCTCGATAGTTTATCTGTTTTTTTTTAGTCAATAATTCAATAAATTAATTTGTCGCGTATCTCTTCAATCATTTTATAAATAATTAACAGGGGGACGACAGGGTGGATGAGGATTAAATAATAATAATAATAATAATAATAATAATAATAATAATAATAATAATAAGAATAATAATATTAAATAAGGATCGTTAGAATGAGTTAATATGTTACATTAATAGATCTCGGAGGGAGAATCTTAAACATCGCGTCACTTTTTTTTAGTCTGTTGACGATTACGCAATGATTTTTTTTTCACGATTAAACGAGCTCGCACTTTATCGTCTCAGTGCTGACTCGAGTGGGCGTTAAAAAAGAAAAGGGGGGGAGGGTAAGTACGATGATTTACGAAGTGAAGTGATTTACGAAGGTGTTAGAAAACAAGTATAGCATAGTATAGATGGAGTAGTTAATAGACAAGAGATAAGATGGCCGGCTAGCGTGTCTACAGGCGATTGGTGCGTGAATAAAACCAGGATAGGGCGGGTTGCGATTGACTTTGGACCGTTTGATTCTGACATTGGATTTGGGACTCTACCTTCAACGGGCTCGGCCCTCCCGTCGTTAGGAAGCTATCCTCCAGTGCCATCGATGCCGGCGAAAATAACACGGAGGTGTCCAGACTTTTGCTCTGCAAATTAATTTGAAAAAAACATGAAAATAAATAAATAAATAAATAAAAAAATGGTAACTTTTGTTTTCAATTTTTGACGATTGGTTTTCGAAACCAAGCTTACCGGTGTCTCAACGGCGAAGCTCATGTCCGAGCTGTCGTGAGAGTTCGCCCAAGCTTGGCAGAGGGCTTTCCTCGCTCTCTTGCCACCGGGGGCGCTGTTCTCCTTGCCGCGTCTCCTTCCAGTTCCGTAACCGGAGTCCTGGAGCATGCTGCTGCTTCCGGCGAGGCTCTCCCGGTCGGTCTCCTGTTTGATTATCTCCGTGAGTGCGTCGAGACGGCTCGGCGTCGCGGGCAGCTGCGTCGTCGCGCCGCTGCGACGTTCGAGCTCGGCGAGGGCATTTTTGAACGGTGTCGGAGTCCTCGGCGTGTTGCCGTCGTTCTGACCTCTCCGCAGTCCGGCGGGCTGCGGCGTCGTCAGAGGTCCGGGACTTCCCTTCGGGGTGCTCGCCCTCGGCCACGAGGTTTCCGGACTGAGGCTGTTCAGGAACTGCGAGGGACTGAACGGCAATTGCTTTATCGGCGTCGAGGGCGCGGTCGAACCGCTCGCGTGCGGCTGATTGTGCTCGCAGTTGTGCATGTGATGACCGAGGATGTACTCGGTGTGCGAGCCGCTGTCCGGCGTCTCGGTCCTCGAGGCCATCGCCATGGCTTGGTGAAGGGCCGCCCTGCGACGACGGAGTATCGGCGGTGGGCTCGACTTTTCGCGCTCGTCGTCGTCGTCGATCTCCTGCTCGAGATCGGGCATCGGCAGAAGACGAATGTCCGAACTCGCCGAACCGCTCGCCTCGGTCACGAGCTCAATGTTGAAGTATCTGTTGAAAATTTTGTTGTTATGTTAATTTTAGGATTTTCATTTTTTTTATATATATATTTTTTAATAGAAAACTAGACTTACAGCGGTGGAACTTCCGACTTGACTTTGACGTCGACGCCTCGTCTCGGCGGCGAGTCCAGCTGGCTCGCGGTCGAACCGCCGTTCGAGCGGTCGCCGCTTATTTGGAGTAAGCTTTGGTAGCTGTTCGCGTGAGAATCCTGCTGATGCTCGCTCTGATTGTGGTGATGGTGATGATGATGATAATGCTGATTCTGCGGCGGTTCCCATGCTCTCGTCCAGTCCAGCTGGTCGACCTCCATGCTCCGGGAACTCATGCCGATACCGCTGTCCTCTTGCTTCACCATTAACTTCGAGAACGACGAGCCGAACTGGCCCTGGCTCGAATTCTCGTCGTGGACGAGGCGAGGCTCCTGTTTGACGATTATTCCGGAATCCGAAGCTTTTCTTCTTCCGCGACCTGCGAAAAAGAAAAATTAAACGAACGTTAATTTCGCATCACAGTTCGAGCCTCGAGGAATGCGAGAGTTAAAAGAATTAACGGTAATGATGCAATGGTATTAATTATATTGGTAAAAATAATTTGAAATAAAAAAAAAAAGTTTCTCACCCCTCGACCCGGTTGTACGACCCTCTTCCACCTCGTACTTTCGTCTCATCGTGCTGTTCCAATGATTCTTAATGGCATTGTCGGTCCTTCCCGGCAAAAGCTTAGCGATCTTTGCCCACTGATTGCCGACGCGTCGATGTGCCTCGACGATTATACGATCCTCGGCCTCGGTCCACGCTGTCTTTTTTATTCCCGGATTCAGATGATTGTGCCATCTTTCCCTGCACTGTTTGCCGATACGTCCTTTCAAGTGTCGCGCTATGAGGGTCCACTTTTTCGGACCGTAACGCTCCACCAATTCGACGACTTTCTCGTCTTCCTGCAATGACGGACAGAAAAACGCCAGGGGTCAAGTACGTTGATCGAATAATGAGAAGCGAGATAATAAGAGTAAAGGCGGGACGATATTGACTTCCTGGTTGGATGGAAAAACTGTCGGGTGTCTCAATTGTATCAAATTGGTCGATATTCGAAAGTTGAGATCGTAATGCACGTCAATCGAATATTAATGGGTCACATAATTTCTGGATTCAATGCTGAATAGATTTAAAGAAATGGCGCCGACAAGTGGGTTGTGGCGCGTCCATAGCCAATCCCATGGATTCCAACATGGCGCCGACAAATGGGTCACCCAATCTCTGTACCTAACGCTGCCAAGATAAAAAATGGCGTCGACAAGCGGGTCACCTAATCTCTGAACCTAACGCTGCAAAGTTGAAATAAAAATGGCGGCGACAAGTGGGTCACCTAATCTCCGTACCCAACGCTGCAAAGTTAAAAAAAAATTGCGTCGACGAGTGGGTCACCACCTAATCACTGTACCTAACGCTACAGAGTTTTAAAAAAATGGCGCTGACAAGTGGGCCACCTAATCCCTGTACCTAACGCTGCCAAGATAAAAAATGGCGTCGACAAGCGGGTCACCTAATCTCTGAACCTAACGCTGCAAAGTTGAAATAAAAATGGCGGCGACAAGTGGGTCACCTAATCTCCGTACCCAACGCTGCAAAGTTAAAAAAAAATTGCGTCGACGAGTGGGTCACCACCTAATCACTGTACCTAACGCTACAGAGTTTAAAAAAAATGGCGCTGACAAGTGGGCCACCTAATCCCTGTACCTAACGCTGCAGAGATAAACAAATTGCGTCGACGAGTGGGTCGCATAACTTCCGCATCTAACGCCGCAGAGTTAAAAAAAAAAATGGCGTTCTATCGTCCACACCATCCCGACAAATTACAGTCTTCGACTCTCGTATGCCAACGAAAGCGTTAAATTTTTGCAGAAAATAAAATCGTCATATTGCAACCAGGAAGCAAGGGACAAGAGATGGCTCTCAATGGCGATCGAATTAAAGAAGTAAATTACAGATAAATAACGAGGCACCATAATAAGACGAGCTTCCTGGATAAGGTGCCGTCAAACTTGAGAAGTCTTCTTGTCGCATATCGGGGGCCCGGAGGACTGCACGTATCGCTAATGAATTCCGGGATGATCGAGGAAGAGCCATCGCCGCGTTGCCGGGGGAGAGAGAGGCATCGCTTTTGCGAGCGTGAGAAAAACACGGAGATAGCGGTGTTCGTGGCACTGGTGCGGGGCTCGCGGGTATGTGTTAAGAACGACGGAGGCCGGACCACCGCGGCAGTGACGACGAGGATGACCAGCGGTGAAAAGGAAAAGAAGGAAACGAAATGCCGGACGGGGAAGGGTGGGGGGGGGGGGGGGGGGGGCAAAGGGGTGCGGACTGCAATTTCGTGGAACCCCTCCTTCGATGCATCCGAAAATCTCTCGGGGCGACATGCGACCGGCAAACTTTTTCGAATCCCCGTATCGAAGATGGTCCAATATTTAGACGATTTTTTTTCTCTTCGCCCCGTTATCTTCCTCGTTCGCTTGATAATTAATTCAAAGGGAGATCCGATTATTTTTTGTTTTACTGGGACTGTGGTAGAAATACGTTTCACCACTTTCGGGGGACCTCGGAGTGGTGAAACTTCTTTTACTCGGCAAACCTTTTCAAAGAAACTCTTCTTCAAAGATAATAATAAAAATAATTCATGAAGAAAAACAGAAAATTGATAATTGATTGATTAATTCTTCGATATCCATTAATCAAGGATAATTGGTCCAATATTTTGACCAATTTTTTTTTTATCTTCTCCCCGTTATATTCTTTGTTCGCTTGATGATTGATGCAAGGCTAGTTCCAATTATTTTATTTTTTTTACGTTTCATTACTTTCGTGGTTTTTTTTTTTTTTTCTTTACGTTTCATCACCTCGGAGGGTTCTTTTTTTAGGTTCTATTAAAAAATGTAATAGCCAGGAGGTGGATGCTGGGATAAACAAAGTAAAAGGCCTTGGTACTTTACGAGGCTCGATGTTCGTATTAGTACGAGGAACACGAGCTCGGGCCTGCGGTCCGGGCTCCTCCGCGGCTCGGCTTGCCCTTGGCTGTTGCCGAGTGCGTTGCCCACTCTCCACTCCGTGCGCAGCATCCCGCCGTTCCGTCCTCTCTCGCTCGCTCGCGCGGGCTTCCCGGCCGCGGGAGACCCGTGCGAGCGAGGCTCAAGCTTTCTTATTGCATACCCCACGACCGAGTCTGGCCGCTTCGCCGAGCAAAGTTTCGAGCATGCGCTCAACTCGGCCGACCCGGACTCCCTTTAAATCACTCCTATTCGCGATAGACTTTTCGATAAGTTTTTTTAAATGAACAAAAAGTAAAGAAAAAAAAAAAATGTTTTTCAATCTTTTGCCAACTTTGCCAAGAGCGAATAAAAATGTTAGGCGAAAATGTTCAAAATTGATCGATTTCTTTTTTTTTTAAGGAGAAGAGTAAGATCGAAATTTGATTTTATTCCCAGCTCATTGTCGACTTTGCCAAGAGCAAATAAGAAATTTTATCGACAATTTTCAAAATTGATTGATTTTTTTTTTTTTCATAGGAAAGGAGCAATGTAGAAATTTGATTTTATTCCCAGCACATTGGCGACTTTGCCAAGAGCAAATAAGAAATTTTATCGACAATTTTCAAAATTGATAGATTTTTTTTTTCTCATAGGAAAGGAGCATTATTGAAATTTGATTTTATTCCCAGCACATTGGCGACGTTGCCAAGAGCAAATGAAATTTTCAAGCGAAAATGCTCGAAGTCGATAGATTCGTTTATTTATTTTTCTTTAATAGGAAAGGAGCAAGATAGAAATTTGATTTCATTCCCAGCTCACGTCCTCGCGGCTCGTCAGCGCGCTGGGATATCCTCCCGCGGAGGAGGATAAGAGAAGAGTTCTCTCTTTCCCACGCGGCATTCCATCGAGCATCGGCGCGTCCGTTACCCGCGACTCCGACTGCATTCGAGAGAGGTTCTCTCCTCCCGCCGTACGAAAACAAAGATTCGTCGAACGAGGCGGCGCAGAGGAGAGACGAGAGGATGGAAGTCGAAGAAATGTTGCGCTCCGCGGCGAATTCAGAGTGCACGGGCGACACATCAAGTTTGATTCGCGACGTCCCCGGACACTTGCCCGGACGAAAATTGACCGGGGCTTTATTGCCCAATTTTTTTTCGTGCCGAAAACAGCTTCCTCCTCAAATAAGAAAAAAAAAAGTGGAACGAATCGATAGAGTCGGAAAGACGGAGAGGAGAGCTTATTGGCGTAGCCTCGAGGAAGCTTCGCAGGTAGGACCAAGCGGGACAGCCCTGCGCGTTTGGTCGGAAAATTTTCAAACGGAAACCAGTTTCGGCCGTAGCCGGCCGGCCTAATTGGTCAGGAAGGCCTTATTACGGTGGAGCGTGGGGGCAGAAACGAGATGGAAGACCCAGGGCTCTAATGTTCGAGCCTAAGCTCTCGTGGAGTCCCGTTCGATCCGACCAGGGTGAAGGTCCTCGACGGCCCATCTGTGAAGTCCTAAAATAATTGCTTCATTTGTATTACCCGTGTCTCAGTTCTCGCTTTCGTTTAAGACAATTCCGTGGCTTGTGCCCCGGTTTTCTGTATTACCTTGACGGTATCGATTCTGCATTTTTTTTTTTTTTTTTTTCGTTTCTTCAATATAATCCCAACTTCGAGGTGAGACCACCTGCGAAGTTCTAACATAATCGCTTCATTTCTATTACCCGTGTCTCAGTTTTCGCTTTCGTTTAAGACCATTTCTGAGGTTCTTCCTAGGTTTTCTTTTTTTTTTTTTGTAATACCTTGACGGTATCGATTCTGCCATTTTTTTTAAGTTTCTACAAATACAATACCAACTTCGAGGCGAGACCACCTGCGAAGTTCTAACATAATCGCTTCATTTCGATTCCCCGTGTCTCAGTTTTCGTTTTCGTTTAAGACCATTCCTGAGGTTCTTTCTAGGTTTCCTTTTTTTTTTTTGTAATACCTTGACGGTATTGATTCTGCAATTTTTTTTTTTTTTTTTTTCGTTTCTTCAATATAATCCCAACTTCGAGGTGAGACCTCCTGCGAAGTTCTAACATAATCGCTTCATTTCTATTCCCCGTGTCTCAGTTTTCGCTTTCGTTTAAGACCATTCCTGAGGTTCTTCCTAGGTTTTCTTTTTTTTTTTTTGTAATATCTTGACGGTATCGATTCTGCCATTTTTTTAAAGTTTCTACAAATACAATACCAACTTCGAGGCGAGACCGCCTGCGAAGTTCTGACATAATCGCCTCATTTCTATTACCCGTGTCTCAATTTTCGCTTTCGTTTAAAACCATTCCTGAGGTTCTGCCCAGGTTTTCTGTAATACCTTGAACGTTTCGATTTTGCATATATATGTATATACTTTAGTTTCCTGAAATATAATGCCAACTTCGAGGTGAAGTAGAAAGAAGTGTGTTTCACCTCTTTGGTCCATGGTCCCTTGACCAGTTCCGGATTGACGACTTTGGCCCACCGCTGCTGGCACTGTACGTCGCTCCGGTCGGGAAAGTGCGCCGCGACGGAGTCCCATCTCAGTCCGGTGCCCAATTTTTCGGCGTTGCTAACCAGCTGCTTCAGCAACGAGTCCTGCGAAACGAAATAAATGGAACATTAAATTCATAATTCTTCGAGAATTCCCAGAGTTCATTTTTCTCACAATTCTTATTTCGCTTCTTTTTTTTTTTTTATTTCTCACCGAATAGAGAAGATTGGCGTTAAAATCGTGAAATGCCCGAAATGCAAAGGGGGACGCGAAGGGGGAAATTTTTATAGCACCTATTTTTATTGCGGTCCCTTCGGAGCGGCGGTCGCCGATCCTGCGTGTATTAGGGATAGCTCGGGGGACAGAGGGACGCGCGAAGAGGCCCCACACCGATCGGCACGTGGGATCGGGGCCCGACGACTTTCCCATGGGAAACCGTATACCGTATGAACGTCGCGATACAACGCGGCCCGCTGCTCATCCCCATCTGTCGGGTATCGGGCGTTCGGGGGCAACCCTTTGCCTCTCCCCTGTGTTAAACTGTAGCCTCGTCGGACGGCGACGACCCTCCGCACCCTCGGACTGGACCGTGCAGGGACGCTCTCCGCGGAACCCTCGGACTATCCGATTCGAGATCGCGACCCTCAGACCTTAGCGCCCAATCACAAATAAACATTCGAGTGTGCGGGAAATAAATTGAAACTTTTTTTTTAATCTTATAAAAATAATTGCAAAATTCTTTTGTGTACTCTAATAATTGCAAAATTCTTTTGTGTACTCTAATAATTGCAAAATTCTTTTGTGTACTCTAATAATTGCAAAATTCTTTTGTGTACTCTAATAATTGCAAAATTCTTACGTGTACTCAAATAATTGCAAAATTCTTTTATCTCCACAAAAAAAATAGCAACATTTTTTTATTTCCACACATTTTTTTTTATGCGAATGAGGATTTTAATCATAGTACGAAGGTCGGTCGATTTTTTTTTTTTTTTTAGCCAACTTTAAACACCTATCTCGCCCGTCCGACATTCCCGAAATTGACCCCCCCCCCCCCCCGACTATTCGATTGGAAATCGGAACTCTGAGGCCGCTCGGCAGACCGGAATGTTTATTTGCAATTGGAGGTTAGTGCAATTACAAACAAACATTTGTCTCAGGAAAAAAAATTGCAAAATTCTTTATCTCCTAATATCTCCTAAATTTTTATCCCCCTTAATTCGACGGTCAATTGGTCATTGTTTTTTTTTTTTTTTTTTTTTTTTTTAATAAAAATAGCGTTACAGTTTTTATTACCGACCGCGTTATTTCGCATGCCCCCGAAACCACGAGTTACATTTAATCAGCTCGTGAATGTATTGGTTTTCTACCTCCTCCTTGGTCCATCGACCCTTGTTGATGTGTTTTCCCTGTGGCGCATTACTGGACGTGATGTTCGTCGCGGCTGCGCCGTTGTTGTTCCCCGTCGCCGGTCCGCTCTGCGACGAGATGTTCGTCGTCTGATATATCGCCGAGTTCGAGTATTCACCGTCGGAGTCCTCGGCGCTGCTCGAATCATACGCCGATCTGGATCTGCAAAAAAAAAAAAAAAAAAAAAATTAATTAATTACAGTAAACAACGTGCTTATTACATCTATGTGCGAGAGCACCTTGCAATGAGCAGGAAAACAAAATCAGAGTCGCAGTCTCAGCAATCGCAAAGCCACGACGCAGACGCAAACAAGTCGTTTAATTATCCTCGAGCAAACGAGCTGACGCTCGAGCCGCGGAGCAACAATAAGCCTGTAAATGCAGCAAGTGCAATGAAAAAAAAATTTCCAACCGTGCAAAGTAAATATATATATATACTGAGTCGGATAAGCTAGCGAAGCACGTGCTTCACGGCGTGACACATAATATCGCCGGGACGGCTCTCGCTCTCGAGCTTACGCAACACAAACGGTTCCATTGAGCGAATCTCGGCTTCGATGCATCGCACCGTGTGCAAATTTTGCGCGTGAGCTGGGACAACCGTTCCGAGACCCGATAATCGATGCCACTGTGTCAAGAGCACAAACGTTCGCAAGCTCGAGCGAATAACACAATAATTTTGCGTTATCTTTCGATTTTGGAGTTAATTTCTTAAAATGGAGACGAGGTCAAAAATACCCTAAAAAGTGAGATTTTCACGTTGCTTCCGCACCCGGTGAGATTCGCGAGCCAATCTCAATTTTCAGAGTGTTTAATTTCGATTAATTTTTTTAAAAATCTCGATACATACAAAAAAAAAAATGAATAAAAGTGAGTAAAAAATTTGGCGATTGGTGAATTGTGCAGGATGTCACGGTTCCCTTGTTCCTCTTCCTGTCTCCGCTGCTCTTTCCTCATGCTTTCTTTTCCCTTTCCGTTTCTTGTTTTTCTTTTTTTTTTTTTATGTTTCTTCTTTTTTTTTCTCGGCTTTCGACTGAGTGTGCAGCGTCGATTGGCTTCTCGGCTCTAAAATCTTTCCCCCCCTCCCCCGGATATATAACGACCGCATCCTGTTGCGGTACGCCCGAAGCCTCTGTGTCTCCATACCCCATCGTCTTTCTCCGATGGCCGGCCACAAGTGTTTCGCCTTCGGTTTAATTAATTTCCTGTCTCCCGGCGACAGTTACTCTTTCGAGTTTATGCGTGCCCTATGACTCTTTCCCTCTCCTCCTCCGTCGCCCTCCCTACGACCCGTACCGACAATTCTCAGGTCGAGGGAAGTCGTCCAGAAACTCATTTTTATCGTTTCCGTCGCACTCCCACTTTACTCCTCCTTGGGACACGCAATTCAACCCCTCTATCGTGTCCAATTTTTTTTACTCCTCCATTAACCCTTAGCTCTTACACTTCTATTTTTTATAAAATAATTTTTATAAATTACATTTTCATATATTTAATTGGGTTAATTTTTATAAATTACATTTTCATAAATTTAATTGGGTTAATTTTTATAAATTTGATTCGATCAAGTTTTGTGAATTAAATTAAATTAATTTCAACGGATTTGATCTGTCATGTCGAATTTTTTACGCTTCCATTGACCATTTGCTATTATACTGCTGTTTCCTAATAATTGTTATGATGTGGAAAAAATAATAATTCTGTTAACCGTAAAGAGAGATCCAGGATGATTAAAAGGTGAATGTATAGAGACGAAAAAAAGGCGAACAACCCGAAGCCTATGGGAGTCTGACGTCAGCGGAATTCTGTTACCCGAGTCCGCGGGTAACCAGATCATCGAGCTCTGAATTACGGCGTACACACAGTGGACGTCGTTGCGTCACACGCGTAAGAGCCGAGCGCGGAGTTTAACATTGAGGCTCTTTCTTGCTCAGAATTCTCCGGTTCTCTCTGTTCGGCACCGCCGTCGGCTCCGGCGATATCGATGCAACCGTCAAAGACTTCTCGGAAGCGAGTACGACTCCCTTGGGTATATCGCTCCGCAGACTCGATGGTACTTGCGATATTCGTCCGTTCTCAACGGAGCGCCACGGCCATAAAACGACCAATTTATACAACGCTTTTTCATCGTCGAATTGCACTTTTGAAAAATAAAAATAAATAAAAATCGAATTTCATAGTAATACACTGGCTCGAAGACATTCGTGTCCGTATTTCTAAAATGTACCCCTCTGAATCTACTTAAATAAAATCTAAATCTAATTATAATAACTAATCGGCTTGGAGACATCGCATTCTCCTTCTCTAAAGTGTTGCCCTCTAAAACAAATTGAATAAAATTAAAATTTATCTATGATAACGAATTGGTTCGGAGACGTCGCATTCTCTTTGGTCGCACGACCAATTTATACAACGCTTTTTCATCGTCGAATTGCACTTTTGAAAAATAAAAATAAATAAAAATCGAATTTCATAGTAATACACTGGCTCGAAGACATTCGTGTCCGTATTTCTAAAATGTACCCCTCTGAATCTACTTAAATAAAATCTAAATCTAATTATAATAACTAATCGGCTTGGAGACATCGCATTCTCCTTCTCTAAAGTGTTGCCCTCTAAATCAAATTGAATAAAATTAACATTTATCTATGATAACGAATTGGTTCGGAGACGTCGCATTCTCTTTGATCGCACGACCAATTTATACAACGCTTTTTCATCGTCGAATTGCACTTTTAAAAAATAAAAATAAATAAAAATCGAATTTCATAGTAATACACTGGCTCGAAGACATTCGTGTCCGTATTTCTAAAATGTACCCCTCTGAATCTACTTAAATAAAATCTAAATCTAATCATAATAACAAATCGGCTCGGAGACATCGCATTCTCCTTCTCTAAAGTGTTGCCCTCTAAATCAAATTGAATAAAATTAAAATTTATCTATGATAACGAATTGGTTTGGAGACGCCGCATTCTCTTTTCTAAAGTGTGGCCCTCTAAATCTAATTGAATAAAATCTAAATTTAATTGTTATAACAAATTCATTCGGAGACAACGCACTCTCTTTTTTTTAATTCAACCCTCTGAATCTAATTGAATTAAATCTAAGTCTAATTATAATAACAAATTGGCTCGGAGACATCGCCTTCTCTTTTCTAAAATTTAACCCTCTAAATCCAATTAAACTAAATCCAAATCTGAATATAATTATAATTTATCACTATTTTCCATAAAGAACGCAAAGTTTCCATGAACAAAAAAAAAGAAGTTGTAAATTAAAAATAAAGGTTTCTTCACGTTATTCGTGATGTAGTTATTACAGAGACGTATTAAGTGCCGGGAGTACATAGTAGTACGCTGCAAAAGGTGTATGATAAGGCTCCTACACTCCCCGGCCATCTGTGCCTGCCCTCGCACTCCCCCGGGCATATGCTTACTGCGGCATGTGCACACCTCGTCGTGGCAGTGGATATAGTGTCTCCCGTACTCATTGTTATTAGCCTCCCCCAAAGTTTGCAGCGCGGTATAGAGAGAAACAGAGAGTTCGTGCTACGGAGGTTTCAGGGGTGAATTTTTTCGTGTACCCCTCTATATCTCGCTCGAGTTTTATAACTATATATATATATATATATATGAACGATGCGACGTCGGAGCTGCTGCGTACACGCAGCTGTCCGTGCAGGGGTCCGAGGACTCTGCCTCGTGAGCACGAAGGATAATGGCCGGAACAACGCACATCGATTGGATTTGCTTTATATCCCTCTTTATCCTTATTCTCTTCGGAGTTTCGTGGCTATTAATTTTTACAGCGCTCCGATTGGCTCTGCCGTCTGTTCCTAACTCGATATATATATACATATATATATATATATATGTATATTCTCGAAATTATCGATTTTTTTTAAAAAATGAAAATCCGTTTCGTATCCGATCGATACGAAAAGCGTATCGATCGGAATTGCTCTGGGTCCCTTTTTATCCGGAGCTTCGTGGCTATTAATTTGTACGGTGCTCCGATTGGCTCTGCCGTTTGTTCCTAACTCGATATATATAGATTCTCGAAATGATCGATTTTTTTTTAAGCGAAAAGCGTATCGATTGGAATTGCTCTGGGTCCCTTCTTATCCGGAGCTTCGCGGCTATTAATTTGTCCGGTGCTCCGATTGGCTCTGCCGTTTTTTCCTGATTTGACATATATCGATTCTCAAAATTATCGATTTTTTTTTTTAAATCGAAACACGAATCGGTTGTATTTGTTCTGGGGCTCTTTTTATCCTTATTTTCTTCGGAGCTTCGTGGGTATTAATTTTTCCAGCTTTCCAATTGGCTCGTCGGTGTTTTTTCCCAATTCGATATATATCGATTCTCGAAATTACCGAATCGTTGAAAAAAAAAAAGAAAAGTGCGAACAAAACAAAATAGTTTTTTGGTAAAGTGTTTTTCTATATTTTTCAGAAAAACAAGTCAGCGAACAGACTAATAACGAACCAACCAGTGTATGCGTAGTTTTTTTTTTCGTTACGTAAATCGCAATGCTCGGAAGCGCGTCTCCGCTCAGGGAGATCGAGTCAACGTGCCCGGCTCGGTCGCGCGCGCGAGCCGGCGAGTCTTTAAAGATCCGCAACGGTCGCGGGCATCCTTGGATTTAAATCCTGACGGCACGTGGCGTGAGATTTCCTCTCACTCGGCCCCTTCGCTTCTCCGCTCCTCCGCGTTTCTCTTCCATCTTCGGTACGACATCTTCGGCTCTCGAGTCGCGTCCCGGCTTCTTTTTTCTCTTCACTTTTTCCTCCATTGTCTTCTTCAAGCTGTTTGAATCATCGAACAAATTAATTATTATTCAATGTTACAAAATTATTATAATTATTCTATCGACATAATTGATAAAAAAAATTATTAACAAAAAATAAAATAACCGATAGATATGGAAGGGAAGATTTTCTCCGAAAGAATTTAATTTTCGGCTTGAAACGACGACGAAGAAAGTGGAATGAATGAACGAATATAAAGGAGAAAAAAAAAAAGGTGAGAAGAGAAGATTGAGGAAGAAAGATGAAGATAGTCTCATTCATGTCGCGAAGAGACGCCGGGCCGACTTGTCTGCCCGGTGGCTGTAAGACCTGTTTTCAATTTTTATTTACATTTTATTTTAAAGCTACTCTCTGTCTCCCTCGCGTCTCTTTCTTCTTCGTACCCCTTCGTCGAGTCGTTCGGCGTCGATGAAACACAATATATATCTATATGGTCAATGTTATACAAGCGCGTCCGGGGGCCTTCGGCTTCGTCGCGCAGACGTATGAATGATTTAAATCTTGATCGTAACAGGCCGCCTTGTATTTTGAGTCGTCGAGGAATTCGCCGACCGTTGAGTGTCGGGCACAGCGTTCCGTTAAAAGACCGCACAATTTTGAGCGACAGACTCGAGTGCGAAATATCCACAAAATTCACGCGATGTCTCTCGTCCCTGGACCAGATTCACGAATTTTTTTCAAAATTTTCGGACACTGTTTTGCACTTGAAAATTCGAATTTTCTCTCGCACTCCGATTTCGGCTGGACGAGTAGTTCCGTCAAAAGTCCGCACCATCTTGAGCGACTGTCTCGAGTGCGAAAAATCCTCAAAAATTCACGCGACATCCCTCATGTCTGGACCAGACTCACGAATTTTTCAAGATTTTTCGGAGACTGCCTTCCAGTCGAAAGTTCGCATTTACTCTCACACGTTGAGTTGGGCCAAACGAGTCGTTCCGTTAAAAATCTACACAATTTTGAGTGACAATCTCAACTCCGAAAAATCCACAACAAATTCAGGTAAAATCTCTCATGTCTGGACCACGTTCACAAATTTTTTAAGTTTTTTCGGAGACTCCTTTGCGTTAAAAATATCGCATTTTCTCTCGCCCGCCGAGTTGGGCCAAACGAGTCGTTCCGTTAAAAATCTACACAATTTTGAGTGACAATCTCAACTCCGAAAAATCCACAACAAATTCAGGTAAAATCTCTCATGTCTGGACCACGTTCACAAATTTTTTAAGATTTTTCCGAGACTCCTTTGCGTTAAAAATATCGCATTTTCTCTCTCCCGCCGATTTGGGCCGAACGAGTCGTTTGCAGAATACTTTAGAAAATAAGAATCTGCCAAATGTCGCGATAGGTTGGCTGATGGGACTGGGAATACCAGTCCCATCAGCCAACCTATCCTCTTTCTTCGTATCATAACTCAATAACAAATAATGATTTCCAAATATAATTCCAAACTAACGCGTAAACTTGTGGATTTGCCTAACGCAGCTATTCCCAGTCTCGAAATTCTCCATCCTTAAATTTCGTTCTCATCCTCTATTTCATTGTATTCTAATGACTCCGTTGAAGAGTTTCCAGGCTCGTTATCCAGGCATCCCCGATCTACCTACGAATGAGCCAGGTAAGAGGCCGCGGTGCGGCAGGTGCACCACTGACGCAGGGGAGTGCGTAGCGCCCCGGGGACAGCTGTCGCTCTAGGAGCGTGCTCCGTTCGTCGTACGCGACTTTCGAGCTCGCTATTTTAAGACGCTCCCGTGGGCTGTTCAACTCGCACCCTAAGGAAGGTTTTTCACCTTGGTATCGTGGCGGAGGAACAGCAGCGGCGGCTCGAAAGCCCGCCAGAAGGAACGCACGTCGCGGTGAGAGCAGCTGACAAACTCCCCGTTGCGTTTCGACGCTTCGAGGGCGATATGCGCGAGAGGGGAGGTAGATTTCCGAGAGCAACAAAGAGGTGGTGGCGCGAGCCAAACGATCCCACATTCACGATAAAAGTCCTCGTCCGGGTACGAGGAACAAGACTGAATCTCTTCCTACGTCCGTTCATACGAAAGTTTGAGCTGCTTTTCCTTCTTCTTATTCAACGAGAAGAGGGAAAAGTAGCTCAAACTTTCGTGTGAAGAAATTCAGTCGAATTCAAAGCTTGAGCAATGCTCTTATCACTAACTCAAAGTTTGAGCTATTTTTTTCTTACCGGCTCAAAGTTTGAGCTATTTTTTCTTACCAGCTCAACGTTTAAGCAAGGTTGCTTTCTATGTCAAAGTTCAATCTATTTTTTCTTAGCAGCTCCCAGTTTGAGCTTTTTGTGTTCAACATCTCAAATTTGAGCTTTTTGTGTTTAATAGCTCAAAGCTTGAGCTATTTTTATCAGCAGCTCAAAATGTGACTTGTACTCTCTTATTAGCTCAAAATTTGACCGTTTTTTTTTTGTCTACTTGGTCTCAGTTTGACCTTTTTGTGTTTAATAGCTCAAAGTTTGACCTTTTTGTGTTTAAATAGCTCAAAGCTTGAGCTATTTTTATCAGCAGCTCAAAATGTGACTCGTACCATCTTATTAGCTCAAAATTTGACCGTTTTTTTTTTGTCTACTTGGTCTCAGTTTGAGCTTTTTGTGTTTAATAGCTCAAAGTTTGACCTTTTTGTGTTTAAATAGCTCAAAGCTTGAGCTATTTTTATCAGCAGCTCAAAATGTGACTTGTACTCTCTTATTAGCTCAAAATTTGACCGTTTTTTTTGTGTCTACTTGGTCTCAGTTTGAGCTTTTTGTGTTTGATAGTTCAACGTTTGAGCTGTTGTTTTTCTTACTAGCTCAAAGTTCGGCGGGGAGGCGAGGGTTCTTTTAAACAAGTTTGATGTTTATTATTCCTCTCGCGTCTCATTCTCCTTCTCCTTCTTCTGCTTCTTCGTCTTTAAGACGATGCGGGAATCTGCCTCTTTCGATTATACCTGGCCCTTTAAATTCTCGGAACGTTCGAGCAAACGGGCGCGCGCGCGCACACACGTGGGACGCCGACGCTCTCCTCCTGGGCCGGTCAGCTGAGCTTTCTCTCCTCGACCTTCCCCCCTGCTGCAGATTAGAGCCTCGTCCTTCCCCCTGCCGCCCAATTTCAAATTCCTCGTATTCTTATTCCCGTTCGCACGATACCTCTCTCTCTCTCTCTCTCCACCTCATCCTTCGAGCCACTTAAATTCCTGTTTTCTATCCGTCGATCCTTCGCCACCGAGAGAAACGCGGATCTCTTAACAGTCCTGCCCAATTCCTTTACAAGGCTTCACAAAGATTCGTTCTCGGTGCCTTCCGTTAATTCGGATTTTTTTTTTTTTTTTTTTTTTTTTTTTTTTTTCATTTATATTTTGAAGAATTAATAAAAAAAAAAAAATGATAGCCCTTTTTCGAGGAGTTCATGATCCAATTGCCAAAACTCATTCGATTTTATCGACGATCTTACGTATGATGAGAGATAAAACTGATGGAAAAATTTTGAGCCGCCGAAGATGAAAAAGGGGACAAAATTGTGCTTTATAAAATAGATTCAAAAAATATAACTAAAATTTCTCAAGAGATATCCGTGTCCCGTTCATGTCGTTTATGTGGGAAACTAAGGGTTCATTTTTCTCTTCTTGAGACATTTTTTTCCATTTCTCTCGAGCATTTTTTTTTATAACGGTCCATTTTGCCCCACTGCACCCCCCCCCCCCCCCCCCCCCCTCACCCACACAAAATTGTCACTTGGTACTCCAAGGCTACAAATGGTAATGAATATTTTTTCAAGGAGTCGAGAAAAAAAATGGAATCAAAGATTACCGCGGTTCTGCGCAGGTAGCCGAAGCGGCACGGGCGAGGTGGTGTGGCCGTGACACGCGCGATATTTGCATTCCTTTCGTAAACGATAGATATTCATCAGTGCCTCGCGGTTATATTCATTTAACCTCGGGAAAATAAATCTTTCTTACCCAAGGCAGATTTGCATAATGCTCGTAATTTTTAACTTGCGAACGATCGGTAAACAATCCGTAAAAAAAAAAAAAGAAAAGAAAAAACAATTCCTATTCATCGATCAAAAGTCGCTCAAAGTAATCCTCAAATTTGATCAGATAATCGGCCTCAAAATTCTCCGCGCGCAATAAAATTCAGCGATAAAAAAATAATCCAATCAGCTATCGCTATACGGCAAAACTCGAACCATGTAGTAATAGTATTGATAATATTATATTAAAAATATTATCAATTATATTTAAAAAAAAACATACAATCAGCCATCGCTATAGGCATAATTCGTACAGTGCAGTAGTATTTCATTGATAGTACATTAATAGTGTTATATTAATTATACTATCAATTGTATCATAAAAAAAATACTAAACAATATTAATCGGCAATTCCTTGCCATCTTCGAAACTTCTTCGACTCTTTTATCTTTTCGACTCGATTATCTTTTTTTTTTCAAATCTTCGATCCTGCCGCAGTGCTTCGCTGTCTCACTTTCAATCCACGACTATCGATCCTCTGAAAAACATTTTGTTCGCCCCTCCTTTCGAAGGAAACAACGAGAGTTCGCAGCCATCTGCGCACGGTCGGTCTGTGTACATTATACTTCGTCCTCGTCATGCTCGTCTCCTTGTATACGCGGTTTCTGTGTGTGCGCTCCTTTCCTGAGGTAAGGACCTCCCTTATGCTCGAAGCATTATCCGCCTCGGTATGTCGGCGCACCGCCATCGGGAGTCAGTTGTTACCGCCGAGTTTACCCTCGACTTCCTTGCACCTTTTTTTTTCTTTTTTTTTTTTAGGGTTTTTTTTTTTTCTTCGTCCTCTCGGCGAGCCCTTCTGCTCTTTTGCTCCTTCCTTCCGTCCTCGGCGACGCAACTCCGTCTCGCAACAATAAACCCGTTCCGGGCCCGGTCACAAGCGACGTGTCACGCAGCCGTGCGTTCAACGTCACCTTCTTCGCTGCGGACAGTCCAGGATAACGAAAGTTGTCCTCCCCGGATATGCCGATCGTTAGCGGAAGATTGTCGAATTTCTTCCACGTTTCTTCCGGCTCCCTCGAGCTTCCTCGTGAGGGCGACCGGTCGTCTTCTTGTCGCCGGCTTCCCGAGGACTCGACGAGCCTCCGGGGCGACATGATTGTCGGGAAATTATGCCTCGACAGACCGATCGCTCGGCGATGATTACGGGCTTCTTCCTCTCTTCTCATTCTGCTTCTTCTAATTTAGCTTCCGATGGGTCGCTTCCGGTGGCTTCCATTTACCGCAATTCCTCACCCGAAGACCTCCTGAAATAGTGTCGACACTGCAATTAATTATTCGGCAATTCAGTTTGCATTGTACATTTTTTTTTTTTTCATCGTTTTTTTTTCTGCATTTTTTCATTAGTTTTTTTTTCTTCATTTTTTCATTGTATTTTTTTTTCTGCATTTGTTCGTTATTATTTTTCTTTATACTTTCATAGTGTTTTTTGTCATTTTTTTCCATTGATTTTCTTCTTCATTTTTCCATTTTTTTTTTTTTTTTTTTAAGAAAACTCACCTCCGAAAGTCGCAAATGTGTAAATCTTTTTGTAATTTTTCTTTCATCGACCTTTTTTTCTCGTCGAATTTGGCGACAGCTTTTTGGGAGCTCCGACGATCCTGTTAGCTCCTCGAGTGATCTCCGGGGCGTTCGAGGGAGGAGGAGTCAGCGGGTACTCGAAGGAGAGTAGGCTCTTCGCGCACCTTCGCTAAAAATAAATCTTCCTCGAGTGCAGAATCCGCGGCGCTCTCGAGAGTCGAGTCGCGGACTCCGCAAGCGCTCCCACTTGTTATATCGGCTCTCTCCTCCCGTCTCTCTCTCTCTCGCGCCATTCTGCATTGCTCTTGAATGAAAAAAAGTCTTCATTCACCGGCAAGAAGCCGAGGATGGCCGGGCAAAGGGGAGGAAGACTAGCCTTCTTCGAGCTTCTCCGGTGATTCATCCCGTGGCAACTCTGTGCACGTTTCTCTGCGCAGGACTCTCACTCTCTTTTTCTGCCTTGCTGCATAATACCTTTGTGTAAATGACATAAACACCCTGTGGCCGTCCATCCATCCTCTCCTCACTCACGGTCGGCCAATCTCGTGCATGCCGCTTATATATATTATATATTATATATTATATATTATATATTATATATTATATATTATATATTATATATTATATATTATATATTATATATTATATATTATATATTATATATTATATATTATATATTATATATTATATATTATATATTATATATTATATATTATATATTATATATTATATATTATATATTATATATTATATATTTGTCTTTATAAATCGTTTCTTTAAACTTTGGTCCATGTTTGCCTTTTTTTTACTTATAAGTAGAAGTATGCGAATAGCTTTTCAATTGAATTGAATTGAATATTCAAAAACTCGAATAATTAAAAACATTATAATATTTCGAACAATTTTTATGGATTGCCCCAGAACGCGAGATAAACATTTCCATTTTGCGTTTACCTTCAATCATAAAAAATAAAAATAAATGTTCTTCTTTGCACATCACAATGTTTTTTTGTTCCTGGAAAAATAGAGTTGATAAAAAAATTCATTTTTCGGACGCGGTCGAGCTGCAAAATGTGATTGCGAAAATTTTAGGGAGCTGGTGTCTTGAGATTCGTATGAGGGAACGGGATGCACTGAGAGGACATTCCGTCGAGCACCCACGCGCAATTTTCGTCTTCAGTTTTTTTTTTTTTTTTTTTTTTTTTTTTTTCATTTCCACCCACACTGTACACGATACGCGAGGGAAGTATCGCGCGTGGGACGACCCTCGCGATAACTTGAAACGAACACCGCAAGGTATTACACCGGGCGTTATGTGTCTCCGAGCTCGCGCGATCTCTCGCGGTATTTTCCCACGCCCACCCCACGGGATTTCGAACAATTTGCAAACAAATTGATATCGCGTTCCGTGCAAATAAACGCCACCGCGTCCGCTACCACCGACAAGATCAAGGAGAACACCCACTTTTTTTTTTTTTTATTCTCCGTTTACAAAAAATTGCCAGAAGCGAGAAGGAATTCGCGCCGGATCGATAAAATTCGTGACTCGAGGAGATAAATTGGTGTTAGAAAATAATGCACTGTGAACGGTTATTTACGAAACGTCGTTGCGCAATTGCGGCGAAAAAGAAATATCGTCTTTAAGGGGAACAGGAGTGAAAGAGCTCGGGTGTTTCGGTCGACCCTTGACGGGTTTCTCGAGACACTCGATACAGATTGCACACTTTGTTGTACGCGCGAGAAAGCGGGAGATCAATGGGACGACGATAAGGGGAGCCCTGAGTTTATCGAAACGCCGCATCCGGCCCTTCGGGCGGTCCACGAGACTTTTTTTTTTTAAGTATTGAGAAAGAAATCTACCATCATAATGCTCGAGCGATTAAAGAATTAGAACGTTGGTGATAATCATTCGTAATATTCGAGACCAGCTTCGGCTCGATATTATCATTACATTAATATTATTCCAATATTCATTCATTTTTTCGTTTTTTTTTTCTCCGTTTATTTTAACATTTTGTATGTATGTAATTTGGAATAATATTATCATTACATTAATATTATTCCAATATTCATTCATTTTTTCGTTTTTTTTTCTCTGTTTATTTTAACATTTTGTATGTATGTAATTTTTACATTTTGGCTTTTGCTAAACTTCGCTAATTCGTTATGTCCCAATCCATACTACGATCCGGAAGTGATCTCTCAGATGTAAGTTTTCACTGTCAGTTTATTCTTAACTTTTATCGTAGTGCAATTGGGCGTAGCCAGTTTTTAATATAAATAAATAAATACTATATGAATGTTATTTATTATTATATAACATTGGAGTACTGTTTTGAAAATAACGATTGTAGAAAAAAATAAGAGTAAATAAGAAAATGCCGTGGTCGTTGAGAAGAAGTGTTCGCACATTTATTTTATTTTTTGAGGAGGCGACTTTTACAACTTCTCATTCGGGGTTCGCAGTTGCATGCGTACCGCGAGCAATGTATATCTTCCACGCTGCACACTCGTTGCGCCGAGCATGTACGGGGAACGGCAGAGGGTCGTCAGGGTGGAAGCCCTTGCGAGACATCTGGCCACCACCTGCCCCGATGCCCTTGCTCACTTACACTCTTCCCCGCCGATAGCGTTACTCCACCGAGGAGCCAACATACGCCTTGTATTATTAAATGTACACGGGTGCAACAGCCCGGCTTTGACAATTCTACCTGACTATCTTGAGATTGAAAAAAAAAAAAAAAAATCGCAACTCAAAACCAAGCCTACCAATTTTTTTTCCCCCACTTTTTCATTCCTATTAGTTTTCAAATAGCATCATTAAAATCAACAATCGATTATCGATTGTATGACAAAAATTTTATATAATAAAGCTCTTCGAAAAATAGTGGTTCCTACTTCCATCAACAAAAATATAATTACTCCAACGAACAATATTTATCCAACAAATGATATTAAAAAATAATATTAATGATATTAATATTATTTTTTAATATCAAAATAATATTAATGATATTAATATTATTTTTTAATATCAAAATAATATTAATGATATTAATATTATTTTTTAATATCAAAATAATATTAATGATATTAATATTATTTTTTAATATCAAAATAATATTAATGATATTAATGATATTTGTGGGCAGTTTTAGGACGATTGCTATAATTTTACGCAAGTTAGAGCTACCACGACCTTTTTTCAAAAATTTCAAAATCGCGTGAAATCTCGAATTGGGCCTCAATCTTCATGAAAATTGCATCGAGGGAAGAGACACGACCACTCTTACTGGTGTACCAAATTTCAACTGGCTATCTCGAACCGTTTCCGAGTTATAGTCGTTTTAAACGACGCAAGTCTGTCACACACATACATACACACAGACACACACACACATACGTCCGGACGCCAGTTAAAAATCACATTTCTCGACGTTTCGGACTATTTTAAGCACTCTGACACCAAAATCTCGAAAATTTTGTTTTTCACGAAAACAAAGCTACCTCTATGAGGAAGCAAAAAATGATAGAATTTGTTTTTTTTTTTTTTCACCGTCAGACTCAAAATTTTCGTGGTTACAAACCATTGCTCGTCGAAATGCAAACTCGATAAAACAGCTCCGCATTTACGCTCCGTGCTATCAAAGACCCTTTCCGCCTTTGTTCCCGCGCCCATGTACACCCATGTATTATTTTCAATGGCCGAAGCCCCCTCGGCGAGTTCATCCCCCTTTTTTTAGTTTAGTTACGATTCTCCCTTTCGGCGCACCTATAATATATCCGAGCCTCATCCACGTCCCCGCGAACTTTCCTTTGTTCGTTTTCTCTCTCCCTCTTCTATTTTTTTTTCTTCCCAAGTTCCTTATGGCGCACGGGGAAGCAACCCTCTTCCGTGCCCGCGTTCCCATGACAAGTGCGACGGCATTTTCCGTGTGAATCTTTAATTCGATACTCCTCGGCCAGGCAAGGGAGGCCGAGCGCAGGGCGTGGGAATCGCCCGCGCGAATAAACGGGACACATCTTTCTTTTCCTGTACGGGCATTTGCGAGGGTTGCGTGGTCAGCCAGAGGATCTTCCTGCCGGCTTCCGAGCCCTCGATTATCGCTTCCGGATATTGTCCGGAGGTCGCACGTGTCGGAGAATTGTGTATTTTTTTTTTTTTTTTTTTTTTTTTTGTGTTCAAACAAGTGGCTTTGACGATTTTCACATCGCTCCGTGAGAAGTTTTTTGTTCGATGCATTTTCGCGCTTCACTGCTAATTCTCTCCGCAAAGAGCGGCCGATAGTCACCGCAGGCTTGTATTTACTCTGGCAGTGTTTTTTATTTTATTTTTTATTTTTTTTAGAGACTGAGAAAAATGTACTGAAGGTACTCAGCGGAGTTCGCGAACCAGTTTTTTTATCTTTGGTTTTTGAAGATCGATTTCTGAGTTTTTCTTTTCTGTAGGTGCACGCGAAACACGGCGGTCGGTAATAGAAACTGTAATCGAATTTTTTTTTTTTTTTTTTAGGGTGCCGATCATTTACGACTATTAGAATTTTTGCGTGAAGCTGAATCGATATCCGGGTTCGTGCAAGAATTTGCAGTCGGTCGTGAACGGTCTGCAATGGGGCAAAACGTAATTACAGTTTTTATTACCGGCCGAGCCTCGGGCGAGTGGGCCGGAAGGGGTTTCGCCTCAACGTGATTTTATCGTTTTTTCGATTATTTTATAGAGGAAACTTTGTTTTCATGATTTTTACTAATTTTTTTTTCTTTTTATATTTTAATGTAAATTTCATAGTGGCTTTTTGCTTAAAAGTAAATCGTGAAGGAGCTATATTAAAATTGAAAATTTTACCTTTTTCAGATACGCTTTGTTCAACTACGAGTGGGCCGGATCGCCTTAACGTGATTTTATTGTTTTTTCGATTCTTTTATAGAGAAAACTCTGTTTCCATGAATTTTTTATTTAAAAATTTTTTTTTCTATATTCCAATGGAAACTTAATAGGCGCTTTTTACTCAAAAGTAAATTGTGAGGAAGCTATTCGAAAATTGAAATTTTCACCTTTTTTCAGATACGAGTTCGCAGAATCACCTTAACGTGACTTAATCCTTATTTCGATTATTTTATAGAGCAAACATTGTTTTCATGATTTTTTTTTTTCTATATGTTAATATAAACTTCATAACGGCTTCGTACTCAAAAGTGAATTGCGTTCGAAAGCTATGCAAAAGCTTCAATTTTCCCATTTTCCCCAGGTACGAAAAAACGGCTCAGACCTGACGAACCGAGCAATTTTCTTTCCAGCCGACGAACTTCGTCCCCGTTCCAAAGTCTCTCGGAACCTAAAAAAAAAAAAAAAAGAAGAAAACAACCCAGAGCGCGAGTGCTCAGCAGATGTGTGCAATCAGGTCGATTCTTGTGTCTCCGACTTGGTTTCTCGTCCCCCGAGGTCGAGAATAATTGCGCCGGGGAATCCCACAGGCTCGCCGAGTTGGGGTTCGAGGACTCTTGCCTCCGGTTTCCTCCTCCAGGACGAAGGGGAGCTCTCCCGCAGGAGGACGAAGCCAGACGTCCCAGGCCGGCGTCCCGGTGGCTCTGAGAAACGAAATAAAGCAGCACCCTCCTTCCTCGGTTTCTTCCACGAGTCGACGTGAGGTTCCCCTTCGCGAGCCGGCCAGACGTCCCGGGCAAGGGCTGGGCAACCCCTTGTCGAATTTGCAACCGGGCATTCGGAGTCTCTCTCTTCGGCTCGGCTCTCGCTTCTTCGGGAACGGGAACAGACGGGGACGCACACAGGCTGCGTCATCTCCATTGTCGATCGGCGACGACGAGGACGAGCCCGGACGCGTCCGGGAGCCAAACAGCTGCTATCAATTTTCGGGGCTCCTTTGAGAGGCGCGTGCCCTTCGGAGTTCGACGAGTCCCGGACGAGGGAGGGAGAGGAATATCGGACACGGCGATCCTCGGTGGGTCATTGTCGGGCGAATGACTGACCGTTGGCCAAACAGTCTCCTTGCCGGAGGACGCGTGTTCTCCTCCATCGTCGAATTCGTCGAACGGATCACGACGATGCTCGCACATTGGAGGGCCGGCTCGAAGGAGGTCTGACCGTTAGGCGGACAATGGAAACGAAATTGCACGATGGGCTCTTTTATTCTTTTTGCTTCCTCATAGAGGAAGCTTTGTTTTCGTAAAAAAAAAAAAAAAAAAAATTTGAGATTTTAATGTCAGAATACTTAAATTAGTCTAAAACGTCGAGAAATATGATTTTTAGCTGGCGTCCGGATGTATGTGTGTGTGTGTGTGTATGTGTGTGTGTATATGACAGAGTTGCATCGTTTAAAATGACTATAACTCGGAAATGGCTTGAGACATCAAGTTGAAATTTGGTACACTAGTAGAGCGATCACGTCGCTTCGTTCAATGCTGTTTTCGTGAACATTGAGGCCCAAATGGAGATTTTATGCGATTTTCAATTTTTTGGAAATTCTCTGTGGAAAATCGTCGTAAAACTACACATAAATATACTATTTTGTTCAAAGACTTTTGGTATTGAATTTGGTCAAAATCCATCAAAGTGGTAAGATTATATTGGATTTTGAGTTTTTTTGAGTTTTTTTGAAAAATGACTAAAAATTGTCTAATTTTTGAGATTGGAGTCATTTTTTTTTTTTTTTTTTAGTTTGGATGAAGAAAAGTTTATGTTATGGATGGTGTTATATTGTGGGGATGGAAATTGGACGATGGGAAAGGTGCAGAATGGGCGATAGGAGCATTTTTTTCCCAAGATCCATTTTTTCAGTCCCGGTGAATGGATTTCGGGTTTGGATGATGGTGGATTTTTTGGATTCAACATTGGGCGATTTACATGGTCTGAAGACAATTTCTTACGGATCCGGGCCATTTTTAACGCCAGAGGAATTAAATTCTGCATTCGGACGATGTTTCATATCGCGGAAGCAAAATTTGACCACTACAAAGGTCCAAAGTAGCTGATGGAATTTCTCGCTGCAGATGAAGAAACTTTCAGGTCCGGGCAGTGTTCCAATTCGTGGAATTGAAACTGGACCATGACTAACGTAAAAAGTAGGCGATAGGAGCATTTTTTAAGGTCAAGACCTTCTTTCACTTCGGATGAATGAAATTCCACATGCGGACGATGTTCGATTTCTTGCAGTCAAAATTGTACGATTAAAACGGTTCAATGTAGACGACAGGACAATTTTCAAAAATCGGGACCATTTTTGACTCCGTACGAATTAAATTCCACATCCGAACAATGTTCGATTTCTTGGAGTTAAAATTGTACAATTAAAACGGCCCAAAATAAGCGATAGGACAATTTTCGAAAATCGGGACCATTTTTCACTCGGGATTAATGAAATTCCATATCAAAACGATGTTCGATTTCTTGGAGTAAAAATTTGACCATGAAAACGCCCAGCTTAGCGGACAGGACAATTTTTGAAGATCGGGGCAATTTTTCACTCCGGACGAAGAGACTTTCAGATCCGGAAAATGTTCCGTTTGAAATTAAATTCTCAAAAATAAATATGAATCCTCCTTTAATATTCATCGCGACCCACAGACTCAGCGTACAATAATCGCAGGTGTAGTAAAATTACCGACTTATCCTCGACGTGGAGGGAAGCAAGCCACGAGGCTTCCTCAACGAAAGAGCAAACTCCGAACCGGTGTCATCGACTCTATCGTGGACGTGCGAAAAATGTTTCTGTTGAACCGAGAGTCGCTCGCGGAGATGAAAGAATGCCGTGTAGAACCAGCCGAGCCGAGGGACTCTCGCCTCGCTGGAGACACTTTCACGTTTTCGGGACGTGCCGAAATTTGCTCAGCACCACATGGGAGGGCCTCGTACGCTCTAACGATCGTTCCCTAAGCTCAGTACTCTTTGACTACTCCGAAAAAAAAAAATAAAAAAAATATGCCGAGCTCGCTCCTCGTGCCTCGTGTCCGAGCGGACGTCAGTGGTTCTCCATAAAAAATACGTAAAAAAAAAAAAAGAATCAAAAATAGGAAGAATATCCCAATCGCATTATTTACAATCGTGAATAATTCAGGAAAGGATTATTTCAATATTAATATTATGATATAATAAATATTGTTATATAATAAATATTATATAATAAATATTATATAATAAATATTATATAATAAATATTATATAATAAATATTATATAATAAATATTATATAATAAATATTATATAATAAATATTATATAGTATAACATTATTAATATTAGATTGAAATGTGATAATCAATATGAATAACTTCTTTTTTTTTTTCACGCAGTGGAAAATATGGATTTGGCGATAAAAAAAGGAAACACGCGACGAGCGAGTGTATTTGAGATAACGTGGTAAATAATCCTTAAACGATCGGTAAGAGAAGCCGGCATCGGCCGCCAGCGGTCCCCGGATCCGATCCTAAATTCTGACAGGTAAACGAGAGGTATGTTGCCAAACCGGATTAACGATCCTGCTCGCTCGCCTCGTGAGATTACGATAGAAATTGTGGAAGGTTTCACAGCCGAGGTTTGGGAACCAGGACTTCTGAAGCCGGCGTGCGCGCGCACACGGCAAAGCCCCCTACCAGGTGAGAAGCGGAGAGGGGGGCGCGACAAGAAAAGAGCGCACACTTGAGTCCGTCTGACTCCCAGCCGAGACCGTGGAACTCCCTGAGAATCTTTTCGAGGCTTCTCTCTTCTCGATCGCAATTCTTTTGTCAACCACTGCCAAAATCATTTTCTGTCACTTCAAACATCTTCTTCAAGATACGCTCGTCGTGGATCTAAATTGTTCCTCACTATATTTTTGTTACTAATCATTATTTTTCATATTATTCACGATATTACATTATAATCATAATAATATTATATCATTATTCAATATAATATCATGTATCATATTGTATTGTAATTCGTATATAGTCATAATAATTTTACTCAAAATTTATTTTGACAAAAATAACATTAATAAATATGAAAAAAAAAGTAAATAAAAAAAATTATTTATAGGTCTAAAATTGCTGACAAATTGATAGATTTTTTTTTTTTTTTTTTTTTTTTTTTCAAGAACCTCGTCGGTCTCTCGCGGGTAAAAGAAAATCCTTCGATGAACGGGCGCTCGGGATCTTATCCCCGAGGTTCTCGTATTACCCCGTCGAATTCGCGGCCCGCAAACAAATATGTGTGCAGCGTCGAGTAATACGCCGTGCGAGAATTCGACGCCGGAGGTGGAGAAGTGCAAACAGAGAATCCGTTGCAAGTTGCACGAGTATAAAAAAAAAAAAAATAGTAGGAGAATAAAGAGCGACTCGGACAGAGTACACATGCATGCGCCGGGGTTCACTCCGTCGCCGAGATAAGGCAGCATCCTTTGATATTGATATCGTAGCGGGAACTTCCGGCCTCGGAAGCCGCCCGGAGCCGCCTCGATTAATGTTTACAAGTCGGTGTTGTCGTACCGATGCTCGCAACAGTAACTCAACGGCACGATTCACAAAAATCAAAGGTCAATTCGTGTTCCTCACCACCAAAAAAGAATATCCTAAATTTAATTGGTTAATTATAACGATTAATGGATTATCAATAAATCAAATGACGAATAGTCTCGAGTCATGACTAATAATGGTCGAATACAATAATCATAATTCTCAATTCGCGATCCAATCAATTATTTGATACAGTGTAATTTTCAAATGTAAAAAAAAAAAAAATATTAATGTTATTGCCATTTCGAAATAACAAAATGATGATTTATTTACTTATATAAAGTTTTTCATCCTCGCCATTTAACCTATATAAGTTCTTTACCTTCACTTTACTAAATTTTCAAGTGTCTACCTTTGTTTTTCTACATATAATACGTACAAGCTGTCATCAATAACTGTGAATTCAAACGCAAACTTGCTACAATTGTGTCGCCTTTCTGTGCTGCTTGGTCTTTATGGGATTTTATCCCAGGGCAAAATGAACAACATGTTACTGTTGTTATTATTACTATCGTCGTCGCACAATGCAATCGTGTGCACGGCAAAAATGGAGGATAAAAAAAGTTTCAAAAGAAAAGAATTTCCTCATGCCTTCTAATCTTTTCGAAAGGTTTTTTAAATGCAGCAAAGCGAACCTACATATCCATTAAAAACACAATGTACTTTTCGTTCGCACTCTCTCTCGAGAGAGTAAAAACGAAATTCGAACGACAGAAGTTCACGTTCATGCAGTGCTTCGTGCTTCAGCTTACATATACAAATACACAATATATATATATATATTGTTGTTTGTCCGTTTAAAAACTTACGCTTCAGTCGGCGGTGGGGAGTAAAACGTCGAGTGATATGTAGCTACGTCGACCGATTTGGCCGCAATGAGCAGATCGCCCGGTCTCATGTCCATCGCGTCTGCCTGTGTTTATCCTCGTCGAGAACGTTTCCTCCTGAAGAATTTTCCCTCGGTGGACTCCTCCCGATCGTGACAGAAGAAGAGTCGAGAAGACGTTTTCCCCCTCGATGCAGAAAATCCCAACGTCCAAAAGATTCCTCTCCTCTCACACTATATCCATTCTCGTTTAGCTGCAGTCGGCCTCACGGGGTTCTCCCTCTCTCCGCCCGATTTTGTCTTATCCTATCGACGAGCAAAACACAACACCTTTCGAATATTCACTCTGCCAAACAATCGTCCGGTTAAGATATCCGACATGGCTGACGGAGATGTGTACATGTATTATCGAAAAGCAAACGACCGAAAACAAATGTTCACTTCGAATTTGTCTAAATTAATAGGTTTAAAAAAAAAAAACGATAATATTCCGGGACGGCGTGGACTCGACGCTGCGCCGTTAGAGTGGCGACTCTAATGCCTGCGCCAGCGTCCCGAGCGACGCGCCACGACAACAACAATAATCCCCCCACCAAGCGGCGAGAGCTCGGGTATCGTTCGCCAGGCTTCGCTGGCCCGCACGCTTTATTACGGCTTCGCATACACACACACGCACACAACGGGGAATTAAAACCGACAGCGGCGGAGACTCACGGATAAACGAATGTATCGCTCGCGTTCCAGCGACTTCCGGTCCCTTATCGTTTAATATCTTTTCTATTCCCTATAGATTTGTTTCTTTTATTCATGAAACTTTGGGAAACGTTTTTCTCGAGCCCGCTAGAGAGAGACCCAGAGCTGTCCGAGCACTTCCGGTCGATCGTCGATATTTTGGTTTCTTTTCGTAGATCCGTTCTCACGTTCTTTGCTTCCAAAGAACTGCGCCGCGACTCCGGAAGAACGGCGTTCGTTCAATTTTACACTCGACGAAAAAAAAAAAAACACACGTAAACAACGATTTAAAATTCTTTTTTTTTTCGACTAGAAATTTGGTGACTCCAATTTTCGGGTCTCCATGATGATCCTCGATTTTTTTATTTTTTTTAGCGAGGAAGTAAATTATGTCAGAGATTTTTTTGAAAAATATAAAATAGAAAACGGAGAGTTGAAAGAGACGTGTGGAGAAGCGTGAGGGAGCGTCGGAGTGCTCGGCCCTCGCACGCTCGATTCGAACTAAGGGTATCGTGTGCCGACTCGGTGGAGCGACACAGCGCCGCCTCGGCTCTCCTGGCGGAGGGTCCAAAACTCGGGGGACTCTGCGACGAGAGGCTCTCTTGATAGAGAGAAGTGGGGTAGAGCCGAAGGCCCGAGAAACCCGCGGAAAGAGGGACGGACCGCGCGGCGCGCGGCCCGGGCGGGAAGCTCGGCGCAAGCGCGGCCGCAACGAGTGCGACGAGGACGGACGTCTGAATAGCAGCAGACTGCTGGTTTTTAGTACCGTCGTCCGAAGGGGAGCGTTCCCGTTCATTCGCTCGCGCGCTTTCCGTCTCTCTCGGCCCGTCCTCACGTTCTTTCGCACGCGAAAATCATTCGTGAACAAAAAAAAAAAAATTATCCTTTTTTTTCCAGCTAAAAATTGTTTGACCTTGAAGTGCCGAGAATCCCGTACCGTGGATTTCGAGGCTCAAAAAATGTTATTAAAACTTACAGATCAAATAATTCCGGCCCGATAAGACCAGGAAATCGTAAAAAAATACTTCCAAGAGTCATTTTTTTTAACTTAATTTTCAGATCCGCGAGAAACACACGATTTTCCCAAGGTCGACCTTTTCTTATGTAGACCATATATATTATTATTATATTAGTATCATCATTGTTATCATTATCATTACCATTATCATTATTATTATTATTATTGTACGGTGTGATGACGTAATCGAATGTTTTCGATTTGAATTTCCGTCGGTGAGCGATGGGAGGCTACGTCGAAAAATGTCCGAGAGTTCTCGAGCTAGCGGAGGGATGATGGTGTGTGCTTGACGAAACAAACACAAAGGGGGGGGGAGTTCCCCCAGGGCGGCGAACGCGGGGCGTTGGGGACAGAGAGAGGGAGAGAGCGCGCGCGAGTGAGATCGACGTCAATCGGCGTCAGCAGCCCAACGCCGACACGCCGCTGTCCCCATGAACAGCCATGTGTGCACACCCGAGTCGTCTAATACGCCACGGCACGAAACTCCTGGCTGGCCGATCGATGCTTTTAAATTTCGAAGAACAGAACACATTTTTTCTATCAGGGGATTCGTTATCAACGAGCTAAGCCATCCAGTCCGATTACACGCTCGAGCGTTGGCCAAAATATCGTACCATATGCAACGCCGAGCCGCAGGCTGTGGTGTTGAGAGAGAGAAAAAACTATGGAGACCCTCCAGCGTCCTTCGACCGAATGATTCATCCTATCGTCCCCCATCGGTAAAAAAAAATACAATGAGCTACTATATTGCGGATTTAGAGATGAGACTCGCAAACTGGCGGGGACTGAAATTTTAAACTCTATGAAAATTAGAAACGCTAGTGTCGACAAAAAAAAAAAAAATAATGACATTCTCAATTTATATATATGTATTATATTTATACAATGTAATAACATATATATTGTATTATTTTCTATTGTGATGATATTTTTTAATCGTGAATAAAAATAGCCTCTCCCCCACTTCTTCTATTTGAATGAAAAGAACCGCATTATTAGGCGTAAAATAAATTAACACTATATTTATCGAGCGAAGGATGACAAACGAACCAACAGGAAGATCGGAGACGAGAAGAAACAATCTAATTTCGAAACAGCCGCGTGCTGGTCTCTGCGCTAAATTGGAAAGATTAAAATCCCCGACTTTCCATCGTTTATCTGTAACCAACATAACGCCACTATTTCCGATACGTTTCGCACACCACTTTTGTTTATTTTTTTTCCCCTGGAGGATGGAAAGAGGCGTGAGATACGAAGCGATATAAAAAGGACGAGAGAATAGCGGGATAAAAAATAAGAGAGCGAAGGGTCCGAGAGTGAGGATCTATCTCATTCCCTCGTTCCGACGATGCTGCCGAGACCGCGTCTCGCTTCTATGCCATTGTTGCAACCCTGGGAACCGGTCGATTCCGACGAGCGGCGAGCTCTCGCTTTTTGAACCGCGAACGAACTCAATCCCTGCTTTTGCATTCATACTTTTTTTTTTTTTACCGACGCCACGCACGGATATATTCTAAGTGCACCCTCGCGACGACTTGGCTCGTGGCCTCGATCCTAGAGTCCACGTGGGTCCACCGCGCCACCGAGCCAGACTTTATTTATAATCGCAATCCCATGAATTCACAGTGCAAGCCGCACTGCAACGGGAGCTCGTCCGAACGATCGTCGCAACGGTCTCGCGAAATAGAATCGACTCTGAGGAGGTCTCCGACTTTCCATCTAGGAGGTCCCTGCATTTTTCACAACCAATCCTATCGTGGTGAAATATTGTCTGTTTTTTTTTTTTTTTTTGCAATGTCGATCGATCGATTTTTGATTTCCGTTTAAGAGCAATGTTTTCGAGAAAAAGAAGACTTCCGACCGAAAATTTCGTCTCTCGCCGAGAATAAAAAAAAAAGCAAAAGTCTCGTGCACTGAAGTTGGAGAAAACGAAGAGTAGCGTAATTGCTTTTCAAACGCTATTTCTTGTTTTTTTGCCCCAATGATCGAAAGATCTGTTGCTTAATTTCAAAACTAAGTTTGCCAAAAAAAAAAAAAAAAAATCGTAAAACGAACTTCGTTTCTCATCGACGTAAAAAAAAAAAAAAAATGCAGAAATCTCTCCCGATGGATTAAGAGGAAAGCGAACGAATGCGATAATCGTCGAAACTCGGATATCGAAAAATTGAATCGAATGCCCGGATTTCGAGGATTCGATCCGCGAGGCAGCGGAGGATGTTTGGTCCGGAGGGAGAGTCCGAAACGGGAGAGATAGGAAGAAAAGAAGGAGGAAGAAAACCCGGTCCCGCATTCCAGAGGAGGCCCATCCTCTCTCGCGCCTGTTGCCGAATCGCGCCGGGACCCTTGAGGGCCCTCCCGGGTGGGACACGAGAGCTCTCCTCGTCTCTCGGGGGGCCGCGGGTTTTAGTACCCGGCTCTTGGTGCACGCGTGCACGTCTGCGCGCGGAGAGGTGAACCTGCAGTTCTCTTTCATCTGCGCGCTGGCTGCGGTACTTATGTAAGAAAGAGGATCCCGGCCCGGGGCACCATAATTTCGAAGCAATTGAACCTCCGCCGTAGCACAGAGGGAGAGTACATGCACTCCCCGCTGGAGCCTCTTTGCGCTCCTCTCTGACCCCTTCCTCTTCCCCTTATGCATACCGCCGGCCCGACCGTATCCTGCGTACCTGCGAAAAACATATTTCCATTATCCTCGTGACGAACCTCTGTCACACTTAACAATATATATATATATATATATATATATGTATATTTTTTAACTGTAAATGATCGAGTCCCGGTTTGTGGAGAGTCCGTGAAAAATGTTCATTGTGAAGCGTTCTGGACCGTGTGAAAACGTCCCAGTCCTTGGCCGACTCACGCTCGGTCGGTAACAAAAACTGTAATTGTTTTTTTCTTTTCAAGGTTGCGAAAAATCTCGAGTGAAACGAAAATTGTCAGTCTCCGGTCGAGTAAGAGACGATGAGGGTAATGATTTTCGTTTGTCCCGGAATTTTTGACGAACCGGTGAAAAATTGATTACATGTTCCGTTACCGACCGTGGTAATTCACCTTTCGACGATCCACGCCTTTTGTACTTGACTCTACATTTTCTTTTCCTCGTTTTGTCGCCGGTCGAGCTACGTCTCGTTTTCTGACCCGCTCGCGCTCGGTCGGTAACGAAAACTGTAATCCATTTCTTCCCCTTTTTCTCGCGGTTGCGAAAAAATTTGCAGCGAAACGAAAATTGTCAGCCTCAGGGCGAGTGATCGACGATGACGGTAGTGATTTTCGTTTGCCCCGACATTTTTGACGAACCGGTGAAAAGTTGATTACAGGTTTCGTTACCGACCGCGGTAATTCGCCTTCCAGCGATCGACGCGTTTCTACTCGAGTCTACATTTTCGTTTCCTCGTTTTCATCGACGAAACAAGAAAGCATAATGCTCGAAGCTCGCGGCCGTGCGCTCCAACGATGATTCGACATTGTCGCCCGCTGATGAGAGACGAGTGGAGATTAATTACAACGAGTCACCGAGACGCGGCTAATCGTGACACGGCTCTCGCGGAAACTCTCGTCCTCCTCGCCCTTTGTCGAGACACAAGTTCCTACCGAGCTTTTCACGCACACATACGTACGTTTGCCGGCGAGAGAACAGATGTCTGATCGTCGAAGGGGGGGGGGAACGGAGTGCAAATTAGCGAGTGCTTGTTCGCGCGTGAAAGAGCCTCGCGAGATAATTTCATCCGCAGGGGAGAACTCGTGCGCATCGATACTCATTCCCGCCAAGGCGATAACCTTCCTTTTTTTTTTTTGGCCGACAGGTCGATGAAAGTCTGTTACTCATTGTTCTTTACTTATTCCGAAAAGTAATAATTACAGATTAATTTTGCCTTTTTTTTATTACCGGAATGAAATAATTAATTCTGACGTTTAAAAAAGTAATAAGTTTCTTAATAATAAGACTCGAGTATTGTCGATATTTACGAAATAAAATTGTTATCCTACTTGGAAAAAAATTTATAATAATAGATCAGTTTTGCCTACTTTTATGAAGGTAATAGATGCGCACATGTTCACGTGAAGATATAGTGCAAATTTATTTAATAGATGCAGATATTATAAGTTATAAACTTACTTTCTGTAAATTGAAATAATAATAATAATAATAATAGATAAAATAATGAATTCAGACATTAAAGAAAGTAATAAATTTAGTACTAATAAAACTCGAGTGTTGTCTCAATCTTGACGACATAAAATGATTACGCGGACCGAAGGATTCGGCTAAATCCTTTGGAAATGTAAATAAGATTCTTGTAAAAAAAAAAAAAAAAGTAAAAAAAAACTAGTAAGAATAATTGATGTGAAATGTGTGACATTGTCAATAAATTTTCTTTTACTACCAAAATACCTCGATTGATTAAAATAAAGAAATGTAAAAAAATATCATCGAACTCTACATGTTCAAGAATACATAATCTTTTTAACCGGCTCAGTTACTAAAAAAAAATGCTACATCAAGAAGTCAACACAGGATCGATCAATTCGGAGGAGCAGGTAGCGAGTCGCGAGGCGAACCGTTCGGTCATCTTTTTAAATTTCCGCGAACACAGTGAGGAAACAAAGAGGTAAGAAAAAGCCCGGGAGAACGTCAGAGGTTGCACCGCGGAGTTCCTGGAGCGCGCCTCGACATTGTGTGTTTTCGATCTAGCGGCCATTTAAATAAATCCATCACGTAAATCCACGAGGCCGGCACAGTAGTGTGTATTATACACGTGTATTTTTTTTTTTTTTTTTTTTTTTTTTTCTAAGCAATCGCGGGTAGCCTGTGTTATACGTGCCGGCTCCGCGTTCGTCTGCTCCGTCTTCGACAGAGAAGGCTATTCGGGCATCACACGACTGAGCGTTCTCGGAACGGGAGAACGGCGCTTCCTGCGTCGCTGAGAGAACTCCGCGAACGAGAAAGAGAAGCAGAGAATCGCAAAATTCCTGCATGCTATTACGCTCGTGTACCTAGAGGCCATCGAGGATCTACCGGCTCGCGGGACGCGAGATCGTCGTCGAGACTCGATCCCTGAAAACTTTTTTTTTTTAAGACTGAATTCTCGTATCAGTTTTTATTTATTTTTTTATCTCAGAGTCTAACTTTACTTTTTTTAAATTCGTGTGGCCTTTTTTTATCGTAAGTTATTTACTACTAATATGAGTTTTTTTTGTCTTGAAATAGCATCTGCAATCCTCTCGCCTTCTGATAAGATTTTTTTTTTTTTTCAATCCTCCCACAATTTTGACCTGACTACGAGTACCTGTTTCAACTCCTCTCTCCGGCAATCTCCTACCGTCCGTAATTTTCTTCCACACTATATCTTTTTTCTTCCCTCCTCTTATCGTCACTGTTTGCACCAGCTTCATTATTTTCTCAGCCCACTCCCCCCAAAAATACCACAGACGTCCCTCAGATTAAATGCCACACTATCGAATCGCCAAAATAAATCTCCAAAATACGGTACACTATAAAGAAAATAGTAAATGTGATGTATCGAAAACGTGAAATTTATCTACATTACTTACATGAATTGAACATCAATGTACTTTCTTGTATAATATAAAAACCGCCGATATTAAAATTACAAATCTTTTGCCTAAAATTTGCCAAAATGTTCGTTAAAAATCAAAATTTTACTGTAAAATCGCAACGCACGTGTGTTTGAAATTTCAGAAACAGTGTATATAAAAAAAAGCTTCCAACACCGTTAATTAATTTTGAAACCAAATTGTTCTACAGTGTAGATTGCACCCAAGGCGTAAATAAAAGATTCCTCGAAAAGTTTACGTGTGTTCCAACTTAATTTTGATTCTCAGCCCCTCAATATAAATCTAAGACCCCAAAACTAACCGAAACGAGCCGAATGATCTCGCATTTTATTTCAAAACGTAGTATATGCCGTCAATTAAAAAAAAAGTTCATTAAAAATTTCCTCCACAAACTCAATTAAATAATTTTTTAATTCATGAAAAAGAAAAATTGATCCAAGAGTCCTCGCCTCGAGGTTGACTCATCGTGACCCTGTTACACGAAGTTTCGCCGGTCGGCTCGGCCCTCGTGTACGACATGCATACATTCGTCCCGTTCGTTTGCTCAGTGCTCGAAAGGCGCGTTATAATAATAAAAATTCTAGGGTA
Organism: Exephanes ischioxanthus; assembly: GCA_958510785.1. Lineage (NCBI taxonomy): Eukaryota > Metazoa > Arthropoda > Insecta > Hymenoptera > Ichneumonidae > Exephanes > Exephanes ischioxanthus. The sequence goes on along the minus strand of OY294020.1, from coordinate 18,213,305 downwards.
AAAGTATGCCGCTGTCGTACGGGTGGCGAAGGAACAGCAGCAGCGGCAGCAGCTGGCCGGGCCGCACCTCGCAGTCCCTTCGTCTCCTCGTCGTCCGAGTCTCGGTGATCTCTTCTCGGGCATACGCAACTCGGATATAAAGAACCCGCGCGCCCCGAGGAGCCGTGGAATTTGTGGCGGGTCGGCGCACGCGCAGTGGGCGACTCGCGGCGCTCCGCACCACGTGGGCCCGGAAAGAATTCTCTCTCTGTTTGTCCTTTCGTTCCAGCGGCAGTTTCTCGGTTGCTATGCGGGGACCGTGGCCGGGACGACGACGACGACATCGGACTGACGTCAGCCTTTCCACCACCTCCGCGCGCCCGATACACCAAGGGGCAATTTATAATATTGATAAAGTGGTGGAAGCGTTAGATTGGCGAAACTCCGTCCACGGGACGGACTCGGCTAGAGATATGTTTCCTCATCCTTTTCTCTCTTTCTGCAGGCTGCCGCTCGACGCTGCTGCTGGCGTTCCCTTCCGTCGCCTCTCCTATGTGCGCGACGGGAAACGGCGCCTTGACCTATCGCTGGATTAGGCCTTCCGCTCTTAAAACGATGTGAAAGACCCTCCCTCACGCCCGATCCGCACCCGGTCGGTAATAAAAACTGTATTGCTACTTTCTTTTCTAGGGTGCTGAAAGTTTATTGTGTTGATCTGTTTTTTTTTTTTTTGCTAACTTTAGAGAGATAGTTCCAATTTTCAAGTTACCTTTATTCAATGGTGCTAATTTTTTTTTGAGAAAAAAACGCATTCGGGCCGGATGCGACATTAGGGAAAAAATTAGCAGCCTTGAGAAAAGTTCATTACAGTTTTCATTACCGACCGCGATATTTGACTTCCCCTTAAGGTGACGTGAAACATCCTCCCTAACGCCCGACATGCACCCGGTCGGTAATAGAAACTGTAATGCTATTTTATTTATTTTTTCTAGCGCGCTGAAACTTTATTCTCTAACGGAAGTAGAATGTCTGCCAGTTCTACACTGGGCTCCCATTTCCTTTCAACGCTAAAGTTTCAGCACACTTGAAAGATATTATTAGTTTAGTTTAGAATAGTTTAGAATAGCATTAGTTTTTATTACCGACCGCGGCATTTCGCATGCCCCTATGATCCAGCGTCGACGACTTCCTGTTCAATGCGCTATCAGCGATAAAACTGTTGTTCTCGGTAGTCGACAATCGCACGCACTTTATGGGCGGAGAGGTCTTCAAACCGAGCTTGAGGGCACCGTTTCCGACCCGCCCACCAAATGTTCTTCCTCGGCCTTTTTTTTTTAAAGCTCCGATCTACGACTTTCGGAACACGGTTTCAATTTCCCATTATCGAACAATATTTTTACTTAATGTAGCTATGTCGCCTCCCGCTCATCTCGCATAAGTTCGAGAAAAGTAAGCGAATATTGCAAGTACTTCTCGATGATATAAAAATCTGAAAAAAATTCATGCAGATTAAAGGTACTGAAGAGATTAATTTTGCACAATAATAATTCAAAAATGTTATTAACAAATTAATCAAAAAATTAATTGTTTAACAAATTGCCCGGCAAAACAACCATTTTTTTTTTCTATGAAAATGATTCGTTTCTTTTTCTGAATACGTATGAATTTTTTCAGATTTTTCAATTAGCTTTGATTTTTTAATTTTTTTTATTTGGAAAAAATGTCTGAATAAACACAAAAATTTAAACTAATTGAAAAATCTGAAAAATGTACCTTGTTATGCCAATTACCACGGTCGGTAACAAAAACTGTAATGCCATTTTTAGGGTTTCAAGGGCGCCGAAACTTTGTTGTCCGAACGATGATAAATTGTCGACTTCCGGATAGAGGTCAACAACTGTTGCTTCACTGTTCCAGTCCTCCAACTTTTTTTTTTTTTTTTTCGAAATCGTTTTAACAAACTCTTCGACACCGCGGTCATTAATCTTCGTCCTTTGGGCTCTCTCGAGGCGATCGCCGAAAGGTAAACCGGGCTTGAGCCACGCGTGAAACTCGAGAGTTTCGTGGATGAAATTTTCGATTCTCCCTCTACACACACGGAGTTAGGAACGATATTCTGTTACTCGGCCGGATGATTGCCATACGCTGATCGAGTAAGAGTATACGCTCGGAGCGGAGGGCATTAGGGGGAGTGCGGGGCAAAACGGACCAGCGTTCTCTGTTCCTATGGGACTTTTTTTTACGCCCGCGAAAAAATTCATACGGGTGGTTCGTTTTGCCCCGCTCCTCCCTCGTTCATATTTTTCACCACCCATAACCCGAATGGCCTCTCCGCCTCCTCCGGAGAAAGCTGACCCTTTCGTCGTAGAAAGGGAACTCTCGGGTCCCCCTTTCGCACGGGACACATTATATCCTCCTGTTCGAGAGATACGTACATCCAATATGCAGGACAATCTCCGGGCATGAAATTTTAGACGCGATTATGATCGATCGGCTAATCGCTTGCATAGATTGAACCGAAACTGCTATCGCGAAGATTTTTTTATTAAGTTTTTTTTTTTTTTACTAAAAATTTCAAATTTAACGATTTTTGAGCCTGGAAGTGCCATTTTCGCACCTCTGACATTATAGAGGTGTTACGCTGGCGGGACTCGATATTTTTCGGCTTGTCGCCAGTGAAATTGATACGAGAGGATCCGGGCGACATGTTCCATGCCGATTCGCTGAATCGCAGCCGCAGCAGGCTCCACAACGCAAACACTCCGAATCCGCCGGACGATCTTTCTCCTGTCTTAGTTCTCTATTTCGTAAATGGTTAAAAAATATCATCTAGTCGGATTTTTTCTGAAGATTAACGAATAAGAAAAATAAGAAAAATTTCAATATTTAAAAAATGATCAACTCTTACCAAATCACTAAATTTCCTTCGATTATAGAAAACTCTGCTCAAACCTAATCCAGCTTGTTCCTATCAAGGAACGAATGAAGAAAAAAAAAGGACCAACGCGGAGTTTATATACAATTCCACCCTCCCTTCCCAAGTGTACCAAAATTCCGCTCTAAGCGCCCAGTTCCATTCCGTAAATGGTTTAAAAAAAAAACCATCCGGACGAATTTCTCTATAGATTCACAAATAACAAAAATTAAAAAATAAGAAAAACGATAAACTTTTACCAAATCACTAAATTGCCTTCGATCACCGAAAACTCTGCTTGAGCCTAATCCCGCCTGTTCCAATCGAGGAGCGAATAATGAAAAAAAATGGACCAACGGGGAGTCGATTTACAATTCCACCCTCTGTTCCCGAGTGTTCCTCAATTCCGCTCTGAGCGCCAGCTGCACCCGGTCGGCTGCTGTCGCGCCCGTAGACCGTATACATGTATAAATATCGTATTCCGCAAGACGCTCGGGCACGCTTACGATTTTTATCCAGTGCCGAGTCCGGGCTCGAGTCCTCGGTTGTTTCTGCGCAGGGCGGGGGTAATGCGGGTCGGGGGACACCCTGTGCCGGTCGGGGTGGATGCCCCTGACACGCAAGCCGTGTATACGGGAATGCTTGTATCGAAGTCGGCACGGGTGCAAGCGGGCTCCTAGCGTCTGAGACACATGGGCGAAGAAAACGGCGGAGGACGAACGGGAAGCGCCGGAAAGAGCGAGACGGAATAAACGCGCAAGGCCCGTGTGTGTGTGTGTGTGTGTGCGTGCGTGAGCGATGGTCTTCGCGTGCCACGTGTCTCGCCACCTGTCTCACCTAGGCGCCTGATAACACAGAAACGAAAAATAATAATGATGATGACAATCTCGAAGTGAGAAAACAATAATTCGAAAGGCTTGCGGTTTCCGTTCTATTACCAAAATTTTCGAGTCTGGTCGTCGTTGATAAAAACGCAATGGAATCATCGAATAGACTCGTTGTGGCAAAATATAAGAATAACGATAACTAAGAATAAAAATTAATTTACGGTATTGGAAGGTTTTTTTTTAGATAAACTGTTTCTGAGATTTCAAACACATCTGCGTCGCAATTTTACAATCACGTATTTATTTTCGATTAAAATTTTTGGAAATTTGAGACAAAAGATTCGTAATTTTGATATCTGGTATTTTTATTTTACAAAAAAATGTTAATTTAATGTTCGATTGATGTAAGTAATGTCTGTGAGCTTTAAGTTACAGTACATTAAATTTACAAGTTAAATCTTTACCGTGCGCATGTTCAATTACTTACGGTTATTATCAAAAGAATAGGATTTTTGTGGTTCTTCCATAGTGAATATTTATCAATAATTTTCTGCTTTTCACGAGCTGCAGAGAAATCGTAAATCAAATATGTGACAACGTAGGCTGAGACACGCGAATTCAATTATTTGCAATACATGCGAATTCAATTGTTTGCAGCTACTATATGAAGAAAAAAAATTCAAAGTTTGCTGTTTGAGGAAGAAAAACGACTATTTTTGCGAGATGTGCTGCACATGTCGCAAATATATTTGAAAAGTAGCAGTATTGGCGCAATATATTGCGCCAATACTGCTACTTTTCAAGGCGCTTGTCTATCTAGGATTAAAACGAGGATAGAAGAAAATAGACCGGGAAGTGAAGAACAGTTGAAAGCACAGAGCGCAGCATTTTCACACTGAAACGCTGTTTCGTACGGTGCTCATTGCATCGCACACAACTTATCAAAATAAATGGTTCGGAAGTCAACGAAAAAAAAAAACAGGGGAAAAAATGGCGTCTGCGATATTTCGCGGGTAATACATCCTCGTCGTCGTGCCAACGACTTTCGACGCTCCGCAACAGGCCTCTGAGCTCACAGTCGCCGAGAGCCCGTTCGATGTATATATGAGGCTCGCGATCGTAAATTAGGCAAATGCCTTCGGGAAGAGGCCTCGCCGGCAAGTGCGTAAGGACGTGAACGACGTCGACGTAACGAGCGAAGGTCGGGGCTCGAAGAATGTCGTATCAAAAACAAACGAAAAAAGCCTCGAAGTCTCCTCGAGTCTCGAAAAAAAAAAAAAATATATATATATATATATATATATATATAAAACGAAAAACTCACCTGATTCTTCGAAAGTTCATAGCCTTCGTCTCACATGAGGAATCGTCGGGGCGCTCGCTCGGTCCAAGGTGTCGAAGGCTTAATTTCGCTAATCGATCGGATCGTCCCGTTTTTCCTTCGCGCTCGAATTAATGCACAAGATGGCCGCAAACAAAACTCACCCTCGTCGGACAAAAACAAGCGAGTGTAACGGCGTTGTTTAGAAACCTATTTGCAACGTTCGATACACACTTCGCGCGATTCCGCCGGGGAGAGATCGAAGCGTGAAACTCGCGATACTGGTCGGGGAGGTTTTCTGAGATTTCCTCGTAATGCCGAAAAGATTGTCGAACGACGTTTGTGTTTATCTCCGTTAGACGTTGCGTGTCCTCTTGTTTACACGGTTATTCCGCCGGCGGCCTTCCGGGGACGAATCGACCTGACGTTTACGTCAGAGTGACTTTTCGCGAATGTTATCAACTCTTCCGACGTTTTCTCGTCAAACGCCATCGAGGCTCCATCTCTCGGCGTAACGGCCAAGTACGCTCGAGCAACGGGAATAACGGAGGGATAGATTTTCAAACATGGATGCAAACGAGAGGAATCTAAACCGTTCGCGTCACCCCCACCACCGGCTTTCTGCACAGGACCTGTTTACGAGACCATTAAAATTTGTAGCTCTATAAAATTAGCGATACAACTTTAATTGTTTTAATCGCAATTTATGCCATTCGATTGGTGGTCGTTTGGTAGTGAATGGTAGCTTAATTAAATCATTTGGTTGTCAATCGTTTAATTACAGTAATTGAAAAAAATAAATGAGGCCCAAAGTTGGCCAAACATTTTTTTTACTTCAAATAGGGATTCAAATAAAGCTCAAAGCACCAAAGGTTTTTAATTGTATTATTCTTCACCAGCAAACGATTCCGCATGGATTGAGACCTATTTGAAACAATTTGAAAAAAAATTATAATGTTCCGCCAACTTGAGGCCTTATTTCTTCTTTAAATTACTGTAGTTAACCGATTGACCACCAAATGTTTTAGTTGGACTGCCAATCACCACCAAACGACCACCAATCGAATGGTATAAATTGCAAATTTTTTAATTAAAGTTGTACGGCTAATTTTATAGAGTGGAGTCTGTCCAGTTACGGAAGCCGGTAAATAACTGGTTGAACACCCCGGTAAATTACCGGTTACTTAACCGCGGCTACCTGCGCGTTTTACCGAAGGCAATTTATTGTGTGGTTGGCATTACCAAGACTGGCGAAAATTGCGTCTGCATTATAGTTTCTTGGGCTGTTTACGGTTCTATCCTATGAATGTAAAAAAAAACGCAGAAAACTATTGTTTCGGAAACCTTCGCGAGGAAGCGCAAGTGCGAAGCGGGAATATCAGGTCGCGAGTCGTAACTGATAATCCGAAAATTGCATGCTACACTGCTAAAATAAATTGTAAATTTAACGTACCGAACTGGAAGTTTTTATCCAAAAACGGGTACATTAAATTTAATGTACAATTGTAATAAAAAATTAATGGCGTTTAGAGTGGAATTAATATAAGTTATTGGAATTATACCATCATTGTAGTAAAATGAAAGTAATTTATTATAAGGAATTTTACTTAAATTTTTAATATACTGTACGTTAATTTTTTTATCACGATCGTACATAAAATTTAATATACCAGTTTCATTCGATTTTTTTTTTTTTACAATAAAGGATTGTTCGACAATTTCGTGGAATTTTCCGCTGAAGAAATACCACATTGATAGAACGATACGCACAATAACTAACGTAGAAATTTTACCAAATTCCAATTGGTGATCCGTGAGCGCCGGTTGGTAACATTGCTCGTTACTCAAACAACCGGTCGTCACCAAGTCCGTGATCGTCCCGGCATCGTCGGTCAACGTGATATCCCCTGCAACAAGATGTTTACAGCGTGATTTCCCGTGATAATCCTACAACAACGTAAACAATTGACGTGAAATATTGACAATAAAGAGAACAATCGTCGCGTACAGTTAAAACAATAATATAACATCGAAAAAGGAACGAATTTTTGTGCCGAAAACCACCCGCTACGTTCGTAACCTACATCAAACATAAACACACTCGTGTTTTCATCAACAAACTGGATTCCGTGATTAAAATAACATCTTCGAACATGCGGATAACAATTTGCACGAATCTCCGATAGCTTTGCGTATGCCGGACTGTGCGGTAAGTTTCACCCCAAATTCTTTAGTAGTCATTAAAATGATCGTTGTAACGATTTTCAATGTTCTAAAAAAATCATTTTAATTCAACATTTCAGAGAAAGCAGAGAATTCGCGAAAGTCACGAGATTGTAGGTGAAAACACTTGTCGGACGGATTGAGGGTCAACATGGAGGAACAAGCGTGTCCTCGTTGCAAGACGACCAAGTACAGAAATCCATCGTTGAAGCTTATGGTCAATATCTGTGGACATACCTTGTGCGAAAGTTGCGTCGATCTTCTGTTCTTGAAAGGTACTAAACGAGAAAAGGAAATATTAAAAAATATTGAACCAAATAATAGACATACAAAAATAATAACAAATAAAAAATATTATTAAAAAATTGAAACCAACGTTTCAAGGCGCCGATTCGTAGTGAGAAAATACTTGTGACGCGCGTCAATGAAACTAGAAATTATTTGTGGCAATGTATGAAACGTAGCATAAAACAGGTTTTTTTTCCTCATCATTTCAGTTGGATAGTCAAATAGGATAGAGCAGGGCTAAACGGATGTGTGTCCTTCCTTTCAGATTAGACTTTCTTCGTGTCCAGTGAAACATTTATAGAAATGGTTTGTTTTGTATTGCTCTGTTTTTTTTTGCTCTATTGTTTTTTCCAATGTTGGGGATGTAATTTTTCCCATAATTAAAATCGTATAGTCATTTGGGGTAGAGCTGGGCAAAATGGACCTGTGTCCTTCCTTTTAGATTAGACTTTCTTTGTGTCCAGCGAAACATTTATACAAGTGGTTCATTTTGCCTCCACACTGCTGAGTTTTTTTTTTTTTCTTCAATTTTCGCGATGTAATTTTTCGTCCGTGAAATCGTAAAACTTGACCCTCGGCAAAAACGGGCCGGAATAATTATAAACAAAACAACACTTTATTGTCTTTCAGGTTCGGGAGCATGTCCGGAATGTCAGCTACCGCTGCGACGCGCGAATTTCCGAGTGCAGTTGTTCGAGGACTCGATGGTGGAGAAGGAGATCGACATTCGCAAGCGTATACTCCGAGATTTCAACAAGAAGGAGGAGGATTTCGAGAGTACCCGGGATTACAATGACTATCTCGAGGAGATCGAGAGTCTGATATACAACCTCGCCAACAACATAGAGGTGATGGACACGAACCGGCGAATAGAGCAGTATAAGCGGGAGAACAAGGAACAGATACTGAAAAACAAGATGCGCATCGGTAGAACCGAGCACGAGATCGAGGAGCTCCTGGAGCTGGAGAGACAGCGCGACGAGGAGAGAAAATTGGAGCTCGCCAGAGAGGAGATAGAGACGAAGAGGGCGAAGATTCGCGAGAAGGAGGCTCTCATAGACGAGCTGATGTTCTCCGAGGGTAACGCGAAGAACATCGTCGAGACGTTCGCGACGTCGATGCAAGCCTCGAAGGAGAAGGCGAGGCTCCCACCGGCGCCGAAGGCGACGCAGTTCAGCTCGGGAATAAAATTCGGCAAGGGGTCGCAGAATTACATGCCGGTGCCGAAGATAGACGAGGGCCCGGCGTACGTCTACGTGCCCATCGTACAGGAGATCGAGGGACCCTCGCCGCCGGGCTGGCGGGAGGTGCAGACGCGAGGCTACATTTCTCACGTCCGCGCCGAGAGCAAGGCCGAACGAGCCGGCGGCTTCAAGTCCCAGATCGCCTGTCTTCGCGCCTTGCAGGACGCTATGGCCGGATTGTATCACAATCCTACGCAACCGATGTCCATATGACCGTAACACACGCGAGAGATTTATCGCGGATGCTCGTCGATCCCCGACCAGGCTCCGCGAAGACGCGGACTCGCGTCGATCTCTCAGGGAGGATTCCTACTGAGTTCGTGGGAGAGGATTTTTTTTTTTTTACCTTCAGCTGGCTGAAACGTGCCTACGGGGAGGAGGGAGAGATCGTCGTCTGAGAGTACAATAGGAGACATGTAAATATTAGGGATAATGGGAACGAGATGGTGTTGTTATTTTGTACAATACACGAATTACTTGAACATTGATTCTTCGATTTCTTTTTAACAAACTTTTAAATATTCTCTTTTTTTATCGTGTATTTTTGGATAGGGGAGATTGACGAGGCGAGTCGATAGCGGGCAATGCAGGGAGGGATATTGAGGCTTGCTGGCTGCTGGTGTGACATTTTTATAGCGAACCTCTGGGTATTAATGATGTCGATAGAGTAGGGACCTTCTTCTCAACGACACCGTTTCGTTCCGTTATATATGCAGGGTGAGATCGAAAGAGCGCAAATTGACAAAACCTCGATTGCATTAAGAAAGTTTGTCTTATTTTTAATGAAAAAAGTTCATGTTGATGATCATTCGGGCCGATTGGATTGGGATCCGATTTCTTTCGACCGCCAGAGTTTCAGCCTGCACGAAAAAAATAGCATTACAGTGTTCTTTACCGGCTGCGGTACTTAACATGACCTTAAATGCGTGTTAAATATCGCGGCCGATAATAAAAACTGTAACGCTATTTTTTCATGGGTACTGAAACTTTAGCGTTCGAAAGAATCAAAACGCCACGTTAGAATTTATCAACGTAGTGCCATTCTATTTCAGTTAGAAAACAAAGTTTCAGCACCCTAGAAAAAATAGCATCAGCTGTTGTTACCGACCCCGGTAATTGGCGTGACCTTAAGGGCATGTTAAATATCGCGGTCGATAATAAAAACTGTAATACTATTTTTTCAAGGGTACTAAAACTTTAGCGTTCAAGGGAATCAAGACCCCACTTTAAAATTTATCGACGCAGTGGCATTCTATTTCCATTTGACAATAAAGTTTCAGCACCCTAGAAAAAATAGCATTACAGTTTTTGTTACCGAGGGGCGGTGCTTCACATCATCTTGATCGTAGAATAGCTTCGAATCGTCGTTCTTTTAAATTCTCCCTGTATTGGTCGATGCACGCCACGAGTATTACGCCGGAAAATTGAATCACTAAAGTCCACACTTTATGTACGGAAAACCGAAAAATAAGATTGACGATTGATTTACGGTTTCAGGTACCGAGATCGGGTCAGGAGAGATTACTGGATGTGTGGATCGACGCACGAGAAAGGGCAAAACAAACAGGACGCACCTGGGGGGGGGGGGGGGGGGCGGTGGCCCCTCTGAAATACCTACGTAGCCTCGACGCGGGATACGTCATCTTTTTTTTTTCACGGAATAGATAAACCAACGATAGCTCTTTAAACGCTCGGGCGGGTATTACCGCGTCTCTCATTCTGCCGCGGTATTATTTGCTCGGCAAACACGAGAGTCCCTAAAGTCTCCTGGACGAGGACGCCGAGCCGGTGACTTTTCCCAAGGCATACGTGTACCCCCGTCGGTGTAGAGCTGCGCTCGTCGTCGCCGGAAGTGTGGTCTTCGATGCTGTTCTCGCGAAACACAGCCTCATCTGGCATCATCTTTCTTTCAGTAACTTCCTCGAGACCACGCACAGTTTTTTTTATTATTTCTGATAGTTCAAGAATCGATTACCTAAAGCCAGTTTCCTCGACGTAAAAGATTACCAAAAATTTTCTGGTTGTTCCATTTTTTTTTTACAATTGCGTCGAATAATACGAATATCAATGTAATCGAGGAAGCACACTCGGTATTTTTTATTTTCTACAATAGTCTACGCGGTCCTACAATATCGGACGAACAGCACATTTTTTGGTGCGAATTTCTAATGGTTCAAGAATCGATTGCCTAAAGCCAGTTTTCTTGTTATAAAACATTACCAACACATTTTTGGTAACTTCATTTTTTTAAATTTTTTAAACTATTTTGCCGAATAATGAGAATATCAATACAATAGCCTCGAGGAAGCGCACTCGGTATTTTTTATTTTCCACAATAGTCTACGCGGTCCAACAATATCGGATGAACAGCCTTGGGCCGTTCTCAGGCCGACGATAAGTTGGCGTTGGTTCGATCCCTCGTCTCTCTCCTCCTCGGAGCGTAGTATATATCCACGGGGTACGCACGGGGTTCCTGGGCGCGGAGAGCGAGCAGCAGCAGCGGCTCCGGCGCAGTGTTGGCGCGCGTAACGAGAAGGACCGGCATGCCCGATTAGCCACGCAGAATGAGCTATAGGGCATGTAACAATGGACTTGGTCGACGATTTACCAAGTAGCCCTTGTTGCCGGGCCTCGGTGGCTATTCTAACCAGGGAGGAGAACGAGATGAAGAACGAGAATGGGGAATGAGAGAAATTGAGAGGCCCGTTACTACCGTTCGTATGTATATACATATTATTATACCTGTACTTTGCGTATGCTAAACTACATTCTGCGTAATATTATATCTTTAAATTCTACATAATATCGAGTCACTAAAATCATTGCCTAGATATTAGTCGTCAAGCATCGAATATTATATTGTATTATAATAATTAAAAAGAAATGTATTCCTTACGGTATTATATTTACGCGATGTTATTGTGTGTCCGAATGATCCAATGTTTACAGTTCTGATATACTGCATAAAGTCTGCTTTTATAAAAAGTCATCGGTAATTTTTCCCATTATTGACGCTGGGTGAATATTTTTGTATAGGAAGATGAGACACTGGAAATATTTGTAGACATTAGTGATTATTATTTTTCGTTAATTATGTGATCATTTTTGTGAACAGTCTGTCGAAGAAACGTGTCGAAGCGACTTTTTGGGAGGCTTCGAGGGAAGATGAAAGATCCGGCTCATCGGTAGGAGAGTCTGTGGAGCGCTACACAAGGCTCGTCTCTCTTCCTGAAGTGGCCGATCGAGTTTCCCCGATGCCTCGTCCGCGGAGCGGAGAATAAACACGGCACGTCAAAACGAGAGCCACGTGACGCTCATTATATTACCGAGGGATGTTACATCGAGCTACGAAGGGGGTGAGAGCTACTCTTCAAACTCTCGGACTTTTCGGCGGAAAACCGTACAAATTTTTTCGGTAATCTTCACGGAATTCTCGTCAAGTATTCTGCCTTATGTTTTTTTGGTAATCGATACATTTTCTCTCATATTTTCTCTCATATTTTCTCTCATATTTTCTCTCATATTTTCTCTCATATTTTCTCTCATATTTTCTCTCATATTTTCTCTCATATTTTCTCTCATATTTTCTCTCATATTTTCTCTCATATTTTCTCTCATATTTTCTCTCATATTTTCTCTCATATTTTCTCTCATATTTTCTCTCATATTTTCTCTCATATTTTCTCTCATATTTTCTCTCATATTTTCTCTCATATTTTCTCTCATATTTTCTCTCATATTTTCTCTCATATTTTCTCTCATATTTTCTCTCATATTTTCTCTCATATTTTCTCTCATATTTTCTCTCATATTTTCTCCCATATTTTCTCTCATATTTTCTCTCATATTTTCTCTCATATTTTCTCTCATATTTTCTCTCATATTTTCTCCCATATTTTCTCTCATATTTTCTCTCATAGAAGTATCGTTCGACTATGAACCGGAAGATTTCCGTGGGACGTCGGCCGATCGTCCGCCGGTAAAGAAAAAGAAAAGCAAACAAACAGATCATCACTTGGCAGTGAAATAAATCGATCCCGTTGATACGAGAATGATTTTAAGAGCGAGCGATAGGCGGAAGGTGACCACCGCGGGTTGCCAGGTGCATGACGGGAGCTCGTTTGTATTCCCGACATTAATCACCCACGGTTCGACATGGACGCTGCTTACCGGTAATGCCCCCTCGCGCGGTTAAATACTGTATCGCGTTCATACGTACGGCTCTCCCCTACCTACGTACAATTCAGTGAAAGTATAACGAGCCTCGAGCTCTCCCGAACGGGTCTACCGTTCTCTCGGCCACTGCCGATACGTCTCTCGCGAAACGGGAGAGTTAAAAAAAAAAAACATTCCAAAACAATCCGTTACGAATCGCTCATTAACCCTCTCAACGCCCTCCCTGTCTCGGCAATTATTTTTCAGCAAAAAAATATACATATTATTACGCTCATAAGAACACATATGAATACCTACGAATCGCCGCTAATTTATGATTTTAGGTCGTTACTCTTAGAATATAAAAAAAAAAAAAAATTAAAATATATTTTTTTTTTACAGCCAATCGGCGAAACTCGGATCGAGTGAGCCGTTCGAGTGGCACATCTTACCCGGCCTTCTCGGCTGGAGGAAGCCGAGAGCGTGCGCCGACTTCGCCGAGTGAAAGAGCCGAAAGACGGAACTGGAAGAAAAAATGCAGTTAGCGCGGACCAAGTGAGACCAGATACAGAAGACCAAAAAAAAAAAAAAAAGGTCTCGTGTGCGAACTGCCTAACTATCGTTCGCTATCGCGGTGGTAAGAAGCGAGCGTGTAGGTAGAAGAGGAATAGTACATGCGAGACCAACCTCCCCCGTCGGGCCAATCCCGTTCACCGGCTTCCTCGACTAAGCTCCGCCTTTGACTGCTGCCTCTGTTTCCAAACTATCATTCTCTCGCTCCGACTCCGTTCGTTTCTCGCCCGATGCCCTTTTCCTCGTGACAACCGGACTCCGGACGCACAGTACGTACGCGAACGTCGAACGGGTCGCATCGTCGTCGCCGTCGTCGTCGCCGCGCGAACAATATTTTATCGAACTTCGCCATACGCTGGTCACGACACGAATTCGTCGATGCGAATCGCTCGAGGCACGGAGAGATAGAAAGTACTGTTGTACACGATGCTCCAGTGACTGCGATAGTTTCAGTGAGACGCTCGACAGGAAGGAAACGGTTCCTGGCTGAGGAAGATCCTCAGACCGATTCGCGAAGATCCCGGGAAATCTGCGCGCTTCGAATATCGCGGAGCGTCATCGCGCCACTGAGAAACGAAGCCGTGAAGATCTAGCACAAGATCGCTGTACGAAAAATCCGCCGTACGAAGATCGAGCAAATCTTCGGTGCACGATAAACTCGTGACGATCAGAGAGCCGTGAAGATCGAGCAAAACGTTCGGTGAACGATAAACTCGCGAAGACCAGAAAGCCGTGAAGATCAAGCGAAACTTCCGAGTGCGATAAACTCGCGAAGTTCGAGCAAAACTTCGGAGTACGATAAACTCGCGAAAATTGAGCGAAACTTCGGAGTACGATAAACTCGCGAGGACGAGCGAAAGATCGGTGCACGATAAAATCGTGACAATCGATCAAGACGCCAGAGTATTAAAAACTCCTAAAAATCACAAGTCGCGACGATCAAGCAAAACTTCCGTGTACGATAAACTCCGTGAAGATCGAAGAAAACTTCGGAGCGGGACAAACTCGTGAAGATCAGAAGTCGCGAAGACCGAGCAAAAGATCGGTGTACGATAAACTCGTGAAGGTCGAGCGAGAGATCGGTTTATTACAGAAGCAACGCGAAGATCCAAAGTCCTCGAGATCGAGAGAAAAATTGGGTGTACGAAAAAAAAAAAAAAATCGCGCGAAGATCAAAGTATTTTTTGCACTGTAAACAATCGACGTCGAGAGTGATGTCATCGTTCGGCTCGCACGGTCCTGCGAGTACGTCGACGAAGATGTAAAACCCGCGTACGAAGAGGCAAGCGCGCACATGCTCGGTCGTTCGTCGATTATTCATCGGTATTGAGTTCACCGGAGCCCAGCGGAGACACGGACGATCGACGGCCGACAGGATACTCGCTCACCTCTCGCACGCCTTCGCTTTCCGGTCGTCCGGTTACGCCAATTCGTTCGCCGAGCCGGCACTGCCGAAAGGCCGAACGCTCGCCTTTGCCGGGCACCAGAAAAATTCTAATCAACGGCGAAACGTCACGGCTTCGCGAGGAACGAAGCTCGAGCTTCGATTCGCTTATCTGTGAAAAGCCGAGTGCTGACGAACAAATAAAAGGTAAAAAAAAAAATTAAGAAAAAAAAAAAAAAAATACAATATAAAAAAATAAGGCAAGAGGAGAACTCGCTGAGAACCGGGTTGATAAGAAGTCCGAGGAACGAGTTTTTAGTGTTTGGCGCGCGAATAACGCAGTGACTTTTCAAGATCCCGAGGGTGGTCGAGGAGAGAACGACGAAGCTGGAGGAGCGCTGCCGCTTCCTACATGTGCGAGCCTCGTTGATCTCAAGGACCTCTTTCAAGGAGTTAGCCGGGCAAGGCTTCGTTCCAACCTCGGACCGTACACAGTACACCGGTATTATATATATATTATATATATAAATATATGTATACACTCGAGCGGGCGCGCGGCAAGATGCCAAGTTAAGGATCGCGAATCCTGTCAGCTTCGCACGCTAAACGGAGTGATCCCTGTTGCGGAGTGCTTCGGTTCCCGCTGTATTATACATATCGCGGATAGTACAGTAGATTGTACTCGGAGGATTCTCGACGAGGGACCAAGAGGGACCTGTTATCGAAACGATGCATCTCTCCATTCAGAAGTTTCTTCTCTTCGGGCTTGCGTTCGTTGCGGGGAAACACGGCGTCCTGGCGAACTGGTGGTGAGTCAACGTATATTTTTTTATTACACGACATATTTTTTTTTTAATTTATTACACTACATATTTTTATTACCATACACAGATGATTTATTGTTAATTTGAGATTGAAATTTTACTGGGATACCAATATTCGGGCGATCGTGGACGAATTTTTACCGATGTGGGATTTTTTTTTATAACACGGATTCTAGGTATTTTTTTTTTTTGTATGAAGACTTCGAAGAAAAAACTGATCCGTCAAATATGGGATTAGGAAAATATTGATCCTTGAAAATGATATTTAAAAATTTAGGGTATGATCGTAGCTGAGGTATTTATATTCATTCAATCTCAAATACCATAACAGATTGTTTATGGTTATTTGAGATTGAAATTATACATATTAGTTTTCCCAGAATTTGGGACCATTTCGAATGCCATTTTTAACAGAAAAAACATGGAAAAAGGAAACACGAGGAACTATCGAAAGAATTTCCGAAATAACGAACGTGTTGGATTTTTCAGGATCTTTTCGTTCATTAGCGCATGGTCCGTCCGTCGATTTCTTCTTCACCTCCCGCCTCGTGCCTATCCGTCTCGGTCGCTTTCCTCGCGAGGGAGTTGGTCAGCGGTGAACAATGCACAATCGCAACAATCGAAGGGGAGAAACTTTTCGAAGCCTGTAGGAGGGCACAAGAGGAATCCGCTTCGGTTAATCGCTCTCGGGATTAGCTCGCCGCGTCCGGAGGAAGATATACATAGCTTCTTCTTCTTCCTTCTTTTGCCGCTGCGTCGCGCGAGACGGTTTCTTTATCGCGCGAATCAAGGCGCGCCTCTTCACCCAGATGAAGCTAAATAAGATGAGCAAGACACTCGGCCACACGCCCGATTTTTTACTCGAGCTCAATGATCTTCTTTTCGTTCTCTCTGCCTCTTCGAAAAATTCGAACCCACGAGGACTCTCGAATCCCAAGAGGCAGTTCGTCGAGGGATAGAGAAGAGGAAGAAAAGAAAAAGAAGAAAAAAAAAAGTACTTCGTCCTGGCTCGTCGTCGCTCGCTCCTTCGCCGCTTTATCCTTCTGCTCCTCCTCCCTTTCTTTCTTCCTCGCGACCTTGGCGAGGCACGCATCCTCCTAGCATCCTCGTCGCGCATGCGTATTACGCCCTCCCCGCGAATAAGCATACTCCAAATTCCTGAACGCCATTGCGTACGCACCGGACGAATGAGCCAACAAGGATGGACAGATAAAGGAAGAGGAATAAAAAAAAAAAAACATAAATAATAATAATATTAAGAGGCAGAAGGACAGATAGTGCACACGAGATGCTCTTTCCAGGTGCGCCGGTCACGCTACTCAACTAGAGTAGATCCACCGGACTCGACTCGAAACCTCTCACCGCGCCTCTCTCCCTCCGTACCCCTTCTTTATCATCGCTCTTTTGCTTTCTACCTTCCACATGCTTTCTCGTTTAGTTCGCTTTTGCGCTTCGCGCGGACGATGATTCCCCGCGAGATCCCCAGCGAGAGCGGTCAAGCGATCGTTTGAGAAGATTTTATTTCTGACAAACTGGTTTCCCGACCGATTAATTGCCCCCCCTGCCGTACCGACCTCTCCGCCGTGTGCAGAAATCTCTCTCACCGGACACCCCGCCCGGCCGCGCGCGCTCTTTTCTCGCTTCTAAGATACACTCTCTTCCGCTCTTTGTTGCGCTCGCTGAGTCTCCGATTCGCGCTGTGCAGGCTCTTGGAAAATTGGTTTTTAAACCAACGTTTTTTTGCGACGCGAGTCCTGGGTCGGTTGTTCAGATGGAGAGTGCAATTTTGTGGGTTTGGAAGAGGGAAGATTTCGAGAATCGATATGTATCGAATGGGCGGGAGCCAATCGGAAGCTCGGAAATTCGGCTCGCTAGTGTTTCACATTTTCTCATCAGTGACTGACACATTTTTTTTCCGCTGTGTTACATTGATGATCTTTTTTTTTTTTTTCAGAACCGGAAAAGTGGATTAGTTCCATTCAAATAAATTGGTCTCGTTCCTAGTAAATTGATTTATTGACAGCGATAAATTTTCAAGTAAATTTGTCTTGTTCCAAGAAAATTTATTTATTGACAGCGATCAATTTCCAAGTAAATTTGTCTTGTTCCAAGGAAATTTATTTATTGACAGCGATCAATTTCCAAGTAAATTTGTCTTGTTCCAAGGAAATTTATTTATTGACAGCGATAAATTTTCATTGATCCGACAAAAATTCGGATCAACGAAAGGCACGCTGACATTTTTGCTGTAACTACCTGAAAATTGCATTTCACTGAGATATCCGGTCGACGATCAAAGGCCTACATTTTGTTTGCAATCAAACAATGTTTTTTTTTTTTATGTTCTCGGTCAGTCTTGTACCGGAAACCCTTAAGCTTCCCTTTCAACGTTTCATCTCGTTCGCTCGATCCTCGAAGCCGCTCCTGCGCCTCGGCCATTACAACTTATACGAGTAAAAGCGACGAACGCAAGACAAGCAATAATGTACAGCTAGAGGCATAAAGGAGCTAAGCTTTGTCCATAAGCGAGCGCAATAGCCGCGCGGTCTCCGTTGAAAATGCGCCTTAAAAAAAAAGCGTAGCGCCTTCGTATAGCGGCGGAGAAAACCGTGAATGAATGTACGGTTGGGCGTCGAACGGCTCGGCGCTGAGCTCGGCGTTAATGCAATTTTTAATCGCTATCGTAAACTCGACCTATAATACCTACAAGCGCGGTTCGGCAAGGAGCGCTTTGCGGGCAAAGCTCTCTCTCTCCCGTAGCTTCGTGCTCGATAAAGGCGCACCTTTATTAAACGGCAACATAGCCGGAGACACGTCGCTCCCTCATCTCGTTTGCGCACAAAGAGAAAAAAAAGACCGAACCTTGTTTCTTTTTCTTTACGACGGGAGGAGAGAAACGGCGCGTTAGTTTTTAAAGCCAAGTCGTGCTGAACGATCCTCCTTTGTCGCCTACCTCGGTAAGAGCATTCTGATTCTGACAGCCGCGTAACAATTTAAGAATCCAACGAGAATAACGAGAACACGATGCTTCAACCACTTTGTGGTTTCAAATCGCGCGCGCTCGTGGATTTCGAGAATCGATATGTATCGAAGCGACCTCGGCCAATGGGAGCGCCGGAAAAGCGGACTCATCTTTACTCGGAACACTACATTTTCGCTTTCTTCTCCAGCGTTTCTATATTCGAGCGGAAAACGAAAAAAAATTGATAGGCCTCTTGGTCTTCGTTAACGAGGAAGAGAAGCGTGTATTCTACATATCTGAGTTAGTTTTTAAAGCAAAGCCGTGCCGAATGATCCTCCTTTGTCGCCCACTTCGGTAATAGCATTCCGATTCTGAAAGCCACGTAACAATTTAAAAATCCAACGGGAATAACGAGAACGCGAGGCTTTACCCACTTTCCTACTTTCAAATCGCGCGCGCTCGTGGATTTCGAGAATCGATATGTATCGATGCGACCTCGGCCAATGGGAGCGCAGGAAAAGCAGACTCGTCGCTACTCGGAACACTAAATTTTCGCTTTCGTCTCCAGCGTTTCTATATTCGAGCGGAAAACGGAAAAAAATTGATGGGCCTCTTAGTCTTCGTTAACGAGGAAGAGAAGCGTGTATTCTACATATCTGAGTTAGTTTTTAAAGCAAAGCCGTGCCGAATGATCCTCCTTTGTCGCCCACTTCGGTAATAACATTCAGATTCTGAAAGCCACGTAACAATTTAAGAATCCAACGGGAATAACGAGATCCCATGCTTTACCCACTTTCCTACTTTCAAATCGCGCGCGCTCGTGGATTTCGAGAATCGATATGTATCGAAGCGACCTCGGCCAATGGGAGCGCAGGAAAAGCGGACTCGTCGCTACTCGGAACACTACATTTTCGCTTTCTTCTCCAGCGTTTCTATATTCGGGCGGAAAACGGAAAAAAATTGTAAAGCCTCTTCGCGGAGTCTTCTTTACGACGGAGAGAAGCGTGTGTTCTATATATCTCAGGCTCGGAGTTTGTCTCTGTGTGCTCGCGCGAGGGCGGCCGAGCGCGTTGGTCTCGTGCGACAAAGCCAAGGACCGGAATCACTTTGCGCTGCTCGACGTCTCTCGTTCCTTCATCTCTCCGCACCACTAACCTCTCTCGCTTTCTTGTAGACACACGTACATAAAACACACACGGACACACATCGGTGCGCTGTACTCTTTATACGGTGTGTACTATAACTATACTCACGATAGAAGCGCGGCTTCGATTCACGCCTGATGGAAGGTTTATGAGCTTTACGAGCGCGTTAAAAACCTTTCTAGCTCCAAGACTTAAATGACGGAGAGTGGA
Source organism: Exephanes ischioxanthus (assembly GCA_958510785.1). NCBI lineage: Eukaryota > Metazoa > Arthropoda > Insecta > Hymenoptera > Ichneumonidae > Exephanes > Exephanes ischioxanthus. Next base: position 18,193,256 of record OY294020.1, on the reverse strand, counting down.
AAGACGGTGCGAGTCCGTTAGCTTGAGACTAAGGCGAGTCAAAGCTGAGTAAAAGAATATCGAGTCAGTCGTGCTAGTCGGTACGATGCGCATCCCCATAATTTTTCTCTTCCTTGTGCTCTTTCGGTCTCGGTCGGTAACGAAAACTGTAATTGTTGCTATTTTTTTTTTCTGAGGTCGCTGAAGATCAATCGTCGAAATGTGAGATGTTTGCTTCAACCAAAATCACCCGTAGGAAACGTAAATTTACTTAAGCCGCCGCGAAGACTGCTCGGTCGGTAACGAAATCTGTAATTGTCGGGTTTATTCGAAACTGCTGAAGATTCGTCGTCGAAATGTGAGATCAGTTTGCTTCAAACAAAATCACCCGAACGAAACGCACATTTACTTGAGCTGATGCTAAGACAAAATCACCCGAACGAAATGTAAATTTACTCAAGCCGATGCAAAGTCTGCTCGGTCGGTGACGAAATCTGTGATTGTCGGTTTTTTTCGATGCTGAAGATTCATCGTCGAAATGTGAGATAAGTTTCCTTCAACCAAAATCACCCGTAGGAAACGTAAATTTACTTGAGCCGATGCGAAGTCTGCTCGGTCGGTAACGAAATCTGTATTTATCGATTTGTTTCGAGGCTGCTGAAGATTCATCGTCGATATGTGAGATCAGTTTCCTTCAAAATAAATAACCCGAACGAAACGTAAATTTACTTAAGCCGATGCTAAGACGAAATCACCCGAAACTTTACTGAAGGCGATGCTAAAACTGCTCTGTCGGTAACGAATCTGTAATCCGAATTTCTGACACGCCGCCGATCGCCCGGACATAAAATCGTAAACAGCTGTCTCTCGTCCGACTGATCAACCGTCACAAAGACATTCGTATTACAGTTTCCGTTACCGACCGAGCAACAAAGTATCGCGTCTTAAATTTACTAAAAATAAAAATAAAAATAAATTCTTCTCGAACGGCCGGTATTTCGAAGAGCATCTCGATCAGGATTTCAAGCGAGAAGTCTTTGATCCTACGAATCGTAAAATTCACGCACGCCCCTTCCTCTCTCCTCCCTTCGCCCGACGCAGATCTAATGACTCGATAAATCACGCCCGAACCGCAGCCTCTCGTGATTTTTTCCAACCACCCATTTCTTCTTTTTTTTTTCCTTCTTTTCCTCACCCAATCGGATTCGAACATTCGAGTACCGGAAACGCTCGCGACTCCGATTATTGTAGAGTTTCGAAAAAAAAAAAAAAAAAAAAAAAATTATACTTTTTATGCCCCGCTCGTGAATACGAAGTGAATCGCCCGATGACGCATCCGCAGCGCCTGACGGGTTTCCTTAGATATATCACGAACGAGAACTTTGTCGCCCTTTGGGACAGCCCATGGGATCTTTATGGGGGTGTTGCCCCCCCCCCCCCCCTCCCTCCGATCCGCTCGCAAAATATATCGAATGCCTTTTCTCATTCTCCTCTCTGCCCTCTCTGTTCCGTTATCCCGTGAAACGCTCCCCCTTTTACCTTACCCGCCTCGATATACGAGTCACATGCCTATAATACAAGGCCTATAAAAAGTCCCCGAAAGGGCCGCTCGATACATGTGCGGTCACGCAGCTTCTTGCACCGTCGTAAAAAAAAAAGGAAGAGAGGAGCAACTAGAGAAAACGAAGGAAATGAAATCCACACCCGCGGGAGTTTTACCCCCTAGTATTTATTATCCTACGGGTTTTCCAACGATCGCTCCGTCCTGCGTTTTTCCGTCCTATTTCGCGCGTGCACGCGACGGAGACTACCGCGAGGGATCGCGATGGGAATCGGGATCTCTCGGATGATTTCATGGTGGGAATATGGTCTACTTTTTATTTTTCATTTCTTACTTTTATTTTTTGATAAGGATGATTTTTTTTTTTTTTTATTAGTTATCGTGAGAAATTAAATTACTTTGGAAAATATGGAAGAAATTCGGTCCCAGAATTTGGAAAAAATGCTGGGATCGCGATGGCAATCGCACGGATGATTCCATGGTGGGAATACGGTTTACTTTTTATTTGTTATTTCTTACTTTCAATTTTTCATAAGGGTGATTTTTTTTTGAGTGATCGTGGGAAATCAAATTATTCGGAAGAAATTCGGAAAAATTGTGCGATCGCGATGGCAATCGGGAACGCACGGTTGATTCCGCGGTGGGAATATGGTTTCGCTTTTATTTTTTATTTCTTACTTTTATATTTTGATAAGGGTGATTTTTTTCTTTTATTAATCGTGGGAAATTGAATTAATTTGGAGATGTGGAAGAAATTCAAAAGAATTCTCAAACGGACGTATCGACGAGACGAATACTTGGTGTGAATTTTGGAATTATTCAGCGAGCCCTTTGAGAGATAGAAAATAAATATGGCCGCGATCAGAACTAGACACTTATTTTCTTTATAACGCTCTAAGGGTCAGTATCGAGAAAATTTCACGCTGCATTTTAATTTTTGTAGAAGTAACAAAAAAAGTATTGATAAATCGTATCTTGGAGGACGAAACAGTATTTTTTAAAAATAAATTAAATTACTTTGGAAACATGGTTTGTATAAATTCGAAAAAATTCTCAAACGGCCGTATCGATGACACGAATACTTGGTGTGAATTTTGGAATTATTCAGCGAGCCCTTTGAGAGATAGAAAAAAAAATTAGGCCGCGATCAGAACTAGACACTTATTTTCTTTATAACGCTCTAAGGGTCAATATCGAGAAAATTTCACGCTGCATTTTAATTTTTGTAGAAGTAACAAAAAAAGTATTGATAAATCGTATCTTGGAGGACGAAACAGTATTTTTTAAAAATAAATCAAATTACTTTGGAAACATGGTTTGTATAAATTCGAAAAAATTCTCAAACGACCGTATCGATGACAGGAATATTTCGTGTGAATTTTGGAAATATTCATCGAGCGCTTTGAAAGATAGAAAAAAAAAAACAAAAATAGCAATCCCACAATCAGAGCTCTAAACTCCGTTCGAGCCAGTCTCATCTCTCCCAAGGCTGCAAGCCGCCTGAATCGCGTGTTTAAGGAAGCAATTGCAAAAGGTGCGACCGATCCGGACGAGTAAATTAGCAAATTACTCGGGAAGAGCTCAATGAAAGATTCAACCTGATCACCGAGCCGGCCGGGGACAAAAAACCTAATGGCATCCTTCCATCTCTCCCTTCGTCATTTCAATCCTTCTTGTTTTACCTTATCCCGCGGTATCGACTCAAGAAAAAAAAAAAAAAACAACAAAAAAAATTGAAGGGTGAGAGAAAGGAAGCTAAAGAGTGAGACGAGTCGAAAAGTTGCCGTCGGCGAACCGCAGGCGCTTCTTCTTCTTCTTCTTCTCCTCATTTTTCCTCATCCTCTCTTCTTTCCGTCCGGCGTTCTCCGTGCGTCGTCTCGGTAAGGGCACACAGCGGTCTTCGCTCGAAAAATCACCGACAAAGGATTTGTCGGCGAGCTTTGGGGAAGAACCGGCGGGGGACTTCTCCTCTGCCCAATGTTTCCCCCGGGCTCTCCGAGATATATATTGTCATAACGACGAGGACGAGACCGAACCGGGAGGAGGAGGATGAGGACGAGGAGCCGAGAAAAGGAGTCAACGACGAGAGAGCGCTTTCTTCATCCTTCGAAGACGGCCGCGAGACCGAGACTAATAATATCGACCGCCGAGAATCAAAAGGGCGTAACCCCTGTATGAACGCAGGGTAGGTGGGGGGCAAAACGGAGCAGGAAAAAAAATACGGACGAAAATTTCGGAGGGATTTCGAAATGAATGCATTGAAATTCGGAGAGGTGAAATGGGAACTGGTCATAAAATGGGCACGGGCGAAATGGCACTTTTTCCACACTACACGGAGAAAAGAAAATTGTCGGGACAACAAGAATTTTGTTACCATAACTCATTAAGCTACTCAACATAGGGATTGCTGTAGCACTAAGATAAGTGGCAGTAAGATGGTTTTGCACCATAACTCATTTACCATAACTCATTTAGCTACTCAACATAGGGATTGCTGTAGCACTAAGATAAGTGGCAGTAAGATGGTTTTGCACTATTTTTTATGGTAAAAAGTCCCACTGTGTATGGTAAAAGTCATACTATGGTATGGTAAAAGTCGGAGAGACAATTGTTGCTTTTATTATGTAATTTTTACTATGTAATTTTTCTCAAAATTGTTGGGACAACAAGAATTTTGTTACCATAACTCATTTAGCTACTTAACATAGGGATTGCTGTAGCAGTAAGATAAGTGGCAGTAACATGGTTTTGCACTATTTTTTATGGTAAAAAGTCACACTATGTATGGTAAAAGTCATACTATCGTATGGTAAAAGTCATACTATCGTATGGTAAAAGTCGGAGATACAATTGTTGCTTCTACTATGTAATTTTTCTCAGTGCAGATCGGGGGGGCATAAAAAAATATTTGGGCCCCACTTTACACCGAACAGCATTTTTATCTAGGACGTTACGAACGATTGTGACGAACTTTGTTTATCTTTCCTCGGAAAAGTTTCGCTCGAAAAAGAGATAACGGATTACAGACTTCCTGACCGACCGAACCGTTTCACATCGACTCGATCGATTATAAAAGATAAGCGATCGACCACGCAAACCGCTGGACAACGTTTCGACCCGAAATTTTCTTTCCTCGGTTTAACATTTGTAAACTTTCGTCCATTGTGGACGAGCCTTCACCCTCGATATTTTTCTTCAGTCGTCGGGTCGTTGTTTTCTATTTTTCGTATGCGTTTTGGTGCTCAAAAAGAAAAGAATAAAAAATAATGACAATAATAAGATGGCAAAGGTGCCGCCGGTTGGTTGGGTTTTTCGGTGTGTATAAACTTCGTGAGGAAAACGGGACTTCAAAAAAAGAGAACAAAAAAAAAAAAAAAAAATACGATGGAAAAAGGTGCTAACGGGCTCGCAGGGTAGAAGAGGATACTCCTCCTTTTTTTTTCAAATCCTCTGAGAAGAGAATCTTCCGAAAACGATAGGGGACAGGTATGGTGAAAGATACCGGGGGCTTTGGGGATAAACTGAGCCTATTAGGAGGCTCTCCTTTCGCCTCGATTCTGTTTAATCTGCCCTCGAGAATAGGCGAAAGGTAAGGGCTCTTCTCGTTTTTCTCTCCAGCTTGGCAACCTGTTATCGAAGCTATCGGCAAATCCGTGGCTCGCAGCATCGATGCGCTTCACTGTAAGGATAACGATATCCTCGTCCAGAGATAAAGCTAGAGGGATCATTATTTTATTTTCGCGACCAAAAATAAAAAGCATATATAATATATAATATATAATATATAATATATAATATATAATATATAATATATAATATATAATATATAATATATAATATATAATATATAATATATAATATATAATATATAATATATAATATATAATATATAATATATAATATATAATATATAATATATAATATATAATATATAATATATAATATATAATATATAATATATAATATATAATATATAATATATAATATATAATATATAATATATAATAATTTTTTTCGACCGTTGATAATTTTTGGGAGAGGCTGTAGAGCAAAACCCCTCGGGCCTTCGTGTATCCGTATATTGTATACAATGAGATGGAGCACAGAGGGAGCACCGAGTAACACGATCGCTCGAACGTTGGACGGACGGATTGATGGTCCGTAATAGAGATGAGCCCGCTCTGCCACACGTTCGTTAACTCGTTAGCCCGACCTTTTATCCCCCGAGCCCTCGAAATATACATAAACATACGCGGATCCATTCGTAAATACGTAAATGGATCTGTTGTTAAAAGGGGAGGGGAGCTGCGGGGCCGGCTGCCGAAAATTTGCGAAGGGAACGACCATTAAACAGAAGAAAATCCGACCCCTGAAAAAAGGGCTAGAACTTTAAAAAATGTCTTCTATACCAAAACTGTGATAATTTTTTGGTAAATTTTTCTCTAATAAAGATCCAAAATCCCCGAACAATAAATAAGCAATAAAATAATCGAATCACAAATAATCATAATTAAATAAAAAACATAATTGTAATTAAACTTTAAAAAATCATACTAAAATAAAAATGGCCGACTGAAAGAAATGACCATTAAACGAAAGAAAATTTCAGAACTGAAAGAAGGGGTAAGAATTTAAAAAAGGTCCCTCTATATCAAAATCCAACCCCTTCGTAAATTGTGATTAATGTTTCACATATTTTCTGCAAGAAAGATAAAAAATCGTCAAAAAATAATTAAGTAATTAAATATAAAAATAAAAAATAATCATACTAAGATAAAAATTGACGAAATTAGTTCGCAGGTCTTCTCTCCGGGCTCTTTCCCGTATTTTATTAAACCTCAGGCCATAAGTTTCCCGTCTGCTGGCACGTGATATTCGCGAATAAATATATAGGTATATACGTGTATTTATATCCGCGAGTTCGGTCGAAGGTGCCGCGATAAATCTCGATCACCGATGATCTATAAGAGCCACGCGGGTCGCGGCCGAGGCGTTCCCTTTGAATTTTTATTCGGCCAATAAAAAAAAAATCTTGGCAATTCATCCCACAATTTTTTTTTTTTTTTTTTTTTTTTTTTTGTGGGTGCACACGCGACAGCGCCGTGACAGGAAGACCAGCGAGAGAGGCCGCGCCAGGAAGGATACAGAAAAGCTCGTAGCGCGATTGTGGTTCTACGTGCCGCTGCTGCACACCCGCTACCGCACCGGCAGCTCTATCTCCAAAGCGCACACTTGTTGAACGCGTGGTTTATCTTCGGCCATAGATCACTTAGGGTTGTAGGCAAACCCCTCCCGTCCTCCCACTCTCACTCTCGCCGTATATACCGTTAACGTCGGTCGCTCATTTTTTTTTTTTTCTTTTTTTTCTACCGGTTTCTCTCTCGTGCCCACGAATTTGCCGTCACGGGAGGCAGCAACCACCCACGTACCCTCGAAACTTCGAAGTCAAAGAGCAAACAGCGAGAAATTTGCTGATCCGACGATACCCGAAATTTCAATTATTTTTTATGTATTTATTGATCAATTTGTAATGCATTTATTGATCAATTTGTAATGCATTTATTGATCAATTTTAAATTTATTTATTGATCAATTTTTTTAAATTTATTTACGAACTTTTAATGTATTTGTTTATCAATCTTTTTATTTATTTTTTTATCAATTATTTTTTTAACCCCTTTAACGTTAACGAAAAAAGAAACAAAATTGACAAATCGTGTCTCGGAGGGTGAGACAGTATTTTTCTCATCGATCAAAACTTCAACGAGAATTGATCTGTCGAAAGTTGAACCTCGCGTCGGTAAACAACGTGCTGCGGTATCAATTTCCCAAAGATCGGAGACGCGCGATATATCTCCTGGGAAACGATAAATTATCCGTCTCTCGTGTTTTTGCCAGGTATCCCGAGATAGCTCACCGGATTCGAATGCAATTTAAAGTTTTCCCGGCGGTAACAACAATCGGGCATCGTCGATGTTCTCCTCCGTCCCTCGGCTGCAGATGCCGTTTTTACCGATCGAAAAATGTAACGAAGAACAACTTCCGTAACTTAAATTATACGGAAATATATCATCGGTGAAAGAAAAAATTAATGCGATCCTACCCTTACATTCCTCTTTACTTCCTTGTCGAGATATTTCTCGTAACATATAATATTTATCATTATAATAACAACAGTAATTGTATACTTTTTTTTACACGACGGCCTCCCAACCGATCTTTGAAGAACTAAGACAGTCTTGTTTCTTGACAAAAAAGTAAAATTAATATTACATAATTCCTCGTAACGATAATGAAATACTAATTATCATAATTGTCTTACATAAATCACAAGACATTTATAAATCTAATATTAAACAAAGTTATGTAAATATACCTACATGACATAAAAAAAAAATATATATATATATAATAAAAAAGACTTGTAAAAATCATCTTAAAGAATTCTTTTATTTTATTTTCACAAGATAAGCAAAAATTGGTAGGGGAGGAATCTCGACCGAGCCCAGTCTCGTCAACCGGCTGCACGCCCGGCATAAATTAGTCGCGGTCTAAATTCCTCTCTCTCGCTTGCACTTCCTAATCCGTCATAAATAACTCGGTGCAGATGCCGCGGCACAGTATTACCAAATCTACCACGGCGTACCGGCTTGGTTTATTACACGGGGGGTGCGTGTGGGTGCGTTGTACGCGGGGGTTGTTCGTTCCCCTAAATTATTTCGAAACGATTGTAACTCGGCCGACGCCGCCGTCGTTGCCCCCCCTCCTATAACGTAACTCTCGGGCGAGCAGTCGCGGTGGATTTAGCTCTAGCCCTCGCACAGCTACAGCAGCGCCCTCAGCGCCGGCATCGGCCATAACTATGCTACACTATTAAACTACATGCCTAAACGAACCCGGTACCTTGAGGCGTCCACCCGACGTGACGCAACAACCGGGCACGTATAAATCGAAGAGCTCCGACTTTATATAGCCTCGGACTCCGAGACGCTCATCCGAGCGTGGAAACGACCTCTGTTACGACCCCGCGCTGTATTGCGTTTACGCGCGAAAGAAACTTCACTATCCGATCGGAGGTTATGTTCTCTGTATCTAGAGAATATATATATGTTCCCTGTATCTCCGCTGTAATAGTTTAGTCGATTTTTCTTTTACGCTCGTAGACTACTACGAATAAGGAGAAGAGAAGGAATCTGTCTTGATGTGTTTTTTTTTTTTTTTTTTTTTTTTTTTTTTTTAATTCTTTAGTTATTCTTAGCTTGGGGCGTTTCGGGGAAATGGATACGCTTTCATTTTGCATTTGGATCAAAGAATGATTGAAAAATGATCATTTCGCTGCATTCTGCGCGTGCGCGCGCTGATATGGTTTCTGTATCTCCGCTGCAATAGTTTGGTTGATTTTTCTTTTACGTAGAGCACTACGAATATGACGTACATTTTGCTCCATGGCCAATATTTTAGATTTTAATCCCAAAAATGCGATTTCACATTAGAACAAACTGTTTTCAGCGCATAAAATCCAAGATACAAATTTCCCACTACACTTACGCACAAAAACGCCGGCAGATTCATGTTCAACGCACGAAAATACATCGGAATACGTCGCGGTTCATTTTATAAACGAAAAAAAAAACATTTCGACAAAAAATATTTCATAAAAAATAACAAGATTTTTCAACGTCCTTGAACGGGACGATAAAACAATTGTAAAAGTTGCACAAGGCCCTATTTTGTGTATTTTTTCCCGTAGAACACGATGGGCACTCCGGATTTTTCCTAGCTTCGTTGGGAGCCGAGATATCGACCTTTGAAAATCACGAAAATCGACATTTTTCTCAAAAGTGACTCAAAAAGTGAAAAATCGTTGTTCAATCGATTTTTTTTTATTTCAAGACTATATTCCACGTATTTTTCCCCACTGATCACGAATATAACAATTATTTTACTACCAACCCAATATTTTCCATTTAAGTCCTGAAGATACGATTTTTCGGGCATAAAATCGAGACCTTCAATGTCTCACTGTACTTTAGTCCCAAAAAGGCCAGCGAATTCGCGTTTCGCGGGAAAAAATACGTCGAAATACGTGGCAGTTAATTTGCAAAAAAATACAGGTTAAAGGTTTTGTTGCCGACTGAGCTCGACTCGAGCGGGGAGGAAAGTCTTTCAGTCTGTCTTAAATTTTAAATCAATTCTTTCATATCTATTGTTAAAAAAATAATAAAACTTTACTCCAAAATCCAATTTTATTTCAGGTTTGTGTTAATTTATCGATCTTTCTTCTTTTTTTTTTTTTTAAGACCAAAATGAAGCCAAACCGGCTTTTAATTTGCGAGTCGGCAGAATTTTTGAGAGCGAATTTCATGTTAGTGTTTGACGAGAATTTTCATTTGCCCACGCACGCCGGTACCCGTGAAAAAATTGATTATTTTTCGTTACCGACCGAGCACGGTTCGTGCGGGGAAGTTTTTTTCACGGGTGTTTCTTGGCCTTAAATTATAAAGCAGTTCCTTCATCCCTATTCTTAAAAAAAAATAATAATAATAATTTACTCCAAAATCCAATTTTATTTCTGGCTTGGGTTAATTTACCGATCTTTCTTCTTTTTTTTTTTCGGGGCAGAAAAATGAAGCAAAACGGGCTTTTAATTTGAGAGCCGGCGGAATTTTTGAGTCGTGGAAAAAGAAAAAAGAAAATGAAGAAAAGCGCGTAACCAGTGGCTAACGTTCGCCGCAGAGTCGACACTCGGGCATACACCCCTCGAGGGAATGGGTTCACTCTCGCAGCTCTCGCCGCGATTCCGGACGGGGAGGGGTCGTGAACTCGCGCGCACGCAGTCCGGCTCTCGCCTCCTCGCGCACGTAGAATCCCCAACGGACCTTTAATATTAACGAACAAGTTAGCGGGATGCCCTGTGGATACGCGGGAGCGGGGGCAGCCGGCAATCGTTCCCAGCGTCCACATGCTCTCGCCTCTCCGCCGTATCAACGACTGCCACGCCGAGTCTACGCTTTCGGATACAACATCTACATTCCGCATCTGGAGCCTCCGGGAGCCTCACCCCCGGCCTCCGAGCCCAGGCTATTACACGAACGATACGGGGAATTACAAAGGGGTGGCCGCAGTTTCGATGGTTTTTTTCTTCTTCTTTTTTTTTTATTTTTGAAGCCAATTGCCCTTTCCGATCGGAAAAGCCCGAGTTTGAGCCATTTCAGCCTCGAAAGGGACTCCGAAATTAAAATTGGATTTTTTGTTCTGAAGCCTGTGATTTTTTTCGCTATTTTTTATTTCTTCAATTTAAAAAACACAAAATTTCCTTTCGGGAAATTTTTCGGTTTTTTTTTTTTTTCTTCAAAAGGTCAGAATTTGAGCCGTTCCAGGCTGGAAAGGGACTCTGAAATTAAAATTGGATTTTTCGTTGTGAAGCCTGTGATTTTTTTCACTATTTTTATTTCTTCAATTTCAAAACAAAAAATTTCCTTTCGAAAAAATTTCTCTTTTTTCATGACCCATTGTAGGGAAAAGAAGCGATCGTCGGTGTTCTCAAGAAAGCGATAATTACGCTTCAGACCTTTTTTTTTGTTTTGGAACCCAATCACCCTTTCCGATCGGAAAGGCCAAAATTTGAGCCATTCCAGGCCGGAATTGGACTCCGAAATTAAAAGTGAGATTTTTTTTGTTAATGAACCTGTGCATATTTTCACCCTTTCTTTATCTTCCGTTTCGCGTCACAACATTTCGTTTCCTCTCGGCAAATGTTTCTATTTTTTTTTCAACACCCATTTTTTTTTGGATAAAGAAGCGAACTTCGGTACACACAAGAAGCGATATTTCCGTTTCAGACAAAGTGTATTGAAATTTTTCTGCTGTTGCTCGAATTACCTCGAGCAATGCCGGAAACACGGTGTCTTCGCGAGACTGCTAGCGATTTCCTGCTCGCGGCCGATTTTCCGGTACACTTGGCTTCCGAATCCCGAATGTGAAAAGTAATCTCGAGAGAAATCGCTCTCCCCTTTCTTATATCGATAGGATACTTAGCGGACCATTCGCGCGGACTCTCGGCCTGCGCGCCGTTTCTACCTCTCGAGGAAGAAACACGCCGTGCGTCGCGGAGTTAAACCGAAACGAAGTGGTGTACTCAGTTCAAGTCAGGGTTATATATAGGAGAGAAGTAGGTGGAGTTTTCAGCGTCCGACGATCGCGCGCCGTTTTCTCCCGAGCTTTCGGTTCCCATTACGCCCCGCAGTCGGAACATTAACTTCTACCGAGGAAGAAACGTCTTCCGTTCGCCGGCTGGCTTTTTCACCCGCTCCGATTCAGCCCGGGGAGAGAAAAATGAATTCGTCTCAGCCCTCCGGGAACACTGAGAGTCGCACCGGCGACCTCCCTGCGTACCGGCTTCTGGAACGAATCGACCAAATTTTTCACGCCGATCTGGAATAGAAAGCCTCTCTCGCGCTCCGATACTTCGATCCCGGAGAACATTTTTCGCTCACCTCGCCTCGTTTAACTCGAATCCTAGGGGAGAGCGGGGGCAAAATGGGACAGTGGGGGCAAAACGGGACAGTGAGGGCAAAACTCAATGTTCCAATAAATTTTGGATGCCCCATTTTGTCCCAACGATACACCCGGACTGTCAAACCCGTTTTGCCCCACGGACCACCATCGCCACCATCCAAAAGTTATTGGAAAATTGTCTTTTGTCTCATTATCCCGTTTTGCCCCGCTGTACCATTTTGCCACGCTCTCCCCTATATATCTCTTCTTTTGCAACTTTTGTACTCTTGCGTCGACGGGCTTCTCTCGCTCGTACTCTTCATCCGAGCCGCGATTATCTTTTCATTGGCATTATTATTTATCATTATGTTGTATGTTTTAATGCAATTATTATTCTGACTGACAGGCTGTATTGACATTTTTTTTTAAACACAGTTACACGAAGACCGTAAAAATAAATTGTACATTTACTTACATTAATTGAACATTAATATACATTTTTTGCGTAAAATAAAAATACCAGATATTAAAATTGCAAATCTTCTGCCTGAAGTTTCAGAAACGGTTTATGCAAAAGAGCTTCCTTCATTTTTAAACGAAACTTTTTTATTGTTTGACAGATCTATCAGATGTATTGATTACACAGCAACTTCGAATTTTTAACAGAAGCTATTACACAATTATAATAGTAGCCCCGATTACATAATAATCGTTTTCCGGTTTATTTGGGTTACTGCACAAAAACAGGTTTTCGACATGAAAAATAAAAAGAAGAAAATTATAACAGTAAAGCCCATCCCGCAGAGCGAAACACACCGATTCGCCCAGTTTAAAGATTATTTGGGTTAGTTGGCCGAGAGTCCTCGAGTGTTCACCTTTTTTTCTTCTCTCGATAATAGGCATTCAACGATCGGTAGAGCATAAACATAGAACGCCCTTCTATTTCAACCGGGGCAAATTCCATCGCCGAGTGGCCCTCCGGGTTAGCAGTAAATTTCTACCCAAGCCCTCGTTCCTCCATTCTCCTCCGAACGCAAAAAAAAAAAAAAAAAAAAAAATCAAGAAAAGACGGAAATAAAAAAAAAAATGGCAAAAACTCGCTAACAAGCTTTCCGAGCTCGAAGCCACGGCGGAGAGTTTGTGTGTTTCGCGATCGGTGAAGAACACTCGAGGAGCTTCGAGCCGCGAAGCACGTGAACAATATTGCACATCCGCGGGGTAAAAGAGAAGGAAGAAATCATGTACTCGATTTTATTCCGGTGAACGAATGGAGGGAACGAACGAGCTACCGGTAGCGAGCCATCGAGGCAGCAGGTACGCAGCTTCGAGTGCACTCGAGGGCTCCACCCCTTGCGTGCGATATACTGTACACTCGAAAATCCAACCCCCATTTTTTTTTTTTTTCGTTCGAGCTACGCCAATCGGTACGGCGTATCCCAATTAAAGCTGCGCGCACCCGCTCTGCCCAATTATTATTATGTGCAGCAATGCGTAGGGGCGAAACGGAGCGTCTCCGGCGACGCCACCCGGGACCGGTCCGTCCTGCCCCGGCCTCCCCTGTGTACCGAGTTCCGTACACGCGGAAGAGTCGGCTCGATGACGATGACGATGATTATGCGAGAGGGCGAAGAGTGCCACTTTCGTACGAGCTTCGTGTGCCACTACTCTACATGCTCTCTCAGCACTTGGACTTGGAAATCCCATTTCACTTCCGAGAGACTTCATCCGAGCCACTCCGGGCCTTCCATCTCGTTTCGCTCTCCTTTGCTGCGGGTGCACTCGAGAATGCGCAGCGGGAACAATTCCCGAAAGCCGGAGCGAGACGGATGCACCCGAAGAGCTGTTAGGGCGACGAGTTTTCCGGGCAACTTGATGTGGCGTGTATGTAGAGATTTTTTTTTTATTTATTTATTTTTTGGTTTTTTTTTTTTTTTTTTTGTTAGGGACGATACTCGCGTAAGCGAGGAGGCGAGAGTCAATTTATTCGACGGCGATGTCTTCGAGGAGAAGGCAGAGGGTGAATTTTTTTTGGGAGTTGGGAAGATGGTCTTCAGCCCTGTGGAAGGCTGTCACGAGCTCTTGTCTTCCGGAGCCCGCGATTCTCACGCCTTTCGGCGAGTCTGCTTAGGGTCGCGACCGATACCTTGGGCACGTTCTGGCGTTTCGATTTCACTACAAAGAAGCCGAAAAATATTCATTCCCGGCGGAGCTACGGAGCTGCGAAGAGGGGGTCGCGAAGATATTCGTGATCTTCCTTAGGGCCAAGCTTCGCAGGGCGTTCCAGGAAACGGAGAGTAATATTCGTTCCGCCTATACATTACCATGATTACAATCTTTTTTTACTCTCATTTATATAATTTCTCTGCCGCCACGGATAATCAGAAAGTGGAGTAGGGATCCGAGACTGAAATACAGACGTCTGGGCGAAGAGGAGTTTCTAGGGCAAATCCTTAGTCGGAGGACTTGTCGTCAGGACTTGATGAAGGAGTGGAGGAAAATAAAAAAGAGAACGAGAGGGTTGAAAAACGTCGGGGAAAATCGTCGAGATTTTTTAGCATTCCGTAGGGCTGAATCCGCGAAACGTACAACCACTATGCGCACCGGATGAAAACCAATCTCGGAAATGAATATGACTTCTGCAAAATTCAAGAGACAATCCTCGGGTGCTTTTTCAACATCTCTCTATCGCTCTATTCGCATCAAGTTTTTCTTCTTTTTTTTTTTTCTTTTTTTTTTTTTTACCCCCTCGGCAGGCTTGTTTGTCTGTTTGTTTGGCCCGGTTGTTTCCGGCCTCGTCTATATGCACGCACACACCTTCCTCCTCTCCGCCTTCGACGAGCGGCGCGTCGAAAAAAAAAAAAAAAACTCCCGATGTAAGTACGCGCGGTAAACCACGCTTTCCCGTTACTCTCATACTCCGACTCATCCGAACAAGCACGGGGTTTACCATCGAGACTCGGCTGGGGTGAAGAGCCAGTGCATTATTCACTATGGCGAAGAGAACGGATCTCTCGTTCGCGATATGGCGTTTCTTCTTTTTTTTTTTTTAATAACAACGAGAGGTCGTTTTTCAATCGACGTTCAATTGGAACTCGCGAAATTTTGAACAACAACAACAAATAAAAAACAATACATTGGGCGAGATTTCTTGAGGATTCGAAGAAATTTCTTGAGGATTCAAAGCAATTTTTACCCTATTTAGAGAAATTTCTTGAGGATCCAAAGACGTACAATTTGTTGAGGATCTGAAGAAACTTCTCGAGGATCCAAAGCAATTTTTACCCTATTTAAAGAAATCTCTTGAGGATCCAAAGACATACAATTTGTTGACGATCAAGAGACTTCTCGAGGATCTAAAGAAATGTCTTGAGGATCTGAAGAAACTTCTCGAGGATCCAAAGCAATGTCTCGAGAACCTACAGTAATTTCTTGAGGATTCGAAGAAATTTCTTGAGGATCCAAAGCAATTTTTACCCTATTTAGAGAAATTTCTTGAGGATCCAAAGACGTACAATTTGTTGAGGATCTGAAGAAACTTCTCGAGGATCCAAAGCAATTTTTACCCTATTTAAAGAAATCTCTTGAGGATCCAAAGACATACAATATGTTGACGATCAAGAGACTTCTCGAGGATCTAAAGAAATGTCTTGAGGATCTGAAGAAACTTCTCGAGGATCCAAAGCAATGTCTCGAGAACCTACAGTAATTTCTTGAGGATTCGAAGAAATTTCTTGAGGATTCAAAGCAATTTTTACCCTATTTAGAGAAATTTCTTGAGGATCCAAAGACGTACAATTTGTTGAGGATCTGAAGAAACTTCTCGAGGATCCAAAGCAATTTTTACCCTATTTAAAGAAATCTCTTGAGGATCCAAAGACATACAATTTGTTGACGATCAAGAGACTTCTCGAGGATCTAAAGAAATGTCTTGAGGATCTGAAGAAACTTCTCGAGGATCCAAAGCAATGTCTCGAGAACCTACAGTAATTTCTTGAGGATTCGAAGAAATTTCTTGAGGATCAAAAGCAATTTTTACCCTATTTAGAGAAATTTCTTGAGGATCCAAAGACGTACAATTTCTTGAGGATCTGAAGAAACTTCTCGAGGATCCAAAGCAATTTTTACCCTATTTAAAGAAATCTCTTGAGGATCCAAAGACATACAATTTGTTGACGATCAAGAGACTTCTCGAGGATCTAAAGAAATGTCTTGAGGATCTGAAGGAACTTCTCGAGGATCCAAAGCAATGTCTCGAGAACCTACAGTAATTTCTTGAGGATTCGAAGAAATTTCTTGAGGATCCAAAGCAATTTTTACCCTATTTAGAGAAATTTCTTGAGGATCCAAACACGTACAATTTGTTGAGGATCTGAAGAAACTTCTCGAGGATCCAAAGCAATTTTTACCCTATTTAGAGAAATTTCGCGAGGATCCAAAGACATACAATTTGTTGAGGATCTGAAGAAACTTCTTGAGGATCCGAAGCAATTTTTACCCTATTTAAAGAAATTTCTTGATGATCCAAAGACATACAATTTGTTGACGATCAAGAGACTTCTCGAGGATCTAAAGAAATGTCTTGAGGATCCAAAGCAATTTTTACCCTATTTAGAGACATTTCGCGAGGATCCAAAGACATACAATTTGTTGACGATCAAGAGACTTCTCGAGGATCTAAAGAAATGTCTTGAGGATCTGAAGAGACTTCTCGAGGATCCAAAGCAATGTCTCGAGAACCTACAGTAATTTCTTGAGGATCTAATGAAATTTCTCGAGGACCCAGGGAAGAAACAAATATCTTCGATCGAAGATATTTATTTCTTCGCACAGAGCTTCGACACGGAATCTTCCTCCTCATGGTTCGATACCAGACCCAAGGTACACCAGTCTGCCCCTTTGCTGCCGTTAGATGCGAGATCTGCACAATTTTCGCTGTGCATCTCATCCGTTGAATCTTCAACCCAACTTAATTGCTCAATCGCCCGAGCGTCCCAGTTAGAACCAGAAAAAGGCCCTACACCTTGTCAAGCTAGGATCCGAATCGCCGATCACGGAAAACCGCATTGAAAAACTCCATCATCGCCGGCGAGGCTTCGAATCCCGGATGCCTGGGTGTGAATCCCGAGGCCTAGCCCACCGCTCTTCCGATACTGGATGTCGTATCGTCGGGGCCCTCGAGAAACCCACGACATGACGAGAATCATCGAGAGTTTCCGGTGGCTGTGGTTGATCTCGATTCGCATTGGTTCCTCGAAGCTCCGCCCTTGGCTAACTAACCCTCTTTGCTAATTACTGCTCCGTGTGTATGTACCACCCGGCCGCGGTTGCCTGCACTCACCGCTTATACGCTATATACACGGCTGATAGAGGGTCGACCAGGGGGGTTCGGAGGGGGAGGGGGGGGGGGGGGCGGGGGCGGGGGGAAGTATACAGAACCGGGAGCCGCAAGTAAACCGAGCAAGGAGCATTGGGGGGGTTGAGAACGACGAGAACGAATGAACAAGCGAACGAGCTACACAACACGGCTTAGGGGTGGGGGCGGGAGGGGGGGGGGGGGGGGTTCCTCGTTGCGCGCCCTCTATTCCATTGTATTATTTCGATCTGCCGTCATGTGTATAGAGGAGAGGCTGAAAACACGACATGGCTTGTTTGCCACCGGCCATATTATTGCGTATATGCATGTGCGCCGCACGAAACCCCCCGCCGCACAGAGCCGTTTCATAACCCGAGGGAGATAAACCACGCCGGAATGCACCCGAACGCGCTCAGCCCGCGCATCTTTCTCTCTTCTTTCCATTCCATTTTTCTTCTCTCTTGGCGACTTTGGGTTTTTCCATTCCGCGTCAGCCGAGCCGACTCTGATTACAACGATTTCAATTAACATTATCGCATCGACCGAACCCGTCGACGATAAATTAGGCAGCCTCTCTTAAGGTAGTCCTGGCGGACAGCCTGAGCCCACATGAGTTCAGAGAGAATTGAGAGTGAATTGCTAACACTTCTCGATGGGATAAAAATTCGAAAAAAATCGAGCGTATGGAAGGTGCTGAAAAGATTGATTTTACATAATAATAACTCCAAAATATTATTAACAAATGCATAAAAAAAAAAAATTGTTCAACAAATTCCCCGGCAACTTAACTTTTCATATAAAAACAATTTGTTAATCTTTTTGAATACGTATGAATTTTTTCAGAATTTTATCTTATTTTTGAAAATCACGTTTTTTTAATAACTAAAAACGCAATTTTCAAAAATTAGACAAAATTCTGAAAAAATTCATACGTATTCAAAAAGATTGACTCATTGTTTTTATATGAACGAAAAGTTAAGTTGCCGGAAGATTTGTTGAACAATTTTTTTTTTCCATTCATTTGTTAATAACATTTTGGAATTATTATTATGCAAAATCAATCTTTTCAGTACCTTCCATATGGTTGATTTTTTTCAGATTTTTATCTCATCGCGAAGTATTCGCAATTCCACTCTCAATTCGCTCTGAACTCACGTGGGCTCAGGCTGTCCGCAAGGGCCACCTTAATGATCGGGGACTCGGGACGGGAGGCGAGCCGATTTCCTCCATTTTGGCGGCGAGTTTTCCAAAGACATAGTCGATCGAGTCAATTATAACGGAGGTGCATAAGTCTGGATTTTTATTTTTAAGAAGTCACGGGTGGAGAGCATGGGGATGATTTTATTCTCTGCCCAGTTTTTCACGAAAGTCGTGGGACGATTTCTTCCTCTCTTCCGCCGAGATCTATCGAGTCTTCTTTGAGAATTTTTTTTTTTTTTTTAATCATGAAAATCATCTCGGTCGCAGGACACAAGTCTGATTTTCCGCAGTTTCGTCCAGAGGTCTTCCCTCAGTCTGCGAGGTGATTTCTTCCTTTTGCGGCAACATTTTTTGAGGCAACCTCGATTGAGTCATTTATAGCGAACTGGCCACATTTGGATTTTGTCTCAAATGAAGTCATCCCAGATAGAGGACGTAGGTCTGATTTTTCAGTTTCATCTTGCCCACTCTTCCCCCGAGTCTGTGAAGCGATTTCTTCCTTTTTTTTGCGACGAGGTTGCTCGAGAGCAGCGTGGCTTTCGTCGATTTTAGCGGAGTTGCCTAAATTTTGATCTTTTTAAAAGGAAGTCATACCAGATGATTTTTGCCTTGCCCAGTTTTACCCCGAGCCCGCGGGGCCAAATGGCAGATCGTCGCTCGCCGCGAACCTTGCGCGTGAGGAAGCTCTACGAAGAGGACAAAAATCGAGAGCAATCCGATCTCTTCCCTCTTTCTCTTCACATCCACGCGGCCTCCCCGTGTGTCCGAGCGGCCTGCCCGACAATGAGATAAAGGAAAGATCGCCGTGTGCCTGGCTACGGTGCTCTCATTCCCCCCCCCCCCCCCTCGGAGGCCGAATAACAAGAAGAAGAAATGAAGAAAAAGAGGAAGCGAGCGAGCAGCGGAGAGCGCCCAGTGTCGCAGATTACGCTGAGTGGATTCCTCGGAATTGCATCGCCTGCTGGCTACCGAGGAGGGCATGCACCGCTATTGCACCGTGGGACATATCAACGCCGGGCGAGAGAATGTCCGCGAAACGAAAACTTGAGAAGTAGGAAGAGAATCTCGGTATCAACTTCGTCCGTTAGGCTCGACGATGTCCTTGGCAGGGTCGTCTTCTTCGTGACCAGCGGAAGCATCTCGCGACACCTTCTTCGTCAACGAACGGGATATATGTGGGAACTTCTGGTGACTGGGGCACTTTGGACTTGGCACTGGTATCAGCGAAATTTCTCTCGATCGGAAGATTGGTCGATGATCCTCTATCGGTAACTTGGAATGAAGACATTTTTCTTCGGGCCTCAACGGGATATATGTGGGAGCTTCTGGTGATTAAGACATTTTGAACTCGTCACTGATATCAGCGAAATTTCTCTCGATCGGAAGATTGGTCGATGATCTTTTATCGGTCACGGGGAATGAAGAAAAAATTTCTCCGGATACATATGGGAGTTTCTGGTGATTGAGACATTTTGAACTCGTCACTGGTATCAGCGAAATTTCTCTCGATCGGAAGATTGGTCGATGATCTTTTATCGGTCACTGGGAATGAAAAAAAAATTCTTCGGGCCTCAACGGGATACTTATGGGAGTTTCTCGGGATTGAGACATTTTGAACTCGTCACTGATATCAGCGAAATTTCTCTCGATCGGAAGATTGGTCGATGATCTTTTAGCGGTCACTGGGAATGAAGAAAAAATTTCTTCGGGCCTTAACAGGATATATGTGTGAGTTTCTGGTGATTGAGACATTTTGAACTCGGCACTGATATCAGCGAAATTTCTCTCGATCGGAAGATTGGTCGATGATCTTTTATCGGTCACTGGGAATGAAGAAAAAATTTCTTCGGGCCTTAACAGGATATATGTGTGAGTTTCTGGTGATTGAGACATTTTGAACTCGGCACTGATATCAGCGAAATTTCTCTCGATCGGAAGATTGGTCGATGATCTTTTATCGGTCACTGGCAATGAAGAAAAAATTTCTCCGGATACATATGAGGGTTTCTGGTGATTGAGACATTTTGAACCCGGCACTGATATCAGCGAAATTTCTCTCGATCGAAAGATTGGTCAATGATCTTCTATCGGTCACTGGGAATGAAGACATTTTTCTTCGGGCCTCAACAGGATACAAGTTTGAGCTTTTGGTGACTGAGGCATTTGGGAGTATGCACTGATATCAGCGAAATTTCTCTCCACCGGAAGATTGGTCGATGGTCGAAATGATTTCTTCCCCACGATTATCGGGTCGTAAAGAAAATAATTAGTATTTCTATTAATGTCGGGAATCTGTGGTGTTCCTGATCTCTGTGGGACCAGTTCGGGCTATTTTGAGCTCCGAAAAATGGTTACTGGGAGTTCATAGGACTGGGAAGCTATTAGAAGAGAAATAGCGTCGCCAATAAAACATCGTTCGTAGTCCTCTTCTTGTCGGACTTGCTTCTTGGACAACGTCCGAGGATTCCGGACTCCTAAACTCGCGTGAGGAGACGCATACCTCGCCGGGTCTGGCGCAAGTCGGAGAGAGATCAGTGTCACTCCGCACAAATTACCGACATTCTTCGACTCCCAGCTTCCTGTCATTGGGCCGAGTGACGAAGCTGCCGCTCGTAACTCACCCCGGCCACCCTGCTTCGCCCGTGTTGAAGAATGAAAAAAAAAGAAAAAAAAAAAAAAAAAAAATAGTGGATCGAAGAAAACCGGTACAGGGATATCTTGTTGAGAAACATTAGCGCCAATGGTTGGTCCTGAGAGACGAACAAAAAAAAAAAAAAGGAAAGGAAAAAGGAACGGCAGTTTGAAAATCCTTTTGTAGGATACGGCGATCTCATCGATCTTCTCTTCTGTACAGGTTGACGCTCGACTGGCACTATCCTGCGACACGATGGGCGGAGGACCTTAGATAAAGGGTTTTACGATCGTAGACGAGCCGCGAGACTAAACCTCCGAGAGTTCATGCCTCTCTCGATCTCACTGAGTGTCGAGCAACAGGATATGGCCAAGTAGCGAAGCAATAAAAAGTCACATTCTCACCGCGATCTCCGAGTGACGGGAGCTTGGAAGAATTTCTTTTATCGTTTTTTTTTTTTCCCCGTTTACAGTTTACACTTTTTTTTGGTGTTGGCGATTGCGGACGAAAAGTATGCTATCTAATCTGTCTCCAGATCTATGGGTAGATCTGTCTCTGTAGATCTATAGTGATATTGATCTCTCTAGATCGACAGTCTGATCTATTATCTGTAGATCTATTATATAGTCCATCTCCATGGATTTATAATCAGAGCCATCTCTATAGATCCATCATCAAATCTGTCACTATTGATCTATAATCAGACCTATCTCTATAGATCTATTATCGGGTCCATCTCTATTGATCTATAATCAGATCCATCTCTACAGATCTATAATCGGATCCATCTCTACAGATCTATAATCAGATCCATATCTACAGATCTATAATCAGTTCCATCTCTATAGATCTATAATCAGATTCTTCTCTATAGATCTATAATCAGATTTAACTCTATAGATCTATAATCAGATTTAACTCTACAGATCTGCAGTCAGATATATACTTACATCTTGAGATCTATAGATCTAACTCCATTATATTTTTTCAACCGTAATCGATCTTTTTTTTTCTTCGTTGTACCGAAGACAGTCGACGGCGTATAAAAAATCCAACTACGCATTTCGCGGATCGACGGAAACATCGGAATGCGATGTATCGGAGCGCAAAAATTGTTCTCACCGTAAATCCAGCGTGACGAGAGTGCCGAGGAATTTTCTTGTCAGAAATCTCTGTCCGTCTCGTTCTCAGTCGGGGGAAAAAGAATAAGCTCGTACGCGCCGCAGTACGGGGAAGGTTCGTCCTGAGAAGCCCAGACGTCGGGACAGCGACGGGCACTCCTCTTGGGAACTCAATCCTCTCCTCCAGTTTCTTAACTCCGCATCACGTCCGTGTCCGTGCTATCTCTCGTGTGTACGATACGTACGCGTGACGTCCGACGATTCGCGCTTCGTTGCACTACTACTCGACGAGCTATCGGCCACGACGCGCGGAGATCCCCGATCGGGGGATCTCGTACGCTTTGCCGAATGCATCGACGATGATTGTTTCGAACGATCTGAGAATCACGAAACCGGACGATGGCGCCGAGGCATCGTCGATATTCGGCTCTTCAACTTATGGTTTTTATCCCTCATCTGCCCAATCTTGCGACGCTTCGACGAATTCCACAGACAGCCCAATCAACCTTTCACGGACTTGCTTATTTACTTTTTTCTTTTGCAAACCATCGAAATCTCGGAAAAGAGATCTATATATATTTATTGATAAGAAATTTAATAATAATAATAATAATAATAATAATAATAATAATAATAATAATAATAATAATAATAATAATAATAATAATAATAATAATAATAATAATAATAATAATAATAATAATAATAATAATAATAATAATAATAATAATAATAATAATAATAATAATAATAATAATAATAATAATAATAATAATAATAATAATAATAATAATAACAGCAACAACAACAACTGATATTTCATTTCAAAGTTTTATAGGGACAGACTTTGAATCTTTCGATCATCTCAATGAAGAATGTTGCCAATTTTTAATATTCGATCGAAATTGGTACAATTGGTCGATTTGGGAGTTTTGAGCTCCCACGCAGCTGGTAATTCTCGTAGCGCTAAATCCTCGTTATTTTTGGCATGCGACTAGTCGTCCTCGTCGTCGTGGTCGTCGGCGTGTGGTTTCGCGCTACCAGCTAGCCGGCAAAAGACAAGTGCTCTCTCGGGCGGCGCGCAGCGGGGCACGCACAGGCCGCGGCCGTCGCTCCGGTTCACCGCTGCCAAGCTCTATCCGCCGACATTTCATAAACATGAAATCAATTTTTTTTCGCGAGCGAGAGACATTTCCACATTCGCCTCGGGATCTCTCGCTCTTGCACGAGGATAGACGAAGAGGCGAGTAGTTTTCGCGCGGAGAGCCGAGCGGCGATTCCGTCGACGCTCACGAATATATATCTCTACCGCCGCAAATGGAATTTATTTATAAATCTCACGGGGTCCGACACTTCCTGCGCGCGCGTGTTCTATTCCATCGAAATTTTGCTTCTCCAAACCGCGGCTTAACTTTTGGAGTGAGACCGCTCGGGATTTCGGGCACTCCTTCATTGTCAACGCCGCCCTTCGCCGCGCCCTCCCAGAACCCGAGGTACTTATCGCTCAACGACTCTCTTTCTCTCCAACCTTCCTTCAACTCCAATTTTTCTCCAACCTTCCTTCTAACTCCGCGAATAATAAATCAGTTTATTTTCATTAAAAATGTACTATTTTACTATTTTACTATTTTACTATTTTACTATTTTACTATTTTACTATTTTACTATTTTACTATTTTACTATTTTACTATTTTACTATTTTACTATTTTACTATTTTACTATTTTACTATTTTACTATTTTACTATTTTACTATTTTACCATTTTCCCATTTTACCATTTTACCATTTTACCATTCCACCATTCCACCATTCCACCATTCTACCATTCTACCATTCTACCATTTTACTATTCTACTATTTTAGTGGCGATTGAAGCCTCGGATTTATTTTCCGCCATCTCGAAAAATGCGGCGAAATGGTTGACGATTCTGCGTAGTGCATACGATCGAATCGAACGAGTGGCCGAAAATTTTAATTGAACTCACACGATAATGTAAATTACGTCGCGTACTATTGACAAGGGCGAGTTCGAGACGCGACCCGTTGGCGGGGGAGTGGACGGTAATACATTTAGTGTTACGGTCGCTGTTAGCACCGTTAAACTAGCCTTTACTGTTTTTCCACGGGGCCTTTGACTCGCCGCCTCGGGCCGCTTTCTTCTTCTTATTTTTCTTCCTCTTCGTCGACTCCGAGCAACACAGTCGACCGATCCAATAAAACACCCTTTCAATTTACCATTCTTACCTCTCATCCTTCCCACGGAACGACAAAAAGCTCCACGCTTCCACGAGTCTCCCCTATTCCATTTCTTCCCTCGAACTTTATTGATTATAAAAAATAAAGTAAAATAAAGATGATATTAAAAAAAAAACAGCATTTTTTCCGTCGCGGCGCTCCGTCGGGCCGCGAGTTCCCCTCAAATGTTTACACTCGCGCGGTCCGGTGTAAAAAAAAAAAAAAAAAGAAGTTTCCCAACGGAGTGGCAAGCGAGGCAACAACCCGTCGTCGTGCGACAAACACACGCGCGGAATCGCGGAGAGGAGAGCCGGGAATGAAACATGCAGGCCCGGAGTGGTACAGAGGAGGAGAGAGACTCAGTCGTCGTAACAGATTCTCGAGGAAATCGCCGTTTGATGTTTCACCGCTCGCGCGACCGAGGGAAGAACAAGAAGAAGAGGAGGAAGATGAAGATACAGTACGGGGTTAGTGGGTTCCGGAGGGCCTCGGCGCGCGGTATGGGAACCGGATGTGGACAGACCACATCAAAGACACATCGCTTTTTGGTCCTCTTCTGCATCCCGCGCTTTACCGCGAACGAACCCGTTCTATTTTCGATACGCCCCCATTGTCCTCGCCGTCGAGGATCGCACCGTATTGGGCGGGGGGGGGGATATTTTTTATCGACAGAGCTGCTCATCGACCATGTTCACGCACGATCCTAATTTTTGTATTTCTCGAAAATGTTTATTTTCCGATATAATTACGGAAGAGGAGGGCAAAATGGGCCGGTGGGGTAAAACGGCCCAGAAAATCGAAATGTATCGGTGGGGCAAAATGGGGCACTTCAGAATTAAATCATGGTGAGATATATTCATGATTCGTATCCCGTGCGTGGCGCTCGGTGCAAATAAACCAAGCCAATGTTTCGGAGAATTCAGAGACTGGTCCATATTGGACCCTGCGGTATTTTTTTTTCTGGAACGTCAAAATTGACCATAGTGAAAGGCGGTGATTCAATGTCGTTGGTATCGTTGCAATGGCGATTTTCGCTTAGCTGCCCCGTCTTGCCCCGCTCTTTTTATGCATACAAAAAATTGATAAATAGAAATAGAAGATAGACCACGAAAGGGGACGTGGCTGGACCTACCGAGAACAACCAACGATAAAAATTGTAATTATGAAAGTCATATTTACAATAATAATCACAATGACATATAATTAAATAATAAAAATATTACAATAACATACATGAAACGAATGAAAAATACTTAAACATTAAATAATAGCAAATTCGGCAAAAATATAAGACGCCCCGAGAGCTCCACGTAAAAATTCAAGAAATCAAAATGAAGGAAATAAGTGTAAGATCATAAAAAAAAAAAGAAGTCTCGATCGGAGAAAGTAAACGGAGAAAATATTGCTCGTCGTGCGGCGAAGTGGGTCCTGGTATTTTCTCTGGACGATGCGAGCGGTACAATATGGAGAAATTTTTCCGGTAAATTGAGTATTTTTCCGGGGATGGAATTTCCTCGGCGAGGGTCTCCCTCTTTTTCCCGGAGACTTTCATCCGAGAGAGCCGTCTGTGTCGTTCGCACACGGAAAGCGTTGTAGCTACAACGGTATTGCAGCCCGTGGCCCAGCGGGTCGAGGAACGCGCCGAGGAGATACCGAGAGCCGAGCACGCGAATGAAACTTTTCCAATAAGTAAAAAAAAAAAAAAAAATCTAATCAGACTTTCCCCGGGAGCGTATCAGCCGGCGGGACGGCGCTCAATGGTCCGTATATACCTGGTCCCGCGTGCGTTTGTGCCACGGATACGCCGAGAGAGCCCGAGAATTGTCAGGGAGAATCGAGCCAGCGAGAAAAACATCCTGGAAGCTAACTCCGTCTTTGCCGCTGTGGAGGAATATCGACGGGAGCGGATTCTTCGCCCAGTCAGCCGTCGGCGAAAAAGCTCGCCGCACGACGCTCGACATTCCTATCCCAATCTCCGCGATCTCTTCCTTATTATTCCCCTATCTTCAATTCGCTGGCTCCGTACGATTTTCTTTATTAGCCAGACGAGGAACGATAGTCGGGAGAGGATTTCGAATGAACAGGAGGACCGGCTGCGATAAGGCAAAGGGCACAGTCTCCGACCCTCTCCCAGTTTGTGACCCCGA
This sequence comes from Exephanes ischioxanthus, assembly GCA_958510785.1. Taxonomy (NCBI): domain Eukaryota; kingdom Metazoa; phylum Arthropoda; class Insecta; order Hymenoptera; family Ichneumonidae; genus Exephanes; species Exephanes ischioxanthus. The sequence goes on along the minus strand of OY294020.1, from coordinate 18,166,529 downwards.
CGGCACATTTTTTTTTAGATAGTTTCATTTATTTACATTATTTAAATGCAATTAAAATAAATAGTCTAATTTAATTAAGCTATTCAAATTTAATTTAAATGAATAGTTTAATTTATTTAAACTATTTAAATTTAATTTAAATGAATAGTTTAATTTAATTAAACTATTCAAATTTAATTTAAATGAATAGTTTAATTTATTTAAACTATTTAAATTTAATTAAAATAAATAGTCTAATCTATTTTAAGTAAATTTATCCGCGTGCGCTGCAACTTGCACTTCAGTCAGCTCGGAAGAACCATTGCCAGACGGAGCTCGCCACCTTCGGCAGTTGCAAAATAGTGGGTTTTAAACTCAAGTGAATATCCAACCACACGAAACATATCACAAAATGTTCGGCAAGAACGACTTTACTGATGCGAAGAAAAAAAAAATCTTGCTTTTGTTCAGTTGTTTCGTTAAATTCGGGGGGTCAATAAGTCCGTCACGCAATTAAGCTTATGCCGCGGTTTGTGACCCTCGATTTTTCTACACGAGTCACGAAATTATAATACCTTCAAGTCAGTTAAATCTTCTTCATTGTTCGTATCTGAAATTTGGTACTAAAAAAAAAATTACATAAGAAATGCAATTTAAGGCTTTCCGTGTACAAGACGAATTTTATCGTGGCATTGGAAATAGGAAGGCCGATCTTTGGTCGGGAAAGGACGATATTGGAATCGACGCCGAATGTGGACGGTCTGACCGGACACTCATTCGCGCCCTCGCCTTCTTAGCTGCGTAACTTTGCCAAAAATTAATATTTCTTGGCTTCTTTGTAGTGAAATCGATACGCCAGAGTCTCCCCGACATATTCGCTCTGAGTGTCAATGCACTTTCAGCGAACGGTCAATCAATTACAGGCTCCGCGAGAATTTGCGAGAAGCGACGATGCGCGCGCAGCTTGGACTTTGACACTGACTCAAACGACGAAGAAATAGATTAAACGAATGAATTGAGTAAATTCGTCTATGCGCGAATCTATCTTGGGAAACTGAGACTTCCTCTGTGCGAGACGTTTGAATATGGCACTGTAAACTGATGCCATCTAGATGAGCCATCCGGCGAGCGATTTATCGGTCTCCCCGGCCGTCCCACTCTTTTTCATCCCCCCCCCCCCCCCTCCGCCTGTCCCACGGTTTCTCCTCGGAACCTCCGTATATCCGAGTGGAAAGAGCTGTCTGTCGTCTTCCTACACCGCCCGCGGGGCCGTTAATTTTCAGCGCGTGTCTTTGCCGCTTTGATCGCACCAAGACTATGCTAATTGCCGTTCGCCGCCCACACCGAGAAAGATCTCTTCTCTCCTACGTCCGAATATCTTCATATGCAACATTCGAGAGACGACCCGAACGGGCTTTGACACGAGGCGTTACGGCGTGCGCGGATCCCTGTGACGTTTGTCCGAAACACTCTACCGTTTAACTTTTTCTTTTTTTTTTTTTCACCAAATATGAAAAAAGTGGAATACACGGCAAAGAAAAGTTTCTACACACTGTGAAAAAATTTGCTTGAAAATTAACGGTATTGGAAGCTTTTTTTTACATAAACGGCTTCTGAAATTTCAAACCCATGTGCACAGAGAAAAAAATACAATTGAGTCAACAAAAATGTGCGCTTACGGGTGGCGAAACGAATGTTTGGTTGATCGAAAGGAATACCTCGTTGATCGAACTAACAGGCCGTCGATTCAAATTTTTCTTTACTTTATACAACAATTATTTCGTTCGATCAACCAAAAATTTGTTTCGCCACCCGTAAGCGCTCGTTTTGTTGACTCAATCGATTTTTTTTCTCGGTGTGCAATTTTACGGTAAAATTTTTATTTTGAATGAAAATGTTTGTAATTTAAGATAGTGATTTTAATTAATATCTAATCAATATTATGCTGAATTTTGAGATTTTTCTTTTTGGGGTAACGACGAAACTGTGGGAAACGCTTTGGCGTTTCGTTCATTTTCCATAAACGCTCCCGTCGAGCCGACCGAACAAACATTAGAACAAACGCACGGGTGGTCGGGTTGTGGCTGAGCTGTGCAGTAGGAAATCGAATTGCGCTCGGAGCGATGAGGTAATTAGTTTCCTCGCGTTGGGCAAACTATCGTGGACCGCACACATGGCGCGCCGAGCCTCGACAGAGAAACTCCGGTTGTCCGGCAGCCGGGCTCTAGCCACAAATTAATTGACAAATTAATTATAAACAGGGCGACGTGGGAATTGAAGGTATACGCGTCAGCGGGCGTTCGCAAACGCCCTCGCGTGTTTGAAATTCATTCGAGTAACCGAGGCAATCATAGATCGGACGAATATCATTTTTTTATGACCCCGAATACGTTCTGATTTTGGTCACGCAATAAATTGCCCAGATTTCGCCTACACATTAGACAAGTGCCTATCTTTTGCCTACGAAATAAACAAGTGCCTATATTTTGTGTACAAAATAGACAAGAGCCAATATTTTAACTGCCCAATAGACGAATACCTATATTTAGCTTACAAAATCGACAAGTGCCTATAATTTGCCAACGAAATAAACAAGTGCCTACATTTTGCCTACGTAATAAAAAAGTACCTATATTTTGCGTACAAAATAGACAAGAGCCAATATTTTAACTGCCCAATAGACGAATACCTGTATTTAGCTTACAAAATCGACAAGTGCCTATAATTTGCCAACGAAATAAACAAGTGCCTACATTTTGCCAACGAAATAAACAAGTGCCTATATTTTGTGTACAAAATAGACAAGAGCCAATATTTTAACTGCCCAATAGACGAATACCTATATTTAGCTTACAAAATCGACAAGTGCCTATAATTTGCCAACGAAATAAACAAGTGCCTACATTTTGCCAACGAAATAAACAAGTGCCTATATTTTGTGTACAAAATAGACAAGAGCCAATATTTTAAGTGCCCAATAGACGAATACCTATATTTAGCTTACAAAATCGACAAGTGCCTATAATTTGCCAACGAAATAAACAAGTGCCTACATTTTGTCTACAAAATAGACACAATTGTCTATATTTTGCGTACAACATCAACAAGAGCCTATATTTTAACTGCGCAATGGACCAAGTGCCTATATTTTGTCTATAAAATAGGTGCCTATATTTGGCCGATAGTCATAAATATGTTTGGCCGAGAGTCATAAATTGCCCATAAAATAAGCCCATGCTTATTTTGTCAATGCTCTCCTGTATTTATCCTATAAAATCGAAGTTGCCTACATCTCGTCTATAATATAGTCAAACGTTGCAGTTAAAATAATGAAACGTGTCCAATTATACGATTGTAGCTGATTCGACGTTCTTCTTCGCTGATTAAACGAGACCCGCCTCAATATGGAAAGGGGCTATAAGAGTGAGCGAACGAGCGAGATCCCGGGGCCGATATGCCTTACACCTTCCCAAGATATGTCTCGTTATTCTTCATTCTTTCATCCTCCTCTTTCTCGCCACTTTACCGCTCGACTCTACAGAAGTTGGAAGTTGCGTTGATCCCTCCCGCCGTCGGTCCTTGTCGTTTTTCCCTTCTGATCACCTCCGCAGCGCCTCGGCTATAAGTCCACCGAAACGCGTGTAAGCGGCGGTTACAGGCCATTAGGGGGTGCCGCTTTGATTAGGTCACGATAATAATTGGAAAGGACCCCGTCCTCGCCGGGCCGCCTGACTGGCTTCCAGGCTCGCACACAAAATAGGTAATTACCTTAAATTGGCTTCCACGAGGAGGAGCGTGCGCTCCCGTCGAAAGCCAAGCTTTTTCGGCACTCCCGGTAAGCCCCTCTTCTTTCGTTTCTTACTTCCTTCCTTCCTTCACTTTGTCTCGCTCTTTCGCCGTTTCTGCGATCGCTGGCTTCCACACTTATACCGCCCTTCGATCGTTTCCCCGAATCACAAAAATGCCCCCGAGACGCTACGTGCGCTCATTCGTCACTCGCCAATTGGGCACGTCCGGCTTGGATTCACCGGAACTATGACTCAACCGCAGCTCTACATCTATGCCACTTATTGAAGTCGAATTTTCGGTCGCTTGTTATACAGAAGTCTGTAATCGACGATAAAAGGGCGATTTTTTGTTATCCTTTCGTGTCTCGAGCTAGATGAGCAACCCCTGAGGGGTACATAATTGCTCTTCTTCTTCTTTTTAAATCCATTTTTCGCCCGTTTATGTAAAAACACAAACAAACAATGGAGGTAGGAGACACTAAAAAGTTAATTTCCTCACCGTTTGTCCTACAAAGAATCAAATTAGTATTCAGATACCCTCAGAACTCTCAGTTGGCCCTCAAGATGCAACAAACGCATGTCTTCTTTGCCTCTTCGCCTAAAATTGCAAAACAATGCACGAAGTAGACGCCACAGATTTCACATCCTCTCATTCTTTATCCTATCGAGAGTCCAATTATAATCTAAACGCCCTCAGGAGCCTCGAGTGGCCCCTCAGGATGCAACAATCGAATGTCTTCTTTGCCTCTTCGCCTAAAACTGCAAAACAATGCACGAAGTAGACGCCACAGATTTCACATCCTCTCATTCTTTATCCTATCGAGAGTCCAATTATAATCTAAACGCCCTCAGGAGCTCCGAGCAGCCCCTCTGGATGCAACAATCGAATGTCTTCTTTGCATCTTCGCCCAAAACTACAAAACAATGCACGAAGTAGACGCCACAGATTTCACATCCTCTCATTCTTTATCCTATCGAGAGTCCAATTATAATCTAAACGCCCTCAGGAGCCTCGAGTGACCCCTCAGGATGCAACAATCAAATGTCTTCTTTGCATCTTCGCCCAAAACTACGAAACAATGCACGAAGTAGACGCCACAGATTTCACATCCTCTCATTCCTTATCTTATCGAGAGTCCAATTATAATCTAAACACCCTCTCGAGCTCCGAGTGGCCCCTCAGGATGCAACAATCGAATGTCTTCTTTGCCTCTTCGCCCAAAACTGCAAAACAATGCACGAAGTAGACGCCACAGATTTCACATCCTCTCATTCTTTATCCTATCGAGAGTCCAATTATAATCTAAACGCCCTCAGGAGCCTCGAGTGGCCCCTCAGGATGCAACAATCAAATGTCTTCTTTGCATCTTCGCCCAAAGCTACAAAACAATGCACGAAGTAGACGCCACAGATTTCACATCCTCTCATTCTTTATCCTATCGAGATTCCAATTATAATCTAAACGCCCTCAGGAGCCTCGAGTGGCCCCTCAGGATGCAACAATCGAATGTCTTCTTTGCCTCTTCGCCTAAAACTGCAAAACAATGCACGAAGTAGACGCCACAGATTTCACATCCTCTCATTCTTTATCCTATCGAGAGTCCAATTATAATCTAAACGCCCTCAGGAGCTCCGAGCAGCCCCTCAGGATGCAACAATCGAATGTCTTCTTTGCCTCTTCGCCCAAAACTACAAAACAATGCACGAAGTAGACGCCACAGATTTCACATCTTCCCATTCCTTATCCTATCAAGAGTCCAATTATAATCTAAACGCCCTCAGGAGCTCCGAGTGGCCCCTCAGGATGCAATTAATGGCTCTTCTTCTTCGCCATTCCTCCCTCGCTCTCCATCACCGTGAAAACTGTTTCACAAATAATTCGCGAATTCATTTATCGAGCATGTGGGCAGCGAGTACTCGGGCTGACGCATCGTTCACAGGTTTTAACTCCGGGCGATTTGAAAACAGTGCTTAATGTAGGGACGCCTATTTCCCGCGTGTACGAGACCCTCTCTCGTACGCCTCTGTTACCGAGCACTGTGTGCTGTACCCGTTCCCTCCACTGTGATCTCCGTGTTGTCCTATATGCGAAATGCAAATCCTCGAGGCTTCTATGCAAATTCATCGAATGATGTTGGTGTAGCCCAACACTCGTATCCGTACACGATGAATACACACGGAGATGCCAGTCGTCCGGTTCATCGACGCCACGGCTGTACGATATTACAGTCATACCTCGAGCGATTCCTTGTTTCACGCGCGAACGATAACCTCCTCCCGACAACGATGAAGGTGATGATGATGATGGCACTAGTCCTCGGGCCAGTAGCAGCCTCGGAGCCTAAAACAACAAAGGGAGCTCATGTTTACAGACTAGTCCAATACCGTCATTTATGCAGCAATTGGACGGCTCACCTTTCTTTAACCCTCATCCAATTACCGTTCCGACACCTATCATCACAATTTACTGAACAATAATTTTCTCAACTAATAATAATTAAAAATCTACTATGAAAAATGATTTTAATAATTGAACATAATAATTTCTTCAATTAATACTAATATAAAAAGGGAGGATTAAAAATCTTCACAAAGTTCTCTGTCGCTTAAAAAAAAAACAAAAATCATTTATGCAGCAATCGGACGTTTCACCTTTTTGCTTCCTCATAGAGGAAACTTTTTAACCTCCGTCCAATCACCGCTCCGTCACCTATCATCACAATTTACTGAACAATAATTTTCTCAACTAATAATAATTGAAAATCTACTATGAAAAATGATTTTAATAATTGAGAATAATAATTTCTTCAATTAATACTAATATAAAAAGTGAGGATTAAAAATCTTCACAAAGTTCTCTGTCGCTTAAAAAAAAAACAAAAATCATTTATGCAGCAATCGGACGTTTCACCTTTTTGCTTCCTCATAGAGGAAACTTTTTAACCTCCGTCCAATCACCGCTCCGTCACCTATCATCACAATTTACTGAACAATAATTTTCTCAACTAATAATGATTAAAAATCTACTATGAAAAATGATTTTAATAATTGAAAATAATAATTTCTTCAATTAATACTAATATAAAAAGTGAGGATTAAAAATCTTCACAAAGTTCTCTGTCGCTTAAAAAAAAAACAAAAATCATTTATGCAGCAATCGGACGTTTCACCTTTTTGCTTCCTCATAGAGGAAACTTTTTAACCTCCGTCCAATCACCGCTCCGTCACCTATCATCACAATTTACTGAACAATAATTTTCTCAACTAATAATAATTGAAAATCTACTATGAAAAATGATTTTAATAATTGAGAATAATAATTTCTTCAATTAATACTAATATAAAAAGTGAGGATTAAAAATCTTCACAAAGTTCTCTGTCGCTTAAAAAAAAAACAAAAATCATTTATGCAGCAATCGGACGTTTCACCTTTTTGCTTCCTCATAGAGGAAACTTTTCAACTTTCGTCCAATCACCGTTCCGACACCTATCATCACAATTTACTGAACAATAAGTTTCTTAACCGCTAAGAATGATAAATCTACAATTAAAAACGATTTCAACTATTCAAGATAATAATATAAACAAATTACATTAGAAACTGAGGATTAAAAATCTTCCCAGAGTTCTCGGTCGCTTTGAAGAAAAAATTACGTACAACATCGAAGCTTATCTTCCGTTGATAATCTCGATCGGAAGATTTCTTCTCTCGATCCTCCTCTCAAAATGCCACGGGAGAAAGTACAGCCTCAGCCGAGATGCGACAACGGAACGAAGGCAAAGGTTGCGGTAAAAGTTCCACGGTACAATTGTCGGATGCGTTCCTCGGCGCACCGTAAATACCGCGATGCCCGACGTAATGTGTATGTGGGAAGTACACGCGTAGACGGACCGGCGTACGCCACCGGTACTCTACTTGATATCCCTCGGGTACCGCATCCCCGTCCTCGGCATGTCGTACTTTTGTGCCTGGTACATACACACGGATTTCCTCCTCGGTGAGAAGCGCGATCCATGCCGTGGCGGAGAGAGAGAGAGTGACTATCGGAGCTCTCTTCGTTTCGTTCGGAACGATGAGGTTGGGTGTAAGTACGCCGTGTGCCGCGTATACTTTCAGCGCGAGTACGAACAATCGTAATCCCTTGTGGAAGAAGAAGAAGAAAAAAAAAAGCACCGGTCGTTGCGTCGACTAATTAAGCGGGTATTATAGCCCCGCTAGTCAATCAGGGTAAAAATAGGCATTCTCGGTGAAGCGATTGTATCTCAACGAAAGGCTTGTGCGCTTCGGAGCATTTTGAATGAAAAAATATTTAAAAAAGAAGTTGAAGGCAGAAACGTGATGGGGTCGATTGGATGGGCTGAGAGATGAAGATTTCAGAGTATTGACGATCCATTGCGAATTTTGTGCTAGAAGATGGTGCATCGTCGAAACGCGCCAGAAAAAAATAGGCTATAAATAAGCGCTCAGATTTTGTCTATGCACTCCTACACTGAGAGCTAGGGCCCCACCTATGGTAGGAAGTACCGGATTTATAAGAATTTTTCTTAGATATTATGGTAAAAATTCTTGGATAATCTGAGACTTTCTGCCACAGATGGCGGCCTTGCGCCCTACTATGTGCTATGGTATTTTTTCGTAGATGATCGGTAATTTCTACTAGATCTTTCTCTCAGTGTATATTTATCCTACAAAATCGAAATTGCCTACATCTCGGCTGTAATATAGTCAATCGTTGCAATTAAAATAATGAAACATGGCCAATTATACGATTTCTCAGATATTATGGTAAAAATTCTCGGTTCATCTGAGACTTTCTGCCACAGATGGCGGCCTTGCGCCCTACTATGTGCTATGGTATTTTTTCGTAGATGATCGGTAATTTCTACTTGATCTTTCTCTCAGTGTATATTTATCCTATACGATCGAAATTGCCTACATCTCGGCTGTAATATAGTCGATCGTTGCAATTAAAATAATGAAACATGGCCAATTATACGATTTCTCAGATATTATGGTAAAACTTCTCGGTTCATCTGAGACTTTCTGCCACAGATGGCGGCCTTGCGCCCTACTATGTGCTATGGTATTTTTTCGTAGATAATCGGTAATTTCTACTAGATCTTTCTCTCAGTGTATATTTATCCTATACGATCGAAATTGCCTACATCTCGGCTGTAATATAGTCGATCGTTGCAATTAAAATAATGAAACATGGCCAATTATACGATTGGAGATTTCGAATGACGGTAATATTGGTTCATATGCGTGTTAAATACCGCTTAAGTACCGGTTAAATACTGGTTAGACACCGGTTAAATACCGGTTAACTATCGGTTAATTAGCGGCTAACGATCGGCGGAATACCAGTTGAATACCAGTATTTGACCAACATTAATCGCTTGGACGTTGGGAACTGCGCGGCGACGATCGACAGTCAGCGGTCGAAGATCCGTTTAACTTCGCGAGAAGTAAGACAAACAAACAGTCTTCAGGACGGCCGCAAACGAAAGAGGTAATTGAGACAGACACGTTCTGTGCGTGCCCGATAAAAGTTTGTTTAAAGAGATTTTTATCTATGCGAATCTTCGATCTTTTTTTTCTTCTTCCTCTTCCTTTGCGGCTACGACCTCGATGACGAGCGACGCGAAAGTCTGTGTATCAGCAACGATACATACACAAGTATCAGTCTTCAGGGCAGTAATTCGATCTGCCCGCGGACAGCCAGACCGATCGACCGCTATCGTCTTCCTTTTTCTTCCTTTTTTTTTCGTTTGTCCCTTCCTCTTCCTCGTCGCAGCCGCAGCAGCTGACTCTCCACAAGTGCCCAACTGAAAGTCGAAACGCCGGTTACGGTTCTCGACACTGGTGTATGGCGACGTCCGATGGATATAGTGTGGTACAAATGAGTTACAAATAAGCGGTTTTGTTTGGTTTACGCCCGACGAGCGGTGGGACACGCGATCCTTCAAGCCCCGAAGAGATAGATCATTTCAGCGATCCCCCGCCAGTGGTCTTGTCGGTGTCGCCTGCGGTCACACGAGCGCACATTGTTCAACTTTTCTTTTTAAATTCAATTATCGACTGCAGGCTGAATCGGTGTTTCTTCTTTCTCTTGTTTCTTCCGGCGTCGAAGGCGGTCGATCGATCGCCCTGTTACCGTGTCTCAACTACCGAACGCAATAACGATCCTTTCCTCAATCCACTTGGGAAATCATTTTTTTTTCTTATTTCAGGAAGAAATATCCGAATGGCTGTGGAGACAAAAAAATTAAGTATCAAATTATAGACTGATCATCAAAAAAAAAGAAGAAACGTTTTGACGATTCAATTTACGAAGCTAATTTTCTTATTCCTTCCGGCATCGAAGACCCGCTTATCAGCAAGGCGGTCTATCGATCGCCCCTTGTTGGGTCTCGGCTATCAAAAGTAATAACGAATATCTTCAATTCACTCGGGAAATCATTTTTTTTTTATTACAGGAAAAATTACCCAAATTACAAAAGACAGTCGTTACAAAAAAAAAAAAAAAAAAAAAAAAAAAAAAAAAAAAAAAAACAGAATCAAACTATAAACAGGCAGACGATAAAACAAAAAAGAAGAAACGTTTGACGATTTAATTAACGAAGCTAATAACCCGTATCGAAGTTCTCGTGGGTATTTAGCTAAAACCCACCGACTCGTGGCTGCCCGCACATACGTGAGGGATGTGTGTCGTAGGGCTTATTACCTACTACCCGGCTATTACAATCCACATGTATACGGCGCGGTATAGCTTCAGCGGCGTTGAACACACCGCATTGTCGGCGGGGGCTCTTTCGGTGGATTTATCCCATTATGCGGCGAGCCGACTAGATATCCCTCGATCTCTCTCTCGCTCCTGCTGGTCGCTCAGGTAAATGGGCCCTATCACTGTCCCCGCGAACAAAGCGTCGACTGACGTGGTTATGACGGGAACGCGATACCTTCAACCCCACCCCCCTCTAAAAAATAATAATCATCATTCACGTGCAATAACGATGCGATAATAGCTCGCTGCTCTCCTTCAGCAGCAGGCGGCTTCAACTTCACCGGCAAGATATTACGAGCTCGTTTCTTCTTTTTTTTTTTTTCTTCCTCTTTTTTTTTTTAAGCTCTTGCTCGAATGCATCATCGAATCTGAATATGGATTTTTTTTTTTCTTTCCATCCACTTGATGGAAGCGCTTTGTCGATCTGTCTCCGAGGTAGATGCGGATACCTCCGTCATATTACCCGAGGGACCTCAGCCAGCCTCCCTCGCGCTCGCGTTCCCTCTCTTGTTCAGCCTCGCATTTACCGCAAGCCGCCCCCCTCCCGCACAGCAGCGATGCGGTTCTTTGACAACTTCCGCTTCGATGCTCTCGGAGCTGAGCTGCGGATTGATTTTTTTTTCCCCCCCCCCCCGTAATTATAACGATTCCGGACATGCCGGGGTTGTGTGACGTGTCTGGATGACACAGTTCGAGGCGATGCGAAGGATACTCGGTCGGTAACGGAAAACTGTAATCCATTTCTTCTTTTTTTTTTTTTTAACGGTCTTCAGCGTTGCGGATTAAACGCGAATTATTGACTTCTTCGTCGGAGTGTCGGGCGGGGATTTGGTTTTTATGAATAATTACAAAAGACAGTCGTTACAAAAAATAATTATAAAGCGAAGGCAATCAAAAAAGTCTCACAATTTAAGCGGAGCTGCGGTTTGATTTTTTCCTATAATTATAACGATTCCGGACATGCCGGTGTCCGATTTCTACGACGGGATGTGTGACGTGTCTGGATGACACAGTTCGAAGCCATGCGAAGAATACTCGGTCGGTAACGGAAAACTGTAACCCATTTCTTATTTTTTTTTTTTTTTTTTTCACGGTCTTCAGCGTTGCGGATTAAACGCGAATCATTGACTTCTTCGTCGGAGTGTCGGGCGGGGATTTAGTTTTTATGAATAATTATAAAGCGAAGGCAATCAAAAAAGTCCCACAATTTAAGCTGAGCTGCGGTTTGATTTTTCCGCGTAATTATAACGATTCCGGACATGCCGGTGTCTGGTTTGCACGACGGGGTGTGTGACGTGTCTGGATGACACAGTTCGAAGCCATGCGAAGAATACTCGGTCGGTAACGGAAAACTGTAACCCATTTCTTCTTTTTTTTAACGGTCGCATTTAATCCAGCGTTGCGGATTAAATGCGAATTATTAACTTCTTCGTCAGATTGTCAAGTGGGGATTTAGTTTTGATGAATAATTATAAAGCGAAGGCAAACGAAAAAAGTGTCTCGTTGCAAATACCGAAACGGCGAAGCTATATTGAAGCTATATTGAAATCCACCCGAGCTTCCGAGGCTTATTTTATGTACCGTGTGTAGGAGTTATTTGCCAGCGGGAAATACGCGATACGACAGGGCGCGGGTCTTGGAAGGCCACAAGTACGGATTTTCAGGCTATTGATTTCAATATCGCGTGATAGGAGTCGAGCAACGGGCGAACAACGGCGAGATCGTTCGATGCTGTTTGTCATGAGGCTGAGCTAAACCGTCAATACAGACTGCGGCTACGAGCGATACAAAACTCATCTCTTTCCTCGGAGTATTAAGCAACGCCAGCGGAGACTTACAAATATATACTATACATGTTATTGACGGTACTTGGAAGGATTTCACTCTCGAGGTTGCATCGAGTCGGAAGTTGCGGGCATCTGGCGCTGGACCGGTAAGACGGCGAGTCGACGAAAAGGTAAAGAGGCATTTCTTCCTCTTCGCGAAGAAACATGAATTCCTGTTGGTCCTTGGAGAAGCATTGGTTTGTCGAATTTTTTCCTTTTTTTTTTAAGGAACATTGACTTTTTTCGCGCCGAAGATGGATCATTGAAGAAGATGCTCAGAATCTTCCGGAGGGTAAAGAAGCATTTCTTCTTCTTGCTGCGCGAAGAAACATGAATTCTTCTTGACCCTTGAGGAAACATTGGTCTATCTAGTTTTTCCTTTAAAAAAAAAAAAAAAAAAACATTGTTTCATGGAAGAAAATTTAGCATTGAAGAAGATGCTCAGAGTCTTCCCGAGGGTGGCAAAGCATCTCTTCCTTCCTAATTCACGACGAAATGCAAATTCTTTTTGGCCCTTCCTCACGCATCGGCTTATCTAGATCTTCCTTTTTTTAAGAAAAACATTGTCTTTTTCATGGAAGAAAATTTATCTTTGAAGAAAATGCTCAGAGTCTTCCGGAGGGTAAAGAAGCATTTCTTCTTCTTGATTCAGGACGTTGAAACACAAATTCTTTTTGGCCCTTGAAGAATCATTAGCTTATCTAGTTCTTCCTTCCTTTTGAAGAAACATTACCTTTTTCATTAAAAAAAAAAATGGATCATTGAAGAAGATACTTCAGAGTCTTCCCGAGGGTGGTAAAGCATTTCTTCCTTCCTGATCCATGACGAAACACAAATTCTTTTTGGCCCTTCGACACGCATCGCCATATCCAGATCTTCCTTCTTTAAAGAAAAACATTGTCTTTTTCATGGAAGAAAATTTATCTTTGAAGAAAATGCTCAGAGTCTTCCGGAGGGTAAAGAAGCATTTCTTCTCCTTGTTTCAGGACGTTGAAACACAAATTCTCTTTGGCCCTTGAAGAAGCATTGGTTCATCTAATTCTTCTTTTTCGTGATGAAACACTGTCTTCTTCTTCGACGAAAATGTATTTATTGAATTCTTTATTTACGGGCAGAACCCATTTACAGGACAACAACTGTCCAAAAGAACAATTCGAACGGTATAGCCGAGCTTAAACAATCATAAATTACTTATCAGTATTTACGAGTACATTAACAACAAAAGAACAATAAAAAAAACATGGTTTATAATCATGAAATCTCAAGACTAGTGGATGCCGCGAGATCGTGTTTTTGAGTGTCTGAAAATTGATAATCGAAGAAGATGCTCAGTGTCGTCGGGAAGGTGAAGAAGCGTTTCTTCTTTCCGCTTCACGGCGAAACGCGAATTCCTCTCGAGCCTCGACGAGAGCTTATCCTCTTCATCGATGAAGCGATGCTTCTTCTTTGTTCGGCCATCGTTCTCAGCCTCGAACGGCGAATCAATTTGCGACTATCTATCGCGCGATCCTCCGGCGATCGTCGGAACGGAGCTTCTGCAACTGCAGAGGCCACGGGAGGGAGAGCGATCTCGGGGCAATGGAGGCGTGAGAGGTAAGATAGAGAAAGTTCGCAGGGAGCAACAAACGCGTACGTGCGTTATCGAACACGCAGGAACGGACGTGAAACATACCGGAGGATAATTTTTCACGTTCGTCTCTCGGATGCTTAAAATCTATATGGTTTTCGATGATAAAAAAAAAAAAGGACAAGGGCCGCCCGGTCCGTTGGCCAATGGCGAAGACTCCGAAGACTTCGGAGGGTCTCGCGAGGCCTCTCGACGACGAGCAAAGAGACCAGGGCACTCGCGTTGAAATACACAAGATAACATCGGGGTGGACGGATCTCGTCAGAATAGCAGTTAAACGCCACTCGGAGGATCGTAAAATCGTATCCAAACAAACTTTAAATAGCTCTCGCTCTCGGGTAAGGAGAGCGATAGGACGGCGACGCTCGGAATCCGGAATCATATGAGGTTCTCTCGAGCCGCTTCCGAGACTATCGCCGCAGCATCTCTTCTTTCTCCTCTTCTTCTCGTGAACAAATAAATATTGCGCGCGGAGAGGTCTGTCCCCGGTTCTTCAGAAATTTTTATTTATTGCTTCTTCTACGTCGTCGAATACGCGCTCACCCCTGATCTGTATCAACTTCGATCGAGCCCCCCGAAAAAGTGCCGCTCCTTTTGGCTCCGAGAACGAGGTGGATGTTTGTAATCGATTTCCGTCTGGAGCATCGAAGAAAGTACACTTTGAGGTCCCTCTGTGAATTTTTTCAGATTTTTTGCTACATATTTTGTTGTTGCTTGATCGAAAAGTATCCGCCTGAAGAAATTGCTTCGATGACTCAGTTGAGAAGGGCTTACTTCTTTTTTTTGTTTTTGGGAAGTTCAGTTTTCCTGGGTCTCTGGACGGAGCTTCTCACTCATCAACGGCTGTCTTCGGTTCTTCAGAAATTTGTATTTATTTCTTCTTTTCTTAATTTACGTTGCCGAGTAGATACGCGCTTAACCCTTGATCTGCATCAACTTCGATTGACGCTCCGAAACAGAGCCGGCTCCCTTTCGGCTCCGACAACGTCGTAGATGTTTCAAATCAATTTCCGTCTGGACCATCGAAGAAAGTACACTTTGAGGTCCCTATGTGAATTTTTTCAGATTTTTTGCTGCACATTTTGTAGTTATTCGATCCACATCAAGATTATCGACTGGCAACTCGAAAAACATTCGCCTGAAGAAATGGTTTCGATGATTCAGTTGAGAAGCGCATATTTCTTCTTTTAGGAAGTTAATTTTTCCTTGGTCTCTGGACGGAGCTTCTCACTCATCAACGGCTGTCTTCGGTTCTTCAGAAATTTGTATTTATTTCTTCTTTTCTTAATTTACGTTGCCGAGTAGATACGCGCTTACCCTTGATCTGCATCAACTTCGATTGACGCTCCGAAACAGAGCCGGCTCCCTTTCGGCTCCGACAACGTCGTAGATGTTTCAAATCAATTTCCGTCTGGACCATCGAAGAAAGTACACTTTGAGGTCCCTATGTGAATTTTTTCAGATTTTTTGCTGCACATTTTGTAGTTATTCGATCCACATCAAGATTATCGACTGGCAACTCGAAAAACATTCGCCTGAAGAAATGGTTTCGATGATTCAGTTGAGAAGCGCATATTTCTTCTTTTAGGAAGTTAATTTTTCCTGGGTCTCTGGACGGAGCTTCTCACTCATCAACGGCTGTCTTCGGTTCTTCAGAAATTTGTATTTATTTCTTCTTTTCTTAATTTACGTTGCCGAGTAGATACGCGCTTACCCTTGATCTGCATCAACTTCGATTGACGCTCCGAAACAGAGCCGGCTCCCTTTCGGCTCCGACAACGTGGTAGATGTTTCTAATCAATTTCCGTCTGGACCATCGAAGAAAGTACACTTTGAGGTCCCTATGTGAATTTTTTCAGATTTTTTGCTGCACATTTTGTAGTTATTCGATCCACATCAAGATTATCGACTGGCAACTCGAAAAACATTCGCCTGAAGAAATGGTTTCGATGATTCAGTTGAGAAGCGCATATTTCTTCTTTTAGGAAGTTAATTTTTCCTGGGTCTCTGGACGGAGCTTCTCACTCATCAACGGCTGTCTTCAGTTCTTCAGAAATTTGTATTTATTTCTTATTTTCTTAATTTACGTTGCCGAGTAGATACGCGCTTACCCTTGATCTGCATCAACTTCGATTGACGCTCCGAAACAGAGCCGGCTCCCTTTCGGCTCCGACAACGTGGTAGATGTTTCTAATCAATTTCCGTCTGGACCATCGAAGAAAGTACACTTTGAGGTCCCTATGTGAATTTTTTCAGATTTTTTCCTGCATATTTTGTAGTTATTCGATCCACTTCAAGATTATCGACTCGCAAAATCGAAAAGCATCCGCATGAAGAAACAGCTTCAATAATACATCTTTCGTCAGGAAGTTAATATTTCCTTTGTCTCCGGACGGAGCTTCTCACTCATCGGCCTCGGAAACGAGAAGCTTCGGGCCCTCGCGAGCAGCATGCACAAATTAATAAGCCACTTGCTTCGCACGCTCGTTAAGACACTTCTGCGTGGACTTTGGTACATATCTTCCTCCTCCTCATCCTCCGCCTCCGAGCCGCGCCGGATCTCTTACACTTATTTTTGGGCAAAGGCATATATCGCCCAGGTCCCGCCTTTCGGTATCCGCCGAGACTCCCCGGCCCAACATCAGCACCCCGGCCGAGGAAAGTCTCCGACCTGTAATCTTCGAGGTGCCGCGTTGTTCGCCCGCTCTAATTATAGGTAAGCGGGGCACCGCGGATTCGAAATCCTCCCGACTCTCGCACCGTAATTTCATCCTCGTTGGTGTTAAATATCATCGCGAAATTCGTCCAAAAAATTACACGAATAATACAGCGACGAATTTTTATTCATCTCTTCACGGGGTTTCGAATATAGCCGTAAGACAAAGCTGATTATAATTTTTCTTACCCTTTCGCGGTGGACCCCGACATTGAGGAAATTTAATACAAGCCCCCGAAGATAATTTTATGTCTTCTCGAATATATCGTCAGGTGTTAATGCGCCCGTGTCTCGGATATTACAACTATACTACTGTATTTTAATTTTTGTTATTTTTTTTTTTTTTATTCATGGGTTTCTTGTGTTCGCAGGTACTTGGGAGTGGAGCCGAGGCTGAGCGGCGGTGCCCACGGTGAAACCGCGGGAGGCCTCGAGACGGGTCAGCCGCAGCACATCGGTGCCGGGGTCATAGGTCCGGCCAGTGCCGAAAGGAACTGCAAGAGCTCCCACTTGACGACGAAACAGCAGGGGATATGTTCACGCTCGCCTCCGGTCTTGCAGGTGAGCTCTCCCCGAACGCTCCTCTTATTATTATTATTCTTCTTCTTCTTCCAGACAGGAAAGAATAAGGAACGATCGGCGTGAAGCTCCGTTCACAATTAGCGCAAACGGCGCGCGATCTCAGCATTTCAACACTTTTGGCTATTTATGGTAAAAAAAAAAAATGAAAAGAAAAAAATCCATAAATTAGCTCTCGTGAGTTCTGGTAAGGAAGTTCCCACGAAGGTGCGCTTTGAAAAGACGAATTCGCAGCCACTAAAATCTCGACGGTATGCCCAATATTTCTTCCTCCAAGGGTCGAATTTTAAGACGCTGATTTGAACTTAAGATCACTTTCGAGGTCGAAGTTTGGCCCGAACTTCATTGCATCTTTAAGATCTAACTTGAGATCACTTTTGAGATGGAAGTTTGGCCCGAACTTGAGATCGAAGTTTCGCCCGAACTTCATTGGATGCTTAAGGGGCTGCCGGAGCTGTTTTTTTCTTCCTTTTTTTAACTTGCTTTACCTGTTTTACCGACGGACCTAGACAATTTTTCAGTTCCAACTTAGCATGGTTAATATGCTACACATAGGCGTCAAATCATGCAGGAGTATGATATTGACATAAACCCTTTGGTGTGCAGTCGAATTTTGATTGAAAACTTACAAGGATTTAAGAAAATCGAATATTATAGTTTGCGAAAGCATGTGAACGTAGTGTCACGATTGACGTACAGGTGGCTCTGCATTGCGCCCTACACTACATTCGTCGCGTGTTCACCGGCTCTGATCACCCGTCGCAAGTCAATAGACTAAATGATCGCAGTTTACACTATGCGTGATTATCTTTTGAGTGAACAACTTTCCGACGGTTTTGGAATATTCGGAGAACTTCACAGAATCGGCATGCACGCTCTTTTGATATATGCGAGATCTAAAATTTTTTATATTCAACAGAACGGATGCTGCAGACATTTCTACGGCCATGTTGGTTTTCGCGACAGTTTATAATATTCGATTTTCTTTATTTTTCGGAAGATTTCGACCCAAATTCGAGTGCACGCCGAATCGTTTATGTTATTAATACAGTCCTGCAAGATTTCAGGCATACGCGTCGCATAGTAACGATAAATAGTGAAAACTAAGAAGTCGCCTATTTTTGTCGGTAAAACAGGAAGGTCCAGCAGCCCCTTAAGATCTAACTTTAGATGACTTTTGAGATCGAACTTAAGATCGAAGTGTGTCCCAAACTTTATTGTGTGCTTAACGGCAATGTTAAGTTGGAACTTGATTCTGAACTCAAATTCGATTGCAGTTCGAGTTCGATCTTAAGTTCGAACTTAAGATCGAACTTTAACTCTTTTTTGTGCGGTTAATCTGGATGACACTGTACCGTCATGAATAGGTCCTGACCATGTCCTCAACGACATGATCAGTAATCGTCAAGACGAGTGCAAAACGATACGAAACTTAAGCACGAAACCGAGTACGAACTGGAATTCGATCTTAAGTTCGAGCTTAAGATAGATCTCAAGCACGCAATGAAGTTCGCTCTCAAGAGCGATCTTGAGTTCGAGATCAAGGGCTCTTAGGTTCGAACTAACGTCGTAAAATTCGACCCTGAGTATTCCTTAATTTCTTTCGAAAAAAAAAGATCTCAAATTATGAGAGTTTCAACGGCCATCTTGGGGGTTTGAGCTGTCCGGTCCGATCCGATGAACCGATTACGGTGAGCGGCCATCGATATCACACTCGTCGGAGCGAATTGTGAACATAGCTTAAGTGGCCGAAGTTAATAATCGCCGGTGAAGACAGAGTAGCGAGATCACGCGAAACGCGTTGTGCTCTCGAGCGGGGCGGAGAAACGAGTTGGCGCTTCTTATTGCAAACGGTGATTATTCATCGACCCCCCGACGAGAGAGTGGGTTCTTCTTCTTCTTCTTCCCGATCGTGGGGCGCGCGCGCGACTGCGCCCGTAGCCGGTATACAACATTATATTACACACACCTCGAACCAAGAGTGAAGAAGACAGAAGATCCGAAGAATCTTAATCTCCTGCATTTAACGCCCAATAGATTTATCGCCAATTCGAATCACGCGGCAGCCATCGAATCAACCCGCCGGCCAGCGCGCCGAGGAGAACTCCGCCGCGCGGGACTCTTTGCGTTTTCTCTCGCCTCCGATCCGCAGACACCTGCTGGCACGAAGAACATCGCTCGAAATTTTTGTTACACTCGACGATTCGACCGTACACCCCTTCTTCTCCCCCCACCCCCCCTTTATCGGCTTCAGAAATTTATTCTTCCGTGCCGTAACACGCGATACGATATCTCTCTTCGTTTCCACTTCCGCCTGATCGCGGAGAGTCCACTTGTCGGGTCGTGGGAATTTTCTTCTCCTATTTTTTTTTTTATTATTTATACCGATAAGGATTTTGTCATTTTTAAAAAATTTTTTCCTATGGAGAAAAAAATTAGTTTCTTCCACAAATCTTTCAAAAATTAGTTTCCACTTCTCTGCCTGATCGTGCAAGCCCACTTAACGGGTCGTGGGAATTTTCTTCTTCTATTTTTTTTATTATTTATACCGATAAGGATTTTGTCATTTTTTTTTTTTTTTTTTTTTTTTTTTTTCTATGGAGAAAAAAATGAGTTTCTTCCACAAATCTTTCAAAAATGAGTTTCCACTTCTCCGCCTGATCGCGCGAGTCCACCTGTCGGGTCGTGGGGATTTTCTTTTCCTATTTTTTAATTATTGATACCAATAAGGATTTTTCCATTTTCTTTTTTCTATGGAGAAAAAATGAGTTTCTTCTTTCAAACGTTGCAAGGTAACCCTGCGAGTTGTTTCCGTATTTCCGGCTCTCCGATTGACTGTCGAGTTGCTCGTTCGATACATATCGATTATCGGTTACATATTTCGTAAACGAAATATGTAACCTAGAAGCGACGTGTCCGAAAAAAAAAAAAAAAAAAAAAAAAAAACGTCGACAGTGTATCGACTTGTTGTCCGAAAATGGGTTAATGCAACAACCATGTCAGCCTTCCGGACTCATCCACAGACACCTGCCGCCACGAATAACATCGCTCGAAATTTTTATTAAAGTCGAAGATTCGTCCGTACCCGATCAACTTCAGAAATTTATTCTTCCGTGCTGCGACACGCGATACGCGATATCTCTCTTCGTTTCCACTCCCGCCTGATCGCGCCATCCCACTTATCGGGTCGTAGGAATTTTCTTTATCGTTATTATTTACACCAATAAATATTTTCTTTTCCCATTGTTATTATTTACACCAATAAAGATTTTTCCATATTTTTCTATCGAAAAAAAATGCGCCCAGTTTCTTCTTTTTCAACGTTGCAATCCAACGCAAGTCGCTTCCGCATTTCCGGCTATCCGATTGGCTGCCGAGCTCCTCGTTCGATACACATCGATTATCGTCGTGACTAAAATATCTAACCTAGAAGTAAAAAAAAAAAGCGCCGACAATGTATCGGCTTGTTGACCGAAAATGGGTTAATGCAACAACCATGTGAGCCCTCCGGATGTATGAGAAGAACAGGCCTGTGACATTTCTTCTTTCATGTGTGTCCTTCCTCTTTGAGGACAGCGGCGCGGCTCGTCGAAGCCCGCCCGGCCGCCGATGGTCTCTCACAAGCCCTCGGAGCGTATCTTTCTCACCGACAAACAAAAAAGCCCGTCATGAATATTCATAAACGAAATATTAGAGGAACGCTATACATACGTCCCCTCGGGCTCGCGGGTCGACGCGGCAGCGGAAGAAAATATAGAAAGGGAGGACGCTCGACGGATATCGAAGAGGCAGCTCGTCCATGGAATCGATTATTCTAATAGGACTTTAATTCCGAACGAGCGAACACGCTCTCGCTCGGCGCGCCTATGACTATAAAAATAAAAATAAAATGCCTCACAAGAAGGGCCGCGGAGTTACAAGTCCGCGGGTCGTTGCATCGCCGCGTTCCTTTACGCAATTCCCTTCGAAGATATCCCGGGCTTCGAGCGCTGGAACTCTCGCTGTACCGGCGAGGGGACAGAGAAGCTACGGCTTTCTCGTACACCCGTGCAATGTTAGGCTACTTTGTCGGCTACAGTTTACAGTAGAAATTTTACAAAATTAAAATAAAAGTGACATTTTAATGTAAACAAGAAAATTGATATTATAATATAAATTTTTAAAAATTGATATTTTAATATAAATTAAAAACATTGATATATTAATATAATTTAAAAAAATTGATATTTTAATATAAATTAAAAACATTGATATATTAATATAAATGTTCAAAATTGAAATTTTAAAATAAAATAAAAAGAATGTAATTAGTGGATGCATTGATTAATCGTCGATTGAATTTTACTTGCCGATAAGAATACAGCTTTGAATAGATGTGACTGTTAGAGGGACGCTCGGGTACAACAAGGCTCAGCTGGAGCGGAGTCTCTTCCATTAGAGTACGAGTAGAGAAAACCTGTGCACGTCGTCTTGTCATCGTCGTTCTGTCTCATACAAGCGTGTTATTCTGTCTTTTACAGGCCATCAGTGCCGGCGCGAGGCTCGCGATCGAAGAGTGTCAGCATCAGTTCCGCTCGGCGCGATGGAATTGCTCCGTCAGCCCGGAGAATCCCGACAATATATTCGGTGGCGTAATGCTAGTCAG
The DNA here is from genome assembly GCA_958510785.1 of Exephanes ischioxanthus. Classification (NCBI taxonomy): domain Eukaryota; kingdom Metazoa; phylum Arthropoda; class Insecta; order Hymenoptera; family Ichneumonidae; genus Exephanes; species Exephanes ischioxanthus. The sequence continues at coordinate 18,144,581 of OY294020.1, read as the reverse complement.
TGAGTATTTCTTCATTTCTTCCAATCCGCCGTCACTTAAATCGTCATTAAAAAAAATCTTATCTTCCAAATGCATGCTCTCATAAATTCAAAAAAAAAAAAAAAAAAAAAAAAAAAAAAAAAACTATAAAGCTTTAATTTACGATAACATTAATATCGATGTTAATAATCGGTTTGACAATCGAATTTATAGAATAACCTGTTTGTCGATCGATCGACGTGAATGTCGATCAATGAACAGTTACGGTAAAAAATACTGTAAATGTTTTTTTTATCATAAAAGAAACGAATTAATTTTTGTATATTTCTTCTAATTGCAGACAGTCGGGAGGCAGCGTTCGTGTACGCGATATCGGCGGCCGGTGTTGCCTTCAGCGTAACGAGGGCATGCTCGAGAGGTGAACTCACCGATTGTTCGTGCGATAACCGAGTCAGAGCGCGACACCCCAATCACTGGGAATGGGGTGGTTGCAGCGAGGTAATCGATCCGAATATCTCCTCTTCTTCTTTTTTATTCTCTTCCTTTCTTCTTCCCATCCACCTCTAAAATCCTCCCGTCGAACGAGGCGAATTATCTTCTTTGTTTTCCGCCTGTACAAAAAATATACACACGAAACCGTCAACGTAAACGGATGCATTTCGTGCCTGAACAGGTGACCCCTTGTAGACATTGCAAGCTTACAAGGGGATTAAAGGGGGCTAAGCTTGTTAAGTTGCAACAACCCGCCTCCCCCACCCTGCCGCTCGCTTCGATTCACCCGTGGCTCGACGACGTGCCTGCTCGACACATACACGAAACAAAAACTCGGACACTTACACGAGAGTCTCTTCCCATTCGCGGTACGTACGAATATACAATCCTCGTCCTCATCCATGGAAGAACCGACGACAATGACGAAGAAGACGACGTTCTCGTTACTCCGCGAGGCTTTGCGTTCGGCTACCAAAAAGCCACGATTTCTCGATGTCGCGACCCTCGACCTCTCGATCCTCTCCACGAAATCGAGGATCAAAGCTTTCAGCTCCGTTTCTTTTCCACGGAAGAAACACCGAAGATACACTTGCTCCGCGATTCTCCGACTATGGCTGTATGCATTTTGCCAGCGACGGAGAAATTGGTGTCACTTTTACATCAATAAGAAAAGAAGACTTTTAAATATTCCCTTTTGACGGAAAGATTCGGGTGGAAATCTTTGGGGAAAGAAAATTAGAACATGGAATCGTCGACACGGCTTTTCTTTACGTATCGTTAAGAAAAAGATTTTTTAAACCATTTCTTCTTGAAGAAACGTTTCGAGAGAAAATCTTCTCCTTTTTCAGGAGAAAATCTTTTCTTCTTTGTGAAATGCAGATTAGAAGAAGAAATTGTTGACACAGTTTTTTCTTTACATATCGTTAAAAAAAAATAAGATTTTTAACATTCCTTCTCGAAGAAACAACTCGGGAGAAAACCTTTGAGAAAAGAATATTAAAGGAAAAAATTGTTGACATTGTTTCTACGTATCGTAAGAGAAGAAGTCTGCGAGGAAGCAAAATGCAAAATAGTTTGGCACACGTTTCTCTACCACGGGAGATTTGTAGAAGGAAGAAGGGGATGAAATTCGCGCCTCTCAAACGGAGTGTTATCCGTTTCCGGGATAACAATGTTTGCTCTGCGTTAGGAGGATTAAACGACGACCCGGGAGACAGCTTGCCTTCCCTCCGACTTCCCTCGCCGAGTGTCAAACACGTTTGTCTCTTAAGCATAAAAAAAAAAAAAAAATCTTCCAATCGTATCCCACAAATCTTCAACGTTTTTTTTCCCTCATTCGATGATATTATATATAAATTATATATTACACATTTAATAAATGATCTTCAATGTGAATTCGCAGGACATCCATTTCGGTGAGAAATTGTCTCGAGAGTGGTCGGACGGCGGCGAAGAGCCGATAAAGGAGGACGGTCCACTGGCAGCGAGATCATTGGCTGGCCAGTTGATGAGGAAACACGACAGCGAGGCTGGAAGACGAGCGGTGCGCTCGAGGATGCAACGAGTCTGCAAATGTCACGGTGAGCAGGCGACCGATGGAGCTAATGTTTATGAGTAAAAGAAGAAAATAGAGAAGAAAAGAGAAATTATCACCTTCGGTGGTGAATGAGCCGAGGGGTTTTCGATTATTTTTCTTTGTCCAATCATCACGGCGAGAGGGATACCTAATATGTTTGTCGTGTCGCTGTCGCGACACTTGTTTCTTCTTCCTTTGCCAACGCGGAACGCACACTGGCGCGCGCTGGTATACAGGTATGTCGGGTTCGTGCAGCTTGCGAGTATGCTGGCGAAGATTACCGGCGTTCAGGGGAGCCGGTGCGGCTCTGGCTGCCCTCCACGAAGGTGCGGCTCTGGTGCGTCTAGCACAAAGGGGTGGCCGAAGACCGGCCAGACTGAGACCCGCGAGACCGGATCTCAAACGGCCCAACAAGACGGATCTCGTTTATCTCGAGGACAGTCCAGATTATTGCGAACGGAACGTCACGTAAGTATTATTCACGGCACGATTATTACGTTACTTTGTACAACACGGACGTACTAACGGCGCTGTCCTTAAATTTTATTTACGAGCTTTTGCGCTTGACAAAACAGATACGTTATTCTATCGAGTTGTTTTTTCTTCGTTTTTTTTTTTTTTTTTTTTTTTTATTTTTTATTCGACTTCGTTTCTTTATTGGACTATTACAATTGTGATAATGTAATATCGTGATGTTTTGCCGGATTGAAACAGACACAAGATACTTCTTTTGCTGAGCCATTTTCTTCTCTTGTTCGAAATCGCGCTCATTCGCGTATCGTATTTTAAATATTTCAAGGACAATATTTTTGTGATGTCAGTAATGCGGTAACAGATACACAGCCGATTCTATCGAGCTATTTATCCTTCTTTTTATTATCGTAAAATTATGATCACAATGTAATATCGCAATATTTTACGGGACCAAAAGAGACAAAAGATACATTTTCTGCCGAGCGATTTCTCCTTCCAATAGAATCGCACTTATTTGCATATCGTTTCTTAGTATTCAAAAGTAAATATTTTTGTTTTGTCAGTAAACTCTCGAAGAAAATTATATCGTGATATTGACATGCTCCTCTCTTTGGTCGCTTAATAGGGCAAAAAAAAGTCCATCGAGCTGATGTCTTCTTTTTTTTTTTTTAATTCATTTAATTTGCTTATCGCACTGCAATACTTGAAGCTAAAATATTTGCAGTACTCGTAAAGTCGCGATGAAAAAAAGAAAATGTAATAAAATTTCGAGCAGGCCTCGTTCGCTTATAAGGAAGTTGCATGTGGGTGTTTCGTAGATACGTTCCGAGCTGCCTACAGCTTCGACGATTGCAGCAAACAAATCTGTCCGACGCATTAAGTAATTCCCTCCTTTTTATTTTCTTCATCCACCGACAGACTTGGAATTCCCGGCACGCGAGGACGAATATGCAATCGAACGTCTCTCGGACTGGACGGCTGCAGGCTCTTGTGCTGCGGTCGTGGATATCAGACGCGCGTGCGCGACGTTACCGAGAAGTGCAAGTGCAAATTCGTATGGTGCTGTAGAGTCGAGTGCGAGCTCTGTCGACACACTCGCGAGGAGCACGTATGCAATTAAGTGTCCAACCCTTAAACGGGAACGCTTGATATATATATTTCTTCTTTTCTTCCTTTCTTCTCCTTGCTTCGATAACGATCTCGGCGGTCCAGCGCTATTTCTTCTCGCTCGTATCCTCGTCGAAACCGAGGAGCTGCGCGTCCTGGATGGCGGATACATCTTCGACGTGCGTCACGATACGCTGGCAAAAGAAAAGAGGAAGGAAAATGGTAGTACATTTTAATATACCACGATCGATAACGTTAACGAAGATATCTTCCTTTGGCAAACGCTGCAAACGAGAGGCTATGGATAAAAAAAAAAAAAATTTATCATTTGCCGTGTACGAAAACATTTTCTACCGATATTTATAATTTATTATAACAAGTAGTAACCGACGAGAAAATTGTAGTTAGATCAACGAAATTTTCTTCATTAAAAAAATTACGTATAGCTTCTTTCGACAAATATGTAAACGCGTTGGCGAGAAAATGGAAACTCACTCTAGAATAGCACGACGATCTCTTCCAACGTTTACTCCAAGTTAATTGTAGGTAAAAGTGTCGCTACGAATGCGACTCGATGAGGATATCGTTAGAAACTAGGTGACGTCGAGTCTTTGGCTTTTTTGACGCGAAAAAAAAATGTTTTGCCAATGATAATGTAAATATTCAAACTCTCCTCCCCACGTGCCCTTTTCTTATCTTTTTACCAGTAACTTATACCACGATAATTAATGTGTATATATTTATAGAAAAAGGACTGACATAAGGATATCTCTGAATTAGCTTTGTATTTTTTTTTTCTCAATCTTTGTACTTCTATTTTCTTCGGTCTAGAGTAGGGGAAAAAAAAATCGTATCCCGATGATCGCATCGCTGAGTGTTTTTCAGGCGATGTGAGACTCAGTTGGTAACAAAGACTGTAATATAATTTTTTTTTATTTCAAGGTGGCCAAACTTTTCCGAGGTAATGACAATTATCAGCGCTCGCTCAACTGTTCCATGAAGTCGATAATAATTTGCGTTTAGTCAAAAAAAAATTTGAGTACCGTTGAAAAAAAAAAAATTTCCGTTTTTGTTACCGACTGAGTTTGTTTCACATCGCCATGAGACCGCCCGAACGAGGCACTCGGCGAAATCGTCGGTATAGCAGGCGACACTTCCAAAACTTAAATCCCCGTAGGATTTCTTCAATTTCCACTTAGACATAGAGAAGACTATCGATGGATAATCGCCGTTCGTCGAAACGCCATCGTCTTAGAAAGCAGCTGCGTTTGTACGGTAGACGGAATTTTAGAGCGATAAGAGTCTAGCCACTAATATATATTATTATAATGTATACATAATTATTAACGATAAACTTAATATAAACATCATGCGAGCGAGTACTCGCTTCAACGACGAATATACAAAGTGCAGTATTGACAAATTGTAATTTATTTTCCTCACGAATACGACTTATAAATAAATATAAATACATCTATATAAATATATATATATATATTATTATCATTAATATTCCCAGCTTTTTGTAATGTTAATGAGATATAAAAAGCAAAAAAAAAAGGAAAATAAGGAGGAAACGAAACCAATTATTCGTACATTATATAAATAAAACTTTGGAAAGGCCTTAGGCCACTGTACCCCCCGAACCCCCCTAGTTTAAAAATATTTGTATATGTATGCGACCCTCCTGTACTCTGTACGTGTATTTATAAATACATCGATGAACAAAAAAAAAAACAAAACAAAAATTCCGGCGATGATTTTTAATGAATTCAAAAATAGGATATACAGAAGAAAAAAAAGCATTTTTTTAACGATTCGCGATTAATGAAGATTATTTGCGAATCGATTTATTATCGACTGAACTTTTTGTCTTTGTGAGATCGTTTCTGGCCGTTCCTCGTCTGCGTCCAGGCTAACATAGTGCCGAGGGTCAGGGCGGCTCCGGCGATGATTCCCACGAGCAGAGCCGACAATAGTTGCGAGTCCTCGGCGAAGGTTCTCACCTCGTTGGCTCTGAGTTCGGGCAATTTAAAATTTCTCTCTCCACTCCTGGCTGCGTAGCCGAGCCAGTAGAACAGCCGGTCCGACGCTGGCAGAGGTCTGTCGCGAATCAGCAGAGAAACGACCCTGGCGACTTCACGGTAGCTCGCAGTTTTGTGAATATGTTCCACAGCCTTGACGACAGCCTCGGCGCTCGTGTCTCCGTTTGTCGAAATCGAAAAGCCAAGATCCACCGCACGCTGAGCGTTCGCCTGCTCGTACTGGTTTCGCGGAAAGCATATTACCGGGGTGCCGTGAAACGCCGTCTCGAGAAGCTCCGTGTCCGCGCAGTGACTCAGTAGGACTCTCGCTCGAGCGTATCCTGCAGCAAAAATATTCGTTCCGGCTTACTTTTCAAATAAAAATGGACTTTAACGCTTACGCCACAGTAAAATTGCGATTTTTATTTTATTAATTTTTTTCTAGTAGTTTGTAGTGTCAAGAATATTCTGTTAAATGTTTATGCCGAGATTCAACGAATTATGAAAGTTAGAGACCGTTATGTGGAAAGTGGCGAACTTTGAACGTTTTCCTCAAAAAGTGATTTTCATGATCGGTCTTCCTGATATCGCAAAAATGGCTTGATGATTTTTATAAAATTTGTACTGATAAAAGCGTATATTTATCGAGAAAATAAAAAATCACGAAATGTGCATGCCTTTTTAGCCGTTTACCGTGATGAAATGCAGAATTAAACGTACCGACGAGATCCTGCCGATCGACTTCGCCATGCAGGAATAAATTTTCGGGTCTGCTTTCCTCGTCAATCTTTGCTCGGTAATTCTTCCACGCGACAGCCTGTCCTTGCCTGCCCTGCGGCAATTTCCGAGCCATTTCTTCTACGAGCGGAGCGAAACTCTCGTCCAGGGTAACAGCTACGGTTCCCAGACGAAATTCCACCAATTCTTTCTGCAGTGCGGGCGGTAAGGGATGAGCTCCTCTGCAGTGATGACAACCGATCTATAAAATAATTGTACTTTGCGATACTAGTACGGAAAAGCGGTCTTTCGACGAAGGTTGTGAAGTTGGCTGCGCGAGCCGGATCGAGAGCTACAACGGCACGAGGCGATGCCGAGTGACGTTTGTAGCTCGAGAGGAGACGAGTGCTGCCTACTTCCCAACCGCCGTCGGTAGACCGCTTTTTCGTACAAGTATCGCATACTACTTCTTGTGACAAGTGCACGAAAATTCCCGCTTTTCGTGCCTGTAAAGTGCGTTCGGAAAAATAACTACAGTGACAGATAAGTCAGCGCGAAAAGTAACTAGAGTGTTAAAAAAGTGTGCGCAAAAGTAGCTAGAGTGTGAAAAAAGTGTGCGAAAAGGAACTAGCGTGTGAAAAAAGTGTGCGGAAAACAAACTAGCGTGTAAAAATAGTATCTACAGCATTTTTCGCGCATCCTCTGCTAGAAAACGCCACTTTCGATACACTTTACAGGCACGAAAAGCCGGACTTTTCGTGTACGTGTTACAAAAAATAAATTAAATTACTCAAAAGTTTTCCAACAGTATTTCTTCAATTAAATATTAAAAAAAAAAAGTATATATTTCAATTCCTACGAACATCAACGAATCGGTGTCCCAGTAAAGCGAAATCGGAGCGCAAAATAGGATCTCCCGCGCTCATGATGAGCTCGACCTTGGAGTACGACTCCTCGAGGTTGATTTCCAATTCGGGAAGATACTGCTTCGCTAATTTCAGAGTAGGCGCCACGTAGTTGCTGTCGGTGTAGGCGATTACCGATCGAGAGTCGGCGTTCGACCAAAATCCCGACCACAGGCCGCCCGTGTGCAGCGGCAGAGCGACGCGAGTTCGTTGCACCGCGTAGAGGTCCTCCTCGGGGCCGTAGGTCAAGATCACCGGGATAGAGGAGATAAACTCGGTCCAGGGCAGCAGACAGGCGTCGTGTCTGAAAAAATAAAAACAAAACAGCGATAACTTACTGCTGATTAAAAATAATCAATTCGCGACGATTTATCGAAGTTATCGTGCGTATTTTTACATTAGATGCATGTGAAATGTCGGGGTCGATAATAAAAACTGTATAAAACTTTTCTCACGGATTCTGGCATTCGCGATCAAAAGAAAAGTCTCATCGAAAGCCGAGATGATATCCGCTTTCCATGGGACTTTTCTTTTGTCCGGACATACGAGAACTCGTGAGAAAAGTTGATTACAGCTTTCGATACCGACTGAGCCCGGGATGTACGGCGAGAAAGTTGTTTCATATGGTTCTTAAGGGCATGTGATACAGACGTATCGATGCTCCGATGGTAACAAATCGCTTTCCCTATTTTCTCCGTGATGGTTGATGCCTCGACCAAAATCAAATTAGGTTTTTGTAGTCAATAGATATAAGTATGAAAACCTAATTTGCTTTTGCTCATCGTATCAATCGTTTTGGAGAAAACAGGGGAGGCGATTTGTTACCGACTGAGTCTGTACCACATGCCCTTAAGGGGAAGTGAAATATCGCGGTCGGTAATGAAAACTGCAATGAACTTTTCTCAAGGGTGCTAATTTTTTTTGAGGAAGAAGCAAACTCGAGCCGAATGCGCACGGTAATTTCGCATCCGGCCCGAATTAATCTCTTTCTCAAAAAAATTAGCACCATTGAATAAAGTTAATTTGAAAATTGCAACTATCTCTCTCACACTCATGGCCCCGTCACGTGACTTTCACTTCACCTTAACGTTGAGTCGATTTGAAGCCTGCTCGGTCGGTTACAAAACTATTATAAACGCCATTAGGACAGGGCAGAAAATTGTGGAAAATTGCAAGTGTCATCGGACGCATTTGTTTATCTCGCGTCCATTACATTTTTCCATTAAATCGAGTACAGTTGCAGTTATCCTTTTTACCTGAGTGCCGGAAACAGTACGAAGGTCGGTTGAATCTCTCGAACTCTCTTCAGTATCTTCTGATCGCTGAGCAGAGCCTCGCAAGCGCGGAGAGCTTCCTTATCGACCGAGGCGTCGGCGCTCGTGTTCAGCTTTATTACCTCGACGCCTATAAGATTTTCATACAGATTCTCGCGATCGATGGACGAAACTATAAGCGTCGTGTCGATGCCCTGATCGGAGAGAGTGTAAGCGAGCAGGGATTGCTCGTAAGCTTTCTCGAAACCGATTACAAGGGCCGATTGCGGTGGCTGCGTCAGGGTCGATGCACTCGCGAGATAAATCAATACCGCGCACGCGCAAATACCGTGGACGAACATTGTTTGTGTTTATTGAGAATCGTCGAGAAATTAGTTAACGTCACGATTGTTTCAGCGACCAACGCGGCCGGTGCGTTCCGGGTGACGACTGCGCCGGGAGCTCCCGGACAGAAAGTTCCGGAACGTTTTGCAGGGCCGACGCGGATGAATATCAGTAGGCAGGGAACGGCGGTTGGATGTGCAGCTTCCCGGTCTCTTCCGCCCAGTTGTGCTATCCATCCACGCTGTTTGGCTCCAACGCAGCACGCTGTGTCGGGAGACGAGGCCGCACACGTGGAAACCCCCGAACTAGATTTTCTTTTTTTGCTACATAAACACACCCTGTACATTTTTTTATCCATTTGTTAAATTAGACAGTAATCAATGACAAGCACGAAAGTAAATGTTACCAACGAACTAATTACTGTTATTATCTTTATGTGATTCTGCGAGATTATACTATTGAAATATCGAAATGTAATGGAAATCTGTATTACCGACAGTCGGTAATTTTGTGACAAAAAGCTGTCGATGGTGCTATCTAGCGGCGCCTTCTTCAACCGACACATCGTTGCAAGTAGACCTTGACGCCATTCGGATACACATACAGCTTCAAATTTTTCGACTTGCTCTACCGCTTACTACGCAGAAGTGACAAAACAACACGAAAACAGTGAGTAAACGAGTAAATAATTAATAAAAAATGAACGAATGCGTACTCCAGTTGTCTGTCGGTTTTCCTCAAAGTATAAATTCTCTGATACAGCGTTCGATTCGACGATCTATCCGTCGGATCGACTTTTCGAGGTTAGGGCTCGCCCACAACCGTCGAACGAAGTAAAAAAAAAAAAGATGTGAATTTAATTTGCACATTGCGTTCTCGTTTTTTTAAATCGTGGGCATGTTCTAGCACTCTAGCAAAAAATGTTTGAACTTTCAAGGTGCTCTGGCACGAAACAGTTGTTTGTATGGCGAGTGCGTAGAAAGGGAGTTCTCGACGAGTGTGAAAATGCCGCACGCGCCGAAGACGAGTGCGCTTTTCAAACGAATCCATGCTGTTCGGCGGTCCTTGAAGTCGTGGAACAGTCCTTGAATTTTTGTCTGTCCTTGAATGTCCTTGAATTTCACCAATTGCCCCTGAGCTTTTCAGTTCCCTTGCAAATTTGAGCTTCTTTCAAAATGTATATCACTAGCGACAATCCTAAAAAAATTTGCGTCAGTTTCACTGAGATACATATATACGTACGTGCATAGCGAGTAGATTTTTTTTCCGAACCGATTCCAACGTAAGCAAAAACAGTCATCGAAGTAAATGTTATTTCATACGTCGCATGTGATATGCATATTTTCATTTTTTTATAAATGTCCCAACACAACCTGAAAATTGTGCTCGACTGTCCATGAATTTTGTACAGAATTTTTTTGTACATAAAACCATGGAAGCTTGACAACCGTTTCTGTGAATCCTGGAAAAAAAGACCCTGGAAGACATACCTTACACACACGCACGCATGCATACGGAGGAGGGGTATTTCTTCCAAGGGTATTTTTTTTCACCTACCCCTTCCTGCGCCCATGCCATTCACATCATTTTTCCGAACAAATTAATGAAAATCCTGCCTTCCGTTTTTGGAAAGTGTACACAGACAAGCACTTGCTCGCACTAGTGTGATTGAAAAGACGATTTTCCATTTGTACACATGCGCAGTATTTTTCTCGCATGCGATGCAAAAAAAGTGTCTTTTAGCGCTCGCTTCACAGGATAGAAAAGCGGGATTTTACGAGTATGCGTTAGGAAAACATACACTGTGAAAAATGTCTTTTTGAAAATTCATAAATGTATATGAAGTTTTATGTGGATGCAGTATACGAAATTTCATTGACACGTATGTAAGAATATTGCATTACCGGTATATTAAAAACAATATTATTTCTATAATATTTGTAATAATAAAATAATTTTCACATACGGATGTCTTAATTTTCAATGCCATCACCGGTAATTTTAATATACAGGTATTGCATTTAAGGTTAAATTATTAAAATTCACATTCAATGTACGTGAATTCTAATTTCATATATCGAGGTTGTATATTTCATGTAACTTTGTATATTAAACGTGTTGTAAATTTCATAACATTTTTTACAGTGTAGTTTCTTTTAAGAAAAAGCAAAACATTCGTTTTTCCATCTAACAATATGATCCTCGAATTTCTCAGTTATGCAAAGCTTTCCGGGCGGCGGAGCGGGACCCGGCGACGCTGGAAAAACGATGTCGACGGGCTTCAACCTGACGCCGATGCCGTCCCTGCCCAGGCCGGGCGGTCTCTTCGGCACGGCTCTCGGTGGAACGGCAGCGCCAACCTTCGGAGCTGCGCCGACCACGGGAATTCAAGGCTCCGGTCTCAACCTCGGAGCATCAACGGGAACGCCAGCCGCCGGATTGTCTTTCGGAGCCAGCGCCACTCCGGGCACCGGATTGAACTTCGGAATGAGCGGCGGAACTGCGACGGTCGCTGGTTTCGGAGCCACGAGTTTCAGCGGCGGAGGATTGACCTCGACCGCCGCGCCGACTTCGGACTCCGGAGGGCTTTCCTTCGGAGTGCCGAAGCCCGCTCAAACGACTCCCGCCACCGCTGGATTCTCCCTGGGAGGAACGACCGCGACCCCGGCCTCGAGCGCGCCGAAGCTGACTTTCGGTATCGGCGCCGCGACGCCCGCCAACCCGGGATTTTCTCTCGGGGGTGGCGCGACTGTAACGACTCCGGCGTCCAGTGCGGCTGCGGCCGCGCCGCTAACGAGCTTCGGACTCACGACTCCGGCCGCGACGGTCGCTCAGACGCCCGGAATCGCTCTTGGAACTCCGGCTTCCACGACGGGATTCAGCCTGACTCCGAGCAGCGGCGCTCAGCCGCTCGCCTCCGGTTTCGGCATCGGCCAGACTACGACCGCAACGACCGCGACCACCACACCCACCGGATTCTCCACGGGCGGATCGATCGCGACTTCCTCCAGTGGATTCAATCTCGGCAGCGGCCCAGCGTCGACTCTGTCCTCGGGATTCGCACTGAACAAGACGACGACCACTCAGGCTGCTCCCACCACGGCCGCTACCAACGTCGCACCGCAGACCAGCCTCGGCACGGTCACCACGTGAGAAAACCTCGAAATCCCATTTCTCGATTGCTCGAATTGTTTGAAATACTCCGAAGGTAAAATGAAAAATGTTTGACGATAAAATTGTTGATCGTTGCAGCGTGAGCTCGGCGAGCAGCGGCCAGGCCGGCGGGATGAACTTCTGCCAATTGGAGGAATCTATAAACAAGTGGACACTCGAGCTCGAGGAGCAGGAGAAGGCGTTCGTCAATCAGGCTACCCAGGTCAACAATTGGGACAAATTGCTGATAGCCAACGGCGGGAAAATCACCACCTTGAATCAGGAAGTCGAGAGAGTCAAGTTGGAGCAACAGCATCTCGAACACGAGCTCGATTACGTCGTGAGCATTTTTTTGCTTTCGTTCGGAATCACGATTCTATCGACTTCGACGATCAAATTGAGATATAAAAAAATATATTTATTTTTTAGGTCGGACAGCAAAAAGAACTGCAAGACTGTCTGGTGCCCCTCGAGAAAGAATTGGCTTCTCTCTCCGTCGCCGATCCGGAGCGCGACTACACCTACCGATTGGCCGAAAATTTGGACAAACAGTTGAAACAGATGTCTCAGGATCTCAAGGAAATAATCGAGCATCTTAACGAGGCTAATCGCTCCCAAGACTCGAGCGATCCTATAGTACAGATCGGCAAGATTCTCAACGCTCACATGAACAGTCTACAGTGGTTGGATCAGAGAACATCCGTTCTCGGACAGAAGATACAGCAGATCGATCAGATGCACCAAAATTTCCGACAGGAGAACGAGCGAAGCTTCAATCTCGCTTACAACTAATACCGGTTTCTTATTTTTATTTTTTTTCTAAGTCTAAGCGGGAGTGTATTGAAAAGTCGAAGCTTCAACAATGTTGCGTAATAAATTTATATTTTTTAAGGGTAGAAAAATAATTTATTCGCTCTGTGTTACAACGATACAGCGGGTATGAAGTAGTGAATATTTACATTGTCGTCGAGATTGAGGTAGAGATAGATCATTTGTTCGTTGAGAATGTTGCATTTGACGCTGACCGGATGTACGACCTCCCAAGCTAGAAATGTGAGGAATCTTCGAACGTCGACGTTCGCCGTTATCTGCGCGGCGTTGTCCTCGCTATACGTCGAAACGTGAAGTCCCTCGAAGTGCGTCGCCACACTCGCCGAATCTGTGTCTATCTTCAGTACGAATTTTCCCGAATTCTCCGCACACACCATCAAGCACGGGCTCATGTTTTTCATTCTCTCCACGATCTTTCGTACCTGCTTGAGGGGCGGCAGATCTATGCATATCTGAAAAAAAAAATTAACGAAATTTAGATTCTTCGCTATTGCAAATTGGTGTACTGAGAAAAAAAAAGTTGTCGGATTAACCAAACTCGCCGTCACATACGTTCAGGGCTGTTATTTGGTTGGTGCAACTAAATCATTCTTTTGTTGAACGATCATTCGATTCAGTCGATACAAAATATTTTAATGCAAACAATATTTTTTATTGTAACCACTAAACAACGCCTGGGAACGCGCCTTGGTTGATGCGACTTTTTTTTTTTTTCAGTGCGACCGCAAGTAAAGAGCTTTACGTGAAAGTCCGGAATGTTCGGTGCCTTGTAGATGGGCCATTCCTTCCTAGGGATGACCCTGACCGGTACGTCGTGCACGCAGAGACACGACTCGGTGGTCAAAGTGGGCAGTTCGATCTCTATGGTCAAGCAAGGCTGAAGCTTGTTGGTCAGCTTGATCTTCGTCGAGCGAGCCGTTTGCTTCAGGGAAGACAAACTCGTGCCCAGCATCACCGCGTCGAATTCTAGATATATCTCGTTCTGAAGGTCGGACACGCCGACGACGAGGTATTCGTTGAAAAAATGCGTGTGCGACAATTCGGCCCATACGACCGGCGTTCCGTCCTCGCAGGCGTTGAAACACATCTGCGTTGGCGTCAGACAGATTACGCACATCCTCGACATCCGCGAAACGATGTTGACGATATCTTCGACGAAAAAAAAATAACAAAAAATTCGGATTCGAGATTCTAATGTTGTTATTATTATCATTATAAAGCAGGATTCGGTGATTTCTGAGAGCCAATCCGAAATGTAAGATGTACATGCATGAGACAATGCGTAAGTTGCAAACAAATACGATAATAAAATTAAACAAAATATTATTAAATTTTGATAGATTATATATTGGTGGTAAATCAGAGAAAAACCTCACGTTTCTCAGTTCGGTTCTATTCACAGTTTGTCAAATTATAAGACAGATACATTAACGGAATATATTTTACCTTTTTCAGGATAAAGCAATATTATTTTTTTTATAAAAAATTTTAAACAAAAAATATATACATATATTTATATAACTATAATGATTATAGATATATATTTATATTATTGAATACGAGAAGAATGTGTCAAACGTGTGCTTTTATCATCGTCACGAAATATTTGAGTGTCATGAAATTAGAAAGGAATAAAGTAACATCATTTGAATGAATCGAAATGTAAATATTGCTCGAGAGGTTAGGAACGATCGACTCACTCGTAAAATCCCTCATGGCCATGGTGTCGATCATTTTGCACCTAAACTTCATTTTGTAATTGTTTTTTTCTACGACAATTCAACAATTGAGACACTTTACGTTGTTGAAATTGTCCAAGATTAACTGTCAGTTTTTCATCCTACATCGCGCTTGCATGTTTTGAATGTTTGGGTATTTTCTACACTAAAGTTATTTCTACCAAAACGCATTTCCACCGAAAAGTAACTAAGCTGGAGAAACACCATGTACATGAATCGTAACTATTATAGATGGCGCTGTAAGTCTGTTTTTTAACGGATTTGACTATTATCGAAGTTTAGGCAAGCCTGTGCGAATAAAATCAGGCCGCAAATACTTTTTTTTCTTACACAAGCGCTATCTCGTTAAGTGCACGAATACCAATGTATAATTTACTGTTGCTCGAGTCCGTCATATCCACTTCATGTAAAAGGCTTTCAATGTTGTTTCCGGTATTGGAAACGAACGCTTTCATAGATGCATGTATAATTCACGGTTGCTTGAGTGCATCGACGCCACTTTGTGTAATACACTTTCAATTTTTTCCCGCTATTATGAACGGACGCTTCCATAGGTGCATGTATAACGCCAACCCATGAAATTTGAAATATTCACAGATTTTAATGTTGTACATTGTAATGTTAACTTCGTCAGCTAGTACTTAAAAATTGGGCGTGTAAGCAGCGAAAGTAGGCTGCTGGTCAGTGTGAAAATGGACACGTGGCAATATCCTTCGCATTTAGCATCCCGCGAATCGATGGAATACCGTCGCGTGTGCATTTATATTGTATGAGAAGGCACTTACACGAAACGGCGTCAGTGCGCGCTGGAACAGCGGTAAATTTTACACCTAGTACGTGTCCGTTTCTAACGGTCGCCTGTGAATATGGTTTCACTCGATCTCGCCATACGACGGGTGTTCTTTCCCCTCAAAAAACGAAGGTGACACGTGCAGCCTGTCCTCAGCCTCATTCCTTCGTTATGCTGGCTCGAAAGAACCCTGCTCTCACCCCTTAACCCTACAACTCATGACTTAATTTTTTTACCTTCCAACGCATGACTGGTCGGAACGCACCCCGCACTTTTCTTGATCTTAAAACCGGTCCTATGCAGATAAACAGACTTTCTCATACATGGTTTTCTTCGTTTTTTTCATAAGGAAGGGAATGGTGTACGAGAAATCTGATTTTATTCACATTTGGTTAATGAAAAACCCATTCGAAGACTCAGGACCGGAAAAAATCAGCAGAAACCCTGATAGACAAAGCAGCACGAAACGCAGCACATGACACAATAATTACGGCACGTGCTGCACATGCCGTAATTATTGTGTCATGTGCTGCGTTTCGTGCCGTTTGTCTATCAGGGAAGCTCATTTTTTCGCGTTCGCGTGGGGTGCGTTCAGACCCCGGCCATGAGTTGTAGGGTTAAGGATCATAGAACAAGTTGGACCTACCCCACATTGGGGAAACGACTCACTTCGTTATTGTTACATTGTATATTACTAACCGGTGCGGTGGCCTAGTGGTTAGCGTACTTGCCTCAAGACCAGAGCACCGGCAGGTCGCGGGTTCGAGTCCCGGTGCCGGCGCTTAGTCGAAAAATGAAAATATGGGCGAGACAAAGCTCCGATAATGTGTAGCCCGACGCGGTTGGCTGATTTTCGATCGACCAATTCCCAAACTAACGCGTACACGAAGATTAACAACTTCGAAAAAATGAACTTACGCGAGTTGAGCTTTGCGTTTGTAATTCTAATTATTGGGCTAGCGTGCGCTACAGTTACTTTCATCGCTGAATTGGCAACTCGATATAAATGTAGAATCGTGAGGCGACACATTGTTAATGGACATGTATAAATACATAAATAAACCATCGGTACAATGAATTTCATTGCATTCTTCTCGTTTAATCGATTATTTACAACGGTACAAACTGCGTGTGTTTTTGTTTTCTTAATTATATAGAATTAATATTACTAATACTCTTATAATCGTGAGACGTATGTTATATGTACAAAAAAAAAAAAAAAAATCGTGAGGGAGCTCGCCCGCATGCTCCGTTAATGTTCCCGAGAAGAACAGTTAAGCGAAAGAAGGCATTCGGTAGCGTCGTACTGTCTTGTTGTTGAAGAGATGTAAAGAAATAACAAAAAAAAAAAAAAATGAAAAGGAAAACAGTTAACGATCGTGGAGGACGGATCACAATATTCCGAACGTTGACGAAACAGCTTGATTCTTTTTCTTGCGCGGGCTGAACCGCGAGAGGAACGATCAGGACACCACGCACTTCTCGGCGTCCTTCTGCGATTGTCCGGGCGTCGACGGCGGGCCCGCTGCTCGTCGTCTCGCGCAAGCTACCGCGTCGTTTGGCACGTATGATATTCGTACACCACCGTAAGCTCGTCGGGGCGGAAGGGCGTACGCCGCTGCCTCGTCCGAACTGCTCGATGAACTGCACGTCGAGCAACAACTCTCCTCGTCCTCGTGTCTCGTTCTCGAACCGACGCTTCCTGCGCAATACAAGAAAAATATTATTAGTGCGTTCTGTACTCCACAAAAAAAAAAAAAAAAAAAAAAATAACATGTATGGGTAAAAAACGTACCCCAAGAAGTGCTGGCGACTTCTTCGGGCTGAAGACTCCTGGATCGCGGCACTTGAGGTCTGGAAGACGATGGCGAGGGTGGAGTGCCCGCAGGATTGTTGAGTGGCATCGATGAGGAGGATATGGCGTGCGGGTCGTCGCCTTGAAACCTGACGCGCCTGGAGGTTGGCGTGGGTGGATCGATGAGAGTGGGATTGCCGCAGATGTCGGTCGTATCGGCTGATGGACTGGCCAATCCCATCGTCGAGCCTTGATGCCCGCTCAAGTGAGGCGGCGGTGGCAATTCCGGCATACTCGATGCATGCGTCGGGGCACAGTTCGGAACGCAGCGGAGAGGTTCTCGATCCCTCGCTTGCATCAACCTGAAACGACAGTACGAAGGTTCGCGGTAAGGAATGTAATGAATTACTCGGTCGGTAACGAGAACTGTAATCAATTTTTCATTAAGGGTCATCAACAATTTAACTAACGACTGTACCGTCTTCTCTTTTATTTATTTCCACTTCTTTAAGTCCTTCTCCTTATAGTCCCTATAAGGTAAACGGCCCAGTTTCCGCCGCTCTCCCAGTTACCGCCATTAATCGCAATTTACACTAATAATAAATCAAGAGACGCGGTAGCGTCTGGACGCCAAGTACTTAAAAGAAATTTTTTAAGTGTGCGAAGGACGCTACCAAGTAGTTATACCCCAAAATGCCGGAAGTATTTGTTTGCACTACGTTACCTCACAAATAAATCATCGGATCGAAATGATATTAAAATTTTACTATGGAATGTCTATCCAAGCTTTCCAGTTTGCTTAATTCCGAACACATTCGTTCGGTGGATTCTTGTGTACGATGATCGCGATCAGGAATCGATCCAAAATGTTTCGATTGTGCGTGAACCTGAATACGGGTGTGAGGTGATAAAGTACATCGGCAACGAAGCATCGGATCGAATTTTTAAGGACACTTTTATCATATAATTCGGACCCAAGCTTTCCAATGGGCCTAATTACGATCATAATCGTCCAGCGGTTCCCGAGATATGATGATACAGTATAGGTTAAATACAAACGATATTGACGGCATGTTGAAGAGTGGTTTACTCTTGATCAATGCCGCGATACATATATTATTTATAAAATGTTCCGTTTAACAATTGAAGATGGCGGAAACTGGGCCTAAAGATGGCGGAAACTGGGCCGCTTACCTTAGTCCTTATATTTTCGGGTTTTATTATATTATTTATCTGGTTTTATATTATATTATCGTCATTATTATATATTTACTGGTTATTATATTGTCGCGGTATTTCGATTATATTTGCCTCGCTCTCTTTTCTTTGTATTTTATTTTATTTTTTATATTTTTGTCATATTTCATACTGTATTTTGTATTCGGTACTTTTATTTGTATATATGCGATGCCAGGCGATTGCTGCACGATTCTCTCAGGGGACTTCGGTCCCAGAGAACGAAACAAACGTCTCTTACTCTGTCTCTTTTTTGATCGTTTTTTTTTTTATTTTCCACAGTTTTTTGCTACTTTTCTTTCTGTCGGACATTGCCGGTTTTAGTTTTAGTTCGTTGCCTGGTTGGTTGCAGTTGCAGTTCCAGTTCGCAGTCTTTAGTTACAATTTTAGCATTGGCTTGTTTCAGTTTACTTGAAGTTCACTTTGGTTTTCTGCACGGTCTTGGGATATTCCGGTCTCTCGAAGTAAATGCATCTATCTATGTACCTTCCAAGCTCGTTGGGCGTTTCTTCGGGATGGCTGCTGCGTTCCTGCAGCAGCCTCTCGAGGTTCCTCTCGAGTATGACCCTGTCGAGTCCCCCGGGTCTCGATCCCGTTCCGGGAAGTCCACCGTCGGCGGCGAATTCGAGAACGGACGTGGCCTGGGTCGGCGTCGTGGCTAGCGAGGCCGATCCCTGATGATGCTTTCGCGGCATCCGAGGTGAATTTCTCGCCGAGCCGATCGTGTGCCTCGTCATCGGGGGAGGCGGCGGTGGACTCGACGAACCTTCGCTCGTCGTAGGCGCTTTCCTACTAGCTCTGAAACAGCACCGAGGCAAAGATCAGTCTCGAGTTTCTCGGGAGCACCGGGATGCGGAGAGCCGAGGAAAAATATACAGTGAGGTGGTGGGTCCGCGCGAGGAATCCCTGGAAGCTCCGGACTGCAGCCGAACGGGGAACGAAGAAAAAAAAAAACATGGCCTCTGAGACATACCCGCACGAGTCATTATCGTGTTCTCGGATTACTTTTTTTTTAGCTTCATTCCGGCGGCCTGTCAGCCTCTCCGTGGGGCAGGAAAGATAGCTTCGCAAATTCAGTTTGAAGAGAACTGTAATGCGGAGATTGCTGGTAGACAAAAAGTGGCGGAAGGCTGACAGCAGGAAGCAACAAAAAGGGGAAACGCTCTTGAGTAGCTGATGGCGAAATGCTAGACCGTACATAACTGGCTTCCAAGAAATGTCCAGAAATTTAGTATTTTTCTATTCCTGTTCCCTCTTCCAAAAATCAGTGGCGAAAATAGCTCGCATTTTCACTAGGGCAAAAGTGGTGAATATGGCCCACCTCGATTAACACGTAAATCAATTATATATGGACCGGGCCATATTCCCAACTTTTACCCTATGTATCCTTGTCGAAATGCTCCCTGATTGGCTGCCGCATGAGCCTGAAACTGGAGTCTTTCGATGATGAATGTCAGTGAAATTTAGGTTACATTGTAAATTGAACATGAACGCTGTAATGCAAACGCCAAGGATTACGACGTTTTCTTGGAAACATCTGATAGACGACACCGTCTGGATTAAAAATTTATTTATTTTAAAATCAGAGCCTCTGTCCAGATCTTTCTCTCATACTAATTTAATAATTACGCGCACGTAATTAATAATCAATTTAATAATTTAATAATTATTAAATTATTAAATTATATATATATAGCAATACAAATTTTTGAAGGTCTTGTAACTGTCGAGATTTGGGATACGGGCGCGAAGCGCGCGATAAATGCTAGTACCCGCAATAAAAAAAAACAAAAACGTCCGAATGAATAATAGTGAATTTTTCTATGTGAAAGGAATTGCAAGTTCACCTCGAGGGATTTGTCTTTTTTTTTATTTTTTTGAGGAGTGGAAAAGAAAGAGAATATTTACCTGGGAAAGGCAGGTGGCGGAGGCGGAGGTGGCCCGGCCGAGGAGTCGCTGGGCGTAGTCGGGGGTTCCCCTTTGCTGCAAGCTATGCTGCAGTATATGGCACCTCGTCGTGGCAGGAAGGGTCGTCCGAGGAGGGATGTGCGACAGGTAGCGCAGCAGAAGCAAGCCTCGGTCGCGTGCCAATGCTGGCCCTCGTGGGACATTTGACCCTGATCGACGCCGATCGGTTCGCCACAGCTGTCGCAATACTCGGCGAAGGAGGCGTCGAAACAGTGGAGACAGTACGGCCTTCCCTCTCTCATGACGTATCTCTGGCCTCCGAGCTGGACAGCAAACATAAAGAATTTCACACGTCAAACAATCGTCAGGACATCGATCGTCATTCCAAAAGAGGAAGAGAAACCCGCGTAGCATTTTGCCAACGAGCCACCAGCAAATAGGCAGCAAATGTCTGCACGTGATGGTCGCAAAATTGCGTAATGTTGCGTCGGCATTTGCATATGTTTTTCCCAGCGTTCAGTGCCAAAAATTCTTTAAAAAATACTTTGCGTCTCACTACGAAGATTTATTTGCTCCAGTCGCGGTTATTTTGGGTGAAATTTTCTTAATAATATCGATTTTTTTATGAAATTTAATTTTAAGTGCCTTCATCGATCCTCACAAAAATTCGATATCAAGGATCGTTAGTGCTGGCCAGTTTTCGTATCATGTTTCAGAAAGATATATCGAAACTCAAATGAACGTGAGCGATGACACTATTATCGAACAAATGAAAAATCCCAAAATTCATTTTTACGGTGTGGTTTCATGAAATACAAGCATAGTTATGGCAAGGAAACAGTTTGTCTGTGCTACAGTTGATTATGTGGGCAACGGCACCACCGACAAACAAGTGCAATAGTTTGCAGCCAAGCTTTGCCGTTTTGCTTGCCACAAATATGCCTGCATTTAATAAAAACTACACCATAAAAATTAATGCGCGTTTTTGGATTTTTAATTTGTTCAACAAATTGCAAATTGTGTCGAGTCTTGCTGACAACTTGCTGGCAATATGCTCCTGAGAATTTTGGGCATCGAATGCCGGAAAAAACACAGGCAAAAATGCGGACGCACATGAGGCAATTTTGCCACAATCCAAGGCATATGCTGCCTATTCGCTGGCGGGTTGTTGGCAAAATGCTATCTAGGACGAAGAAGAAGAAGGCACTGACCTGGCGATCGCACTCGAGGCATGCAAAGTGCCTCATGTGCCAGGCTCTGCCCTCTGCCTCGGTGCACTCGTCGGCGAGAATGATCTCGTCGCAGGCGCAGCACCGGGGCTTCAGAGTTTCGGCGTGATGTCTTCCGCAGTATAGTCTTCCGTCGCGCCAGAAGTATATTAGATCGACGAGCAATTGTCTGCACACGCAGCACACGAAGCAAGCCGGATGCCAGAGCGCGGTTGGACCGGCTCTGCTCGCACCGACGGCCATCTCTCCTGCGGCTATTGCCCGTCCGCACTCGCGACATCCGGTAGCGTGAGGTCGTTCGAGCTGACTCGCGTGACCCCGACCCAGAGCCTCCCGTTTCCGTTGACCCGCGAATACTCGCAATTCTCTCTTCTCCTCTTCGGTCAGGCCGCTGCAGTAACGCGCCTCGTTGTCGTGGGGTGGCAATTGTTGGAGCAGCTGCTTCACCCTCTCGCGCTCACCGGCGCTACCCACGTAGGGTATCTTGTCCTCCGGAAGAGCGCTGAAGTACAGGTGGACCTGGTAAAAAAAAAAAAAAAAATTCCTATGTAACAAAGTCTCAAGATTGATGCGTTGGGTCTTCCTGATTGCCCTCGATTTTGAGAGTTCATTGTTTTGTCTGTCAACTGTGAATTGAGGACATTGACAATGTCCTCAATTCATCAGCTTCTGTCACGGGCTGCATTCGAGATGAATTCCACAGGCAAATTAAAATGTTTCTCGCTAACGTCACTTCAGGTTTTTAAATTTCAATTTTTGACCCGAAGTGACGTCATACCTGAAATACGTCGCTTCCCGTTTGAAAACCTGATTTTTCGACCGGAGGTGACGTCATATGGAAAAGGTCACTTTCGGTTTGAAAATCTCAGTGTTCGACCGGATGCGACGTCACACTGGAAAACGTCACTAGGGTTGTCGATTGCGCAATTTCGTTATTTTTTTTTTTTTTTTTGAGCGCGAAAATGAGGTTCTCGGTGAGAGGTTTTCAGGACGTAGTCCTTCCGAGAAAGTACTAACGACATCGCCTGGCACCTGCCGCAGGTGCTCGAAATTTAGCCCTCGAACTGCCGAGAGAGATACATTTTACCTTGCGGATTCAAGTTTTCGCACAATATTCATCCGAACTTATATTTAACGCACAACATTTTTTACACGTTGCTCGAGATCTCTCATTTCACACTCTCATTAAATCGCACCGAAAGCGACGAAAAAAAAAAAAATATATATATATAGATATATATATTTTTGTCTATTGAAGTCAAGCAAATATAAACGGATAAGAAAAATTTTTTGGGACAGCAACAAGTTTGTTACCATAACTCATTTTTCCTTCTTAACATAGGCACAACAAAATATTTTGCTGTGGCAGCAAAATAATTTTATTATTTGGCCACAACAATAAATCATTAACGATCTACATTTTGTTACGGAACCAGAACAATTTTTTCTCCGTGCATATTATATATATATGCCTTCAATAGACGAACCAGCATCGACAAATTCCAACATTGATGCAGACTCACCTGATCGGGTCGTAGGCCAGGTGGTACCCAGGTGTATTCCTCCAACGCGCATCCGCTATCGTCGTCGCTCTGCGATAGTCTCTGATGATGCATGAGAGGATCCTGAAGTACGGGGGGCGCTTGTACGGGGCTTTTGAATGGTTCCTGATGCGGTACGCCTGAGCCTGGAGTAATACCGCCGCTCTGAAAAGCCATTGCCATTGCCATCGAGGAGGCAGGTCCGCCGAGACCGGCGAGACCCGACGAAGCGCCACCCGCCTCGATGCTCGACCGTTGATGATCCTCTCGCGGACACCTGCAGCTTCTGCACACCTTTCTGCGAGAAATAAAGAAAAAAAAATTCCTCATGAGCACGGGTTTCTCGACGAAACGACGGAGAACGCAAGTGGAAAAGAAAAACGGACGGTATGTATATATGTATATATGTATATATGTATACATGTATATATGTATATATGTATATATGTATATATGTATATATGTATATATGTATATATGTATATATGTATATATGTATGTATGTATATATGTATATATGTATATATGTATATATGTATATATGTTCTGTATGTATACTGAACATATGTGGCGTATGAGACGACGAAGAAACGTGAGACCGTAGCGTTGAACGGATGCACCGAGCGCGGCAAAGTGGCATTACGACGGTAGGCGATACGTGTCTAATCGATTCGCTTTGCGACGAGGAGGAAAGGAAAGAGTTTAAATGAGAGGGAAGACAGGTAGTCGGAGGGAAAGAAGAAGTCGAAGCCGAAGAGGAGTTCCGAGCTCAGCCGGAGGCTCGATCCATCCAATTTGGCTACCAGGGAGAAGCCCGCAACTCGGCTCACGCTCCATCCTCCTGATTGTGAGTAATATCAGAGGGGTGATATACAGGCTGAGTCAAAATCGGTAATTCCGTGATAATTTCTTTGTGGTGAAAGAAAAAAATTCATAAATCGGTAGATTATCCCACGGCGCCATTGAGGCTACAAAGACTCTAAAGTCATCCGAGGACAATGAATATATATTTCTTTTTCGGAGTCTGAATGGTTTTTCTTACGACGCTGGATGGTAACGCACGTGGGGAGAATTATATGCATAATATATCGAGCGGTTGTACAATCGATATGTGGAATATTCAGTAATAATTAATATAATATATGAGACGTAAAGTTAATAATATTATGTTAATATATTTAACTTACACTGAAAGTGTGAGTGAATGTGTCTTAAGAAAAATTCATTTGTCGGAAGACTATTCCTATGTTCCTAAAAATTAATGTGTTCCATCTATAATGTATGAATATTTTTTTTTTTTTTGTGAGAATAAATATAATTTTTTGGTTGGTCCCTAACGGTGAGGTATTTTTCGAAGTTTGAATGGTATTTCTTACGACACTGGACGGTAACTCACGTGGGGGGAATTATATGCATAATATATCAAGCCGTTGTACAATCGACATGTGGAATATTCAGCAATAATTGATATGATATATGAGACGTAAAGTTAATAATATTATATTAATATATCTAACTCACAGTAAAAGGTGAATGTGACTTAAAAAAAAAATCATTAACCGGAAGACTATACCTAAATTCCTAAACACGAATGTGTTCCATCTATAAGGTATGCATTTTTTTTGTGTGAATAAATATTATATTTTGGGTAGTCCTATTTTTAAAAATTTGACCTATTTTTTAAAATTTGAATGGTATTTCTCACGACGCTGGATGGTAACGCACGTGAGGAGAATTATATGCATAACATATCAAGCGGTTGTACAATCGGCATGTGGAATATTCAGCAATAATTAATATACTATATGAGACGTTAAGTTAATAATATTATGTTAACATATGTAACTCATACTAAAAGGTGAATGTGACTAAAAAAAATGCGTTTGTCGGAAGACTATTCCCATATTCCTAAAAATTAATGTATCCCATCTACAATGTATGCATATTTTTTATTTACGAGAATGGATATGATATTTTTGGTAGGTCTAACGGTGACGGTTTTTGTCACACCCTGTACGTTCGGTATTACGCCTATACGCGTGGAGCAGAAACTCGCGGGCGAGGCTGAGAGACCGCAAGAGAAGAGAACATCAGCAGGAGCAAGCAGTCCTTCTCTCTTTCGAATTCCAATTAGGGCTCGATGGTCAGCGAGCTGCGATCGCCTCGAGCATTCGTGCCGTAAATCAAAGTGCGCCATTCCGGCGTTCTCGCTCTTGCCCTCGGTATTGCCCGATCCTCGAGGAAGACACGCGCGCGCCTCGAATTAAATGAAATCGAGCCCGAAGAGTCAAGACTCGAATCCGCGAGCAGCATGTACCGCGGACGGGAGGGATGGAGAACACAGGATCGGCAACAGCACGCGGTAAACGGATTAATAAAGAGACGAACATCTTCGCTTGTACTTCGCTTCGGGGCCTTATCGACCCGAGAATCGTGCAAAGTGAATGCTCCAAGAAAACTAGAGAAACGACGCCGAAGATTACACAATTACGAACCCTTCGACAAATCTCTTAAAAACCGGAAGTGAAAAAAAAAGAAGCCTTGATTGCCATTTTTGGTACTTCTAACCTTTCTCTATACCTCCAACTGATACATTTCCGTACCATAATGGCTGCGCAGCTACTTATCCCATTCCGAGAATCAATCAGCGGGCGAATAACTACAAATTTGACGCACACGACTTTGCAGGATAAAAAAGAGAGCGCGCTAAATGGCCACTAATAACGATAAATCAATTTAATAAAAATAAGCGTGCAAGTAAGAGGAGATTCCCGAGAAATATCTCGTGGCGCGAATGGCCGACATAAAATCGAATCGCCGGCGATGAGGAGAGAGAGTGAGGGTGAGAGAGACGTGGATATTCTTCGCGATGGTTCGTTCTCGTGGGGGACGAGGAGAGCTCGTTAAGGATCCGCCTAGGACCCGTGCTCGTGGACTGCTGTAAACTCGGAAATTAATAACCCCGATCAGAGTTCTGGAATGTCTTTCGAGACCTGGCGGGGGTTTCCCCTTCGCGACGGGGGGGTACAACCGGGATCAGAATGCTTCTTCTGACTTCATTCTAGTACTCCCAGCCATTCGTTGCACCTTCAACAGTGACGATAAAGTGTTTCACGCTGTTGAACTGTTTATTTTCTTCGGCCGCAAGAGTCACGACACCACGCGGTTGATGCAGTATCGGTGGAGCGAAGAAACGCGATCGGATATCGGCGCGTTTCGGTGCCGGAATAAATTCCGCCTACGCAGTGGTGTAACTCGGATCGATTGACGTCCGATTGGATTCGGCATCGAGCGAAGGAAAAAGGAGATCGGTAAGAGATCGGTAAGAGATCGGTAAGAGATCGGTAAGAGATCGGTAAGAGATCGGTAAGAGATCGGTAAGAGATCGGTAAGAGATCGGTAAGAGATCGGTAAGAGATCGGTTGCATACACTGCAAAAAATATATCAATGATTCAAGTAAAACTCGCTTGGGGGCTGCCAAAGAAAAAAATTATTATTTCAATTCTTGCAATTGCATACGGCATCGAAACGATAACATGTCACTTTGGCAGTCTTGCGATCGTTGTTTCAATGTCATATGGAATTGTAAGAATTCAAAGTAGAATTGAGATAAGAATTTTTTTCTTTGGCAGACCGCAAGCCAATTTTTTTTTTTCAGTGTACATAGACAATAAAAAATAATTTCGTAAAATCGGAATACGAAGTTTGGTGAAAATCATTTTGTTAAATAAGTGACAAACTCGTTTGTTAAGGTTTGAGCGTCCAGTAGAACTCCGATCAACCGGGATAGTCGGGACCGAAGAGTCCTTGGATTATCGAAATCCCGGTTAATCCAAACTGGATAGCAAAATTATATACGTCAATAATGGCTAATGATGCAACTTTATTTTGACCAGTTACAATGACATTTGGTACAACTTGCACTTAATTGTTAAAAAGTGTGAACTAGAATATAAAGCCTTGGATATTTTTTTCATTAACAGTACGTAAGCTAGTATTTTTTTGGAAGTGCTCAGTGACTTTGGTGTGCAAAGGGCATAAAAAAAAAAAACCTCGGAAGACGCACGGTTAATTCGACCCCGCTCAATCGGAGTTCTATTGTACGAACCTGACCTTTTATTTCTCGCGTCATCAACAATCTTAATTTGCACTTTCGTCTGCAAAATTATAAACCGGATGGTGGGATCGAAAAATTAACAAATAAAAAATTGTCGACGTTTGTGGACAACAAGTTGTCGTAGAAAGTACCATTTTTTTTTTTTTACTGTGTAGCGGGAGGCGAGGACTGCGAAAGAGACGATCGGAGTAAATCGTTAGAGGTATCGCTGGTAGACATGCGTACCGGCCCACATTCGAAGGTCCCACGCGCTCCCGAGGAAATAGAAAGTACGTGAACCTCGGTGTGGGGAGCAGCTCGAAAACTTCGGGGTCCGAGAGTCCTGGGACTTATCGGCATGACGGTGGAGCAGACAGAGCGCAGTCACGCTCACGCGATCGAAGGAGCGCATTTTTTCCCGCGGCCCCATCGATCAAAGGAGCGGTTTGATAGATGTCGATCATTCAGATTTTGAGAAGTCGATCTAGGAATGTAATCTCGGGGCCCGTGACCTCTGGATCAATCACTCCGGAGGCTGACCGGGCACCGAGATCAATGACTCGAAAGTTCGTACACTGAGAGAAAAATCGGGGATGGAGCGAACACACATGAGAGGTTGACCAAAACAAATATGGTTGGCTCGATGACGATTTAGGTGGCTCAATCACCGAGAGGATGAGTTAACGACATAAGGTTGGCTCGACCTCTCGGTGAGGTTAAATACGGCGAAACTCATGGTGAACTTGAATCAATAGATCCCAACAGGGCTGAGACAACCTCAGTGAGGTTGGTTGATTCAAATTGAGTCTGACTCAACCTCAATGAGGTCGATTGGTTCACCATTAGTTTCGCCATATCTACAATGTAAACAAATTTTGTTTGAAAATTAATGAACAGTATCGGAAGCTTTTTTCACATAAACCGTTTCTGAAATTTAAAACACATGTGCGTTGCAATTTTACAGTAAAATTTGTATTTTTCATGAACATTTTTGTAAATTTCCTCGTGACCTCTGGATCAAACACTCCGGAGGCAGACCGGGCACCGAGATCAATGACTCGAAAGTTCGTACACTGAGAGAAAAATCGGGGATGGAGCGAACACACATGAGAGGTTGACCAAAACAAATATGGTTGGCTCGATGACGATTTAGGTGGCTCAATCACCGAGAGGATGAGTTAACGACATAAGGTCGGCTCGACCTCTCGGTGAGGTTAAATACGGCGAAACTCATGGTGAACTTGAATCAATAGATCCCAACAGGGCTGAGACAACCTCAGTGAGGTTGGTTGATTCAAATTGAGTCTGACTCAACCTCAATGAGGTCGATGGGTTCACCATTAGTTTCGCCATATCTACAATGTAAACAAATTTTATTTGAAAATTAATGAACAGTAATGGAAGCTTCTTTACATAAACCGTTTCTGAAATATAAAACACATGTGCGTTGCAATTTTACAGTAAAATTTGTATTTTTCATGAACATTTTTGTAAATTTCAAGCAAAAGATTTGTAATTTTAACATCTGGTATTTTTATTTTACAAGCAAATTACACTAATGTTTCATTAATATGAGTAATGTTAGCAAATTCCAAGTGCCAGTACATTAAATTTACAATTTTTTTTTTTTACAGTGTAACCTCACCGAGAGGTTGAGTCAAGCTTATGTGGTTAACTCAACCTCTCGGTGATTGAGCCGCCTAAACCGTCATTGAGCCAACCATATTCGGTTGTCTCAAGCGCTTTTTTTTTTTTTTTTTTTTTTTTTTTTTTTTTTTTTTTTCTCAGTGTATCCTAAATTTATGGACGACCGGTAGTAAAGTGCTTCCAGTCCGAAGACCGCGGACGGTCGAAGGAGACTTACTCGACAGGATCCCGATAACCGGAGTGCAGCAGTCTGTCGAGATTGTGTTCGGTGACCTCGAGCTGACAGGGCGACGAAGCGTCATCTTTCTCGCCGAGCAAAACGCTGCTGTCGCCGAAGTGCACGCAGGAACGCGCACCGGTAAGAAACTCGACGCACTTCTCCGTGGGACTCGGACGCGGCAGGAAGGAACATCCGGAAGTTCCACCGACAGCCCCGGAATCGTCGTCCTCCTCGGTCCGGCGGTTTCTCAGAAATTCGTCGAGGTAGTGACTCGCGGCGTTCGCTTCGTCGGCGTTCTGGACCGACGACCACGGGGCGATCGTTCCGTGACTATCGCGAAACTCCGCGCCAACACTCGTGTCCGGCACGCTACCGAGAACTCCACTCGACGATCCCTCGACATTCTTCCGCGAGTACAATTTCCGCAGGTAGGCCTCTTGATGAGCTCTCGTCGACCAGCAACCCCCCTGCCACCATCGTCTCGAGCCGAAGACCGTGGTGTTTCTTCTTCTAGCGAGACTCGACATTTTATCGAGCTGCCGCTTGACGATAATCTTCTTTCTCGTTGCGATATGACGAGCAGCATCCTCACGGGCAAGTGATTCTTGTCCCGTTCGAGCCCGGCGATATTGAGCGAGTCCGAGTGAGTCGGCAGGGAAAGGCGTCCGGTACGGATTGATCCTAGCGTGGGCTGAGGCACTTTGAGATACAACCGTACGATGTTCCACATGTGGCGTCGGAAACAACGCTCCCACCTCGATCCGATTGGGAAATACCGCAACAATGGTCGACGCCAAGCTGGATCTGATCTTCGTAAAACATTCCCCTCTGACGATCGATCAAGACCAAAACAGTTCACCGACTCGATGGTCCAGATATCCGTCTTCCTCGTAACACTGGTTCCAATTCCGTCTCAACGAAAGACGACGAGGAATCAGAGCGGCTCTCTGTAATCTTCGGGATCGTCAGCGTCCTACTCTCGGTGGACTCGGGTCTCGATCTTCCTTGGGCGGCTTCTGCTGGAGGCTTGTCCGGGTACTATCGATACCGGTCATCGCGAGATGATTGCGGACGTTGTTGCACGTTTTCTCTTCCCAACGAAGCCCTGTGATCCTTGCACGACGACGTGTATTACCTCTGTCCCTCCCCGCCCCGGTACTTATTACTCTCGGACCACGGGTACACCGGAGTGGAATACCGGACGAGATTGGCACGCGTTCTCCGGACCGGGGATCGGCACCGAAGGTAGGTAGGCGAGTGCCGCGGCTCTCCTCTAACCTGTGTGAAAGTCACTGCAGCAGGAAGAACTCCAACGGTGGTGTTCCACCGGGCGAAATGAAGGGGGTGGGGGGGGGGGGGGGGGGGCGAGTGAGAACCGATGCAAAAGCTTGATCTGTATGTATAACCGGTAGTGGAGAACGGCTGAGAGATTAACGTTTTAATACGATGGGGCCCCCGGTATCTCGGTGGGCCCTAAAGACTCGGCAACTCGTTGTCGTCGTCGTCGTCTTCCAACGCGAAGATAACGTTTATTTTCTTCCTTTGGTGAGTGAACCAGGCTATAGAGCACAACGAGAGCCAGTTATTAAAGACGATACCTCAACTCCGCATCGCGGAGAACCGCGAGGCGTTTCGCTCATTCGTTCTTTCCTCGCCGGATTTATCGGCTTCGCTTTTACTACTCTCTTATTTTGGTGATGCGCGGTCCCCTCCGCTTCCCGGTCTCCGGGGACCGGACGAACGCGTTACTTCACACTGATGGCTCACTCAATGGATTCGAGGAAAGACGATTCAATCGGAGACCGCGAATGGGTCGCGTTATGTTTTTCTTTTGATGTTCGTTCTTGACGATCATGCACTTTGGTGATCTCGGCAAATTGTCCGACCTATGTAGTTGGGCTTCCTCTGTCAAGGCCTGTTAGTCGGGCCCGATCGAATCGGTGGATGATAATCGTTGGGACTCGGGAGATCTATTTTTAGCGACGGAGGAGACACTCGGCGAATCCTGGGGAACGAATGATCATCCGCCTCCTCGTCCTCTTCCACCTCGCGCCCGGTCCCCAGTCCTTCGCGTTCACCACACGCGGATAGGAAGGAACGAGAGAGCCTTCACGTACGGATCTCTCAGTCTCTCTCTCTCTCACCGTCTCGATTGCCCGCTCGCAAAACGGTTATACGACCGCGCGTTCGCAACCTGGCAGCAGTATAACAGATTTATGCCACGCGTATGCCCGTCGTATGCAGTCAGCGAGCGGAGGTAAAAAAAAAACGCACACATGTCTTCGTGGTCGACTCGCTATTGCCGCGAATGTACCGGGCGAGTTCTTCCACTTCTTCGTCAACGGTCCCGCCTTTGTCCCGTTCAGCGGCGGGTAA
Source organism: Exephanes ischioxanthus (assembly GCA_958510785.1). Classification (NCBI taxonomy): domain Eukaryota; kingdom Metazoa; phylum Arthropoda; class Insecta; order Hymenoptera; family Ichneumonidae; genus Exephanes; species Exephanes ischioxanthus. The sequence goes on along the minus strand of OY294020.1, from coordinate 18,113,147 downwards.
TCATCGTTCGTTGAATTAATTCCTCGACTTCCGGTACCGACTGAACACTCTATTTTTTTTTTTCCCCCCTTGCGCAGGAGCGACACTCAACTTCCGGTCCCGGCGGTCGTAATCCTTCGGCTTCTCCGCATATCCTCGAAGACCCGATCGATCCGCGAACACCCGCTTTAACTTTTGCCAACTTCCGGTTCGCCGAAGCGGGCCCTTCAACGACTTTCGGAACTGCCGACGCACATTTCGCGTGTCTCGGGCGAGCTCCTATTCCGCGATGACGACCGTTCGGATGAGAGATCGGATGGACGGGACCGTGTCTAAGGCCGCGCGGGCACTGAGCAGCGTGCCCCGTAGTAGTTGGGGGGCCCGACGAAGAAGTGGGGATCTACGGAGGCTCGGTGGAAGCGAGAGCCAGCGCTATGTCGCTCTCTTTTTGCTGCCATCTCTCCGGGGCCCCCGGGAGAGCGGGACAGAGTTATCCCGAGGGAAGAGGCGCGCGAGCAGGACAGCCCACACGAGGCCCCGATCGCGAGCCGGGTGTTTATGTCTGAGTTTGCCGTTTGTGTGCCCCCGCGCGCGCGTTTGCATTGCGCGAAGGAAGGGTGTGTACACCGCACGGACACAGGTGCGCGTTTACGCCCACCCGTGCCTCCCACCCCTTTTTTCGCGGAGCGAGGGAAAAGAGCGCAGGGGGCAACACCATCGGCATGGGACTTCTATGCCCCCTCGGGGCACCTCTCTGTCTATCCCACTCCCCTCCTCATCCTCCGGGCCCAACACAAGCGGGCCCGTTCTCGCCGTTCTTCCTCCGTCTCTGCTTTCCCCTTCGGCGCGGATCCCCGAGACGAGAACCAGCCGCGGCCACTTCGATATATTTATATTCGTTTCTAATACGCGCGGCGTGTCCGGGGGAACACTCCGACGCCTCGGGGGGCTCACGGCCTCGTGCGAACCGCCGGGGCCCCGCGGCAAGTCGACTCCGTCGAGGGAACAAAAACGCCGCGGGCAATCGGCGGGTAACCGGGAACCGAAAGGAAAATATTGATATCCGCTATTTTGCTGTCGCTGACGGTTTTTTCGCTCGGGCGAACGTAATCCCCGTGTTGTGAGACACTCCGCTTGTCAATGAAATATTCCTAGTCACCTTCCGGGCATTTCTCCGCGGCAACGGCCTCTTGATCGTTAAAAATCGTGACCAGTCTCGCGGATGCCTCTCGATGCTCGGGAATCCTTCGGTGCAGTTGCAGTTCGAAACAAGCCAATCACGCGGTCGAGAGTCCTCAGGAGGGAGGTCGGCTTTGATGAACCTTTTCGAGTCTTTGTATCTCGGCAAATAGAACACCTACGAAAAATGGGACAGCGCCAGTCTTAAAGTGTGATCTTCAATCCTGAAGATGAGCACTATGACCTGTGCGTTGCGTACTGGCTGAGTTATGAAGATCCAAAAAAGTCCATTGTTGAAGGGCTTCCTCCATGACTTGTAAATGTTCCGCTCATCACAAGAAGTCTTGAAATTCTTGGTCCGTCTGGTGTGAGAACTCTGACGTGGACCTTCTTATTAGTTCGGAAGTCGAGGACCGATTTTGCTGGTCAGGTTGGACGAGCCGAGCTTATTCGGTAGTTCGGATAAACCCTTGGTTTCTCTCACGCAAGTCGAAATCCACTTTTCGAGAAAATAAAAAAAATGCAGTTCCGTTGCCGGGACGAACATTTTCGATGATGAACCTTTTCGAGTCTTTGTACCTCGGCAAGGACAACACCTACGAAAAATGGGACAGCGCCAGTTTTGAAGTGTGATCTTCAATCCTGAAAACTAGCACTCTGACCTGTGCGTTGCGTACTGGCTGAGTTATCAAGATCCAAAAAAGTCCATTGACGAAGAGCTTCCTCCATGACTCTCAAATGTTCAAGTCATCACAAGAAGTCTTGAAATTCTAGGTCCGTCTGGTGTGGGAATTACGTAGACATTCTTATTAGTCCGGAACTCGAGGACCGATTTTGCTGGTCAGGTTGTACGAGCCCCGCTTATTCGGTAGTTCGGATAAACCCTTGGTTTCTCTCACGCAAGTCGAAATCCACTTTTCGAGAAAAAAAAAAAAAATGCAATTCCGTTGCCGGGACGAACATTTTCGATGATGAACCTTTTCGAGGCTTTGTACCTCGGCAAGGACAACACCTACAAAAAATGGGACATCGCCAGTTTCAAAGTGAGATCTTCAATCCTGAAGATGAGCACTCTGACCTGTGCGTTGCGTACTGGTTGAGTTATCAAGATCCAAAAAAGTCCATTGACGAAGAGCTTCCTCAGTGACTCCCAAATGTTCAAGTCATCACAAGAAGTCTTGAAATTCTAGGTCCGTCTGGTGTGGGAATTACGTAGACATTCTTACTAGTCCGGAACTCGAGGACCGATTTTGCTGGTCAGGTTGTACGAGCCCCGCTTATTCGGTAGTTCGGATAGGCCTTTGGTCCCTCTCACGCAAGTCGATATCCGCTTTCCGAGGAAGTGAAAAAATTCAATCCCACGTTGCCGGGGTGAACATTCCTGCGAGAAACAGTGGACGCCATTCGTCATGAGGACACGGAGCCTCGGGAGGATAATAGCCGGGGATCCTGTGCCGTCGTCTTATCGTAAAGTCGGGTCTCCCTTTGCGGGTCTCGAACTCTGACCTCGCGCGGGAGCCCCCGAGTCGTGAGCAGAGGCGCGCGGGGGGGAATCCCGCCGCGAGCCGAAGGGACAGGTGGCACGCGGTACCAAGGCTACTTCCTTCGAGACTTCCTTCGAGCCTGTTTTCCAGACAGTCTCCGCCGTTCCAGCTTTAACCCTCGTGAGACCAAAGCAGACGCGACAGGCATCTAATATCCTACTAAACCACGCGTTCATGCCGCGAACGGTAGTTGTTCGGCGACTGCTTTACGATAGATCGGTCTCATATGTTCTTCCCTTTTCAATACCTGTGTAATTTCGCGTATTTCCTGGCACGGGTGTTTTTCTCCAGGGAGGAATGCCACCTAAAAAATCCAATTTAATCAACTAAAGATTCAGGCAGGCACGTCCAATAAATATTTTGTTGGTACAGCTAAACATTGGTTAATGCAAACATTTTTTTTAATGATTTAACCAAAATACTTCTGAGCCATGAAAATATTTTGTACGACCAAGAGAATATTTATTTGAACGTTCCGAATCTTGAGTTGATTCAATCGCATTTTTTATCAGTGCAGACAACAAGGGCCAGTATTGGCTCAGCGTCGGCCAGTACCGGTCCTGCGTGTCGTTCCCACTAGGGTAGTCGCTGCTCGTTTTTCGTCGATTCGGTTTAGGTTGAATGATCCTTCTCAGAAGGGCGATAGATAATGACTTCGCGTATTTCGCGTATTTCCTGGCACGGATGTTTTTCTCCAGTGAGGAATGCTACGTAAAAAATCCAGTCGAATCAACTGAAGATTCAGGCAGGGACGTCCAAATAAATATTTTGCTGGTAGAGCCAAAAGATTGGTTAGTTCAACAATTTTTTTTTAATGATTTAACCAAAATACTTCTGAGCCATGAAAATATTTTGTACGACCAAGAGAATATTTATTTGAACGTCCCTTTCCGAATCTTAAGTTGATTCAATCGCATTTTTTGTCAGTGCAGACAACAGGGCCAGTATTGGCTCAGCGTCGGCCAGTACCGGTCCTGTGTGTCGCTCCCACTAGGGTAGTTGCTGCTCGTTTTCGTGGATTCGGTTTAGGTTAAACGATCTTTCCCAGAAGGACGATAGATAATGACTTCTTCTCTCGTTGGACGCACGCGTACTACGAGCTCCCTTCTTCCACCGCTTCTTCTTCTCGTTCTACCGAGAAAAGTGGAGAAGCCCCTGCGGGATGAAAACTCCTCGGGAGCCCACCTCCACTTTTTTTTCCCACAGTAGACTCATTACAACTTCCTGGGCGTCTCTGGGGGAAAGAAGAACGAGAATGCTCGCCCGCTGATGCGCCACTCGGATCCTCGTGGATAGCTTCGCGTGAGTTCTCGCACTAGAATGTAGAATAACCGAGCGCGCCGCGGAGAGAAAAGAAGAAAAACGGGCCGCCTCGGGTTAGATCAACGCTGAGGTGGAAGGAATCGCGAGAACGCGACACGGATATTTCATTCTCAATCTCTCATAGTTGACAAATCAGCTCATTATAACGATCGGAGCGCGCAGACATCCATGCGTGACTGAAAATAGGATGCGAAAGGTACGCGCTTGTCCCGCTTTCGAATCCGGCTGATCCAGGCCTCGCGACGATCCGCGACGCGACGGTAATGCTCGCGGATCGCGGACACGTTGATCCACGTCCCGCGGCGATCGTTTCCGTAACCGCGAATCCAGGAAAAGCAGCTGACGCTGGCGAGTAGAGATGAAAAAAGAAGATGGGACGCGAGCGGATCGACATTCTGGGACGAGTTTCCTGAGAATGTGAAAGTCCAAATATCCGTAAAATGGAGCCGTGACCACTGAAGTCGAGGACTATTTTCGTAACCGAAGATCCAAGGAAAGCAGCTGATGCTCGCGAAGAAAGAGGACTAAAAGGATGGGACGCGTACGGGTCGACGTTCCGGGAAGAGTTTCCTGAGAATGTGAAAGTCCAAATATCGGCAAAATGCGGACTGAAGTCGAAGTCGATTTCCGTAACCGAAGATCCAAGGGAAGCAGCTGATGCTGGCGAAGAAAGAGGAGAAAAAAGATGGGTCGCGTGCGGATCGACGTTCTGGGACGAGTTTCCTGAGAATGTGAAAGTCCAAATATCCGTAAAATGGAGCCGTGACCACTGAAGTCGAGGACTATTTTCGTAACCGAAGATCCAAGGAAAGCAGCTGATGCTCGCGAAGAAAGAGGACAAAAAGGATGGGACGCGTACGGGTCGACGTTCCGGGAAGAGTTTCCTGAGAATGTGAAAGTCCAAATATCGGCAAAATGCGGACTGAAGTCGAAGTCGATTTCCGTAACCGAAGATCCAAGGGAAGCAGCTGATGCTGGCGAAGAAAGAGGAGAAAAAAGATGGGTCGCGTGCGGATCGACGTTCTGGGACGAGTTTCCTGAGAATGTGAAAGTCCAAATATCCGTAAAATGGAGCCGTGACCACTGAAGTCGAGGACTATTTTCGTAACCGAAGATCCAAGGAAAGCAGCTGATGCTGGCGAAGAGGAGAAAAAAGATGGGACGCGTGCGGATGAAGTTCTAGGACGAGTTTCCTGAGAATGTGAAAGTCCAAATATCCGTAAAATGGAGCCGTGACCACTGAAGTCGAGGACTATTTTCGTAACCGAAGATCCAAGGAAAGCAGCTGATGCTCGCGAAGAAAGAGGAGAAAAAAGATGGGACGCGTGCGGATCGACGTTCTGGGACGAGTTTTCTGAGAATGTGAAAATCCAAATATCCGTAAAATGGTGCCGTGACCACTGAAGTCGAGGACTATTTTCGTAACCGAAGATCCAAGGAAAGCAGCTGATGCTGGTGAAGAACGAGGAGAAAAAAGATGGGACGCGTGCGGATGAAGTTTTGGGACGAGTTTCCTGAGAATGTGAAAGTCCAAATATCCGTAAAATGGAGCCGTGACCACTGAAGTCGAGGACTATTTTCGTAACCGAAGATCCAAGGAAAGCAGCTGATGCTGGCGAAGAAAGAGGAGAAAAAAGATGGGACGCGTGCGGATCGACGTTCTGGGACGAGTTTTCTGAGAATGTGAAAATCCAAATATCCGTAAAATGGTGCCGTGACCACTGAAGTCGAGGACTATTTTCGTAACCGAAGATCCAAGGAAAGCAGCTGATGCTGGTGAAGAACGAGGAGAAAAAAGATGGGACGCGTGCGGATGAAGTTCTGGGACGAGTTTCCTGAGAATGTGAAAGTCCAAATATCCGTAAAATGGAGCCGTGACCACTGAAGTCGAGGACTATTTTCGTAACTGAAGATCCAAGGAAAGCAGCTGATGCTCGCGAAGAAAGAGGAGAAAAAAGATGGGACGCGTGCGGATGAAGTTCTAGGACGAGTTTCCTGAGAATGTGAAAGTCCAAATATCCGTAAAATCGAGCCGTGACCACTGAAGTCGAGGACTATTTTCGTAACCGAAGATCCAAGGAAAGCAGCTGATGCTCGCGAAGAAAGAGGAGAAAAAAGATGGGACGCGTGCGGATGAAGTCCTGGGACGAGTTTCCTGAAAATGTAAAAGTCCAAATATCGGCGAAATGAGGTCCGAAGTCAAAGACGATTTCCGTGACCGCTAATCCAGGAAAAGCAGCCGGCACTGGCGAATAAAGAAGAAGAGACGCGAGTGGATCGGCATTCGAAGACGAGTTTCCTGAGAATGTGAAAGTCCAAATATCCGTAAAATGGAGCCGTGACCACTGAAGTCGAGGACTATTTTCGTAACCGTCGATCCAAGGAAAGCAGCTGATGCTCGCGAAGAAAGAGGACAAAAAGGATGGGACGCGTACGGGTCGACGTTCCGGGAAGAGTTTCCTGAGAATGTGAAAGTCCAAATATCGGCAAAATGCGGACTGAAGTCGAAGTCGATTTCCGTAACCGCGGATCGGCGAAAAGCAGCGAACACTCCCGAAAAAAAAAAAAAAAGACGAAACGAGACGGATCGATGTTCTGGGACGAGTTTCCTGAGGATGTGAAAGTCCAAATATCGGTAAATTGGAGCCATGACCACTGAAGTCAAAGTCGGTTACGGTGTACGATACGCTCATCTCTCTGCGCGGTGGCGCGGACAGCAAAGAAGAAATAAGAAACGGCGGTGGTTGAAGTCCTCCGGATCCAATATTTGCCTTCGACACGGTAGCTCTCCTCGTCGCTGGAGAGGCTAGCTGGCGCACAAGCCGACCGTCTCGCTCTCCATCCTTTCGCCTCCTTTCCGTCGTGTCCAGTGAAACTTGCCCGAGTCCCTTGGGAGGCGAGTTAAAGGCTTGGCAAACAAGCTCGCAGCATCTCCGGAGCGTTTCGCCAACGCACTTCTTCTCTTCGCCTACCTCCTCGTCACCTTCTTCTTCGTCTCGCCGTTCGCCGTCACCAATACCAACTTCTCCTAATCCTCTTCGATACACCGAACTGCTACGCCCTTCCGTCGCTCGTGTGTCGCCTTCCGCGCGTACTTGTTGACTCAAGCCTCTACGGTTTCTCCTGATTCCACTTCGACGTTCAGAGTTTCGCCAGAGGAGAGAGTCGACTCTTGTTGCCTCATCCTTCAACGCGCGGTGTCGCGGGTTGTTTCAAGTGTCCGGCGGGGGCGCGATTCAATATTATTCTTCGCCGCGTTTCTCCCGAGGAGCTCGTGTCGCCGTAACCATAATACGGCTTTCCGCCGACTCCGTTTTCCATGGGCTTCTGGATGGAACATACTAAAGTAGCCACTTTGACGATTTTTGTTCCATCGGAGTCTTCGGTTTCAGAAGTGATAACAAAAACATAAGTGGAGAGTCGGTGGATGAGAAGTGGCGGACACGAAATCGGAGAACTTTGAGCCCCCGGACCGGTGGAAGAGCCTGCGGATGAAAACGCCGGAAAGGCTGAGGCCGATGAAGGAAAAAACGAAGTAAAAAAAAAATAGGATGTAAGGTGCAGCTTGTGTCGCCGTAACCATAATACGGCTTTCCGCCGACTCCGTTTTCCATGGGCTTCTGGATGGAACATACTAAGGTAGCCACTTTGACGATTTTGTTCCATCGGAGTAAAAAACATAACAAGTGGAGAGTCGGTGGATGAGAAGTGGCGGACACGAAATCGGAGAATTTTGAGCCCCTGGACCGGTGGAAGAGCCTGCGGATGAAAACGTCGGAAAAGCTGAGGCCGATGAAGGAAAAAACGAAGTAAAAAAAAAAATAGGATGTAAAGTGCAGCTTGTGTCGCCGTAGCCATAATACGGCTTTCCGCCGACTCCGTTTTCCATGGGCTTCTGGATGGAACATACTAAGGTAGCCACTTTGACGATTTTGTTCCATCGGAGTAAAAAACATAACAAGTGGAGAGTCGGTGGATGAGAAGTGGCGGACACGAAATCGGAGAATTTTGAGCCTCCGGATAAAAACGCCGGAAAAGCTGAGAGCGGCGAAGGGAAAAACGAAGCAAAAAAAAAAGGAGATAAGGATGGAGCTCATGTCGCCGTAACCATAATACGGCTTTCCGCCGACTCTGCCTTCAACGGCTTCTGGATGGAGCATACCAAAGTAGCCACTTTGACGATTTTGTTCCACCAGAGTCTTCGCTCTCAGGAGCGATAACAAAAACATAACAAGTGGAGAGTCGGTGGATGAGAAGTGGCGGACACGAAATCGGAGAATTTTGAGCCCCCGGACCGGTGGAAGAGCCTGCGGATGAAAACGCCGGGAAGGTTGAGAGCGAAGGGAAAAACGAAGCAAAAAAAAAGGAGGGGGGGGGGGGGGGGGTAAGGATGGAGCTCGGGCCCCGAGGGCGACGCGGGTAGGGCCCATCGAGGAACTTCTTGGGTTCCGTAAGCGATGCGTACTCGGAGAGAAGGATTGGACCGGGAGAGGATGAGAGATTCAGAAGGGAATTATGCAGATTGCAGGCCTGGCCCTGATGGGCCCTGATGGAGCTCGAGCTACGTGATCCTACCGCGACGTGCCGGGCATATATTCGCTTCTGCTCTCCGCTCTCCCCTCGCCGGGCATCCAACTTCAGCTCTCGCTTCTCGACGTACACAACGGTGCTAACCACGCACGCCGCGATCCTCGCCGGTTTCCGATACTTTGTGTTACCGTGCGTCAAGACTGGATCCACTCTCGAGATCTGCACTCCTCAGCGAGACCGCGCGAGGAAATTCCACGGGATTTCTCCGCGGACGAGGGAAGCGCGCGAGATCTTACCGATCCATATTTAACGACGATCGAGCGACTGAGATACTCGGCATCGAACAGGCCGATGTTAGATTTCCGATAGGCCCGGCGTCAAAGAAGCGATTGTCGGCGTGACAAGGCGGGGAAGAAACTTGACGCGCGGCGGAACGCTCTGGCAATGGCGACGAAGAAAAGGAAGATGGAATGGGGATAAATTTATGTATAGCGTGCGAGTTCCAAAGTGCCGTTTTTCTTCCATCACAAGCGACCTATATATAATGCGACTTCTTGCAGATATATTTTTTTTTTCAATTTTTTTTCTTTTTTTTTTTTTTGGAGGAAATTAGCCTCTACATCGGCAGAGGAAGAAACGAGACGGTCGAGAGGGAGCCGCGAAAACGCTGACACTCTCGCGTTCGCAGCTCGGCGTCCTCGTTCAACGCGGCACCGGCTCGGTTTTTCGCTCTCTCATCGTTCCTTCTTCGTGCTTCCATCTCCTTTTTTCATTCCGCGATGATGCCGGGGGATTCTTTTCGCCATCCGCAAGAGAGTTTGCTCTCGCACGCACACGCCAGAGGCAACGTCTCTCGCGAGCCGATCCGGTCTACCTATCTCGTTCAATAAACATCGGACGATCCCGCCGCCCGGCTATACTAACGAACAGCTTCCACCGCGAAGCTTCCTCATCTTCCCATCGTCCCCCCCCCCCCCCCCCCCCCCCTCATTTTTGATCTACCTACTTTTTCAATCTTATATCTCTTCAATGTTTTTTTATGGTCGTTATGCAACCGGGGAAATTTACGATTAATTCCCTATTGCCAGCATACTGAATCTGAAATGTCTCTTCAATACGGAATTCATTTTTACCTCGTAGATGATCGTTTTTGTGTAATTTGTGGGATTATTTTTATTCTATTTTTCTTTTACCTTTCGCTGCCTTTTTTTTCAAATATATTTTATTATCTTGAAATTTGTATTGAAATTTCAATATTCAATCTCTTCAATTTTTTTTTATGGTCGTTATGCAACCGGGGAAATTTACGATTAATTCCTTATTCTCAACATACTTATCTGAAATGTCTCTTCAATACGGAATTCATTTTTACCTCGTAGATGATCGTTTTTGTGTAATTTGTGGGATTATTTTTAATTTATTTTTCTTTTACCTTTCGCTGCCTTTTTTTCAAATATATTTTATTATCTTGAAATTTGTATTGAAATTTCAATATTCAATCTCTTCAATGTTTTTTTATGGTCGTTATGCAACGGGGAAAATTTACGATTAATTCCCTATTGCCAACATACCGAATCTGAAATGTCTCTTCAATACGGAATTCATTTTTACCTCGTAGATGATCGTTTTTGTGTAATTTGTGGGATTATTTTTATTCTATTTTTCTTTTACCTTTCGCTGCCTTTTTTTCAAATATATTTTATTATCTTGAAATTTGTATTGAAATTTCAATATTCAATCTCTTCAATGTTTTTTAATGGTCGTTATGCAACCGGGGAAATTTACGATTAATTCCCTATTGCCAACATACCGAATCTGAAATGTTTCTTAAAAACTGAATCCATTTTTACCTCGTAGATGATCGTTTTTGTGTAATTTGTGGGATTATTTCTTTTTTTTTTTACCTTTCGCTGTCTTTTTTTTCTCAGCTTTATTGAAGATGACGTTCTTGCGGTTGAGCTCATCCAACGGGATTTAATTTAGGCGCATAAATATCAAATATTTATCTGTCATTTAATTCCTCGGCGCAGCTGCTGTTTACTCGCTCCCGGCTTATTGCAATTCTAGCTCCACTCCGGAGGAACGCGCTGACCAACCTATTAGCGAACTCCTCGGGTACCGGTCAACACCAGAAGATTTTCTCCAGCTTCCGTATTCAATGATACCTCCGCTATTTTGCCCTTCCGCTTCCTCCCTACCGCGCACCTCTCGGAGGCTTCGAAGCGTGAAATAATCTCATCTAGCTGTGCTAAAGAGTAATAACGCTTTTGATGGAGGTCCTCTTTCCGGATGGGGTAATGTTCCTTCGTCCCACGGCTCGATGTAATGAACTTTACTGTTTTACCAGGAGCTCGGCTAAGGTGAACGGCATAGTTTCAGTCACTGTTCCAGTTATGGTAATCGAACGTCATTCATATTAATAATGTGTTCACTGTTAAAAATTTTTTTTATTTATCGTACCGGACTGCAAGTTTTTAGGCAATTTAGTTTCATTTAATGTACAATTGTCACGAACAATTAATGAACTTTTAGAGTGAAATTGAACAAAATTATGAAATGGAAAGTATTTCTAAACTTTTTCACAATTGTACATGAAATTTGATATACAAGTTTATGCATAAAAACCGTCAGTACTAGTACATTAAAATTCATACGCATTTCTTTTAGTACACGGTTGCCGTTTCATTTTTTTTTAAGTTTAAATGGCTGCATATCGAAGAGCAGAAATACGTATATGTTTACGAAATTTTTTCATCTGAAAATTTAATAGTGAGTGGCGCAACCTTCGTTATTTTTTTACATTCCAGGTTTCATTTTTTTAAAGTTTAAATGGCTGCATATCGAAGAGCAGAAATACGTATATGTTTAAGAATTTTTTTCATCCAAAAATTTAATAGTGAGTGGCGCAACCTTCGTTATTTTTTTTACATTTCACTGATTTCAACTTAAATAATGCCTGAATAGCATTCAGAAGACTTTGATGCATATGTTAAAAAAGTTTTCTTCTTCCGAACGACAATACAACTAATATAAATCTAAATCGCGGGGAACCGCGTTCGGTGTCCCAAATATGACCGAAAGCAGAGCCGTTTCAGACCTTAAGGGACTTTCCCTGTCGCTACCGGTCTTCGACTTGATTCCTAAAAAAAAAAAAAAAAAAAAAAAAATCCTCACAAATCACATCAGCACTCCTCGTTCTTCCTCTCGTCCGGCATATGCCGTTCATGAGCTCGGGGCACCTCGCGGCCGCGAAATTGTAACGTGTCGCACGTGGCATTCCTGCGGTAGACGTTATCGCCCCCTGGACACGTATTATACGCGCCTCTTCTCGGAGCCTCTCTGCCCATGCGCAGCGGCGAGACTCAGAGAGTCCTCGCCATCCTTCGAGGTGGAGAACTGCAGGACAGGAGCTTCCCACAAGAGCGTCATGATTTACACATACGACCGTACCGTAAATCCTGACTTTCGCGCGGATAACCGTTTTTTTTTTTTTCTTTCATAAACGCCCTCCCAGCCATTATCGCCTATCGTATTATAACCCGGGACTTATCGCGGAGCGCACTCCCCGCAAACTTCCTCGTCCGTGTTTCGAAGAACGCGCGCATCCCGGCCGCGGGCATCGGACGAAGTGAAAATTTTTTTTTTTTTTTTTTTCCCCCCATCGGCGACGATCTTTAATTTTAATCCGAACCAATTTCCACGGGACGTCGCGGACGATGGATTACGCTGGGTATCGAGTGTTCCGTACGGGTATTTAGGAGTCATCGTCGCGGATGCCTCGAAGAGAGGGCAGAAGCATGGCGGAACGAGAAGACTGCGTGCACACAACGGTGGGTGGGGGCAGGGAGGGGGATAGAAGGGGTACGGACAAGGGACATGGCGTCGAAGATCTCCATCGTAAAAACGTAATTACCCATCCTCGGGACGCTCGCGAGAGTCCTCGAGGGCCGAGCTCTCCGCGCATTCCTCGCTCCGAGGCGGCGGGCCTTGCCGAGAGTCAAGAGTCAAGCGAAGATTGAGCCAAGAGCGAACGGGAGCCTCCGGCAGGTTCCTCGATCGTGATCTAGGGAAGATTTTCACCGCCTCGAGATTTTTGTCGACAGCCCGGTAGATCTTTTTCTAAATAGAACCGATTTGGGAAGAAACAAAACAATCCGACAGGTGAGGCGTTGGTTAATCGAAGTTCCGGAATTAAGGATTGTTCCTTCCGGCTTAGAGGCTCGACTCGTCCTGCATCGAATTCTGGGGATTCGATCGGGATGACGGTAACAACTTCGACAACTTCCAATTAAACGGGGCTTTAATCATAGGAAAGTGGGGAATTAATTGAAAAGGAAATTCGCGAAGCTATTTCGCGGTGCAAACTGGAAACTTGTGCATTATCCGCAGTAGCATAGAACGCTGTCACCTAACCCGCGGCTGGCTGCTCCCCGTTCCGGAGCAGTTCACCGAGCTGATATCACCGCGGATAGAGCTACTGGTTTGCACTCGGTCGACTCGCCCAGTAGATTTTTCCTAAATAACCGAGTTGGGAAGAAAGAAGATATCGAAGATTCGGTATGACAGATCAGTCCTTCGGACCTTGGAGGTCCGACTCGGTCTGTATCGAATTCTTGGGAGTCAACCCGGATGACGGAAAAGTGGCAACTTCTGGTCTGCACTCGGTAGACGCGCCCAGTAGATTTTTCCTAAATAACCGGGTTGGGAAGAAAGAAGATATCGAAGATTCGGTATGACAGATAAGTCCTTCGGACCTTGCACCCAGAAAAATAATTTATTTGACGAACCTCCCACAAATAAATATTTATTGAATACAAATAAATAGTTATTTAACTCAATAAAAATATTTATTTAAACCAAATAAAAATTTATTTTCGGGCGCCCGTCGAATAAATTATTTTTCTGGGTGTGGAGGTCCGACTCGGCCTGTATCGAATTCTTGGGAGTCAACCCGGATGACGGAAAAGTGGCAACTTCTGGTCTGCACTCGGTAGACGCGCCCAGTAGATTTTTCCTAAATAACCGGGTTGGGAAGAAAGAAGATATCGAAGATTCGGTATGACAGATAAGTCCTTCGGACCTTGGAGGTCCGACTCGGTCTGTATCGAATTCTTGAGAGTCAACCCGCATGACGGAAAAGTGGCAACTTCTGGTCTGCACTCGGTCGACTCGCCCAGTAGATTTTTCCTAAATAACCGGGTTGGGAAGAAAGAAGATATCGAAGATTCGGTATGACAGATCAGTCCTTCGGACCTTGGAGGTCCGACTCGGCCTGTGTCGACTTCACGAGAGTCGACCCGGATGACGGAAAAGTGGCAACTTCTGGTCTGCACTCGGTCGACTCGCCCAGTAGATTTTTCCTAGATAACCGGGTTGGGAAGAAAGAAGATATCGAAGATTCGGTATGAAAGATCAGTCCTTCGGACCTTGAAGGTTTGACTCGGCCTGTGTCGAATTCTTGAGAGTCAACCCGCATGACGGAAAAGTGGCAACTTCTGGTCTGCACTCGGTCGACTCGCCCAGTAGATTTTTCCTAAATAACCGGGTTGGGAAGAAAGAAGATATCGAAGATTCGGTATGACAGATCAGTCCTTCGGACCTTGGAGGTCCGACTCGGCCTGTGTCGACTTCACGAGAGTCGACCCGGATGACGGAAAAGTGGCAACTTCTGGTCTGCACTCGGTCGACTCGCCCAGTAGATTTTTCCTAGATAACCGGGTGGGGAAGAAAGAAGATATCGAAGATTCGGTATGACAGATCAGTCCTTCGGACCTTGGAGGTCCGACTCGGTCTGTATCGAATTCTTGAGAGTCAACCCGCATGACGGAAAAGTGGCAACTTCTGGTCTGCACTCGGTCGACTCGCCCAGTAGATTGTTCCTAAATAACCGAGTTGGGAAGAAAGAAGATATCGAAGATTCGGTATGACAGATCAGTCCTTCGGACCTTGGAGGTCCGACGCGGCCTGTGTCGACTTCACGAGAGTCGACCCGGATGACGGAAAACTAGCGACTTCCAATCAAACGCAGCTTTGATCATAGGAAACTGGCGAATCAATTAAAAAGGAAATCCCCGAAGCTATTTCGCGGTGCAAACAGGAAACTTGTGCATCATCCGCAGTGGCATAGAACGCTGTCACCTAACTCGCCGCTGGCCGCTCCTCGTTCCGGAGCAGTGCACCGCTGATATCCACCGCGGATAGAGCTACTGGTTTGCACTCGCAGGTTTCTTGCTGAGCGTGTTGCTAAAAAATCCCACAGGTGACCAGCACCCTCTAATCGAACTTTCGCAATTGAAGATCGTTTCTTCCAGCATGGATCCGCGACGCGGCCTGTGTCGACTTCACGAGAGTCGACCCGGATGACGGAAAACTAGCGACTTCCAATCAAACGCAGCTTTAATCATAGGAAACTGGCGAATCAATTAAAAAGGAAATCCCCGAGGCTATTTCGCGGTGCAAACAGGAAACTTGTGCATCATCCGCAGTGGCATAGAACGCTGTCACCTAGGGGAGACCGGGGCAAAATGGCACAGCGGGGCAAAACGGGACAGTGAGGGCAAAACTCAATTTTCCAATAATCTTTGGATGCCACATTTTGTCCCAACGATACATCCGGACTTTCAAACCCGTTTTACCCCCACGTACCACCATCGCCACCACCCAAAGGTTATTGGAAAATTGCGTTTTCTCTCATTATCCCGTTTTGCCCCGCTGTGCCATTTTGCCCCGGTCTCCCCTAACTCGCCGCTGGTCGCTCCTCGTTCCGGAGCAGTGCACCGAGCTGATATCCACCGCGTATAGAGCTACTGGTTTGCACTCGCTCGACTCGCAGGTTTCTCGCTAAACGTGTCGCTAAAAAAATCCCCACGGGTGACCAGCGCCCTCTGATCGAACTTTCGGAATTAAAGATCGTTCCTTCCAGCCTGGATTCGCGACGCGGCCCAGATCGAATTCACGGGAGTCGAGCCGGATGTCGGAGAAGTGGCGACAACTTCCAATTAAACCGGAGTTTTAATAATAGGTAACTGGCGGATCAATTAAAAAGAAAATTATCGAAGCTATTTCGCAGCGCAAACAGGATACTTGTGGATCATCCGCAGTACCATGGAACGCTGTCACCTAGCTCGCCGCTGGCTGCGCCTCATTCCGGAGCGGTGCACCGGGCTGATATCCACCGCGGATAGAGCTACTGGTTTACACTCGGTCGACTCGCGGCGGGTTTTCTTGCTAAACGTGTGCATGTCCAAGTACCGAGTTAAGTCTCTCTCCTCCCATCTTGTATCTCGGACCGCACATGCGCACAGCGCTCCGCCGGCAGCAACAGCTCGCGAGCGTATTTTCCTTTTGGTCTCAATTAGATTCCGAGACCGCAGGAATCCTCCGAGTCTCGATTACCGGCTCGGGTTCCCTCGGTTTCTATCGCGAACACGCTTCGATATATGTACCGGTCACCGCGACTATCCGCGAGTCGCTGCGTCGCTGGATTTTCTGGAGCGCTGAATACAAAACGGTGACCAAAGCCCATTCCGATTCTCCGCGCTGATCCTGCGGGTAGACAGATACCCGCCATCGTCGGTCATTATCATCATCATCATCATCCTCGCTCGGCGGCGGAGCGAGGTGGAATCGAGGCACACGACGTCGATCATCGATTACCACTTAGGCTGAAACTACATGCACTCAACTCTCGCTAAACAGTAATTATCTCGGGATACCACTCGACGTTTCTTCACTCGATCCGTAACTTCGATAAATGAGCTTTCATTCTCGGGGACTTTGCTACTTTTGATCGCTCACCGTCGAATGCACGGGGCTATAAATGAGACGGCTCAAACGGCTCGAATAATTCGATGGAAATTAATATAAATTAAAATAAATACCGGTACACGGTAGGATACTGGCAGATTGTTGCGGCTTGGACGCTTCCAACCCTTCCTGCGGACTATTTAATTTACAGAAAATATGTCACTTCCGGTTTGGAAAATCTAATTTTTTTTTTTTTTTTTTTTTTTTTTTTTTTTTTTTTTTTTGTGAAACGCTGCTGAGCTAGAAAAAAGCAATAAACAAATAACTTAGAAAAATGTAATAGAAGAGGGAAGAGTTTTTAAAAAATGTTAAGATGTATCTTGAAGAGTATTTCGTTGGATGGCGAAAAAAATTGACTGTACACATCCGTGTCGTGGTTACAGTTCGAAGGAGTTCGACATTAAAAGCGTACGAAATTACAGGTAGTAAAAAAGTAGGAACCACGGATCATGGATAATGAATTAATATAAGTCGTGAGAAAGAAAGATGAGCCGAACAAATTGAGGCAAAAGGTAAAGTGACTTTACAAATCATTTTACGTAACAGAAGATACCAGTTCGTTGGGAGGAAGGGGGGGGGGAGGAGGGGGGGAGTTCGGGCAACGAAAAGTAGGGCCCGCGGGGCACGAACTCGAGACCCGGCGCACGCGGCAAGCTTTATTCTTTCCCCCTCGCGTTTTTTTTTTTTCTAAATTACAGATCCGACGAGTCTCTACCTGGAAGGTGCCTTCTCGCGGTTTCCTGTGCTCGCCTCGTTTCTTTGGGGTGGTAAAAAAAATTTCAAAAATTAGAAACGGTAAAAGACCGGGGACCCTAATTGCCGAAATCGTTTCGTGCGACTTGGTAAATAAAATTTGCCGCCTGCTTCGACGAGAATCGACAAACAATCCACGATTCCATTCCATCAATGAAACTACACATTCAGCTTCCTCCGTGAATTTTTCCGGATTTTTTAGTCAACATTTTGTCACTGTTCGACCCGTTTGAAGATCGCGGAGTCGCACACTGAAAAATAAAATTCGCTTGCGGGGTGGCCGAAGAAAAAAATGTTTGTTTCAATTCTACTTTCAATTCTTACAATTCCGTATGATATTGAAACAACGACGTCAAGACTGTCAAGGTAAGATTTTACCGTATCAATCCGGTATGAAATTGTATGAATTGAAAGTAGAATTGAAACAACATTTCGTTTTCTATGGCAGCCCGCAAGCAAATTTTACTCGAATAATTGATATTTTTTTTCAGTGCAGCAATCTACTCAAAGACATTCTCGCAAATTAATAATTTTTTCCGTCAGTTCGTCTTCCACTTCGAGCCATTTGTTCTCAAGCGATTTACGACGAAAATAAATTTTTCATCATGCTCAATAGATCCTTCCATTGTGTCTTCCTCTTATTTTTTTTTTCGGCGAGTCTATCTGGAAGGTGCCTTTTTGTAGTTTCCTGTGCTCGCTCCGCTTCTTTGGGGTAGGAAAAAAAAAAAAAAAAAAAAAAAAAAATTAGAAACGGTAAAAGACCTGAGAGCCTAATTGCCGAAATCGTTTCGTGCGACTTGGTAAATAAAATTTGCCGCCTGCTTCGACGAGAATCGACAAACAATCCACGATTCCATTCCATCAATGAAACAACACATCCAGCTTCCTCCGTGAATTTTTCACCGTTCGACCCGTTTGAAGATCGCGGACTCGCAGCGATCTACTCAAAGACATTCTCGCAAATTAATAATTTTTTCCGTCAGTTCGTCTTCCACTTTGAGCCATTTGTCCTTAAGCGATTTACGACGAAAATAAATTTTTCATCATGCTCAATCGATCGTTTCATCGTCCTCTTCTTCTTCTTATTTTTATTTTTATTTTTTTTCTCCATCTCATTCCGTATCCCCATCGTGGGTTATAACTCCGGCGCCCCGTTGAGATGAATTTCTCGAGAAGTCATCGAGTCTGTCCGATGGGCGTAAGGATGGGTTATCTACGTTCTCTTTTTTTATTCCTCACCGCCTCTACGGACTCTACTCTTCATTCCGGAAGGTTCTCTCCCGGAGCGAGGGTGAACGAGAGTGACCGACCGAAAGATGTGCACACACAACACCGAGAAGAAAGAGAGACGAGGAAGAAAAAGAAGAAACGCTCTGAACGGCGAGCAGCGCAGCGAGATGAGACGCTGGGACGAAAGCGTAGGGTTTTCGAGCGTGAGCCGAAGATATATAAAATAAAATTAAAAAAAAAAAAAAAAAAAAAAAAAATCTTCCGAGAGAGGCAATTTGAAGGCACTCTCGTCACGAATCTAATGGTCGCGTCTCGCAGGGAGTTTCGTGGTTTGGCCCTCGAGCGCCCGTAAGCTGTGAGAAATTCCACCGTCCCATTCCACTCGGTCCCGTTCGAGGAAGAAGCATTTTTGTCTTCGCGAGCGGTCGGCCCGCGCCGAGTCGGCGCTCGGCCGAATTACGCATGACTCCCGAAAGTTTTGCATAGCTCGGGGAGATTTCTCCTCGGACTCGGCAGTTCCGAAGCTCTCCGGCGAGTAAACTCGTGGTATACCAAATTTTTTTCTCCCGCGAATTCACTTCGACGATGCGCGGTAGCCGACTGCAGCCTCGAGCCAATCCGCGTCTTTCTACCGTGCACGCTTCGAGAAAATGAAATAATCGGGAGGTTCGAGTAACCAAATTGGAGGATAATTTTTTACGGACAAAGGCTTGTTTAGCCTTGAACTCGCTGTCGAATGGGGCTTATTGACGATTTTATTTACCTCGGACGAATTTTCTTCCGAGTCGTCTACAGATGCCGAATGTGGAAAAACGCTAGACTGTAATAAAAAATCGTATGAAATTTAATGTACCGGACTGGAAGTTTTTACTCCATAAACTGGTATATTAAGTTTCATGTACAATTACGATGAAAAATTAATGTTCAGCGTATTAAAAACATTGGAAATTCTATATTTTTAATAATTTACATTAACTTTACTATAAAAATGCTTTAATTTCAATGAAAAAGTATATCAATTTTTCGTCTTGATTGTACATTAAATTGAACGTAAGAGTTTTTGCATAAAAACTTCTAGTCCGGTACATTAAATTTACAATTTAATAGGCCGAAGCCCCGAGCCAATCCGCGTCTTTCTCCCGCGCACGCTTCGAGAAAATGAAATAATCGGGAGGTTCGAGTAACCAAATAGGAGGATAATTTTTTACGGACAAAGGCTTGTTTAGCCTTGAACTCGCTGTCGAATGGGGCTTATTGACGATTTTATTTACCTCGGACGAATTTTCTTCCGAGTCGTCTACAGATGCCGAATGTGGAAAAACGCTAGACTGTAATAAAAAATCGTATGAAATTTAATGTACCGGACTGGAAGTTTTTACTCCATAAACTGGTATATTAAGTTTCATGTACAATTACGATGAAAAATTAATGTTCAGCGTATTAAAAACATTGGAAATGCTTTATTTCTAATCATTTACATTAACTTTACTATAAAAATAGTTTAATTTCAATGAAAATGTATATCAATTTTTCGTCTTGATTGTACATTAAATTGAACGTAAGAGTTTTTGCATAAAAACTTCTAGTCCGGTACATTAAATTCACAATTTAATAGGCCGAAGCCCCGAGCCAATCCGCGTCTTTCTCCCGCGCACGCTCCAAGAAAAAATAAAAAAACTCCAGAGGCTCGAACAATCAGACTGCCGGATAATTTTCGCTGGACAAAGGTAGTTTTATCCTCGCACACGTCGAATTGTCCTTCGGCTCATCGAAAATTGGATCAACCTCGAACGACTCTTTTCCGAGTCGGCTACAAAATTCGCATCTAGATGCGCTGTGTCTTCTATCGGCAGCGACGACCATTCAGCAATATATATACATATTTTTTACCAACCGGTCCGGAGCGAGAACCGGCCCGCGGACCGAGCTACTTCCGATCGTCGGGGGTGAAAAAAAAAAATATGTAATCAAGAGAGCATAACTTATTGACTTAAAATTACGTTCCATAACTCGCGATAGAAGTACCTAATGTCGACGCGGCTGGGATATTCCGAGCAGGTCGGAGAGGGACGGAAGATTCCCCTGGTCGCACGCTGCACGGACATTACTCGTGCCGGGAGTGGCTGTGTTGTACTGCTCGGGGGATCCCGCCGCTGGTAGCATATGAGGCCGACGCGCGGATGGTGTACGCGTGAATTATTGTTGGGGTGAATGCAGCCGGGGGAGGAGTAGCGGGGTGAGGGACTCGTGCTCGTGAGGCAGGACCATGCAAAAGCTGGGAGCGAGCTAGGCGGAGGTACGGAAAAGGATTCGAAGGACCGGGCGATTGGAATTGCTTCGGGCGGAGGTATATCATCGGTGACACAGCGACGGTGTCGCGTCGAAGAAAAAAAGAAGAAACCCCCACAAGCGGGAGAGTCGCGCGTAAGTTCTAGCGGATTCGACATAGACAATTTTGCACCTCAGCGGCCTCCGCGACGCGTTTTTACCCCAGAAAGACACCCTTGTCTTGTTCCCTTCCATTTTGTTCACTTGTTTTAGCTCCTTTGTCCACGCTTGGACAGAAATTTCCATCGGATCACTCAGCATACATGTCAATGTACGTCCAGGAATTATTTCGGATTATTAGCAGCAGTTTTTAAAAAATTCGTCGGTAAGGTAGGAATCCGTCTTCCGTTAATCTGGAAGAAGGCTCCAAACAACGACTACCCCGAAGATATCTGCATGACATCAAACTTCATCTTCGGCAAGTCTTTGTCAATCGGATAATTAGCAGCAGTTTTTACAAAAATTCGTCGGTAAGGCAGGAATCCGCCTTCTGTTGAGCTGGAAGAACACTCAGAATAACGACGGCCCCGAAGATATCTGCATGACATCAAACTTCATCTTCGACAAGTCTTTGTCAATCGGATAATTAGCAGCAGTTTTTACAAAAATTCGTCGGTAAGGTAGGAATCCGCCTTCTGTTAAGCTGTAAGAACACTCAGAATAACGACGGCCCCGAAGATATCTGCATGACATCAAACTTCATCTACGACAAGTCTTTGTAAATAACGTCGCTTTAGAGGAAGAAAAAAAAAAATTGTTCACTCGTTGAATTCTCCGAGTGAGCTTCCCAGAGCGAAGTTTCTGCTATGCAAAATACAACGTTTGCAACTCGATGAAATTAAGTCTCAGATATCTTCAGGGTCCTGAATAACGGAGGAGCACGTAAATCAAGCGTCAGAGCCTCCTCGGCCGCGAGTTCAGACCAGCGGAAACGGAAGTGGAAAATTGGTTAACAAAGCTCGGGAGCATTCGTCGGAAAGCTCGTGCAAATAGATACCTCGAGAGTCATCCCGCGGTAGAATGGAAGATATTTAGCCGGAGGTTTATGGCGTATACGGAATAGAACTCGAGATTAGGTGAGGAACGGCTCCAGACGCATTACTATCAATTAAAGGGAACGATAGTCGCCTGCGCGGAGAAAGGGATCGTCGTAGTCGTCCTGGTCCTAACAGTCGACGACGCTGCTCGGGCTGCTGGTTGCGTGGTACGCGAGCTTAAGCAGGTGTGCGTAGGACACATTGCGCTGGTACATTGCCGAGAGCGGAGAGACGCCAGAGGGATGAGAGAGGTGGGCGGAGTTGTCGGATGGGCCACGGGGGAGTCGGGGCTTAACGGACGCCGAGTAATCCTTTGTAACGGGCGAGAGGCCCTATTCTCTCGGCTTTGTGCCCGCACTCCGCGTTACGCACCGTGTTAGAGATGCCTAACGGCACCCGTACACACATAACCCTGGATGAGAAGAGGTCTATGCTAATTTACCTAATGCCGGGAGCGTCGTTCGTAACGTCGTTAGCGTCGTAAAGGTAGAACCAACCGAATGTGGAGAACGAACTCGCGAGATGAACATGGGATTTGTCCCGATCGGATCGTGGACGATGACCCGATCGAGAATGATGCGAAGTTTTTAAGGAGCGGAGCAAGAAGGAGCTGAAGGCCTGACGAGGAACTGCAGGGAATCTTCGCAGGAAGGAGCGTTTCCTGAGGAGGTGTCCTTAGCTCCGCTTTATCCTGGTCGGATTGTGGACGATGACCCCATTGAGAATGGTGTGAAGTTTTGAAGAAGCGGAGCAAGAAAGAGCGGAAGGTCTAAAGGGAAAACGCGGGAAATGCTCGCAGGAAAGAGCGTTTCCTGAGGAGGTGTCCTTAGCTCAGCTTTATCCTGGTCGGATTGTGGACGATGGTTCGATTGAGAGTGTTGCGAAGTTGTGAAGAAGCGGAGCAAGAAAGACCGGAAGGTCTGAAGGGAAAACGCGGGAAATGCTCTCAGGAAAGAGCGTTCCCTGAGGAGGTGTCCTTAGTTCCGCTTTATCCTGGTCGGATTGTGGACGATGGTTCGATTGAGAGTGTTGCGAAGTTTTGAAGGAGCGGAGGAAGAAAGAGCGGAAGGTCTGAAGGGAAAACGCGGGAAATGCTCGCAGGAAAGAGCGTTTCCTGAGGAGTTGTCCTCAGCTCCGCTTTATCCTGGTCGGTTTGTGGACAATGGTTCGATTGAGAGTGTTGCGAAGTTTTGAAGAAGCGGAGCAAGGAAGAGCGGAAGGTCTGAAGGGAAAACGCGGGAAATGCTCGCAGGAAAGAGTGTTTCCTGAGGAGGTGGTCTCAATGCCGCTTGATCTTGGTCGGATTGTGGACGATGACCCCATGAAGCAAGAAGGAGCCGAAGGCGTGAAGAGCAAGCGCGGCCAATCCGCGCAGTAAGGAACACTTCCTGAGGAGGTGTCCTCGGCTCCGCTTTATCCTGATCAGATCACCGATGATTCCCTCGAGTTCATTTCGCGGTCTATCTTGTTCGAGTCGCTCTCTATTAGCCCGGTACTTTTGGTTCTCCGGTTCTCCACATCTCGGGAGCGAGGGACTAACGAGGAACGCGCGAGGCCCGCGGTTATCAAGAAATTAGCATCGCCACTCTACAGGGTCGGGCAAACACAGCCCACAGCTTAGCAGATAATGGTATCTCGAACGTACACAATGCTATTACAAGAAACACGAACGAACTGAGCGAAGCGAGAGGGTTACCGAAAGTTAGCGATACGGCGTGTTAGTCGCGTGCCGTAATCCCGAGATAAGAGGTCCCTCCTACAGGACCGCTCAAAAGCTACGACAACCGACCCGAAGACAGGTATGATTTTTGAGAAATGATTACAGTTTTTTCAGAACATCAATTTGTTTATGGAAATGAAGACCATTTCACTATTGTCACGAGATAAAAGTGTCCACGTTAACGCGCTATGGATTATCTATGAAAATCAAGGAGTCTCCTCTGAAATATTTACATCTTGTCGGCAGCAAGATTTAGCACTTAAAATACCTCATCGTCGTCGATACAAGTGAGCGAAGTTTCAATTTTTTTTTTTTTTATCAGCTTTTCCGTCAACACGCACTGGTCCATCTTACCCCGTCGGCAAATTGTTCACCACTTTTACCAAATGTTTTCGAATATACGCAGGTTTTATCAGAATTTTCCTTTTGCGTCCAATGTTTGAAGCATCGAATCTTCGTTAGCCAATGAATAAAGAGATGCGGAATGGAAGGGAAAGCGCGGGGAAGAAGTTCGCGGTGCAAGCGCGAAGAAGCGACGATTGCGTGGAGAGGCGTCGCGAAAATGTCTCGACATCTGCTACCAGGAGGCAGGAGCGGCAGGGGCAGCGCCAGCGGCGACGACGCTCGTGGAAATTATTAATCCTGTCAGAAATAGTAAATCATATCTCGGTTGGCGCGGTGAGCGCGAAAGCGAGAGGCCCGACGGCGGAGAGGAAGAGTCGACGGAAGCGAATAAGCCGAGTAAAGAGTGGAAAGGGCCGAACGACGAGGGTCCCTGTCTACGACCTTGATTTAGCGTCTTTACTTTAAAACCCTTCTTCTTCGTCTTCTTCTTCTTCTTCCTCCTCCTCTCTCGCGCTGGCTCATTCCAGCGACCCCGATAGATTTATAGCTTGTAGGAAAAGTTCGCATGACTGTCTTCGTGTGTGCGCGCGCGGGCAAAGTTCAGCCTCTTGCACGTTTTTTGAATTTTTACCCAACAATACCGGTCGTTCCAAAAATTGAAGCGAACCGCTGAAGTATTTCCATTGTGACGTCACTTCCGGTTGAAAAATTAGATTTTCAAACCGGAAGTGACGTATTCTGGGTCGAAAAATGTTTTTTTTTTTTTTTTTGCACTTATATAAACCGTTTCTGAAATTTCGAACACATGTGCGTTGCAATTTTACAGTAAAATTTGTATTTTTCATAAACATTTTTGTAAATTTCAAGCAAAAGATTTGTAATTTTAATATCTGGTATTTTTATTTTACAAGCAAAGGACATTAATGTTTAATTAATATGAGTAATGTTAGCAAATTTAAAGTTCCAGTAAATTAAATTTACAATCTATTTTTACAGTGTGCCCAGTGAACACTTTTGATTACGGCAATATAACATAGAAGTTACAAGTAATGGAACAATGTTACTGTGTGATATATAGAGGGTATATAACATGGAAGTAATATGTAATGTTTCGATTGTTATATGCAATTAATGTAACTGTTACATGTCGGTGTGAGGTTGCAGTTACGTATGAAATTTCTGTAACCGTTACACAACATACCTGTAACAATGTTAGCGTGACTTTTGTGATAATCATGTAATGTTAATGGTATATAACATAATAACATTACAATAACGTAACTGAACTCCGTAACGTTTATATAACATGTATAACATAAAATGTGGTGTAAGAGGTACGAAAAAAAAAATGTACGAAGCTACCAAATTTCTTCAATGATTTTTGCATTCCTCGGTGTTGAAAAATTCCGGCGGGGAGAAAAGCGCAATATTTTCGGACTTGTCTCGACGCGGTGCCCGCGCCGAGAGGCGCGTAAAGTGTCCCTTTGTTAATTAATCGTCGCTCGGTGCGTGCGAGCGCGTTTTCGTTTCTCCTCGTCTCGGTTTATAATGGAATTTCTAAACGCGGGGAGGACAACGGAGCGGCGAGAAGCTGGTAGCCTGCAGGCGGAGAGCCAACCCTCGAGTCCGTCCCTGGAACTTCGGACGGTCACTCCAGGAATGCGGAAAAATAAATAAAGACGCCGAGGTCGCGATGAGCCGACGGAAATTGTCTCGGTATATCGTCCAATTGGGGAAACTCGAGGCTGAGTCGAGGTCAATAAAAATTAATCGTAACCGAAACTGGGAACAGGGCGAACCAGCTCCGAGCGGTCGAGACACCGGCGTGGATGCAACCGACGTGCGTTCTCCAACGTGATCGCTACGACTCCCTTGGCGCTCGTTCCCGACGAGATCGCGGTGGACGAGGGAATTTCGGGTCGAGCTGCTTCGCCCTTCCCGAGGGCATTCCGGAACCCGGTCAGGTGCAGCGCTGTATTAATCACGCCCGGCCGAGATGCCCGAGCACGCTTCCGCTCCCGATATCGGGACTTGACGTTGCAATCCAATTTAGGAACATGCCGCTCTTTTACATAAAATTTAATTACGCTGGTAGTCAATTCTGGAAAATGGCTCCAAGACGATTATGAATATGTAATATCGACTGCTGAGGAACAAAAATATTTCCGTTTTGCCTTTTGGCAATCGATAGAATAGATCTTATGTACACCGAAGAAAAAAAATTTTGTCTGGAAATTGATGAACGGTATCGAAAGCTTTTTTAACATAAACTGTTTCTGAAAATTCAAACGCTTTTGCGTTGCAATTACACAGTAAACTTTTTCACTTTTAATCAACATTTTTGTGAACTTGGGACAAAATATTTGTAATTCTATTATCTGGCATTTTTATTTTACGACAACGTAAGTTGATCTTCAATTATTGGAAGTAATGTAAGCAAATTTCAAGTTCCAGTACATTAAATTTACAATTTATTTTTACATTGTACATTGCATGATATAAAAAAAATCTGACAAAGAACAGACAGTATTTCAGAATACACTAGAACCTTACTGAGTTCCGACAAAACGGAGGGGGGAATTAATTAATCAATTAATTTTAAGAGTAGGGGAGAGCGGGGCAAAACGGGATAATGAGACAAAACGCAATTCTCCAATAACTTTGAAATGGTGGCGATGGTGGTACGTGGGGCAAAACGGGTTTAAAAATCCGGATGTATCGTTAGGACAAAATTGGGTATCGAAAAATTATTGGAGAATTGAGTTTTGCTCTCACAGTCCCGTTTTGCCCCGCTGTGCAAATTTGCCCCGGTCTCCCCTATCTAATATAAACTGTCAGGAAACAAAAGTCGCAACCGTATTCTTAAACACACAAAATACGTCAGTTCGTCTTTAAAAAAAATCTGACGGGAAACAGACAGTATTTCAGAATATAGCACAACCTTACGAAGTTAAGGTAAACCCTGCGGCAAGGGGGGGGGGGGGGGGGGGGGGATTGTCGAAGAAGTGCGAGCACCTTTTGCGCGTCGTAAGCGTTTAAGATGGGAGGGAGATTTTCTCATAGTGGTAGAGGAGAAAGGGATCAGTGTCGGGGCGAAAGGATCGTCGAGGGTCTCGCTCCGTGGAAAGCTCCTAAACGAAAGCGTAACCGAGTCTTTAGAGAGCGGTTTTTGCGAGAATTCCCTCGCTCGCCCGTTTCAGGGGTTACGGCGGGACGTCGTCATTCTCCTCCCCCAGGCCTTCCCCCCCCCCCCCCCCCCCCCCGCCTATATAATCTTATGAATGCATAAAAAAGGGCCCGTAAACTCCGAGAGAGTTGAGGATTCTGGCTGGAGTAAGGAAAAAGAAAAAGTGTAGCATAAGGAACGACCAAGAAGGGACGAAGATTTTTAGATTTCAAAAACGATTTCTCAAGTGCACATTGGGCTGTCGCGGGGAGGTTTATCATTCGAGGGCTCTCCCGATTCGGTGTAGGTATATGCGCGATAAAAAAGAAAATATATCGTCGGAAAACGCCGACGATGCACGGTCACGGCGTGCGAGGGAACGCCTCAAACTTCCCGATCGGGAGGCTCGTAAATATACGAAACGGGATACGGCGCTGGTCCCAGCTGGTGAATCCGGGTTGAAGGAGGTTCCTTTCGGAGACTCTAAAAATTCCATCGGGCGATAAAATTTTGACGGTGGCCGTACGAATGCACGCTGGAAATTTGACAATGGTGGATAATCATCGATAATGTACGAGCCAGTGGGCACGGATAACGGCTCTTTACACTTTATTTTTTATTACGACACGAAAGTAGACGTCAGTGTCGAAGCGTAGAAAAATCATGACAAACGCATCGTTAGGGCGGGACACAAATAAAAAAATTTAAGTTTTTTTGGTCCCGTCGTACTAAACGTGTAGATTGAGACTCGATGGGTTGAAAAGAAGAAATAGCGGGTTGGTACGATAAGCGTGGAGAGAGACGTCAAGTGGGGCCACGGGACCTTCCACAGTCTCGTGGAGAATCTTAACGAGCCCCCGTGCACTTTCCCTAATTTAATCGCAATTAAGGGAAACAACCTACTCCGAGCGGAGCCAACCGTCTTCAGCGCTCCGTGGGAAGAACGCGCCAGCGCGTTACGGAGCGCACTCGGCAGGAAAGACGGGAGTGAGACACTCCGTGGGCGCCTGTGGAAACTCTTCCCGTCGAACCGGACGGTATCGGATCCCGAGTGGAGGAGCTGCATCGGGCGCTCGAAGGTACCGAACCGCGGCCCGAGGAACCGAAGAGCAGCGAAGCGAGTCGGGTTGCGGGTTGCAGGCGCGATTCCTGTACGGAGAATCGACCAACCAGAGGCGCAGTTAGCGTTCGACAAAAATTCATTAAAAAATTTCAAAATTCGTTTCTCGTATTCGAGCATTTAGAAATTTCCAAAATTTGGAAATTTGAAAATTTGGAAATTTCCAAATTGTCGAACACGAGAAACGTGTTTGAAAATTTGGAAATCTCCAAATTCTCGAACGCGAGAAACACATTTGAAAATTTGGAAATCTCCAAATTCTCGAACGCGAGAAACACATTTGAAAATTTGGAACTTTCCAAACTGTCGAGCATGAGAATCGCACTGGAAAATTTGGAGATTTTGGAAATTCCTAAATTCTCGAACACGATAAACTAATTTGAAAATTCATCGGTCGAGGAGTGTGATGGATTAGGTGGCGAATGCGATTGGCTGAAACTTCCACCGTAAAGTGGCGGAGCTTGATCGAATTTCCTGCCGATAGTTGAAAACGTTAGACACACGAGCCACCAGTGAAATTAAATTCAGCTGTCTCTCTATCTCTCATCGTGCAATAAAACAAGAGAGTTTGCGGTACACGCTGCGGTGGTTCCGCGTATATGTGTGTGCGGAAGAGTGGTAAGGGGGGCATCGTAAAATGCTCGGAGCCTTCTACCCTCCCGCAGCTTGTCGCCGAAGAGGCGAAGGACCCAGTGGAAAATTGGGATAGGAATAAGAGGAAAAGGGGCGGTTTTCGTGAGCATATGCTAATGCAAAATCTGGCTGAAATCCTCTCTCTAATACTTCTCCATGCAGACACCGCCAAAATATACCCGACTATTTATACAATCGTGAAATATATTGAATTTATATAACAAAAAAAAAATACGTTCTTTAGTACAGAGACATGATCGATGATCTATAATTACATCAACTAACATTTTGGCAGTCATCGAGAAGACAATTTTCCACAAAATTTTGAAGTACTTGTAGTAACAAAAAAATATGACATTTATATAATTTTTTTTCTTGTACTTTGATTTTTTTTTTTACATTTTAAGAAATAGTATTTATTTTGTATATATTTACGGAGACACAATAATTAGAGGCAATGAAATCATTTTGTCACCGTTTGATTTATTTTTTGCCTGTGAACAAATAATGAACGAAAAGAAGAAGGTTTATCAACTTTGCAATGTGGGGTTGGCGTGTCGTGGAAGTAGTCTGCGGCGTGAAAGATCGTTGATGGAGAACGACGAGCGACGAAGTATGAGCGTCGCACGCTTGCCAAAGTAAGCAGGAAACTCGGGGACAAGTTGTGATCTTATCTGAAATTTAAGGGGTGAGGGTTGGGAGGAGTTGTAGATTGAGGCGTGGGGGCCGCCGAGGCACAGAGAGGAACCTCGCAGACGGAAATTGAGCGAAGCTTGACGCAGGAAGTACGCCCATCAGGCGCTACGTGCTTCGAGCGGGCTCTAAATTCACCCCGTCACTTTCTCACTCTCCTCCGCTCCGCCGGTCTACTCGCTCCTCATCCAAAACGGCCCCTATCCGCGCCAGATTCTCGACGAACGCGATTCACGAGATTATTATTCGCGACAAGGTTTTTCTCTCCGGCGACGCGGAGAGGAATATTTCATAGTCGAATATTATACGATGTTCGAGGCGCGTAGCCTTTGTGAAATTAGCACTAAAATTTTATAATCTGCCAGCACGATCCTACGAATCCTCACGTTCGTCGCTCACGTTTAATGAGATAGCTCGGAACACAATATTATAGGCGAAGTGGACAATTTTACAAAATTGGAGATAAAATTGCAGGATCGTATTCTCCTTTCGATACTGAGCAAACTTTCCCTTTGGCAAAACTTTCTACGACGTATAGTTCCGGAGCTACGAGCAGTTGAAGTTTGCACCCAATGAGACCGCTAGGTGGCGCGCGCGTAGTCGCCCGGCAGATGGCGCGCGCGACCCGTTTCGTTGTCTTTAACCGCTCGTATCTCGAAAACTACGCAACGTAGAAAGAAATTCCAAAGGGAAAGTTTGTGCAATTTTCAGCGCGTAATCCTACCCTGCCATTGTTAACGCGAAAATGTGTAAACTCGCATCATAGGATAACTTTCAATCCAATTTAAAGAGCTCAAGTACAAACTACCCTCAACGACCTCGCATTAAACTCTCGATGAACGCAATATTTTCCCCCCCGTCCCATGAGCGAACGCATATTGCTTTGATAATCTCACTTTAGCGGTACCTAATCCAGGAACTTTGGCCGCTGTGGCTTCGCGTCTCTTCCTCCTCGTCGCTCCCGCGCGAAGCTTCCCTTTCAGTAATTTCGAGTCGGAGGGGCACATAAGAGCTAGCTCGTAAAGCAGAGTTTCGGTCCGCGGCGAGGACGAACACCGAGAGAAGACAGAAGGGAGATGATGATGATGATGGCGGTTGCCCGAGGCTCTCCTCGACGCACAGGTATCATACCCACCGTGTATCTATCCAAGCGAGAAAGGTGTAATATAGGAGCAGAACGTTTAGCTTATCGCTGTCGACAATCTAGTTTTGGGCATACGCCGTAGCACACTCACAACTACGCCGGAGAGAGCTCGACGGTAGATGTAACCGCACACAGAGACTCGGGAAGCTGTGCCGGAGGACAGTGCGATGGTGTTTTTGAGGGCGGTCGGGGTCGAGCGTGGCGGCGGAAAGCTCCTAAATCAAGGGGTAGCCCGCGGCCGGTTAAATTTAAACTAAAATATTATCGGCCCCGCGGGCTGCGAATCTCACCGAACACGAGCCCAAAAACCCCTGATGGCGAAATCCCTGCAGGATTCAGCGTTATAGGAGGTGCAGCCTGGACCAGAGATAAGGCCATGGACTATTACCGGTCACCCTCTTTCCTCCGCAACTCGCCATATCCGAACCTCTCCTGGGGGGGTTTCCTGGCGAGCTTGCGGGATCACCAGGGGCTTCGCGGAGATCGTTATCGATACCGCCAACCGAGAACCAACAACTACCCACAAGCCAACCCGCGGATCTGTTGAACGAAAAACGACCGGAGCTGGAGAACGGTAATTCCGATCCGCTAATTCGCGGGACACGAAGCTTCCGGGGGTTCGCTGCTCGTAGTTTTTCCAGGGAGCTGGCCAGATTCTTATCAAATACCGAACCATGTATAAAATCCAGAACGTTCGTCTTCTGTTACTCCGGTTTCCAGGCTGACGATCCAGCGAACGAGTTCACCGGGCAGGCGCAGGAATTTATTGAGAGAATTGCCAGGGTTTCGTGACGCGATGAACCCCACAGCACGCGAATCGTAAAAGAAACGAGTCTCTATATTCGTGCGGGATTTACAACCGGTTAGGTGGAGACGTCTGCTCGTTGCTCGAACACACGATTCATCCCACTTGACGCAATTGCGATTGCCCGGAGTTATATACACTGGGGATACATTATTTTATCGGAGTGGCGTGCAGGTTGCGGACGAAGTGGTATTCTCGCGATTGGTCTAAGCAAACGATGATCCAGCAAACGAACCGGGCAAGAAGAAGATGCACAGGCGTCTGAATCCAAGCCAAACGAGCGTAGGAAGATTAAATAGCCCCGTAAGGTTTTACGATCGGCTGCTAAACGTCCCCTAAATTAATTGGCACTCCCTGGGGTCGTCGCTTGAATCTTCCATCTAGGATAGTAAGCCCGATGACGAAAACATTGCAGATGCTTGGATTCTCCCGGCAGGAAAAATCCTACCGTAGGGGAGACCGGGGCAAAATGGCACAGCGGGGCAAAACGGGACAGTAAGGGTAAAACTCAATTTTCCAATAATTGTTGGATGCCCCATTTAGTCCCAACGATACATCCGGATTTTCAAACCTGTTTTGCCCCAGGTACCACCATCGCCGCCATCCAAAAGTTATTCTAAAATTGCGTTCAGTCTCTTTATCCCGTTTTGCCCCGGTGTGCTATTTTGCCCCGCTCTCCCCTATTCCTCACTTATGACAATTTTTTTTTTTTTTTTTTTTACTGAACCAGCGAAAAGGAGATGTGTCCGTTGGAGTCAGACTCGATCGGCGGCTAAATCCAGATTTAATGGAGAAACTCGCACCGTCTCTTCTCTCTCGTGTGGGAAACGAAATGGCATCGATGGTCCAATATCGAAAGGACGTAGAGACTACGGCCAGGCGATAGTCCGCACGCCCTTCCGGCGTTGGATCACCGATGTGTCGAGGGTGAGGGAGGCGAGCCCCGTCAGCATATTGCATTATCGCCTGACTTACGGAATCGCATATTCAATATGGCACGATCCTAGGGGAAAGACCGAGGAGAATCCAACGGGACCGAAGGGGTTGCGCTCGAACGAGGTTTCATAGCCTCGGATCGCATGTCGGGACTTTGAACTCCGGAGAACACTTCCGCA
This sequence comes from Exephanes ischioxanthus, assembly GCA_958510785.1. Taxonomy (NCBI): domain Eukaryota; kingdom Metazoa; phylum Arthropoda; class Insecta; order Hymenoptera; family Ichneumonidae; genus Exephanes; species Exephanes ischioxanthus. Next base: position 18,080,697 of record OY294020.1, on the reverse strand, counting down.
GGATTTTCCTCCCGATTGCGTGAGAACTCGAATCATTGCATCCTCCGACTATCGGCGATTCTTTCAATGTCCCAACTTTGCGCGACGAAGTTATCGCCAATTCCCCGAGCCGCCCTTACTTTGGGCTTTTGGGCTCGATCCGTCATGGCCGCGCCCCAGCCTCCGCCCTCAATTCTCCGGCCCTCGAGCGTCATTCGCCGGATTCTCGTCACGATTAGACCGAACTTTCCCGCGGACTTTGGGAACCGAGCTCGCGTACCTTCGTCTCCGGTGGGTTTCTTCGGGCCGTGGGGAGGGAAAGCTGTTTGGTATTCGCGGGGCGATTTTCTGTTCCGGGCGAACGTGGCTCCCGGACGTCGTTGGCCATCTCGGAGTTGGCGAACGAGAGGGGTCCGGTCGTGATTGAATCTATATGGCGCGGTCCGTGGAAAACAGCCCACCGAAGCCATCCCGCCATTTATATCCCATAGCTTTGCGGAGATCGGGCGCACCGGGAGAGAGAGATTTTTTTTTTCTTATTTCTTCGCCGGTCAAGCCGTAGGGCGGCATCGGCCGGTGCCTCGGCAGGCCAATAGTTTTATTATAGCGAGCACGTTGCGCTCGTAAGGTTCCCAGCTATACCTCCCGCGATGACGACCACCACGACCACGATTCATAGGGATAGGGGAGAGGGGGGCAAAACGAAACAGGGAGAAACATTTTTTCGTTCTTTATGAGCCCCCCCCCCCCCCCCCCCCGCCCCCAAAAAATGGTAAAAATAGTCCATTTTGCCCCGTTTTCCCCATATAGATGCGGGAAACGGTGGGCTGCTTCTGGTTCTGGATTCTGCAGCCGCGACCGGAGCTCGAACTCGGGGACCGCTTCGACGATCGTTTTCCCCTTGCACCAGCTTTCGGCAAGCTGCTTGTCCTCCCGCGCGCTCGATGGTCTATGTCGTTCGGGGTAATGGATTCTCGCTTGCCCCTTTCGACCCTCACCCCTCCCCTTGGCCAGCTGATCATGAAACACCGCCCCGACCCTCCATTATTTCTCTAAATCGCATGCCTCATTCGACGCCTTTCCTACACTCTGGTTCTATTCGGAATGGGAGAGGGTCGCAGATTTGACCAGATTTTGCGACGCGCGACCCGAGCATGGAGCATAGTTTTGAGATGAAACACCCTGAGTGTTAAACGGTTGAACGAAGTGTTGACAAAATTTGTGCCACATCCTCCAAGGGTCGGTTTGTTAACTTTTTATTTCATATTTTTTTCCCACCCCTCTTCGAAGGCTTTCGAGACCGCGTTCGGAAGGGTAGAATTTCCGTTGATTATTGAACGTGATTCGCGGCAAAAAAAAAAAAAATGACGGAACTTTGGCTATGGCAAAGTAAGGTTTGTGGAAATTTATAGTGGATGATTTTTTTTTTAGCAGTCACCCCACGATTCGTGAGAATGGAGGAGAAAAAGAGTCGACATCGAGAGCCGTCGCACCCCGTTTACGAGCTCCGAGACACATTTTATTTCCCCGTTCTCGTACAATCCGAGATATACTGCACCGTAGTGAAGAATTGTACTTTGCGCGAGTTCATAAGGGTGCTGAAAGCTTAACCCGTCGTAAAAAGAACGCAAGGATTTTTTTTTTTATTGTATCGACTCGTGCCTTTGAGAAAGGCACATGCGTGTCTGAGGAGGGCGAAGCAATTTCAGGGGGAAAAGCGAGAGATGCGAAAGAAACGCAGAAGGGCGAGAAGGCACAAGGATGCGATGCAACGCGCATCGAGAAGCGGACAAAGGAACGGAGAAACTATAAACGAGGGGTTTCACACAGAAGCCGGCTGCACTTTTCGGCCTGATGGAACGACGAATTCTCGACGCTTTGTCCGTCCAAAGAGGATCCGATTTTGTCAGTCGTCAGTCCTCAAAAAGCTCGAAACACGACAAAAGTGTGGAAAAATAATTGACCGAGAATAATTCGTCAGAAATTAATTCTTCCTCAACAATCTCTTGTGAGAATTCCACACACATTTTTATATACATTTTTTTTTACTTGAGGTAAATTTTTGTTGTACATTTAAAAAATTATTTTCTCTTCGGCGAATTAATGGCGAGTGTAATAGTCTGCAAAGGTTTTGTTTTCATTTTTCATACATTGCGCCAGTTACGCTAGCTTGTTGTAATTCGTCACTCTCGTTTGTTTTGGGTATTTGAATTTGCGTTTTAGCGATTATGAAAATTTAGTCCAATGGTCACCAAATCATTGGGCGTTAAAGATTAACGTTTCGAATCGACGCACCGTCGATTCGCTCCTCGGAGAGTTCAACCCCGGTTAATCGAGGTTCTACTGTAGCAGCCGCCACCCGCTCACTCTCCTTTGTTTGAGATTTTTGAATTTGTCACTTGCGCATATTTGAGCGTTTATCAAAATTGAATCCAATGATTACTAAATTGTTGCCCAATAAAGATTAACGTCAACGTTCAAGAGAAGACACTCGGGAGGCGCACGGCTGATCCGCTCCCAGAATACTTCAACCCCGGTTAATCGGGGTTCCACTGTAGCAGCCGCCACCCGCTCACTCTCCCTTGTTTGAGATTTTTGAATTTGTAATTTGCGCATATTTTAGCGATTATCAAAATTGAATCCAATGATTACCAAAACATTGTCCAATAAAGATTAACGTCAACGTTCAAAAGAAGACACTCGGGAGGCGCACGCTTGATTCGCTCCCAGAATACTTCAACCCCGGTTAATCCGGGTTCTACTGTAGCAGCCGCCACCCGCTCACTCTCCCTTGTTTGAGATTTTTGAATTTGTAATTTGCGCATATTTTAGCGATTATCAAAATTGAATCCAATGATTACCAAAACATTGTCCAATAAAGATTAACGTCAACGTTCAAAAGAAGACACTCGGGAGGCGCACGGCTGATCCGCTCCCAGAATACTTCAACCCCGGATGATCGGGGTTCTACTGTAGCAACCGCCCCCGGATCTCGTCTCGTGCGGCCTTGAATACAAAATCGTCGGAGCACCGAATTGGATTTCCGTGTAATTAAGGCGTGCACGCGGTCTCGAATCGCTCTAGCTCCGGCTGACTGGCGCGAGGAGTATTAATAGGGCCTGGCTCTCTCTCTCTCTCGCGTTTCGTGGACTCTGTGTGTCGTGCCACCACGCAACGAGGAGGAAGAGTATTATACGGAAACCCCCTGCTGCTCCCTGCACAGGGCACAACTCTGCAGTGTTTCGGTAACTTGTCCGGCATGCCGCACGCTCTCCGTACCCCTCCAGTACGGCCACTCTGTTACCTTTGGCGCCGGGTACATTAGTCAACGTCCGACGTGGGACCGCTCCTTTTTTATACCCCCGATGTAGAACGACCGAGCGGTTGGTAATTAGTCAAAGCTCGTTGAATTCGGCGACTCGCGTCGCGGGCGCCCACCGAGATCTCTTTATCGCCGTCGCTCCGAGGATTATAAATTTCAACTTCCATCGAACTTTTCTCCCCTTTTTTTTCCACGAGAACGGCGATTCAAAAACTTCGGCACGAGATCGTTAGGGCGATTAAAAAAAAACACACAATTTCGAAGATTAAACTTGGAAAATTATTCATTTCAAGTTCAAAATGCAATATTCGAATCCATTTTGTTGATCTACGGTCTACTCAGTATCGAACAAAATGGGTTCTTTTTTTGTAAAGCTTTGTTGTACTTGCGGAATTTGTGGGACGCGAAGCCATGTTTTTTTATTCGAACTCACCTGAAACAGAAAAGAAAATTGCTCGATTAGAGAGTGAAATTTTGCCACTTTCCGTGAATCGCTACGGTTGAGCTTCTCGCTATCTCTCTATCTTTTTTTCTACTTCCCTTTTATGTCTTCTAAACGGCGCGCAATGGTTAAAAAAACGTATTCTCGGCAGCTTTTTGGCAAGCTCCGGGGAGAGCCTTATCTCTTCACGCTTGAGAGAATCGTCGGCGAAAGAGATGTTGGAGAAAAAAAAAAAAAAAAAAAATGTGGAAAGATCGTGCGGAGGGAAAAGAAGAGTGAGCGGTTGGCACGAAGCCTGTCGCACGGCTACACGTTCGACACGCGAGTCCGAGGGGGCTCTGTATAAGAACTCTCAATGTCCGAATAACTTTTTGTATCAATTTGCTTCCATATTAAATTAGGAAAAAAATTTGTTTTTTTTTTTCCTAGTTTATTTTTATTTATTTTCCTAGTTTATTTTTATTTATTTTCCTAGTTTATTTTTATTTATTTTCCTAGTTTATTTTTATTTATTTTCCTAGTTTATTTGCTTCCATATTAAATGAGGAAAAAAATTAGTAATTTTCTTCTCAAAATTTTTTTTTTTTCAAACAAAAAAATCGTAAAATAGCATTAAATTGAGAAGAATTGCACATTTGATCGTTTGAACGAGCAATCGACCGAAACACCTGCGCGCCTTCTAGATAGAACGGAGATGCAGCCAGTGAAGGCAAATCTGCACGCAAGTTTGCTCCGTATAAGAACTCAATGTCCGAATAACTTTTTATTGTATTAATTTGCTTCATTTTAAATGAGGAAAAAAATTGGTTACATTTTTTCAAACACAAAATCGAAAAAGTAAAAAAAAAAAATACATTGAAAAAAAAATGGTAAAATAGCATTAAATTGAGAAGAATTGCACATTTGATCGTTTGAACGAGCAATCGACCGAAACACCTGCGCGCCTTCCAGATCGAACGGAGCTGCGGCTGGTGAGGGCAAAAGAGCACTTGGCACGAGGCCCTAAGCATGCGTTCCATACTGCAGCGTCCACCTGGTTGCCTGGCTTCAGGCGCCGCGCGGAGGAACTTTGCCAACTACGGGGATAAAGATAAATTTCGATGATAGCCCCGAGGCTCTTTTGTCTCTTTGCTCTTCCCCCATGTGTTTCTCTCCCTCGATACTCGTGTTTGTTAGGCGAGATTGCGGCCGGCGCGAGGGTGGAAAATCGTACGATCGTTCGATCTTCCGTAATGAGCGAGGGACAAGATTTTATTTAGTTTACGATCCCAAAAACGTATCCACCGAGTAAATCGCATTTTCTCCTTCATAATATTATATATAATTTAAGTTATAATAACCATACACCGTTTTTTTTTTCTCCGCCGTAAAATAAACTACGTTTTCAAATAACTCCGTGAATTATTTCATTATTTTTTTTCGACGAATTAGACAAATTTCAGGCGGCGATTTCCAACAATAAGTTTTGCGGTAAATTTTGACGTTTTCAATTTCATGAGAAGTGGACATTTTTTAATAATACGAAAAAGGTGCCAAGCAAGTTGCACGTGGCTTCTTCATTTATGACAATCTTGCGCACACCTTCCTCCACGAGGAAGCCAAAATTAATCAACGAACCTCGTAGAGAAAACTACAGTAGAACCCCGATTAACCGGGATGCTCGGGACCGAAGAGTCCCCGGATAATCGAAACCCCGGTTAATCCGAACTGGACAGCGAAAGTATATAAGTCAATAATGGCTAAGGATACAACTTTATTTTGACTAGTAATGACATTTGGTACAAGTTGCACTTAATTATTAAATAGTGTGAACTAGAATGTAAGACTGTGGATTTTTTTTTTTTCATTAATAGTACGAAGCTAGTATTTTTTTTTTGAAGTAGTCAGTGACTGTGGTTTGCTCTGCGCATAAAAAAAAGCCTCGAGAGACGCACGCACCCAGAAAAATAATTTATTTGGCGGCCGGCGTTCAATTGGTTTAAATAAAATATTCATTTGATTCAAATAAATATTTAATTCATTCAAGTAACTATTTACTTAATTTAAATAAATATTTATTTTAATGAAATAAATATTTATTTTTATGAAATAAATATTTATTTTTATGAAATAAATATTTATTTTTATGAAATAAATATTTATTTTTATGAAATAAATATTTATTTTTATGAAATAAATATTTATTTTTATGAAATAAATATTTATTTTTATGAAATAAATATTTTACTCGAACTAAATAAACGGTGGCCATAAAATAAATCGTTTTTCTGGGTGCGGTTAATCCGCTTTCCGGTTAATCCGACTCCGTTTAATCGGGGCTTTACTGTATGCGCAAAATTCTAATAAACGCACCTTTTCTCCAGCTTATGGCAAACTTTCGCGACCACGAAAATCAGAGGTCATCGCCCTGCCGCGTCTGCTTTTCCTCGAAACAGATATTTCTTTTTTCCCTTGCGGCCGGAACGACGCGACCGTCCCGCGTCTTGGCGCGTTTCGGGGATGGTTCTGGCTTCCTCCCTCCGCCGTCGTCGATTCTCCCTCCAGGGGTTTCCCGATGTTGCCTCTGTATTTCGCCCCCCCCCCCCCCCCCCCCACGACTCTTCGCCCGCCCTGTCCTTTGTCAGGCTTCGAAAAACCACGATATCTCGTATTCAGAAGGTGGTCTCCCATCGAAAACTTGTGCGTGCGGTCGCGAGACAGTCGAAACTTTGCCTCCGCCACTTTTTCCCCGAGAAACACGAACGTCGTGACGATGGTTCGACCCACCCCTGGCGCCTTATTGGATTTTCGCCATAAGCCGCTTCGCGGCTCGACTTCACCGAAACATAAGCAACCGGCCCTATCCGAAGATAAGGAGACTCCCAAAGTACCAATTACGAAGGAGGACGCGTTGAGAATTTTTCTACGGAAAAAAAACGAAAAAAATATTACGCCCTTCTTTTTCTTCGTTCTTTCCATTTACTTATTTTCATCTCGTCGCTTCTTGGCTTCTATGCGGAGAGAAACTATACATCGTGCCCGAGGCGCAGGGAAGTTTGTCATTCGCCCTTATGAGAATTCTTCGCCGAGCGACAAAGGCGGTCCGGGTAGTCTCGGAGGCTGCGCGAGCCGCGGACACACTGTGACAAACTTTCGCATATTAAAAACTCGCCAGGTTCCGATATTAAAAGATTCTTCGTGCTCCCGGCATTCGCCCGAGCGGTCCCAGACGCGAACGCAGCACCGGGCGGAGGAGAATGGAAACGACTGAAGGCATTCGGGAATGAAAGCGCGGACATTCCTCGCGTCAGACTCCGCGCGTGGGTGAATTATTGGGCGGGAAAGATGAATTCTCGGACGGCGGAAACCTCAGACTCGGGAACTCGATAATCTGAGGATCGCCTTATCGAATTTCCTCGCGGGAAACTCGGGCGATTTAATCTGCGCTAAGGGAAGTCGTTTTTACGACGATTTTAAGCCCACGTCCCATGCCGAGCCAGTGCTGGGCCATTGTCGATTCCCCGACCTTTGGCCAATTTTCAAACATCCGTATGGGTATTATTTTTTAAAATTTATTACGTTTCCTAGAACTGTGCTTGATGGAGTTTCCGGTCAACTTGCAATTGGGCTCAGCCCGATTTCATTTAAATAAATAAATAAATAAATAAATAAATAAATAAATAAATAAATAAATAAATAAATAAATAAATTGTACTGCTGTGCAACAAGTAATCGATATAGTTGTTGCATTTAGGTGACTTGACTTTGAGCGGGAATTTGTGTACCAATATTATTAACGTGTATGTTAATAATATTATTTTTAAATCAATAATATTATTGGGAATATTGTTGCTGACGATAAAATTATGTGACACTGTTTATGGCCGAACGAGCCGAGTCTCCGAGTTCCGAAAGAGCAACGAAGCTACGAAACCCCTGGAGAAATAATCGAAGCGTGTCCCCCTCCCCTCTCCGAAAGCGTCAAAGACACCGCGGCGCTTCTCGTCTGGTATTACGCCGAAAAAAATAGAGGAAAAAATAATACCTCGTTTCGGGGAAACCGAAGGGTGACGTGGCAGCAGTTATTTTTCCCCGCTTGAACTAACACTGATAAAAAAAAATACGGTTGAAGTAACTAAATATTCGAGCAGGGCCGTTCGGATAAATATGTAATACCAATTAAATATTTATATATAGTGCCAATTAAATATTTGGCTTTACTTGTCATTGTAAAAAATATTTTACAAAATATTTTAATGGCTGAAAAATATTTTTGTTATATCATCGGAAAAATAGTTAAAGTGACGAATCTTTTCGCTGTACTAATAAAATATTTATTCGAACGAGTATTTCTCTTTACCAGTGTATACGACCTACCAGACATTAAATATTTATATATAGTGCCAATTAAATATTTGGCTTTACTTGTCATTGTAAAAAATATTTTACAAAATATTTTAATGGCTGAAAAATATTTTTGTTGAATCATCGGAAAAATAGTTAAAGTGCCGAATCTTTTCGCTGTACTAATAAAATATTTATTCGAACGAGTATTTCTCTTTTATCAGTGTATACTACCTACCAGACATTAAATATTTATATGTAGTGCCACTTAAATATTTGGCTTTACTTGTCATTGTAAAAAATATTTTACAAAATATTTTAATGGCTGAAAAATATTTTTGTTATATCATCGGAAAAATAGTTAAAGTGACGAATCTTTTCGCTGTACTAATAAAATATTTATTCGAACGAGTATTTCTCTTTTATCAGTGTATACTACCTACCAGACATTAAATATTTATATGTAGTGCCACTTAAATATTTGGCTTTACTTGTCATTGTAAAAAATATTTTACAAAATATTTTAATGGCTGAAAAATATTTTTGTTGAATCATCGGAAAAATAGTTAAAGTGCCGAATCTTTTCGCTGTACTAATAAAATATTTATTCGAACGAGTATTTCTCTTTTATCAGTGTATACTACCTACCAGACATTAAATATTTATATGTAGTGCCACTTAAATATTTGGCTTTACTTGTCATTGTAAAAAATATTTTACAAAATATTTTAATGGCTGAAAAATATTTTTGTTATATCATCGGAAAAATAGTTAAAGTGACGAATCTTTTCGCTGTACTAATAAAATATTTATTCGAACGAGTATTTCTCTTTTATCAGTGTATACGACCTACCAGACATTAAATATTTATATATAGTGCCAATTAAATATTTGGCTTTACTTGTCATTGTAAAGAATATTTTACAAAATATTTTAATGGCTGAAAAATATTTTTGTTGAATCATCGGAAAAATAGTTAAAGTGACGAATCTTTTCGCTGTACTAATAAAATATTCATTCGAACGAGTATTTCTCTTTTATCAGTGTATACTACCTACCAGACACGGCAAATAAATAGCGAGGGGTCGTGATTGCCTTAAATTTAATACAGCGAATTAACCCTGGTCAAACAAGATAATATTCCGCTCACGTGCGTTGTTATTATTATCGGAGCGTATACTATATGAGGCGCTTTGGCCTCCAGCTCATCCCTAATACACACAGCGGAGCCGGTTTATTATACCTTTCGGTAAATCCTGATTAATGAATTACCTGGAGGGAGTTGGCAAACTATAAACACCGGCTCCACGACTCTCGGACATTTTGTCGTCCTCAACTGATTTCATAACCACCTTCTTCTGTCTCTAACTCTCGAATTGATTTGTGAAAACAATTTTTTTTTTTGTGCACACGCAAGAAAAACGCCCTTCAACGCTTTTTCGGTTTAATGCGTTTTCGGTGTCTCCGATGGTTAAAAATTTACCTCACGGTGGCGTATTTTATCTGAGCCCGGAAGACGTTGGTCATCTGCCATCTCGGGCAACTCGTGAAGTAATGTTGGGTCGGTGAGTGTCTCATCTTGAGTGCAACAAAAATTATCTCACGGTCACTCAAAGTAAATTCTCAAAACCCGCGTGATTTTTTTCTAATGTCTAGACAACGCGCACGGAGCTGCAGCCTGAACGTCCACGTCGCACCCCATCACAAAAAAAAAAAAATTACGATAAAAAAAGTATAAAAGGTTCGATATCTAACACATAATTATTATGACCGACGAATCCATTGTTTTGCTTCCTTGCGTCGCGCAGCCACGGGCGCATCCACGAAACTTTAGTACGAAAATTTAACCGTTAAAAATTTGCCAAATTTTTTTTTTTTTTTTTCTGTTCTTTTTGCCAGAAATTTGCGTTGTTGTCGCGCGTAATTTTTTCCTCGTGTCTCGTGCAAAGAGGCCGAAAGATGCGAGCTTGGTTGAGGCGGTACGAGCACTAGCCGGCATCGGCTAGCTGACGGGGGTGAACACGCTTCGCGCTACAAGGGGCACGCACCCCTCTGAAAAAGGCTCGTGGCTAACCCCCCCCCCCCCCCCGATGCTTGCTCCTATGCGGCCTCCAACACACATTCGATACCCGATGCCAAGGGATTCCCGTCTAGGCTTTCCGCATAGAGCGAAGACCCACACACACACGTCGACGAAGATACGAAAGGGGGGTTGGACGTACTCGCGCGGCGAGCTATGACTAAGAACCGAGTACACGTTACACGAAAAATTCGATCCGTGCTACAGGACTCGTGGACTTGAGTCCCTACGAGCCTCCTTGCGTGTGCTTTTGCTGGTCTGCCCTGGACGTACCAGTTGCACCGCAGCTGTTATTATTGTACATTATTTTCGAAACAGGTCGCACTTGAGGCTCATTTTTACAAGAAAGGGTTCAGTATAGAAAGTTATTATTATTGTTAAGGCAAGAAAGGATTAAGTTTATTATTGTTAAGACAAGAAATTATTGAAATTATTATCGTTGTGACAAGAAATTATTAACGTTATTATTGGGTAGGGGAGAGCGGGGCAAAATGGCACAGCGGGGCAAAACGGGATTATGAGACGAAAAGCAATTCTCCAATAACTTTTGGATGGTGGCAATGGTCGTCTGTGAGAAAAAAAACGGGGTTGATAACCCAGATGTATCGTTGGGACAAAATGGCGCATCCAAGAATTATTGGAAAATTGAGTTTTGCCCTCTATGTCCCGTTTTGCCCCACTGTCCCATTTTGCCCCGCTCTCCCCCATTGGGTATTGTGTGGTTACACCGATCTCCTAAGGGTTACGGGCTCCTTTCACTTCTCCCTTACTCCTTCCTTATCCGTTGTCACCGGTTCGATTCTTGGGTCCGGAGCTTCGTCGCGTCTCGTCAGGTGTCGGTAGTCTCGGACATACGGATATAGTCGTAGGTCGTACGTCCTATCTCCGGAGCTATGTCCTCGTCCGTTTTCCTTTCACCCACGGGACTTCAGTCTCGGGAATCGAACCCGTGACACTTTCCAGCCTTTCGGTTTCCCACACCGAGGCACTGGTTTCCTCTGGACCTACTTGTTATAGTGGGTTCCAGACCACTTTTTCGCAGAAAAAACACCGCAGAAAATTCTCGATGCTTGCTGGGAATCGAACCCGGGCCTACTGCGTGTGAGTCGCGCTCCGATCCACTCGGCCACGCTCACCCTATTAAACTTATTATTGTCTGAACAATAAATGATTAAATTTATTACTGTTAAGACAAGAAAATATTTACGTTATTATTATTGAAATAAGAAATTATTAAAGTCATTATTATTAAGACGAGAAATTATTAAAGTCATTATTATTAAGACGAGAAATTATTAAAGTCATTATTACTAAGACGAGAAATTATTGCATTTATTATTGTTAAGACAAGAGGGGGTTAAAATTATTATGTGCATGGCAGCGAAGTACATTTTGGAGCGAAATTGAAGAAATAAAAATGTGGAGAGCGACGAAGTGAGCATTGCTTTGTATTCAGTATCGTTTGGCAGTCGATACATTGGGGAAGGAAGAAAGGTGCGTGAGGCTTCGGCCCGACGCTTCGAACCCTCTCCGGACTTCCTTCCAGCACGCCCTTCGAGGCTCGATACACGGTAAGTGAAGCCCGGACCCACGTACTGCATCACCCTGTCTCGCGACGCCTAATTAGCGTGAAAAGGGTGGAAACGCCCGTGAAAGACGGACCGCCAATCTTCCCTCCATTCTTCTCCACTGAGGCTCCACAATGGCAACGATTCACCGTTAAATTTTCTATCGACGATGAAAATCTTAACGAATCGCTGCAAAATGATTTTCCCCCCTTTTTACTTTAATGCGCGACGAAAAGTTCTCCGGAAACTTTACCTCATCGACGAGAGGAAGAAATAAACATTTATCTCCGTACGATGAAGAGTCCTTTTGGCAAAAAATCGACAACGCCCCGAAAGGGTTTTCGACCGTTCTCCACCGTGTTGCCCAAATTAAATTCGAGACCGACGGCTCTTCCGGGAGTTCGAGGGTCGCCAGAGTCGGAGGACTCGGAAATTCTGCAGAACGGAGGGAAAGCAGCGGCGTCAGCGTTTACCGCCGGACCCGTCATTGGCCCTTCGCTCGCGAGCAGATATCGCCGCTGCCAGACACGACTCCGTCCTCTCTCTTGAGAGAAAACGGGGAAAAGTCCATCGTCACGCGTCGAAATTGCTTTTCGAACGAGTGGGATTCCTCGAGTCGGTCCTCGGTTCCAGGCATGAGAGGACACAAGTGGCGGCGCTCTTGCGGATGAGGATGCGACCTCCGAGGCGTAAGATCATTGGACAAATTCCGTCGAGCCACTTTATTCTTTCTAATTGAAGAAAAATTGGGAACACCCGATTTTTTTTTTTTTTTTTTTTTTTTACATGACAATAATAATAATAAGGATTAGAAATACAAATTTCTCAGAGGGCAGCAGGACTCAGGTCGATGGCTCTTTGGCAATGAATGATTCTTGTTAAACAAATTACTAAAAAATAAAAAATTAAGTATAGGTTGGTAGATGTTAAATTTATGGCATTATTCTCGATTATCAATAAACTATATTTCACTATCGGTACTAAAAATTTCTCAGGGTAAAGATAAGGATTAATTTTGAAGTCGAGGTAAGAGAAGAAATTAATAAATTTTAGGGCGGTTAAATTGTAAGACAAGCTGCAGTGCACTTGGGACGAGGGCGAATTGGTTAAAAGATGTAAAATGTATGGCATTTTCCTCAACATTATCAATGAATTATATTGCACAATCGGTATTAAAAATTTCTCGGAGTAAAGATAAGGATTAATTTTGAAGTCGAGGTAAGAAAAGAAATCAATTAATTTTAGGAGGGTTGAATTGTAAGACGAGCTGCAGTGCACTTGAGAGGGGGCGAATAGGTTAATGGATATAAAATGTTTGGCATTATCCTCGACATTATCAATAGATTATATTTTACTATCACTACTAAAAATTTCTCAACGTAAAGATAAGGATTAATTTTGAAGGATCTCGTCAAGATAAGAAATAAATTAATTTCAGGGGGTTTGAATTGTAAGATGAGCTGCACTGCACTTGGGAGGGGGCGAGGGGGGTGAGAGAGCAAATAAATCGATACCCGTTTCGCGTATTCGCCCCCGGTTCTTCATGAGCTTCCTTTATTCTTTTGCCGAGCCGGGCGAGAGCAGGTGCTGCAACGTCGAACCGATCACTTACGAACGAGATGACGTTCGACAAGATTGTGCAATTCCATCAAATATTTAGCCCTCCTCCATCTTCGTAAGGAGAGCAACGTCTGGACGAAATTTCCATCAAAGAAATTGCGAGGAAAAAATAATTTAAAAAAAAAAGAGAAAAAACGTCTCGAAGCAACCGGGGAGTTTAGTCGTCCCCAGAATAAAGAAAATATCCAGAGACATTAAACTCCCGATGGCTCGAGCCTGCAATGAATAGGAGACGAGAAGCTCGCGGTAAAAGGGAAGAATCTATTTTAAGAAAGCGCACGTGCGCGTCCGCAGGGCCTTCTGTCAGGATATTTTTAAATCAGGCCTCGCGAGACCAGAACTCTTTTGAAACGTGTTAGCTTATTCGCGACGGTCGAACGGACGTCTTTTTCCTAGCGGGCACGCGACACAGAGCCGGTATCGGCAGAGCGTCGGGCCAGTGCCTGCCCAAAGTCGGCCAGCACCGGTCATGCGTGTCATTCCCACCAGGGTTGTTGATCCGGCCTAAAATTGTATACAGGTTTTGTCAGTCACCGATATTTTTTTGCTTTTTTTCCATCTCCACTTCCGAAGCGTATTTTCGTGTCGAATATCGAGTCCGATTCGTACACCCAGATAAATAATTTATTTGTCGGGTGCCCCGCAAATAAATATTCATTCGGTTTAATTAAATAAATATTTTAGGCAAATTGTCAGCATATATGTAATCTAAGTCTGTTATGTAAGGGAGACGCGGGGTAAAATGGGACAGTGGGGCAAAACGGGATAATGGGACAAAATCAAATTTTCCAATAACTTTTGAATGGTGGCAATGGTCGTCCGTGGGGGAAAACGGAGTTCAAAATCCGGATGTATCGTTGGGACAAAATGGGGCATTTAAAAATCATTGGAAAATTCAGTTTTGCCCTCACTGTCTAGTTTTGCCCCACTGTCCTCTTCTCCCCTGCCAAAAACTGTCCCATTTTGTGCACTGTCAATAAATTCACTAGGGGAGACGCGGAGAAAAATGGGACAGTGGGGCTAAACGGCATAATGGGACAAACCGCAATTTTCCAATAACTTTTGGATCGGTGACGGTGATGGTAAGTGGGGCAAAATGATGTTGAAAATTCGGATCTATCGTTGGGACAAAACAGGGCGTCCAAAAATGATTGGAAAATTCAGTTTTGCCTCACTGTCCCATTTTGCCCCGCTCTCCCCTACTACTATTCATTAGCCTCGCGTTTGTCAAATAATTCCTTTTTTCTTGATGTAGTGAAGATGGGAATAAAAATGGTAAAAAATTACCATTTTTTGGTAAGGCCTATAACCGTAGAAATTTAATATTTCCACATCGCTATTCGCTCGAAGTTCGCGCGTCGTCGCTTCATATTCCCGTCCCTTTGTTTCATACATCCACTCGCTCCTTCCACGATCTCGTCTGCAGTACGGTACGGAATTCTGCGTCGTCCGCAGAGATCCTGAGTTACAAATGCGAGACGTTAACGCGGTCGGGACCTTGCTCCAGGGAATCTACGCGCGCGAGCCCAGAAGAGTACACAGCAGACGAAGAAGCGAAAGCAACCCCCGGCGCTTGCACGCGATCGTCATGAGAATAAAGCGCTATTCCCGTTCCCGTTTAATATTCATAACTCGCGGGCATGCTCGTAAGCTTCGTGTGCAACCGGTCGAGCCGTGCCCGAAGAGGCCGGAGAGTGCGGGAGCTCCTTTTCCCACGGGGTCAAAAACGAGGCGTCTCGCGAATTTGTATTAATTTAGGTATTAAAATATGGTAACCGGCTGTAGGTGAGACGATACATCGCCGGCTCGATGTAGCCCCCGAAATTCATCCGAGTTCTGTGTCTCGGGCTTCTGTAATATTTATTGGAATTAGCTGGCGAGGAGAGGAAGACGAACCGGTCCCCGTTCCAAAACGGTCTTGAAAATCCGGATGTATCGTTGGGACAAAATGGGGCATCCAAAAATTATTGGAAACTTGAGTTTTACCGCCGCTGTCCCGTTTTGCCCCGCTCTCCCCTACTACTGTTTATTCGCCTCGCGTCTGTCAAATAAATTTTTTTTCTGGATGTAGTAAACATGGTACAAAAAATGGTAAATAATTACAATTTTTTGGTAAGGCCTGTAGTCGTAGAAATTTAATATCTCCATATCGCTATTCGCTTCTTTTCCCACGGGGTCAAAAACGAGGCGTCTCGCGAATTTGTATATTAATTTAGGTATTAAAATATGGTAACCGGCTGTAGGCGAGACGATACATCGCCGGCTCGATGTAGCCGCCGAAATTCATCCGAGATCTGTGTCTCGGGCTTCTGTAATATTTATTGGAATTAGCGGGCGAGGAGAGGGTGACGAGCCGGTCCTCGTTCCTTCCGGCTCGCTAATAGGGTTTGACGTTGACGGATTTTCCCCGGTCGAGAATTTGCCTCACCCGCCTCTGCAGATCGTCGGGGAAACGTGTCGGAAACTCCCGCCTAGTGAATAGCGAACTTTGGATGGCGTTGGTGATGGTTGGAGTATCCGGGATTAGGTTGATCCTGGCGGTACTCGCGGCTTGCATCGGATAACGGACGGGAAAATTTGATTTTCTCGAGATTCTTGAGATTTTTACATAACTCATCGAAATTGTGTGTTACACGCGGATAAATAATTTTTTTGACGCTCACCGATTAATTGCTTCAAATAAATATTTATTTCATTCAAGTAACTATTTACTTAATTAAAATAAATATTTATTTGAATCAAATAAATTTTTTTTTTTGTACCCGTAGATAAGAATTACCGTTAAACAAACCTGATAACTCGGAGGACGATCATGCCAAAAATGCGAAATCTTATTTTCTCGACGGTAAGAGAGAGACTAGCCATTCTTGAGATTTTACACACCTCATCGAAATTGTGTGTTACCCATAGATAAAAATGACTGTCAGACAGTTCCGATAAATCGGAGAACGATTTCGCCAGAAATGGCCTTCCGTACTTTGGACAAAGAGTTCCCGATCTGCGGAGAACCGCGGGTATCTTACGACGAAGTGTTCGAGCCCGAATCTGATCTTGTCTCACCTATTCGTTCCCGAGAGATAAGATCATAATGTGCAAGTAATCCCTGACAGATTTCCTCAGTCGCGAAAAAGCTACGAAGAAGCCGGTATAGAGGAAGTGACACAGGGCCGGTGCTGGCCGAAGTTGTCCCAATACTGGTCCTGTGTAGGGAGGTAAGAATAAGCCAGCGAATTCGTGATTCGTCGGAAGGCCAGAGATAATCTTGAAAGGGCAACGACAAAGTCGGCAATGCCCGAGGTAACGGAGTTTGCCGAGAGATAAGAGGGACCATTCGTTTTTCCGTGTCGGTGGTGTTGCGAGTTTACGGGATTAGAAGAAGAACTGCGGAGGGGTAGCCGAGGGTGTCCCGGAGGAAAGCTGCTGGGAGAGCGAACGACAAGCTTCCAGGATACGATGAGACCTGCCGAATCCTCGTGGAACGGGTCGATTTAATTCCAGCCTCGGGTCCTCCGCAAATATTGGTTGATCCCGCGGTGGACAAACTTTGACCATACTCTTGTTATCCGCTAAAACCCATTCTGTCGACAGGACGGAATCGCCGATACCTTGTATTCCACCTCAGGAACTGTCGATGACGGGGATGACATAAAACACCCGGAAAAATAATTTTTAAGAAGGGTTTCCTTCAAAACATTATCTATTTTTTATTAAATCACTTGATTCATATATAAATCAAATAAATATTTATTTGAATGAAATGACATTTTTTTCCATATATACATATATATGAAAAGTCAAATATGTTAGTCAAATAGTCAAATAGTCAAATAGTCAAATAGTCAAATAGTCAAATAGTCAAATAGTCAAATAGTCAAATAGTCAAATAGTCAAATAGCCAAATAGCCAAATAGCCAAATAGCCAAATAGCCAAATAACCAAATAGCCAAAGAGCCAAATAGCCAAATAGTCTAATAGCCAAATAGCCAAATAGCCAAATAGCCAAATAGCCAAATAGCCAAATAGCCAAATAGCCAAATAGCCAAATAGCCAAATAGCCAAATAGCCAAATAGCCAAATAGCCAAATAGCCAAATAGCCAAATAGCCAAATAGCCAAATAGCCAAATAGCCAAATAGCCAAATAGCCAAATAGCCAAATAGCCAAATAGCCAAATAGCCAAATAGCCAAATAGCCAAATAGCCAAATAGCCAAATAGCCAAATAGTCAAACAATGTACAGCCGCATGTGGATGAGATGCAGGAGTCGACTTCATCTGGGCCTCCTTGAAGCATCCAGCTTTATCCTATTAGTTAGCTACACTAGCTGGAGATGAACGCGTGCCGAACGCGTACTACTGTCTAGTAGCGGATAGACGTCAACGAGTCTGAGAGACTTCGCAGGACTGCCTGGAAGCGAGTTCTTAGAGATCGCTAGATAAAAATAGATGGACGAAGATGGAGCGGCCTTGCTCATCTTGAGATGATCTTATCGCCGCCGGCGGTTCAGTCGAAGAAGCGACCGGAATTGAAAGAAACAGGAAAAACAAAAAAGCACGGAAGGAGGAATGGTCGCGGAATTATTTAACGCGAGTCGATGCACACCAAATACCTCTGCCGGACCATCGCGTGCAATTAACTTCAATGCGGTCTCGCGAACTAAAAAAGAAATCGAATGAAAGTCCGCCGGGAGGATCGAAAGGGCGCCGCATACTCGCCAACATTCCGTTACCACTCCAGCAATAATTTTTATTTAATTTCTCAGGATATTCAAGCACTTATTTTTTTCACTCCCAGTGTCCTCCCAAGCGAATCTTTGTGCTAGGCAATTTTCGGATGTAAACGAGAAAATAGAAAAAATTCCTCAGTATAACGAAGCAATTTTTTTTCAGTATAACGAAGCGAATTTTTTTTTCAGTATAGCGAAGAAAGATTCTCACAAGTGCCTCTCCAATGAAGTTAAACTTTCGAAACGAAAGGTCCCTCTTTTTAAATCCCGTGTAAACGGCTAATTAAAAAATTCGCTAATTAAAAGAACCCCGGCGACTTTTGATACCCGAGCTGTCTCCGACAAATCCGCGGAAGAGAGGATGCAGGCTAAAGTGGTGAAAAGAAAGTTGCGATTCCAGCAACTCCCCTCCAGTCGCTGCTATTCTGTCCTTTGATTTTTTTACTCCAGACTGCGTGCAGGTGCGTTTGGAGAAAAAAAAACATAAAAATATTTTTTTTTGAGTAGGCAGACGCGCTTCTTCTTATTTCTTGTTCCATGCATTCGGAGCGCGACAAGTGCGCGGGGAGAAGGAGCGCGAGAGAAAGGGCTCGTTATCACGCCCTGACTACCGGAGATATTTCCCGGCATCAACTGCGTGCACCCCCCCGCGTGTGTGCGTGCCAGGCCAGGGGGAACTCGCGAAAGGGGACGAAGAGATGAGGACCGACGCGGATGGAAGATGATGCCCCTCTCGAGCCTGCCCTCCTGTCTGCCGTGAACGACTTTCATCAGTTCACCCACTGAAATTTCTGTACTTTCCAGGAATTACTCGACGAAATCTGGAATTCGGAATGAGAATCTCGGGAATGTTCGCGTTCGGAGAAAATTTGTTTCCGATGATAATCAAACAGATTTTATCATTTCAGTGTGGACGTCATCGATAAGCTGGTAAACACATTTTTCTTCTTTTTAATTTCGAAATTTGAGAAAAGGAATTGTATTTTTTGCAATAACGAATGGTTTTCAGGGGGAACGTCTATATAGATAGTTTCTGATTGTATATATACAATTGGTTACACTATAGGTATGCTTGCGACCATGATTGTTTTTCATTGTCATAACTATAAAATGTAGATATTTCCCTTGGAAACCATTTTTTTATGGTAAAAAGTTAGTATTGTTGCTTTTACTATGTAATTTTTTTCTCAGTGTAGAAAAGAAGATGACTTGCGTCAGTTCACCTACCGATATTTCTGTATTTTCCAGGAATTACTCGACGAAATCAGAAATTCGGACTCAGAATCTCGGGAACATTCGCATCGTGAGAAAATTTGTTTCCGATGATAATCAAATGGATTTTATCATTTCAGGGCGAACAACATCGACAAGCTGGTAGAACGATTTTTCTTCTTCTTTTCATTTCGAAATTTGAGATAAGCGGTTTCACGAGAATCAGCTCATTGAGAACTGACTCCCATCAACGCGCTTATCTCCAATGCCAGAATGGAAAAGAGAAGAGAAAGAGAAATTTACCTGTCGTACGAAGAGTCTTTTCTTTTCATTTCCATTGTGGAATTTGAGATAAGCGCGTTGATGAGAGTCAGTTTTTCGTACGATCATTAAAGGTATTATTTTATTTCTTCTTTTATTCAATAAATTTGCTTCGTACGATTGAAATTCAGAATTTGCGATCTTCAGGTAAAAAAAAAAAAAACATGAAAAATATATTATTTTCAGTTACTTTGTTCATGTTGCAACGACTCGCTGCGTAACTTTTAATCGTCTTTGCTGAGGTCGTTATTTTCAGCGATTCGAGAGATTATTTATCGCCATTATCGGAGTTTACGCCGCGCACGATAATCGCTGCGGGGTTAAGAAGGGACGAGAGAACGGGAGTGGAGAAAACGAAGAAAAGAACGTCGGTGGGAGACGCTGTCGGTTGCAAGGCCAATGCTTTATGAGGCCGCGCGGTTCAACGAAACGAGTGATTCGAGCACTCTGCGGGCTTGGCTCCAGTTTTTTTTTTTTTTTTTTCTTTTTTTTCGCAGAGGCGATCGAAGCCGCTGGGAGAGGAAATAGAGTCAAGTGAGTCCGATGACTGATGCAAGTGAACCGTGTGATGAGTCGCCGGATAAAAGGTTCCGGCTTGTGATCGCAGACTCAATTTTCCACGTCGTTGCCGATTATCCGAACGAAAGGTAAACGTCTTCACACTCAGATCGAGTGAAAAATTTAATTCTTCATCTATATAGCTAATAATCTTCGGCGAGAAATGTATAAAATAAATTATCCAAGAATTCCAACCGTCAAATAAACGCATATTTTTATTGGGCCCGGCCCGTTTTCATTCAAATATATGTGTATATATATATATATCAAATAAACATGTATATTTGACTATTGAAATTGATATGTGCATATTTACAAAATTAATATATGTGTATATATATATATATTTTGTGCAACATGAAAGTACGAACTAATTAAAAATCACGTTTGATCTCGGAGCGAAATTTTCGTGCGGACCCTTTGATATGTATTTATATCGACCGAAGTGACGTTGAGAGCGTGAGCGTATGCGTTTCGGTGGAGTAACATTTTGGATTAACGATTCCTCGTCACGCGACAGGAGCCGAATATTCGGTCGGGCGAACGCGTGCGGCGCGGAGGAATTCCCGTAGCTCGAAATCGAATCGGCGAGGAGAGATCGGTACCAAGCATTAACAATCGCTGCGACTTGTTTTTCCGCTATTTATCACCGTTTTGGACTAATCCACCTACTTTCGAACTAAAAAATAATTTTTAATTTTATTCATTTTTTCTTTTTTTTTTTTTTGAACGTCAACAGATTTCTCTGCCAGGAAGCAGAAATGGGCAAAGCAATGGGAAAAATTATAGCAATCTACCTCGAGGCTTTACCTTGTTTTATCGAGGCTGAAACTTCGTCATTCAGACATTCGGCCCAATGGCATTCTTCCCCGGATTCTTATCCTTGTGCACAAAATTCACCGTCGAAACTTTCGCCTAAGTTGCCGTTCGATCGCAATTTAAAATCGATTGATTCTCACGACGCAGTCACGACGAAAAAAATTCAATAAAAAAAATAACTTAAAAAAAAAATGGTACTGTCGAGATTTTTTTTTTTTCTAATTTGCGTAAGGTGAAATGATGAGATGTAACAAAAAAATCTTGATTCGAGTAAAGTAGAATAAAATTTTTGAAACACGCTGATTAAAAAAATGGAATGACTAGAGTCGATCGGATTGAGGAGAGAGATTGTTGGTGCGGTGCGTTAGGTTTAGTCGCGGCACGCGAACTAAACTGAGAACATTCCGACACAGTGCGAGAGCTGAGGGGGAAATCGAGTTGAAATCCGGAGTTCGTAGTGGCTCGGCAATTCCCGTGACGGCTCGGCGAAAAGCACGTGGAGTGCGGGCCAACCCCGGCGAAGCACAGGCGGATGACTGCGCGAGCGTCAAATTTGCCGCTCCCGACGAGCGAGAGCGCTGACGCGTGGATATATCGGTGGCTCCCGGTCGTCCTGCAGTTTCCTCTTACTCACTGTACGAGACTACTCAGAACTATAATATAAATATATATATATGTATATGCCTAATTTTTTTTCTTTCAATTTTCAGATTTTTTTTATTGTCGCATTTTTTTATAGGCAGAGAGAGAGAGAGAGAGAGAGAGAGAGAGAGAGAGAGAGAGAGAGAGAGAGAGAGAGAGAGAGAGAGAGAGAGAGAGAGATCGTTTCTTGATTTGCGCAAAAAGCCAAATCGGTTCGTCGCACAATTACAGAAATAAAAATTAAGTGAGAAAACAAGATGTATCTCACAAAACTACATTTTTTTAAATCTACTCCAATCTAGCTTCAAAATTGTGCAATTGTTTCTGTCTTTTTTGAAAATGAACTGCCACGTATTTCGACGTATTTTTTCCCGCTGAATACGAATCCGCTGGCTTTTTTGGGGCTAAAGTACAGTGAGACATTGAAAGTCTCGATTTTATGCACGGGAAATCGTATTTTTGGGATTTAAATGGAAAATATTGGGTTGGTAGTAAAATAATCGTTATATTCGTGATCAGCGGGAAAAAATACTTGGAATATAGCTTTGAAGCGAAAAAAAATCGATTGAACAACGATTTTTCACTTTTTCAGCCACTTTTGAAAAAATGTAGTTTTTCGTGATTTTCAAAGTTCGATATCTCGACTCCCAATGGAGCTAGGAAAAATCCGGGGTGCCCATCGTGTTCTACGGGAAAAAATACACAAAATAGGGCCTTGTGCAAAGTTTGACAATCGTTTTATCGTCTCGTTCGAGGACGTTGAAAAACGTGAAAAATGGATTGGGAAGGGGTAAGGGCCTTGGAATTTTTTATGAAATATTTTTTGTCGTTATGAAATGTTTTTTCCGTTAAAAAATTAAAATAAAATTAATTGCGACTTATTCCGACGTATTTTTGTGCGTTGATCATGAATTTGCTGGCCTTTTTGTGCGTAAGTGTAGTCGCACATTTGTATCTTCGATTTTATGCACTGAAAACAGTTTGCTCTAATGTGAAATCGCATTTTTGGGATTAAAATCTAAAATATTGGGTTTGGAGCAAAATGGACGTCATATTCGTGTTCAAAGGGCCGCAATATTTTAATAGAGTGACGTTTCGGGGCTTAGCTTTTTTTTAAATTGAATTCCGCAATTTGACTGCACGCGTTTCGGTGACATTTCGGTATCGCCGCCCGGCCGGCGCGGATGCCGGTCGTGCTCCTCGGTTCACTCGTGAATTATTGGGGAAAACACGTACGCCCTCGTCGATCCCCCTGCTACGAAAATTGCGGGGCGCGGAGAAAAGCCGGACTCGTTCGCGATCGCCCCTCGGCCGAGTTTCATCACGCTTTATTACGCACACCCGTTAAATTAATGAAGAAAAGGTCCATTTGTGCACCAGAGATTCGTATATAGCGTGGCACAACAGTGCACGCAAACAAGTGCCTAAGGCACTTGACCGCATAAAATCACGAGCCAATTTCCTTCCATTAAACCTTGGTGACACAGAGAGAGAGAGGGAGTTCTGCGTCTCTGACTCGATTGCGGGGCGCGAGACCCGGGACGGCTTGATTGATCGATCGGCTCTCAAGTTTCGTTTGACGCGTCTCACTTCGCTCTCCCAAGCCATCTCGATTACAACCTGATGTCATAAGTTCTTCGGCATCTGGACTCGGATGACTGGACGACAGAGGCAAACGGGACTTTTTTTTGTTGTCGTCGATAATATTAATAAATAAAAACGAGCGTACTTCTGGGCGTAACCCGTTTACGATTTCTTACTTTAATAAATATATTTTTTCATTACATTTTCTTGGTGCATCCTGCGACAAGGTCCATGTTTCACTTGATGCATGCTTGTTGTCCAACGAATAGCGACTTGAAGTTAGAGTTTTTTTTTTTTTGGTGTTTGACGACGTTTTTGTTTATCGGTTAGATGGTTTTTCGATTGATGTTTGAACGGACGTGATGGGGAGAATTATAAAAATAAAGAGTTTATTTACCAATTCAGAATAAGATGGTATTTTATTGAACACGAGAGAGCACAAGAAGACGAGAGAGAGAGCGTGTAACTGTCCCGAGATACGATCCTGACTTCGATATCTCATAGCCGAATCGAGCATCGTAAATTGATAACGTGGTCGCAATGCAATACATTTTTTTACAACCGGTGGTTTATTTTTATCTCACTCGGGTGACATCGGAAGATATCGGAGACACTGCTGTACCGTAACACTAATATTTTTGATCGTTATCTGGATCTGTCAACCGATAAAATTTTCATCAGAATTTTTTACAATGTTTTTTTTTTAACAAGCTTCGACAATTTTTTCATTATTTTTTTTTTCACATTTAAGGTAAACTACCAAAAAGGATGTATGAATTATTTAGAAATTTAATACCAAAACCACGATTTATATGTAGATGAGTCACAGAAAATTTCATTGCGGTCGAAAATGTTGTTGGAAAGTTATTGTGTTTCCGGACGGAGCCAGACACAAATAGAAATCGGAAACTGCTTTCATTTTTGCATCCTAGGACATGCAAAGCGTGTTTCTAGACCATCATCTGCGCGTCCGATTTTTTATATATATGATTTATCCTTTATTACAATAGCTTCTTTCCTTACACCCTTGGTATGAAATGAGATGATGAAAGAGAAGAGTTGAATTTACGTGAACCGCGCAAACGTGATTTAAAAAAAAATTGTGGAAATTGTTGAACAAACAAGCAAATGAGAATTTTCCGTTTTGCGTGCCAAAACTGCAAAACTAGGAGACGGATGGAGTAGGCTGAGGACGGAGGGAGGCGAGAGGGATGTCATCGGGTTCAAAGAGGGAAACTCTCTCGGGGTTGGCTCTGCGGGAGGGTCGAAACGCGCGTTGTGTCCCGTGCTGGAGCGACTGCATTTGTATTCACCGTGGATTCTCGCCCGGTTGATGAGCCCGGGCTGACGTATCGTCCTGCCAATCCCCTGGCTCATCTCGACGGCTCTCACACCGCTCGACGCCTACGTGATCCGTCTGACAGAAATTCGAAATCGAAGAGGCTTTCGCTGCCACCGCTGAGCCATCATCGAATTATCGCGGACTGACAGGTAGATTTCCCAAACTAAATGTATTCGAGATGCCGTAACTAATCCACATCAACGCCACGAAACATATTTTAACCCGTACAATTTAATATATTAGCGGCAATATGTATGATTTTTTTTTTTTTTCCTCGGCCTAATGGAAGAATCCTGGCCACCGGCCAGGATCCTTCAGTCCGTATCTTTGTACTTTTAACTAAGGAATTAAATATAAATATAAATATAAATATAAATATAAATATAAATATAAATATAAATATAAATATAAATATAAATATAAATATAAATATAAATATAAATATAAATATAAATATAAATATAAATATAAATATAAATATAAATATAAATATAAATATAAGGAAGAGATGATACAATCGATTAATAAATTGTGCTAATAACTTAAGATAGCGGGTTCGTAGCTCCGTTTCGTTTTATTCTAATGACGAGATTACTTCAAAAATATTGTGCGTTGGAAATTTGTGGGGACGTTGATTGTTTGGAGCTTTCTAAATAGCGGGATGGTGGATTCGAGATATTGCTGTGCAAAGTTCATATACTGAGACTTTTTAATCTATCTGTCATTGGCTCTAATTTCGTGATGGATGTTGGCTTGAGGGGTTGATGAAGAGGGTTATTCCAGTGGCGTATTTTCGTGAGACCACGGAGTGAAATTGTTTCGGCGATTAATATATTGATTAAAAAAATATGTAAATAAATATTTATGACGTTATTAAAAAAAAAAAAAAAATAGCCGTTTCGCTAATTTAGGAAATTTGGTTCGGTACAAAAGTTCAAAAAATTAAAAAAAGTTTATTTGTGCGTGTGTGTGTGTTTTTTTTTATGAAGAGGGACCATTTTTATCTCGTCCAAGACGCGAGACACAAAGCCTCTGTGATAGCCCCGATCACCGATAATCGTTCGATTCCGCAGCCGAGGCAGATAATCCCTGGAGCAGAAGCCCACACAAGTACCGCAGCATCCCTGGAACCAATCCCCGGTCCAAACGATAGGGCCGCAAGATAACAAAGCGCTCCTCCGGAATAAACTGCTGGGAAGCGTGTTCCCGAATATCTAATTATTACACTATGAATCCACTTTCCGACTTAGCGAGAGAGGGCCTCCATAACCGTAGCCGGTCCACAAAGCTTCCCAGCAGAGGGACGGACGAATAGAGTTGTCCGGACCTTGAGGCAAAATAGCAGAAAAGGGAAAATCGAGATAGACGAAGGATTCAAGGGGTTTAGAACGTAGATTCAATGTCGCGGTTGCGCCGGCCTTCCTGTGCCCGCGGGCTTTCAAGGATTCAAGGATTACGAGGAGAAAGACAAATACATAGAGGAACAGCGGGACAAAACGGACCAGTGCCCTCTGTCTGAGATAAGACCTCTTTATTTCCGGTGAAAGATTGGCAAAGACAGTCCGTTTTGCCCCGCCGCCTCGTAGCTTAGGCGGAGAGCTCAGACCAGCGAAGCTCCTGCCAATTAGGAAGGTTCCCTAGTCGGAGCGTCACACGGGCCCAGTACTGGCACAGTGTCGGCGAGTCTTCGCCCAACGTCGGCCAGCACAGGTTCTTGTGTGTATTTCCCAACAGGGTTTAGTCTTTTCCAAAAACTATCTCGGATCCACCCGGACGAGAGCTTTCCTATAATCCGGTAGCCTCGGAAACGAATTGAGACTGCCAAAGGATGTCTCTCCAAGTGTTTCCATGAATTATTCTTCAAATTTCCTAGTACCCCACTTTACGCCCAAAACCTCCACGACGGGCACGCACAGTGGTCGTGACATCGATTGGATTTCCAGCCGGGCCTCGCGCCTGTGGTGCGGACACTCTCTCGGCGCAAGTCTCCTCCGTGTACGTCGGGTCGTCGATTCGCAGGGGTATCCGCGAAGTATCCTACGCAGTTATTACCCTCAACCGTAGTTGTCTATTCCGGAGGGTCGCTCACAGAACCTCTAAGCTTAGAAACATTTTCCACGGAGTTCAAATAGAATTTGCGGTCCCGCGGTCTATTATACCCCACCGTCCTTTTCCACTTTGAATACATCAGCATCGCCGCGCCGAATACATCCGAAGGGAGACAGACCGGTGCTTCACGGTGATCATCGTCCACGAGGATCGTCCCGTTGCCGGGGGCTTCGGATTTTTTAGGGCTCCAAATGGAACGTCTCTCGGCGATCCTCGGAACTCCATGGCATGTCGGATTCCGCAGCGCGCCAGGTGTCGCCCCGGGTTTTACGACCGGTCACCAAAGGGCAGCGGAGGACCGGATGTCGTTTACATGGGAATCGCTCATCGGGGAACCCGAACCCGCTGCCCCCGCCGTTACAACTCCGACCGGTAGTTCAACCAGGATTTTGCCTCCATCAATGTCCCCCCTGGAAGTCCCGATTTACCCATGAATTTCGGACTGTACACGATCAATTTGGGTAGCTCCTCCGGCCGCTTTTTCCTACTCGAACGAAGTTGGAGCGCACGAGCGCACCTCGTCGCGACGGCACTCGTCGGATAAACCGTGTAGTTTTCGCGCACGAAGGAGCGCAACGATCCTGAGGGGAAATTTATGCAAAGCTTGCCAATCCACTTTGAGACTATCGCCATCGTCGAACCCCTTCGACGGTTCGACCCTCCGAAACTTCTTCCGACTCATCTGCAGTTTTTCTCTCATTTTTGGTTGCCACATCGAAGGACTGATTCAATGATGGGCATGTGATGTATTGAAATCACATTCTCTTACGCCCTTCTGGCATTGGACCGTCGGTATATTCGTTCCAGAGGGTTTTGCTTTTTTTTTTTTTTTTTTTTGCCAATTTAAGAGTCAAGCTGGAAGAGGTGGATGGAAATAAGTGGCCAAGAAAAGAGCTTTTGGAGTTGGCGAATGCGAGACACAACCGTCCCAAGAGTCCAGATTCTGGAAGACCGATGGTTCTTTTATTAGTTCCTCAGGACTGAGCAGCCTCGCAGGGGGCCGACACTCTCCTGAGACAAATGAAACGATAGATCAACGCTGGACAGACCCAATTTTTTCCTTTGAAAATTAGCGTTTGGTGAAAGAGTGAAATAAGAACAAACACTTTGAGATTATCGCCCTCGTCGAACCCTTCGACTGTTCGACCCTCTGGAACTTCTTCCGACTCATCTGCAGTTCTGCTCTCATTTTTTACTCGCCATATCGATTAGGGGAGAGCGGGGCAAAATGGCACAGCGGGGCAAAACGGGATTACGAGACAAAACGTAATTGTCCAATAACTTTTGGATGGTAGCGACAGTGGTACGTGGGGCAAAACGGGTTTGAATATCCGGCTGTATCGTTGGGACAAAATGGGGCATCCAAAAATTATTGGAAAATTGAGTTTTGCGCTCACTGTCCCGTTTTACCCCGCTGTGCCATTTTGCCCCGGTCTCCCGTACCTAATTCAACGAGAACAGCGATGTATTGAAATGCTGTTCCCTTGCGCCCTTCTGGCATCGGACCATCAGTATAATCGTTCCAGACCGTTTTCCTTTGGCTCTTTTTCGTCAGCTTAAGAGTCAAGCTGGAAGAGGTGGATGAAAATAACTGGCTCTCGAAGGAAAGAGCTGCCGGAGTTGGCGAATACGAGACACAACCACCCCAACAATTCGGATTCCGGAAGACCGGTGGTTCTTTTATTAGTTCCTCAGGACTGAGCAGCCTCTCAGGGGGCCGACACTCTCCTGAGACAATTGAAACGATAGATCAATGCTAGACAGACCCAATTTTTTAAAATTACAATTAGCGTATCGTGAAAGAATGAGATAAACACAAACACTTTGAGATGATCCTCGTCGAACCCTTAGACGGTTCGACCCACTGGAACTTCTTCCGACTCATCTGCAGTTTTGCTCTCATTGTTCCTTGCCATATCGACGGCCTAATTCTATGAGGACATGATGATGTATTGATGTCTGATGGACAGAAATCCCATTATCTTGCGCCCTTCTGGCATCGGACCATCGGAATAATCGTTCCCGACCGTTTTCCTTTGGCTCTTTTTCGTCAGCTTAAGAGTCAAGCTGGAAGAGGTGGATGAAAATAACTGGCTCTCGAAGGAAAGAGCTGCCGGAGTTGGCGAATACGAGACACAACCACCCCAACAATTCGGATTCCGGAAGACCGGTGGTTCTTTTATTAGTTCCTCAGGACTGAGCAGCCTCTCAGGGGGCCGACACTCTCCTGAGACAATTGAAACGATAGATCAATGCTAGACAGACCCAATTTTTTTAAATTACAATTAGCGTATCGTGAAAGAATGAGATAAACACAAACACTTTGAGATGATCCTCGTCGAACCCTTCGACGGTTCGACCCACTGGAACTTCTTCCGACTCATCTGCAGTTTTGCTCTCTTTGTTCCTTGCCATATCGACGGCCTAATACTATGAGGGCATGATGATGTATCGATGTCTGATGGACAGAAATCCCATTATCTTGCGCCCTTCTGGCATCGGACCATCAGAATAATCGTTCCAGACCGTTTTCCTTTGGCTCTTTTTCGTCAGCTTAAGAGTCAAGCTGGACGAGGTGGATGAAAATAACTGGCTCTCGAAGGAAAGAGCTGCCGGAGTTGGCGAATACGAGACACAACCACCCCAACAATTCGGATTTCGGAAGACCGGTGGTTCTTTTATTAGTTCCTCAGGACTGAGTAGCCTCTCAGGAGGCCGGCATTCTCCTGAGACAAATGAAACGATAAATCAATGCTAGACAGACCCAATTTTTTAAAATTACAATTAGCGTATCGTGAAAGAATGAGATAAACACAAACACTTTGAGATGATCCTCGTCGAACCCTTCGACGGTTCGACCCACTGGAACTTCTTCCGACTCATCTGCAGTTTTGCTCTCATTGTTCCTTGCCATATCGACGGCCTAATACTATGAGGGCATGATGATGTATCGATGTCTGATGGACAGAAATCCCATTATCTTGCGCCCTTCTGGCATCGGACCATCGGAATAATCGTTCCCGACCGTTTTCCTTTGGCTCTTTTTCGTCAGCTTAAGAGTCAAGCTGGAAGAGGTGGATGAAAATAACTGGCTGGAGTTGGCGAATACGAGACACAACCACCCCAACAGTTAGGATTCCGGAAGACCGGTGGTTCTTTTATTAGTTCCTCAGGACTGAGCAGCCTCCCGGGGGGCCGACACTCTCCTGAGACAATTGAAACGATAGATCAATGCTAGGCAGACCCTTGTTGCCGTTCCTCTTCGTGGCCGGTCCCTCCTGCTACGTTTCCCAGACTTCCGTACGGCTGCCACGTTCGTCTTGGTAGAACTGCAACGTTTGCGGGTGGCTCGCAGCAGCAACTCGGAAAGGCGTTTCTCGGAGACCCAACGGGATCCTAACATCGGACACAAATCAAGGTACGAGTGGCTGGAAACGCTTTACGGCCTGTCTTCCGCCCCTGGCTGGGTCGTCATTTTTCGGACATAAAACGCCACGCGAGGATCCCGTTGTTTTATTGACCTCGGGGTTTCAATTTTCCACTGGCCCACTTCAAGCGCGAAGACATTCTACTTAAGCTCCTCATTGAGGCGACCAGGGAAGTTTGAAGTATTGAAAATAATCAATTTTTTTCTTGCATTTATGTATAATTGTCAGAAATTGAAAATATTTTCCCCTCGAGTTTGGTACCAGTTTAGTACTTACGACAAGGACAAATGGTTTTACTCTGTTATAGCCTTGTTATAAATAATCTAAATTGATCGAATTTTCGCTAGGGCAAATCTTACTCAAACCCCACCTTACACCCTTCGATGCTTTCGCTACATTTCATCGCATGAACTTTTTTTTTTTTTTTTTACAGAACATAATTATCCGGAAGAAACGGACAGAGCGAGAAAAAATCCCCCGTCTCACAGATTTTATCTGCGAACTTTTCCGAGTACTCTCCCGGGTCTTTTTGTAAGCAGCGTTTAAGAGAAAATGCGTTCGCTGAACGAGCGAGGCTCATTTCCAGCTTTTACACCGTCCGAGCACTTGATCCTCAGCCAGCTCTCGGTTTCGCCCTCGTTACTTTTTATTTTCGACTTGTATTTTTGTTCCTCCCTTCCCCTGCGTAACCCCGTCGTTGCAACGCGAGGGAAGGGAAGGGCGGGGGAGGGCGGGGGGGGGGGGGGGGGTAAAACGATTCTTTTCGGAGCGGGAAATAGGTGGGCGGGTCCTTGCGGTGGCTGAGAGAGAATCCCCCGGAGAGAAAATAAGAATGAAGAATAAGAGAAAATGGGAAAGAGGAATCGAGCTGAGGACATTTGTATTCGAAGCACGCGGGGCGAGAGCATCGATACGCGAAAATCGAATGTCATGCGAGAATTTGAATAAACGTGCCCCCTGCCGACGATACTACTCGTGACTTCCGATCAGCATATTCTCATTTATTTAACCCACCCACCGTTCCTCATACTTTTATTTTATTCGTTTATTTTACCTATTTACGAGATTTTTAAAAAATTTATTTGACGAGAAAAATTGCAATTTTTGTTATTCTATTCTTTTATCCGAGTTCATAATATTATTCCGACAGGAAAATTCTGAAAAAAAAAATCTTCGAGAACAAAATTATGCCTCGGAGTTTTATTTCATTCGTTTATTTTACCTATTTACAAGATTTTTTTTATTTATTAAATCTAATTTCATAATATTATTCCGGCAGGAATTTCATGCAAAAAAAAAATCTTGGAGAAAAAAAATGTACTTCGGAGTATAGTTTTTATTTTTGTATTTTTTTTTAAGAGGAAAATTTACAAAAAAAAAAAAAAAAAAAAAATGGTAAGATAATGCTCGACCGTCCCGCGGAGCAATTCTGACTGGATCGAAGCTTAATGCCTCGCATCGTCTCTATTCTCCCGGTCGGGAAAATTGCTGCAGCGCGAGTACCGGCTCTCTCCACTGCATTGCAGTACGCCCGGGGCGAAGCTTTCACTCTCGATGCCAGCAGACTGCGGAAGGCACGTCGCTGAAACTGTCTCACCGAGTTTTCGTCGAGCAAAGAGGAAGCCACGCAAGTGTCCCACCCTCCGCTCTAGCCAGCGAGTGCATGCACTCCAGGAAAGTGCTCGACAGCGAAAACCATCCAAAGAGCTGGCAAGATACTCCGCGATTCTATTTTCTTTTTTTCTCGATGGACCTTAATTCGCCAAATTTTATATATTTTTTATTTCACTTTTTTCACTTTTGCCATGGCTCGAAGGTACATTTTGAGAAGGCCGAGAATAGTGCAGAAACATAGTGTCAAACCGGAAACAATAGTTTTCCGCGTTAAAGCGGTAATAAAAAAAATGAGAAAATTATTTTGAGGAACAATATTTATTGATTTTCCAACACTTATAAGCTGTATACTGTTGAAGAAAGACATTTAACATCGAGATATTTGGATGTGCAAAAAAAATTGATCTATCGATCCAAGTCGGTAGTGTCGGGAAGTGGTGTATGAGGATGTTTTCTCGAACGGGCACGCCCGACTATCACTTCGACGATGAAACTTATCGTTGCACATCCGAGACCGATGCCAAGAATTCCGAAAACGAGCCTCAAGTCCCATAAACTGAGAGGTTTGTAATCGTTTCTTCGATCAGCGTTGTATCCTCGATCAATTTCCGGGTCGTTGAAGTATATTGTCGCGTTCATCGAGTTTCGAAACGGCACTCGGGACGCCAGTGCGGAAAACAATTGTCCCTGAAAGGCAGCATTCATTCGAACTTTGAGTTTCTTTAATGAGAATAAAAGTAAAAAATGTAATGCAGATTACCGATTAAACAATCGATAATTGTTGACATTTTTTTTTTTCTATCCTTACCGCTGTCCCGATGAGATACGAGACGACGCAGCCGGTCAAAAATGACTTCGCAACAATCGCCGAAAGAAGAGCGGTAAATTTGATCGAAAGCATAGCTACGATTCGTTCCTCGTTGACAAAACTGTAACTTTCTATTTCAATTTTTCCAGTACGACTGCAACGGCAACAGTTGCAAAATGGTGACTAACGCGCTATTGTCCGCAGGAATCGTCGCAGCACAACTTTCATCCCTTCCGCTGACGCTCACAATATATTACCGAGATTGACGATAAATTACACATGCAAACAATCGCGAAAAGCGCTGAAGCTCGCGCGGTATTTCATGCTCCAACTATATCGCCGAGATCGGAGATAATTTCCGCACGCGAGCGTGGAAACGTAAACTTTTCTCGGGTAATTTATGGGATTGCCGGTCATGAGAGTGTTCCCGTATCGTTAGCATCTAAAATCTGAAGCTCGCAGGGTAGCTAATTAATGTTTTTCATCAGAGCGTTCCGTAAACGGAAAAGTAACAGAGACGAGTGCTCGAATCCGAATTCACGTATTAGCTGCGTATTGGCCACGTATTGGCCACATATTGGTCACATATTGGCCACATAGTGGCCACATATTGGTCACATATTGGCAACATATTGGCCACGCATTGGCCACGCATTGGCCACGCATTGGCCACGCATTGGCCACGCATTGGCCACGCATTTGCCACGCATTGGCCACGCATTGGCCACGCATTGGCCACGCATTGGCCACGCATTGGCCACGCATTGGCCACGCATTGGCCACGCATTGGCCACGCATTGGCCACGCATTGGCCACGCATTGGCCACGCATTGGCCACGCATTGGCCACGCATTGGCCACGCACTGGCCATGCACTGGCCATGCACTGGCCACGCACTGGCTTTAAATAAGTCACCCCACTGGAGACAACGCACAGGGCCAGCGTTGGCCCAGCGTCGGCCAGCGTTCGCCCGACGTCGGCCAGAACCGCGCAACGCTATTTTCCCGATATGAAAACTACACGAAGTTTCGTGCAGCGCGTTTCCAACGCCGAATTACATCCTGAAGCGGAATAAAAACATTAAAGAAACAAACGAAGCTGGGTAAAAGAATTGCGAGAGACGCCGCCGCGGCGAGAAAATCTCTCAATTCCCACGAGCACTTTCGAGGACGCGGGAGAGGAAGGCGGCTGCCGCGACGGCTCGTAAATTTTGCGGGACGTTTTAAAATGTCCCTTTACTACATAGCTAGAGGGAAACAAAAAAAAAAAAAAAAATACCGCGTAGCCTCAACCGTTGCGAAATTCTCTTCCGTCTCTATTTCCTGCCTTTTTCTCGCACATTTTTTTTTTTTTTTTTCCTTCCCTCGTTCCGGTGTCGCGCGCGTTTTTCCTAGACTCTCGCCCTCCTTCGAACGAGCCTCTCCGCGATGTTGAAATACAAAGAAAGCTGCAGCGCGCACAGAGTGGTCCGGGGGAGTCCCCGAAAGCGAGCATACGTGCGTGGCACACGCTCGTCCGGAGGGTGTCGACGATATCGCGGGCGCGGATGACATTAGCATTCCGAAATCGTGCGAACTATCCGTCTCGCGCGCTCGGGGATGGGAACGAGGAATTCGAACGATTTCTCGATCGAATTTTCCGTTGTTTTCCAACCCGGGATAATTTACGAGGGAGAAAAAAGGAGGACGGCCAACCGAAGCGAAAACGCAGCCTGAAAACCGCACTAATAGAGATTCCCGAGGGGGGTGAAAGGGAATCGAGATTGGCCGCCGAGCGGAAAGAACAGCCGAGGGAAACGACACGCAGCTTTCCCGAGCCCGGCGGGATCGAGATCATTAGACAGTAAAAAAAAGTTCGTACTTTTTACAACTTATTGTCCACATACGTCCACAGTTTTTTTATTTGTTCATTCTCCGAACGCACCGTCCGGTTCTAGTTTTATGAACAAATGTGCAAACTAAAATTGTCAATTAAACGTGAAATTAAAGTGCAGGGTTGTGAAAGGTTTGCAATTCAAACCTAAACAAACGATTTTGTCACTTATTTAACATAATAATTTTCACGAAACTTCGTATTCCAATTTTACCAAATTATTTTTATTGTGTACAGTGCTTCAAAAATGTATCGCTATCGAGTCGAAGATTGGGCAATAGAAGTGACGATTTTTGCTACCGATTTTCTGTTTCCTCGTTAGAAAACGAAAAATGGTTTTTTCTTAAGTGACACTTTTCTCAATCGAAATGTTTAAAGGTTCGGTTGTGCGACGGAAATGATCTCGCTCTATCGCAGGGAGTGACGAACGCTCGATAAAATTATCGGCGCGTTGTCCGCAACGGGGAGAGCAAAGTATTATCTTTATCTAACGGTGCGCAAATATAAAAAAATATATATATATATATATATATATATATACAAAAAAATAAAAATAAAAAGCCAGAACCTTCTGCAAAACGACAGGGATTCAACGAAAACTAAACAGCAACGATAATCGCGGCAGTGTGGAACAGTCCGGAGATTACAGCCCGAGAGATAATGAAAATAAGCGAAGAATAAAGAAGAAATAATCCCGGCTCGTTCGACGAGGGCTCTCGCGAGTGCGCGGCGAAGATTCGGTTGCGGGGAAAAGCTCGTCGGACTTTCGGGAATAATAACCACGGACGGTATTACTTTTAATTGAATTTCCCCGATGAAATTTCATCCCCCGAGCGCGCCACTTCGTGACGAGGAAGAGCTTAAAGCTCTTCTTCGCCACTCCCTTTCTTGCTCCTCGTCGGCGCTTCGTCACCTTACATTTTTTCGTTCTCTCCACCACGGAGAAAAGATGATTTTTTTATATCCGTGAATCGTAACGGAGAGAGAGCTGTGTTGAATTTTTCTTTTTTTTTTTCTCTTCCTTTCAGCGATGCGTTATAGAACCAGTGGGAAAAATATACAGGAAGATTCCCTCCCGGTTATTCGGGAACACGGAGAGTTATCCAGTTACGCGCACGTGTCGCCGGTGGAGCTACGCCCGAATATCGCTGCATATATTTCGTCGCTCACGAGACTTCCTGTATTATAGATATTCGGGAGAGTTCCATACCGCACCGGGACTATATAACACGCATACGCATTGCGATACGGCGAAGAGAAATGCTCTGGAATTCGGGATTCCCACTGAAACGAAAGGCCGGGGTGAGCGCGAGACGCGACTCGACGCCGGGCATTCAACCGGCTGTGCGGTAAAATTTGTCAGCCGGGAAAACCACGAGATTGCTCGAACGGGACGTACGGTGGTCCTTAATTTTTTGGGAAGAGAATTTGACTCTAATTCACTGAAATTAAGTAAATAGTTACTTAAATGAAATAAATAATTATTTGAATCAAATAAATATTTTACTTAAACGAAATAAACGGTTGCCGTCAAAATAATATTTTTATTTATTTTTTTCAAAAAATTTCAAACGACCTGTTTTCCCCGTTTTTATCCCTCAATTGTGCATACTCGAACGGGACGTACGGTGGTCCCTAATTTTTTGGGAAGAGAATTTGACTCTAATTGACTGAAATTAAGTAAATAGTTACTTAAATGAAATAAATAATTATTTGAATCAAATAAATATTTTACTTAATCGAAATGAACGGTTGCCGTCAAAATAATTTTTTTTTTCTTTTTTTTTCGAAAATTTCAAACGACCTGTTTTCTCCGTTTTTATCCCTCAATTGTGCATACTCGAACGGGACGTACGGTGGTCCCTAATTTTTTTGGGAAGAGAATTTGACTCTAATTGACTGAAATTAAATAAATAGTTACTTAAATGAAATAAATAATTATTTGAATCAAATGAATATTTTACTTAATCGAAATAAACGGTTGCCGTCAAAATAATATTTTTATTTCTATTTTTTCAAAAAATTTCAACCACCTGTTTTCCCCGTTTTTATCCCTCAATTGTGCACAAGCATCGAGCGG
Source organism: Exephanes ischioxanthus (assembly GCA_958510785.1). Lineage (NCBI taxonomy): Eukaryota > Metazoa > Arthropoda > Insecta > Hymenoptera > Ichneumonidae > Exephanes > Exephanes ischioxanthus. Next base: position 18,044,250 of record OY294020.1, on the reverse strand, counting down.
TCTTCAGACGGTTTTCGGAGCAGCCAAAAATCCGACAAGAAACTCCGACAAAGTTTTTTTTATCACATATCGCAAACCGCATACCAAACCAAGAGGCGACTCGAAGGTGTTGACCTCCCCCTGTCCTCCTTTCACGTAAGTTTTACAAAGGCCAGTCCGGACGAGGAAACTATCACGAGAAATCAAACAAATATCGTTCTCAGCCGCTCGGAATAATTATTGCTAATTTCGTTTGTTGTTAATGAACGATCGATCGTACAGCTTCGAACGCATCGGCATGGTGATTATTCCCCAGCGACTGGTTTACCCTGCTTTATCGCTGCATTGTGCGCGAGCATCGACCAACAAGTCGTGAAACGGAAGGCACGTGGATAACGAAGAGATAGTTTATGGATTCAGAGAACGAGGTATTTGATTTGTCAATGAAAGGTCAAGATCAGCTCCATTATTCTCATCGGTTAACAAATTATTCGCATAATTAATCAATGACACGCTTGACACAATGAGATATATAGGATCAAGAATCAAAAGAACGCAAGTCCCGCGTTAATGAATAGGAGTTACGCCCTTTTCAATCTTAGTCGCTAAGCAAAGTGTCTCTCACACTGCGATTTTAGTTAAAAATCGAAATCTCCGGAGGAGAGAATGATCAGACGACGACGAAACTGACATCCTGTTCGCGCCGGATCCCGACCAGCTGCTCTTCATCATCCGAAGCAAAAGTGCTCGAATCTGGTGATAATGAAGACCGTGAAAACAGGAGCTCCGCGATATCAGTGATTCGACCAAATATAGGTCAGTGTAACGTAAACAGCGCAGCAAACACTGAGTAATAGTAATAAGCGACCGACAGCGGTGGACGCACGGTTGGCGTATGGCTCCGGTGGTCTCCCAATCTCAAGTCAAGCAGTGTCGTTCGCGGTCAGTACTTGGATGGGTGACCGCTTAGCCACCCATCCATGCACATTAGCACATTAGCGCTAAGTGGCCCATCGACCGTTGAGCGGGAGGCGCTTTCTTCTGAATCTTTGGTGTCTCCTCACGTTACTCAAGCGCAAAAATACCGGAGGATCAGTAGAATATGGCCGTCTGTACCGCCGGGACCGGTTTTCCGTAGTTTCCCCGTGTTCTCGGCAAATGCGGTACGGTGTAGCTAAGTCGGCTACGGACGCACTGGAAGTTGGGTAGTTTAGCAGAGAGCGGGTACAATGAGAAAAAAAATTGGTTGGATTAACCAAAAGGCGCGGTGACATACGTTCAAAGCTGTTATTTGTTTGGTACAAATAAAGCATTGTTTTGTTAAACGATTATTTGCTTCAACCTATTCAAAATTTGTTGATTGAAACAAACATACGTGTTGTAGCAACAAAATACACCTTTGAACGTATGTCACCGCGCATTTGCTTAAGGTAGTCCTAGCGGACAGCCTGAGCCCACATGAGTTCAGAGAGAATTGAGAGAGAATTGCTAACACTTCTCGATGGGATAAAAATTCGAAAAAAATCAAGCATATAGAAGGTGCTGAAAAGATTGATTTTACATAATAATAACTCCAAAATATTATTAACAAATGCATTAAAAAAAAAAATTGTTCAACAAATTCCCCGGCAACTTAACTTTTTGTTCATATAAAAACAATTTGTTAATCTTTTTGAATACGTATGAATTTTTTCAGAATTTTATCTAATTTTTGAAAATCACGTTTTTTTATTAACTAAAAACGCAATTTTCAAAAATTAGACAAAATTCTGAAAAAATTCACACGTATTCAAAAAGATTAACTTATTGTTTTTATATGAACAAAAAGTTAAGTTGCCGGAAGATTTGTTGAACAATTATTTTTTTCATTCATTTGTTAATAACATTTTGGAATTATTATTATGCAAAATCAATCTTTTCAGTACCTTCCATATGGTTGATTTTTTTCAGATTTTTATCTCATCGCGAAGTATTCGCAATTCCACTCTCAATTCGCTCTGAACTCACGTGGGCTCAGGCTGTCCGCAAGGACTACCTTAATCCAACCATTTCTTTTTCTCAGTGTAGGGAGTGCTAGGTGGAAATAGGGATGGGATTCCGTAAAAAGCCAGTAGGTTATACGGTGGAAAAATTGAACAAATAGTAATAAGCGCGCAAGTTTTCAACATGCATTCTCAGCCCAACACCAAATTATTTCAGAAAGGTCAGTTTCCAAACTGGGCATTGTCTCGATATAGCATCACATGCGATAAACACGTAATAATGAAGGGAGATCTTCTTGACCGTAGATGCAGGAAAATACTCATCAGGACGTAACACATCGTTAGTAACCAATTTTCTTTGGAAGTCGCGTTCAACTAGGTTACCGAAAAGAAGAGCGCGACACTCATGATTTGGTCTTCCATTCTATGTCGCTATCGCCTGCTAGAACACGATATATTAGCGATACATTTATTTTCTGTTTTGTTTTTTCAGATGTCGCATCTATGCCGAACCCAGCGAGCGACCCGACGCTGTTCGAGGTTCTTCCCCCCTTCCCCGCTTTGACATTAGTCATACAATGGCATATCGGGACGAGGGAACGGTCAGACGCCAATGGAACCGTCGTTCTTCACTGTGCATCGAATTCGTTCTTTGCTGAAGTAGATCAGTTATCATGACGCTCGAAAAAATACTGTAAGTTCTTTTTTTTTATTAACCGTAATATAAGCAACGATTTTTTTTTCAGACAGTAAATATAAGAACGAGCGCTATGATTTTCAGATTTTTGTTTGTTCTCGTTGGCGCAACGCCCCTCGCATACACGAGGTCGCAATGGAGGAATGATCGTGTATTTCCCGATGATTACAAACGGTCTCTCCGTAGCGGGGCAAAAGTGTCGGAAGAATCGAAGAACGAAGTCCACGCGCCCATTGACAACGTTTGCCGGACGGAAGAATGCCACAAAATCGGTACGTACCAATTACAGAGAAGAAAAATCGATCGAGTCAACTGAAATGTGCGTTTACGAAAGAAGTGTTCGGTTGATCGAAATGAATACCTAGTTTATGGAAATAACGGTCGAATCGAACGTTTCTTTATTTACCATGACAATTACTTCGTTTGGCTAAACAAACATTTGTTTGTCGACTCAATCGATTTATTTTCCACAGTTACGGTCGTTTGTGTGACGATTAAACAAAAATCACTGAGAAGTGACGCTAACGATGAATAAGTTAACAGCGAGCCAATTTATCGATGCTATGAACAAATCGGTCGATCCCTGCGAGGACTTTTACCAATTCACGTGCGGCAGATGGGCGGCGAGCAATCCGATTCTACCGAGTAACGTGAATTACGATCCCATACAGATCTACCAGAATTCAGTTCATCAGCGAATAAGCGGCAAGTGAACGATCTGGGACTTCCCTCTTTGTACCTCACGAGCGACGCATTTAACATACACTATTTTACAGAAATCCTGGAGAAGGAATCGGATCCAGATGATATTCTGCCGGTTAAGCAAGCTAAAAACTGGTACCGTTCGTGCATGGATGCAGGTAATTGTCATACCAGTAAACTTCTGAGGTAGGATGTGCGAAAAATTGGCAACTCCTCTTCTTTTATGTCAAAACATCATTATCGGAACACAATCGTACAAAAAGTGTCCTCGATAAGCGTTACAATTATTTTTCATTGTTTATAAACAAAAATTCCGCCTGATCTTAAAACGCCAGCAGACATTTTTACGTCTGCATTGAGTAATTGTTATTACAATTATGTTTTATTAATTTTTGCACATATTAATTGTTATTATAATTATGTTTTTTTTTTTTATCTGCAGAGAAACTTGACGTAGGAGGCATCGCCCAGATTAAATCATTCGTAACTGAAGCCGGTGGTTGGCCAATAGCGATGAAAAGGAGCGATTGGAACCACGAAGACCACCCTTGGCAGGACGTTGAAAGTTACTACGCGCGCTTGACGGGTCACAATGCTTTTTACGACGTGATTGCCGGTGCTCCATCGAATGATGCAGCAATCGGCGACATAGCTGTAATCATTTTATTGTCATATTATTTCATTTATCCGTAACCGAATTAAAAAGTGCTCATGGCTCGTAATTCCTGATTCTAGATAATGGAACCGGAGCTGTTGCTCCACAGAGTTCAACTCATACGTACTTTGGCCTATCTAACGTTCATCAAGAATGCAGTACAGTCCCTTGCGAAACGCAACGGGGTTGCGGTATCGAATGAAACTTGCGAGACGGAAGCTCGCGAACTTGCGGTCTTTGAGACCAAACTTTTACAGGTATCCACATCAGCGATCATAATCCTTAAGGTAGTCCTTGCGGACAGCCTGAGCCCACGTGAGTTCAGAGAGAATTGAGAGAGAATTGCAAACACTTCTCGATGGGATAAAAATTCGAAAAAAATCAAGCATCTGGAAGGTACTGAAAAGATTGATTTTGCATAATAATAATTCCAAAATGTTATTAACAAATGAATGAAAAAAAAAATAGTTCAACAAATCTTCCGGCAACTTAACTTTTTGTTCATATAAAAACAATAAGTTAATCTTTTTGAATACGTATGAATTTTTTCCGAATTTTGTCTAATTTTTGAAAATTGCGTTTTTAGTTAATAAAAAAACGTGATTTTCAAAAATTAGATAAAATTCTGAAAAAATTCATACGTATTCAAAAAGATTAACAAATTGTTTTTATAAGAACAAAAAGTTAAGTTGCCGGGGAATTTGTTGAACAATTTTTTTTTATGCATTTGTTAATAATATTTTGGAGTTATTATTATGTAAAATCAATCTTTTCAGCACCTTCCATATGCTTGATTTTTTTTCGAATTTTTATCCCATCGAGAAGTGTTCGCAATTCTCTCTCAATTCTCTCTGAACTCATGTGGGCTCAGGCTGTCCGCTAGGACTACCTTAAGGGATTAACTGAAAGAGATTCGAGGAGTGATATTCTTTTTTTATTATATGATTTTTTTGCTGTTGTTTTTTTTTCATGTAGTTAATCATTAACGGAAGATCCGATGAATCGACGCACTGGCTCGACAATCCCATGACCTTCGACGAATTCGTCGACTGGTACAAGAGCAATACCACGAAGAGTCCCAGAGCTAGGGTAAGCAAGATCATCGTCCCTGCCTTGGAGCTCCAAGAGAGTCGTAGGATTTTTTTCCCGTCAAGCTTCTATTATCGACATTTTTTTTAAAGATCCATTGGCAGCCCGCGATACAGGGCTTGTTTGACCCGCTGAACATAACAATTAATCAATCGTCGAATACCTATATGAAGAATGTCCGTTACATCAGAGGTCTTGGCATGCTTTTGAAGAAAACGAAGTTACGAACGATCGGTAATTCATATCATTCTTACAGTCGAATGTCAACCATAGATTCATCTGAGTTACAGATATTGCCAAATATATCTGTTGAATTATTTTTATCAAGAATTTTGACGTATTTTAATGTGGTTTACGTTAAATCACTTCGTACCGACAGTAAACTACGTTCACTGGAATTACATCGCCGAGATGCTGAGTCGTACGACCAAAAGTATGAGGGACGAGATGTTTACAATCGGCACAATGCACATATCATTCGGGATGAAGGAAAGAGCTCCGCGGTACGATAATTAATCGGTAATTCTTTTTTAACCCGATCAATTCGCCCGATTAATAATTGCCATTATAATCGACTGTCTCAGCTGGCAGGAGTGCGTGGAGGAAATGAAAATGACGTACGCCGCTGCGTACGTTTTCACGAAAAAGTATTTCCCGATGTCGACTCAGCTTGCGGTAACGGAAAAAGATTTTCATTTTAACCGAAAATTCGACGAATAGCCATTTGTGTACCGAACAGTTTTTTAATGCAGGCTTGGGAAATGATAAAAAATGTAAAAATTGGCCTGGAGGCCAATATCGATCATTCAAATTGGCTCGACGAAAATTCCAAATTCCTGGCCAAGGAGAAGCTCGAAGACATGAAAATACTTAACGGCTACCCGGAATGGTACAACAATGCGACAGCAGTCACGAATTACTACAATGGAGTACGATAAAAATCATCATAATAATTTGAAACAAATATTTTCATCGAATCTCATCCGACTGATTAAGCGAATTTAATTTTACAGCTTACGATCGACACCCAATACCTCGACAACGCTCTGAGCTACATGAGATTCGAGAGGAAAATGAAGCTGTCGGCTTACACGACGCCCGAACCCGAGGGCATTCTGTAAATAAAATTATTTTAAAAAGCGTCATCGCATATTTTCGCTATTTATCTGTCGCAAATATCGATTTTCAGGTCGACCATGGATCCCGTAACTGTAAATGCTCAGTATTATGAGGTCAAGAACGTTCTGAGTAGGTTTTTTTAACCACATTTTGACGTATCAAAATAAACCTACGATTATTCCACAAGTGCCGCTTTTGTGGTGATGATTAATCTTCACAACTGAATGATAACCGTGTCTGTTTTTCAGATGCCCCACCGGTCATCTTCCAGTCGCCTCTTTTCACGCCAGGCCTGCCCGAGTAAGTTGAACACGGCCTGCCTCGCGATGTTTTTTTTTTAACTTGGCGTCAAAACACTACCATGACCTTTTTTCGCCGAGTCATATAAGGTTTCAATTTAGCACACAAAATAATATCCATTTTATGCAAAATGATACTATTTGATAGAAACGACAATCCACTTGCTGCGAAAGGATTCCCTTGCGTCGAATTGATTTTACATAGAGTGATAGGTCAAAAATAATGATTTTTTTTTTTTTCAGCCTCGTTAATTACGGACCTTTCTTCGCCGAGTCATATAAGGTTTCAATTTAGCACACTAAATAATATCCATTTTATGCAAAATGATACTATTTGATAGAAACGACAATCCACTTGCTGCGAAAGGATTCCCTTGCGTCGAATTGATTTTACATAGAGTGATAGGTCGAAAATAATGATTTTTTTTTTTCAGCCTCGTTAATTACGGACAGATTGGTTTCCTTGTTGGTCACGAAATGGGTCACGGTTTCGACGACACAGGTTGGAATTTGATTCACAATTACAAAAATTTTACCCATTCGCGCGATGTAAAAGACTCGATGCTGTTAAAGGTATTCGACGCGGCAAGGATGGCAGCGAAACGGAGCTTTCCACCAACATACTGAAGAGTTATTACCAGAGAGCTCGGTGTTTCGTCGATCAGTTCGATAAATACTTCGGCGTGACTGCGGAACCCGAGGACGTGGGAGTCACATTGGAATACGACGCTAGTCCAAGCCCGGCAACAAAACTCTAACGATTTGCAGCGATGACAATAAGATTGTAACTGTTAAATTGTTTCAAAGGATTTGGGAGACACGAGAGGCTCGGATACAATATCGGAAAACATCGCCGACTCGACCGGTCTTCAGGCGGTTTTTCGAGCTTACAAAAATCTGAACAAGACTCAGCCGAATGAGCCGAAACTTCCGGGACTCGAGAGTTTCACTGACGATAAGCTCTTCTTCATAGCGTTTGGGGCCGTAATTATGAACCATAGAAATTGCAATTTAACAAGTAGGTGAGAATTAAACAAATCATTTGTCGGGAATTTGTTGTTTTTATGTAGTACTGGTGCAACTCGAAAACCCCGGAGTACGCCAAGATGACGCAAAACGGTCCGCACAGCCCCAGAAATCTTAGAGTCAACGGTGCGGTTTCCAACACGAACGACTTCGCCGAGGTTTTCGGCTGTCCGGTGGGGAGCGCGATGAATCCGAGTGATAAATGCAGTATTTGGTACAAATCGGGTTCGACACCGAAGAATGCGCCGGTGGAGAAGATGGAAAACCACCACAGTAACAATCAATAGAAGAATCAGAGTTGTTCACTTTTAACTCTGCCACCGCCCACAGACTATTAGGCTCGTCTCAGTATATTCCAGTATGTCCCACTCTGGTTACAGTCCGATTACTACGACAATAATGTACAATAAATCTAACAATAAATATCGAGTACACGAGAAATTAATTAAATATCGATCTCGGCCACGGGTAATAATGATGGCTAATTTTATTTTTTTTTGTTAATAAATTATCGATTTCACAGCTTCGAATGCATCCGCATGGTGATTATCTGTCAGCGATTGGTTTTCCCCACTTTTACCCGTGCATTGTTCACAAGCATCGACCTACGAGTCGTAAAACGGAAGACACGTGCATAACGAAGAGATAGTTAATGGATTCAGAGAATACGAGATATTTGGTTTGTCAATGAATGGTCAAGATGAGCAGCATTAGGGGAGAGCGGGGCAAAATGGCACACCGGGGCAAAACGGGATAATGATACTAAACGCAATTTTAGAATAACTTTTGGATGGCGTCGATGGTGGTGCGTGGGGCAAAACAGGTTTGAAAATCCGGATGTATCGTTGGGACTAAACGGGGCATCCAACGATTATTGGAAAACTGAGTTTTACCCTTACAGTTCCGTTTTGCCCCGCTGTGCCATTTTGCCCCGGTCTCCCCTATTCTAACCAGTTCAGAATTTATTCGCATAATTATTCAAAGATACGCTCGACACCGACGGCATATCGACGGTAAATCACGCAAGTCTCGCGATAAAGTATGAAAGTTACGTCCTGTTGATTATTAGTCGCTAAACGAGGCGTCCCTTCACACTGTGATTTTAATTACAAACCGAAATCTCTGGAGGTGAGAATTACAACGAAACTAGAATCTTGTGCGCGGTGGATCCCGACCTGCTGCTATTCACCATCCGATGTGAGAGTGCTCGCATCTGGTGATAATGAAGACCGTGAAAACAGAAGGTCCGCGATATCGGTGACTCATCTTAGTATAGGTCAGTGTAACGCAAGCAGCGCAGCGAACACTGAACAATAGTAATGAGCGCGTAAGTTTTCAGCATGCGTTCTCGGACCAACACCAAATAATTTCTGAAAGGTCAGTTTCGAAACTGGGCATTGTCTCGATAAAGCGTCACATGCGACAAACGTGTAATAAGGAAGAGATCTTCTTGACCGTGGATGCAGGAAAATGCTGATCGGGAAGTAACATGTGATTCGTAACGGAATTTCCTATGGAATCCGAGTTGCGCTACGTCACCGGAAGGAAGAGCGAGATACTGACGATGTGTCCATTCATTAGATGTCCCTGTGGCTCTTCCTGCTAGGACACGATATATTAGCGACATTTTTTTTTTAGATGTCGCAAAACGCATCCCGAACCGAGCGAGCGACCCGACGCTGTTCAAGGTTCTTCCTCCCCTTTCCTGCTTTGATATTAGTTATATAATGACATATCGGGACGAGGGAACGGTCAGACGACGATGGAATCGTCGTTCTGCTGTGTGCATCAAACTCGCTCTTCGCCCAAGTAATCTTTTCGACCAGCAATCATGACGGCCGAAAAAATACTGTAAGTTTTTTTTTTTTTATTAACCGTAATAACATCAAACATTTTTTTAGGCAGTGAAAATAAGAATGCACGCTATGATTTTCAGATTTTTGTTTGTTCTCGTTGGCGCGACGCCTCTCGCATACACGAGGTCGCAATGGACGAACGATCGTGTATTTCCCAACGATTACGAATGGGTCCTCCGTCCCGGGGCAAAAGTGTCGGAAGAATCGGAGAACGAAGTGGACGCGCCTATTGACAACGTTTGCCGAACGGGAGAATGCCACGAAATCGGTTCGTGCCAATCACAGATAAAAAACAACGATCGGTTCAACCAAAATGTGCTCTTAAGGGTGGCGAAAAAAGCGTTTGGTCGATCGAAATGAATACCTCGATTATCGAAATAACAGTGAAATCGAACGTTTCTTTATTTACTATGACAATTATTTCGGTCAAACGACCGAACATTTGTTTCGCCACCCGTAAGGGCTAATTTTGTTTACTCAACCGATTTGTTTTCTCAGTTAAGATAATTTATCTGACGATTACAAAAAAAAAAAAATCATTGAGAAGTGATTCTAACGATGAATAACTCAACAGCGAGCATGTTGATCGGTTCTATGGACAAATCGGCCGATCCCTGCGAAGACTTTTACCAATTCACGTGCGGCAGATTTGCGGCGAACAATCCGATTCTACCGAGTAACGTGGATGCCAATCCACTTCAGATGTACCAGGCTTTGGTTCATCAGCGGATAAGCGGCAAGTTGATGATCTGTGACTTACCCTCTTCACATCTCGCAGCGCCAAACTTAATGTGTCCGATTTTACAGAAATCCTGGAGGAGGAACCGGAACCCGATGATATTCTGCCTGTTAAGCAGGCGAAGAAGTGGTACCGTTCGTGCATGGACACGGGTAATTATCATACCAATCATCATCTTCGGTAGAATTCGCGGATGCTTGGAAACTCCTTTTTTTTATGATACAAAAAAGTGTCCCCGATAAGCCTCATGACTATTATTTTTTTGGAACAATAATTCCGTTCGATCGTAAAACTCTTGGAGACATTTTTGCGAACGATTATTCGATGAGTTCGCACGGCACTTGAGATATATATGTTTTTCGATCTACAGAGAAACTTGACACGGAAGGCATCACCCCGATAGAATCACTCTTAACTGAAGCCGGTGGTTGGCCGATAGCGATGGAAGAGAGCGACTGGAACCACGAAGACTATCCTTGGCAAGACGTTGAAAGTCACTACGCTCGTTTGACGGGTCACAATGCTTTTTACGACGTGATTGCCGGCTCTTCATCGAATGATTCGGAAAGCGGCGAAATAGCTGTAATCATTTTATTTGCGTTATACGTAACCGAATTTAAAAATCCTGATGTCTCGTCCATTCGTGCTTCCAGATAATGGAACCGGAGCTGTTTCTCGCCAGAGCTGGCCTCATGCGTACGCCTGCCTATCTCACTTTCATCGAGAATGTAGTAAAGTCGTTTGTGAGACACAACGGGTTTGCGGTAAAGCGCAGAACTTACGAGAAGGAAGCCCTCGAACTTGTGGTCTTCGAGACAAAACTTATTCGGGTATCCACTTTGGTGATCACAATCCTTAAGGGATTAACCAAAAAAATCTCGAGGAGTGTTAACTTTTTTTTCCTGATTTTTTTTTTTTCACTTACACCCAAAAAAATAATTTATTTGACGGCAATCGTTTATTTGCTTTAAGTGAAATATTTATTTGATTTAAATAAATATTAATTTGATTTGAATAAATATTTTCTTAATTTAAATGAATATTTATTTAAATCTAATAAATATTTTACTTAAACCAAATAAACGGTGGCCGTCAAATAAATTATTTTTCTGGGTGTAGTTAATCGTTAACGAAAGACCGGATGACGAGACGGAATGGACCGACAATCCCATGGCTTTCGACGAATTCGTCGACTGGTACGAGAGCAAAACCACGAAGAGTCCCAGAGCTAGGGTAAGCGTGATCGTTGCTTCTTGCCTTCGAGCTCCAATAGAGTCGTACGTTTTTTAATTTTTCCTCAAGCTCCTATTATCGACATTTTATTAGATCCATTGGCAGTCCGCGATACAGGGCTTGTTTGACCCCTTGGACATCAAATTTAATCGATCGTCGACTACGTATGTGAAGAATATCGGTTACATCAAAGGACTCGGCACACTTTTGAAGAAAACGAAATTGCGAACGATCGGTAATTCATATCATTCTTACACTGAGAAAAAAAATTCGTTGGATTAAACAAAAGTCGCGGTGACATACGTTCAAAGCTGTTATTTGTTTGGTACAAATAAAGCATTGTTTTGTTAAACGATTATTTTATTCAGTTTATTCAAAATTTGTCGATTGAAACAAACATTTTTGTTGGACCAACCAAATTCACCTTTGAACGCATGTCACCGCACATTTGCTTAATCCAACCATTTCTTGTTCTCGGTGTACAGTCGACCTTTAACCATAGATCCGTCCGAATGATAAATATCACCATAGATCTGTTATTTATTTGTAACAAATATTTTAACGTGGTTTACCTTGAATTGCTTCGTACCGACAGTGAACTTCATCCACTGGAATTACATTGTCGAGATGCTGAAGCGCACGACCGAAAGTATGAGGGACGAGATATTTAAGGTTGACGTTATGCACCTATCGTTTGGAGTGAAGGAAAGAGCTCCGCGGTACGATGATTGATCAGCAATTTTCATTTTTCTTTTTTTATTGTTTAGGCGATTAATTCTGCCGATTAATGATTATTAATCGGCAGAATTAAATTGCCTTTATAATCAACTGTCTCAGCTGGAAGGAATGCGTGGAGGAGATGAAGATGATGTACACCGCTGCATACGTTTTCACGAAAAAGTATTTCCCAAAGCCGACTCAAATTGCGGTATGTGTGCAAAACATTTTCACTTTAACGAAAAATTCGACGAACCCGTTACTTGTGTACCGAACGATGATTTTTTTTCTTTTTTTTTCGTAGGCTCGGGAAATGATGAAAAATATTAAAATCGGCCTAAAGGCTAACATCGACCATTCAAATTGGCTCGACAAAAATTCCAAGATCCTGGCCAAAGAGAAGCTCGATGCGATGAAAATGTTTACCGGTTATCCGGAATGGTACAACAACGCGACAGCAGTCACGAATTACTACAAAGGAGTACGATAACAATGATCGTCGTAATTCAAAATAAATATTTTTTATCCAATTCTCATCCAACTGATAAAAAAAAAAAATTGCAGCTCACGATCGACACCCAATTCCTCGACAACGCTCTGAGCTACATGAGATTCGAGAGGAACGCGAAGCTGTTGCCTTACATGACGTCCGAAGACGATGACAATCCGTAAATAATATTATTTTGAAAAGTGTCATCGGATATTTTCACTGTTTACTTATTGCAAATATTGATGCGCAGCACGTCCATGGATCCTATAACTGTGAATGCCGAGTATAATGAGGCTGTGAACGCGTTGAGTAGGTTTTTGTAAAATTCTTTTTTACCGATCATATTAAACCAACGATTTTCAGACAAGTTTCGTCTTTTGTGGCATCGATCGATCTTCATGTCTGAACGATTACTGTATCGGTTTTTCAGATGCGCCACCAGCCGTCTTCCAGCCGCCTCTTTTCACCCCAGGCCTGCCCGAGTAAGTTGAATCGCTTCGTCGTCAAGTCACATTACGTTTCAATTTACTGCACCAAAAAAAAAATCCACTTGTCGCGAGAGAAATCCTACACAGTAAAAAATAATTTCGTAAAATCGGAATGCGAAACTTCGTAGAAATTATTTTGTCAAGTAAGTGACAAAATCGTTTGTCACTTATTTGAATGTACGAACCTGTCCTTTTATTTCCCGTGTCATTGACAACTTTAGTCGGTACTTTTGTTTGTAAAACTAGAAAATTTCAAAAATAAAAAATTGTGGACGTTTGTGGACAATAAGTTGTTGTAAAAAGTAAAAACTTTTTTTTACTGTGTACTTGCCGGAAATGACAATCCACTTGGTGCAAAAGGATTCTCACACGTCAAATGGACGTTGTTTGGAGTGAAACGTTGAAGATAATGATTTTCTTTTCAGCAACGTTAACTACGGACAAACGGGTCTCCTTGTTGGTCACGAGATGGGTCACGGTTTTGATGATACAGGTTAAAATTTGATCCACAATTGTAAAATTTTTACACATTCGCGCGATGTAGAGGACTCGGTGCTGTTCAAGGTATTCGACGCGGCAAGGATGGCAACGAAACGGAGCTTTCCACGAACATACTGAAGAGTTATTACCAGAGAGCTCACTGTTTCGTCGATCAGTTCGACAAATACTTCGGCGTGACTGCGGAACCTGAGGATGTGGGAGTCACATTGGAATTCGACGTTAGTAAAAGCTCGGAACAAAAACTCTAACGATTCGCAGCGATGACAATAAGATTTTGACTGTTAAATCGTTTCGAAGGATTTGGGAGACACGAGAGGCTCGAATACAAAATCGGAAAACATCGCTGACTCGACGGGGCTTCAGGCGGTTTTCCGAGCTTACAAAAATCTGAACAAGACTCGGCGGAACGAGCCGAAACTTCCGGGACTCGAGAGTTTCACCGACGATCAGATCTTCTTCATAGCGTTTGGCGCGGTAATGATGAATAATATAAATTGCCATTCAATTCATAGGTGATAATGAAAAATGTAATTTGTCCGGAATTTCTTTTTTTGCAGTACTGGTGCGGTTCGGAAACGCCGGAGTACACGAGGATGACGGAGGACGATCCGCACAGTCCCGGAAATCTCAGGGTCAATGGTGCGGTTTCCAACACGAACGACTTCGCCGAGGTCTTCGGTTGTCCGGCGGGAAGCGCGATGAATCCAAGCGACAAATGCAGTATTTGGGAAAAATCAGGATCGCCACCGAAGAACGCGCCGATGAAGATGATAAAAATAACTCACAGTCACTGGATCAATCAATGGAAGAATTAGAGCGAGACGTTCACTTGTAACTCCGCTACCCCCCACAGATTACAGGCTTGACCCGTTATATCCCAGTATGTTGCGTTCCAATTAATGGTACAACAATAATGTATATTATAAATATAACGATAAATATCGACTACAGGATAAATTACAGAAATATCGATCTCGGCCAATCGGACCGATTATAGCTGATTTCATTATTTGTTAATAAACGATCGATTGCACAGCTTCGAATGCGTACGAATGGTGTTTGTTTCTCAGCGACCAGATTTCCCCGCTCTAACCTCTGTATTGTTCACAAGCACCGGTCTATAAGCCGTAAAACAGAAAGCACCTGCATACCGAAGAGATAGTGTATGGATTCGGAGAACGAGATGTTTGGTTTGTCAATGAAAAGTCGAGCCGAGTAGAAATTTTCACGCGTTACATCGGGCCCTGATAAGGTCCTGAGAAGGCCTTATCAGGACCCTATCAGGGCCCGATGTAACGCTCGAAAATTTCTACTCGGGGAGATCAGCACCGTTATTATAACTAGTTCAGAATTTTTTCGCATAATTATTCAAACATTCGCTCGACACAATGAGATATCGACGCCCAAGAATTAAAAGAACGCCAGTCCGACGTTAAGGTACGGAAGTTACGGCCTCTTCATCCTTAGGGGAGACCGGGGCAAAATGGCACAGCGGGGTAAAACGGGACAGTAAGGGCAAAACTCAGTATTCCAATAATTTTTGGATGCCCTATTTTGTCCCAACCATCCTTCCGGATTTTCAAACCCCTTTCGCCCGACGCACCACCATCGCAACCATCCAAAAGTTATTGAACAATTGCCTTTTGCCTGGTAATCCCGTTTTGCCCCGCTGTGCCATTTTGCCCCGCTCTCCCCTAGTGGCTAAGCGAGGTGTCCCCTCATCCTGTGATTTTAGTCGCAAAGTTTTATTCCTCTTTAAGGCCTTAGCTTCTGTGAGCCATCTAGCCAGTACTCTCGTATCAATTTTTCTGACTTCAAATCACTTGTAAAGTTCGGGTCCGCGGCCCCCCATACTGTATCGCATTTGCACGAGGGCGCAGGAACACTGCGGAAAATCTGCTCCGATACGGCCGGTCATTTCGACTGAGTCGTGATATTCCTATTCGATAGTTCGAGTACGAACATCAATCTTCAGAATTCGACCTCCCGCTCAACGGTTCCAATGCGCCAATTAGTGCACGGCTAGGCGGTCACCCATCCAAGTAGGGAAGAGTGGGGCAAAATGGGTCAGTGCAGCAAAACGCCATATTCCAATCATTTTTTGGATGGGACAATGGGGCAAAACGGGACATAAAATCCGGATGTACCAACAGGGCAAAATGGGACATCCAAAAATGATTGGAAACTTGCGTTTTGCACACTGTCCCGTTTTGTCCCACCGTCCCATTTCGCCCCGCTCTACCCTAATGACCGCGAACGAGTCCGCTTGACTCTGAAGACCACCGAAGCCATACACCAACCGCGCATCCACCGCTGTCGATTGCAGGAGAGAATTATCAGCCGGCGACGAAAATGCCATCTTGGGCGCGGTGGAGACCGATTTGCTGCTCTTCGCCATTCGAAGGTGAAGTGCTCGAATCTGGTGATAATGAAGACCGTGAAAACAGGATGTCCGCGATAGCAGTTACTCGACTAAGTATAGAATACTGTACTGTAAACAGAGCAGCAACGACTGGGTGATAGTAATAAGCACGTAAATTTTCAACATGCACCCTCAGCCCAACACCAAATTATTTCGGAAAGGTCAGTTTCGAAACTGGGTGTTGTTTTGATAGAGCGTTAGATGCGACAAACGTGTAATGAGGAAAAGAGATCGTCTTGGCCGTAGATGCAGGAAAATACTCATCAGGACGTAACATATGGTGAGCAGTGAAATTTCCGATGGAAGCCGCGTTCCGCTAAGGTCACCGGAAAGAAGAGCGAGATACTCACGGTTTTCTCTTCCATTGGATGTTATCGCTATTGCTGCTGGGACGCGATACATTAGCAACAAAGTATAATTTTTTTTTTCAGATATCGCAAAACGTATCCTGAACCATGAGAGCGACTCGCCGCTATTCAAGGTTTTTCCTCCCTTTCCGGCTTTGACTTCAGTTATATAATGGCATATCGGGACGAGGAAACGATCAGACGACAACGGAACGGTCGATCTGCATTGTGCATCGAACTCGCTCTTGGCTCGAGCAGATCAGTAATCATGACGGCCGAACAAATATTGTAAGTTTTTTGTTCGTTAATAATCGTAATAATATCAACAAAGTTTTTCAGTGTTTCAGTGAAAATAAGAACACGCGCTTCGATTTTCAGATTTTTGTTTGTTCTCGTTGCCGCAACACCCCTCGCATACACGAGATCGCAATGGACGAACGATCGGGTATTTCCCGACGACTACGAATGGGGCCTCCATCGCAGGACGAAAGTATCGAAAGAATCGGCGAATGAAGTGGACTCGTCTATTGACAACGTTTGCCGGACGGAAGAATGCCAAAGAATCGGTACGTACCAAGCATAGAGAAAAAAAAAAAATCGATCGAGTCAACCAAAACGGTTACCGGGTACGGTTATCGGGTGGCGGAAGAAGTGTTTCATGGATAGAAATGAATACTTCATTTATCGAAATAACAATCAGTCGAATCGAATGTTTCTTCATTTACTACGACGATAATTTCGCTCGATCGATCAAACATTTGTTTCTCCGTCCGTAAGCCTTGATTTTGTTGACTCAACCAATTTTTTTTTTTTATCTCAGTTACGGTCATTTCCGTAACGATTTTTTAAAATGATTGCGACATGACCCTAACGATGAATAACTTAACAGCGAGCAGTTTCATCGGTTCTATGGACAAATCGGCCGATCCCTGCGAAGACTTTTACCAATTCACGTGCGGCAGATTTGCGGCGAACAATCCGATTCTACCGAGTAACGTGGATTCCAATCCACTTCAGATGTACCAGGATTTGGTTCATGATCGCATAAGCGGCAAGTGGACGATCTCGGATTACCCTCTTAATATCTCGCAGCGACCAAACTTAATAGATCCGATTTTACAGGACTCCTGGTGGAGGAACCGAAACCGGATGACATTCTGCCTGTTAAGCAAGCGAAGAAGTGGTACCGTTCGTGCATGGACACAGGTAATCAAGAGACGCGGTAGCGTCTCGACGCCAAGTACTTAAAAGAAATTTTTTAAGTGGGCGAAAGACGCTACCAATCAAGAGACGCGGTAGCGTCTCGACGCCAAGTACTTAAAAGAAATTTTTTAAGTGGGCGAAAGACGCTACCAAGTAGTTATACTCCAAAATGCCGGAAGTATTTGTTTGCACTACGTTACCTCACAAATAAATCATCGGATCGAAATGATATAAAAATTTTACTATAGAATGTCTATCCAAGCTTTCCAGTTTGCTTAATTCCGAACACATTCGTTCGGTGGATTCTTGTGTACGATGATCGCGATCAGGAATCGATCCAAAATATTTCGATTGTGCGTGAACCTGAATACGGGTGTGAGGAGATAAAGTACATCGGCAACGAAGCATCGGATCGAATTTTTAAGGACACTTTTATCATATAATTCGGACCCAAGCTTTCCAATGGGCCTAATTACGATCATAATCGTCCAGCGGTTCCCGAGATATGATGAAGTGAACCTGAAATACGGGTGTGAGGAGATCGATTGTACGTGAGTTTACGCGATGATTTTCGGACGGCTCGATCTCGGCAACGAAGCATCGGATCGAATTTTCAAGGACACTTTTTATAATACCAGTCATCTTCTTCGGTAGAATTCGCGGAAACTTTGAAAATCCTTTTTTTTTAATCGAAACAACGTTACCCGAAACCCTATCACGCAAAAATTTTCCTCGATGAGCGTTACGATACGTATTTTTGTTATTTTTTTTATATAGTAAACAAAAATTCCCTCTGATCGTAAAAGTCCTTCAGACACTTTCACGAACAATTATTCAGTGAGTGCACACGGCATGTTATATACATAATTTTTTAATCTGCAGAGAATCTTGATAGAAGAGGCATCAGCCCGATCATTTCATTCGCAACTGAAGCCGGTGGTTGGCCGATAGCGATGAAAGAGAGCGATTGGGACCAGGAAGACTACCCTTGGCAAGAAGTCGAAAGTCACTACGCTCGCTTGACGGGTTACCATGCTTTTTACGACGTGATTGGCGGTTCTCCATCGAATGGTTCAAAAATCGGCGAAATAGCTGTAATCATTTTATTTTCTTATTATTATACGTAACGATATTTAAAAATCCTAATGACTCGTCATTCGCGCTTCTAGATAAAGGAACCGGAGCTGTTTCTCGCCAGGGCTCAACTCATGGATACCCCTGCCTATCAAACATTGATCGAGAATGCAGTACAGTCGTTTGTGAAACAAAACAGAGTTGCGGTGTCGCGTTACACATACCAGAAAGAAGCTCGCGAACTTGTGGACTTCGAGACAGAAATTAAAGAGGTATTCACTTTAGGAATCGCAATCCTTAACCAAAATAAACTCGTGTAGTGCAAATTCTTTTTTTTATTTTGTGATTTTTTTTTTTTTTTCACTTAGTTAATCGTTAACGAAAGACCGGATGACGAGGCGAAATGGACCCAGAATTCCGTGACCTTCGATGAATTCATCGGCTGGTATGAGAGCAATACCACGAAGAGTCTCGGAGCTGCTAGGGTAAGCGAGATCATTGTTCTTGACTTCGAGCTCCACCACAGACGTAGCATTTCTTGTTCTTCAAGCTTCTATTATCGACATTTTTTTTTTAGATACATTGGCAGTCCACGATACAGGGCTTGTTCGACATGTTGAACACCAAAATTGATCGATCATCGCGTACCTATGTGGAAAATATCGGTTACATCAGAGGACTCGGCGCACTTTTGAAGAAAACGAAACCACGAACAATCGGTAATTGCTATAATTCTTACCGTCAACTTTGAACCATAGATCCATCCGAGTTATAGATATTACCATGGATCTGTTAAATTATTTGTAACAAATATTTTTATGTGTTTTAATGTGGTTTACGTTAAATTACTTCGGCACGGCAGTGAACTACGTCCACTGGAATTACATCGCCGAGATGCTGAGTCGCACGACCGAAAGTATGAGAGACGAGATATTTAACATTGGCTCGACGCACCTATCATATGGGGTGAAGGAAAGAGCTCCGCGGTACGAAAATTCATGAGCTTTTTTTGTATCTCGTTTAATTCTCCCGATCAATAATTTCCGTTATAATCAACTATCTCAGCTGGAAAGAATGCGTGAAAGAGATGAAGATGGTGTACGCCGCTGCGTACGTTTTCACGAAAAAGTATTTCCCGGAGTCAACGCAAAATGCGGTATGGGTGCAAAACAAAAAAAATTATTTTAACGCACTATTCGACGAGTAGCAATTTGTGTACCGAAAGATATTTTTTTTAGGCTTGGGAAATGATGAAAAATATACAAATCGGCTTGGAGGCTAACATCGATCATTCAAATTGGCTCGACGAAAAATCAAAGGCCCTGGAAAAGGAGAAGCTCAAAGCCATGAAAATGTTCACCGGTTATCCGGCGTGGTACAACAACGCTACAGCAGTCACGAATTACTACAAAGGAGTACGACAACAATGATCGTCGTAATTAAAAATGAATATTTATATGCAATTCTCATCCGACTGACAAAAAAAAAAAAAAAATTACAGCTTACTATCGACACCCAATACCTCGACAACACTCTGACCTACATGAGATTCGAGAGGAAAGCGAAGCTGTTGCCTTACACGATGACCACAATCGAGGACGCAACGTAAATAATATAATTTTTTTTAAAGTCATCGAATATTTTCAATATTAACATATTGCTAATGTTGATTTGCAGCGCGTCCATGGATCCTATAACTGTAAATGCCGAGTACAATGAGGGCATGAACGTTTTGAGTAGGTTTTTTCGACTCATTTTTTTTTTACCAATCACATTAAACCTACGATTTTTACAAAAGTGCCTTTCTGGCATTGATCAATCTTCATATCTGGTCGATTACTGTATCTATTTTTCAGATGCGCCGCCAGCCATTTTCCAGTCGCCTCTTTTCACCCCAGGCCTGCCTGAGTAAGTTCAATCGCTTCTTCGTCAAATCATATAACGTTTCAATTTAGCGCACTAAATAAAATCCATTTGATGCAAGATTATTCTATTTGTCGGAAATGACAATTAACTTGCTGCACAATTTTGTCTATAGTGAGCCGTTAAAGATAATGATTTTTTTTTTTTTTTTCAGCAACGTCAACTACGGACAAATCGGTCTCATTATTGGTCACGAAATGGGTCACGGTTTCGATGATACAGGTTGGAATCTGATCCACAATTATAAAAATGTTATCCATTCGCACGGTGTACAAGACTCGATGCTGTTAAAGGTATTCGACGCGGCAAGGACGGCAACGAATCGGAGCTTTCCATAAACATACTGAAGAATTATTACCGGAGAGCCCACTGTTTTGTCGATCAGTTCGATAAATACTTCGGCGTGACTGCGGAACCTCAGGAAACGGGAGTCACTTTGGCATTCGATGTCAGTCAGAGCTCGGAACAAAAACTGTAACGATTTGCAGCGATGATAATACGATTTTAACTGTTAAATTATTTCGAAGGATTTGGGAGACACAAGAGGCTCAAAAACAAAATCGGAAAACATCGCTGACTCGACCGGTCTTCAGGCGGTTTTCCGAGCTTACAAAAATCTGAACGACAAGACTGAGAGGAACGCGCCGAAACTTCCGGGACTCGAGAGATTCACCGACGATCAGATCTTCTTCATAGCTTTTGGCGCCGTAATTATGAACGATAAAAATTGCGCTTTAACGAGTAAGGAAAATTTAACAAAAATAATTTCTCGGGATTTTTGTTTTTATGCAGTTCTGGTGCGGCTCGGAAACGCCGGAGTACACGAAGATGACGGAGGACGATCCGCACAGTCCCGGAAATCTCAGGGTCAACGGTGCGGTTACCAACACGAACGCCTTCGCCGAGGTCTTCGGTTGTCCGGCGGGAAGCGCGATGAATCCAAGCGACAAATGCAGTATTTGGGGAAAATCAGGATCGCCACCGAAGAACGCGCCGATGAAGAAGATAAAAATAACTCACAGTCACTGGATCAATCAATGGAAAAATTAGAGCGACACGTTCGCTTGTAACTCCGCTACCCCTTACAGATGACAGGCTTGACCCGGTATATCCCAGTATGTTGCGTTCCGATTAATGGTACAACAATAATGTATAGTAAATATAACGATAAATATCGAGTACACGAGAAATCAAGTAAATTATCGATCTCGGCCGCTCAGTACAATTATATTTAATTTTTTGTTAATAAACAATCTATTGCAGTTTCAAATCCATCCGAACAGTGTTTTTTTATATTGAATACACGAGGAATTAATCAAATATCGATCTCGGCTGCTCGGAATAATTATATGCTAATTTGATTTTTCATTAATATATTATCGATTGCACAGCTTCGGGCGCATCCGAACGGTGTTTGTTTCTCAGCCACCGATTCTCCTCGCTTTTACCCCCACACCATCCACAATGTAGGCAATGTAGGCAATTTTTTTTGGCAAGCATCGACCTACAAGTCGTATGACGGAAGGCACGTGCATAACGAGGAGATAGTTTATGGATTCGCAGAAGACGATAATTGGTATGCCAAAGAAAGGTCAAGATCAGCTATAATAAGAACACTTTATCGCCCCCCCAAAGAAATTCCCAATCAAAGTCCGCTGCAGGACTGATGAGCGAAGAAACCCGACATATTATTGTTTCTCTTCCACTCGACCACAATTTCATTACTCTAACCGGTTTAGAATTTATTCGCATAATTATTCAAAGATACGCTCGACGCAATGAGATATCGACGGTCAAGAATCAAAAGGACGCAAGTCCCAATTTAACGTATGGAAGTTACGCCCTCTTGATTCTTAGTCGCTGAAATATATATATATAATATATATAGCCAATTGGCCATCGACCTAAGTCCTTCAGCCACGGGTTTAGCATAATTCATCAACATTTTTTGCATAGGGTGAATGGGTATAGAAACAATAGTTGAGGGATAGTAAAAATGATATAATAAAAATAACCACTGGATCAAAAATAGCCAAATAACTGCGATCCATCGCTACGATCATGATGCGATGTCATTAAAAAAATATATATATACATATATACGTTATACACTTATACGTTACACATATAACGTATATATGTATATATATACATATATACGTTATACATATATAATCGACAAATCGAGTTGAAGTAGAATAAAAAAAGACCGCCTCGAATAAAGTTTTATGCGAAAAATAATAATAGTGTGGCTCCTTTATCAACAGGATTATAATTTTTAAGTTGGGTATGACTGGCAGGATGAATAATTCTCCCAAGGAGCAAGTAGTTTTCGCGATGATCGGGAGACGAAGGGTTTGCTCGAGGAGAGTTGTACATTTGAAAATCAAAGCTCCCCCTGCTCGAGCTGCCATCAAATTTGACTGAATGGCCACGCGGTGCCACCGCTGCCTCGCGACAGGTGTTACGAACGGGTATTTAACAGGAGTTCGGTAGAGGCTAGACCGACCGCTAATTAAATTAATTTCGAGGCGACCCCACGCTCCGGATCCGGCCACGAAAATTTGGGCGCAGCATCGTCTGAGGGTCCGGGCGGTTTGCGCCGCGCGCCTTGGCGGAACGGCGGGTCATTAAGAGAGACGAGAAACAGCACGGTTCGCCAACTCGGATCAGTTGTATTTCCCGTTCGCGTTGAAACAACATTTTTTTCCCCGAAGATAACGATGTCCATTGTGTAAATTCGCTTCGCAATAAAGCAAATTTAACGGTTAGGCGAGAGTGACGTAAAACTCGGCGGAGCCAAGGCGGTTCGAGCGAAAACCAATAATCCATTCGATCCAGTCGATCGTAACGAGAATTTTTTTTCTTCGTCCCCCTTCAAGGAGCTCTCGAATTTCTCGCGGGACGAGAGAAAGAAGAAATTACGGGAAAGCGTCATTGGGACTCGAGAGGAATCTTTAGCGAGGTAGTTTCGAAGAGCTCTGGAAAGGGAAAGCGGAGAGGAGAGAACGAGAGCCCGGGATGGTCGTCGGCATCAGGCTTTCGTTTCAATTAACGCCCTTTCCCGAGGATCGCGAATTCGCTCGGTCTCGCTTTCCCTCCGGCCCGACAACCCACCCGAGGCATCGCGGCCTTTCTCCTCCTTTGTTCATTCGGACGAGACTCCAGAATGCTAAGGAAGACGCGAGAGTGAGGCTCCGGAGGGACTCGGTGAGGACGAAACGGAGGAGGAGGACCGAGGTCTTTATCGGAGGATTGGCTGCCAAGGTGCGCCAGGACAGAAATAAATGTACAGGGTGCCTCAAAATGTACGCCAACGAGAGCCTGTCGTGTCATTTGGTGCAAAACTTTGCAAACTTTTTTTTTTCATACACTTTTCTGGTCTGGTCTGGTGGTGGTGGTTTTCTGGTCTGGTCTGGTCTGGTCTGGTTCAGATCATCAAAAGTGAAGCTACGATAGCTTCACTTTTTTGATGATCTGACGAAGACTGCAGCATCCTCAACTGGTGGACCAAGAAGTTCTTCAGCTCTCAAACCGACTAGCATTTTTCCCCGATTTTCCCAAAACTCGTCTCCGAAGACAATCGATCCTGCATCCTATTAAAAAGAAGATCCATTTTACAGAAATAAAACTTAAAGCATCAAAAAGTTGGATTCTAGGAAACTTGCCAAGAGGAAAAAAATCATTTTTCTAAGTTCTGAATGACGATATAGATAAGGGAGAGGTTGAAGCTTTGCCAGTTCTTCTTAAGAAAAAAGTTCTCGCTCCTCGCGAGGAACAGTTTTTTTTTTTTTTAGTTTTGAAACCGACTACCATTTTTGGAGATCAAAAATCAATCTATTCAATCTGGTTTTCTATTTTTTAAAAACGAAAAGATCAATGTTATAAAAATTAACTCTAAAATATGTAAAAATTGGATTTTAGGAGGCTTCCCAAGAGGAAAAAAATAACGATTATTCCGGGTTCTGAATGGCGATGTAGAAGAAGTCGTGGTTGGAGTTTTCCCGGTCATTTCCACGAAAAAAGACAAGACGCGTAGGCAGAAGAGCAGGAAGGGCTGCTACAGCTTCGGTTCCGTTTTGATGGTGTATCTGGCTGCACGGGAGGCTTTTCCAACGAGCCGAGGAAGGTAGGAAGATTTCTTTGGCCCGCGGGAATTTGCATACAGAGCATCTGTCACCAGCCCCTTAGCTCCGGCTTTGGCCATTTTCGACTCGAGCGATCCTTCTCGCCCCGACTACCCGCTATCACCCACCTCGGATCTATGCGAATAATGGCAACCATTCTTATGGTAAATCCAGGCCCCCCTTCGGCTTCTCGCTCTCGTACATCGGTGGCTTTTCACTTGCACGCATTCCCCGAGTCTCGATTCTGCCCTTCGGTCCTTGTCGTTATCCTCCTTGAGCGGTGCCGCGGCGTCGAAGCCGGCTCTCGAAGAGGGTCGTCCCTCTCGCCAGACACCGCAGTCTGAAGCTGTTGGCTCTCGGGTGGCGAGGAAAACTTTGAAATTGCGCTGCTCGATTACCTATAAATTACTCGATCGGCCCGGGACGAACGAACCTGTAAGACCTCTTCCGACGCGTTAACTCGACGGGACGACGGAGCCGAAGCCGGTCGAGGATTACGAGGAGGAATCTCTTAATTTCTTTCGAGACAGAAAGTTACCGGGCGAGAGCGACTGGAAAAAGCGACAGCGATTGCCCATCAATTCTGCGGAGTTTTTTCTTCGGGAAAGTACGGATTCGAGACGGTTTCAATGAAGATGAAGGTACAGAGGTCCGCTCAGGAGTGTGCGCTGAAGTTCTGGATGTCTTATCTGACAAGGGAGAGAAAACGCTTCGAGTCGGGGAGGTAAAAAAAAAAAAAAATGTGAGAGGGAGCGCGAAAGGCCGTTTTTCAATGTCTGAAGGCGACGTGGAATCTCCTCCGCGCTTCGGTCGACAATAAAAAGTGCACTCCATTTTCTCGCCAACGATTTTCTGAGTTGGATCAACTTATCGGAGTCTGGTCAATTTACGGATGAAGAATCTTCCATGATGTTTTTTTTTTTTTTTAGAGAGACGAACAAAAAATTAATAACGAACATTGTGTTACTGACTCGCATCAGCCTAATTCTGTGCAAGGTGAGACTTTCACTGGCACAGTTTTGTTCCCGAAGCGGTCGCCAGGCTGTCGACTAAAGGCAACGATTGATTGGTACTTTTCGAGGCGATCGATGAATGGACAAAAAAAAATTGTGACCAATATTGAGATGAGGATTGACCGAGACACGATAGGGGAGAGCGGGGCAAAATGGCACACCGGGGCAAAACGGGATAATGAGAGAAAACGCAATTTTCCAATAACTTTTGGATGGTGGCAATGGTGGTGAGTGGGGCAAAACGGCTTTGAAAAGCCGGATGTATCGTTGGGACAAAATGGGTCATCAAAAAATTATTGGAAAATTGAGTTTTGCCCTCACTGTCCCGTTTTGCCCCGCTGTGCCATTTTTCCCCCGTCTCCCCTATTACATGGATTACTGGAATAGCTCGGTATGACAAATGACAAACGGACAGATTATCGATCGACCAGATGGCAACAGTCTTGACCGGGCTTTCGGAGAGGACAGACCTTTGACAGTTCGTGCTCGAGATATTTAAGGTAAACGGCCCAGTTTCCGCCATCTTCAATTGTTAAACGGAACATTTTATAAAAAATATATGTATCGCGGCATTAATCAAGAGTAAACGACTCTTCAACATGCCGTCAATATCGTTTGAATTTAACGTATACTGTATTTATTATTAGTAGAAATTGCGTTTAATGGCGGTAACTGGGACAGCGGCGGAAACTGGGCCGTTTAACTTAGCTGCGATTTTACTTAGTAATATCCGCCCCACAACCGAATACACGCGTTATTTGTTCGACGGTAACGTAACAATATTTACACAGCCCCATTTATTCGTTTCCATGGCGATCGAACGCATCGTCCGAAAGAGAAACCAAGAATAATCGAGCCTCCGAAGATCAGAGAACAAGATATAGAAGATCGAAGGAGGTTAGCCCGAAACTTTGTAGGGCTTATCGAATCGTCGAAAGGTGAAAGGGAATTCTGCGCCAGTGGGGTTTGGATTCTCAAGCTCGAGAAAAAACTTTCCGGCGAAAGTTGCTCGGCGAAGGGACGGGAGAGTGGCGAGAGTGGTGGAGAACGGGTGGTGCTTTTCCCGATCGCTCCGGAAGCTTTCCAGGCACGATCTCGCGGGAGCCATTGAAATTCACCGCGAATTCCGCTTTCCATTTCCATCCGGTCTCGTCTACCGTCGGTGGCATCGTCGGAGTCCTGGAACGGGTGGAGGTTGCGCGCTGGCGGGCAACAAAAGCTCCCGACACCAGTCGAGCCCGGAGTGAAGCACGAATCCAACGATGTCGGGACTGCTCGGGCACGCGGTGAGAACGAGAGCGAAAGCCGAGGCTCGATATCCGCAGGGCCACTTTGCTTCCCGATCACATCCTCTCCCCCCCCCCCCCCCCCCCCCCCCATCACTCGGCCTCTTCCCTCCCGATTCGCCTCGATTTTGACGTCTCTCTTTTCCACGAACAGCTACAGAATTTTGTCATTTCGATCGCGGAATTCCGTCAATCAGAAGAGACGGTCCGTGAAGCGGTCGTCTGTGTGACTAACGAAATTATTACACTGAAAAAACAAAAACTCCGTTTGCCCAACCACCCGCTGTGCGGTCTCTCCTCGATCAAATAGACAATTCCTTCCACTAAAGGACCAATGTCAAAAGAAACATTTGTCCAGAGGTACGCGATACGTAAGCTACACACTTTATGACACAAAAGACCAGCAGACAACACGTTTGTGTGTGTCCGACTTATGAAGAGCCTTATAAAGTCCGACTTACAAAGATGGCCCCGACATTTCTCGCAAGTGGCATCCAGCAAATTAGCATATAAGAGTCTAACTCCGATTAAAACGCATGTGCGTTTGCAGGCAACGCAACGGCCTCATATTCGGGAATCCAAAAGGTGTCAGCCAGCTGCGAAACGTCACCGTCTAGTCAACGTCGCCGATAGACCAGCCACACTGAGAAAAACTGACATAGTAAATAGTTCCCAGGGGGGAAGTCTTCATTTTATAGTTACGACAATGACAAGAAATTATAGTTGTAACTATAATTATAGTTTAATCAATTGAGTATATACTATCACAAACTATCTATACAGACGTCCCCTCTGGGAACTATTCGTTATAGTAGGAAATACCATCCTTCTTCTCAGTGCAGATTAAAGTCGAAGTATCAAAAACAATAATTTCAAAAACTCAGACACGAGTCGGTTGCGATCAGATCCATTAAAGAGATGAACTTTAGTATTCCTTTCGCCTTTGAGATTTGAGGAAGTCGAGAAAAATGTATAGAATGAATACATTGAAAAATACGGTTCTAGGTGTGTTGTAGCAACACACTCGAAGCGTGTCGTTGGAGAACAACGCGCACGGAGCGTGTAAAAACTGACTAAATGATTAACACGCCCAAAGAGAGTTGAAGCAACACGCTCGTTTTCAGAGTGCTTGCTCTTGATCACAAAGGACACACAAGAATGGTCATCGGATCGACAAAGAATCCAAGAGCTGTGTTCTCCTACGTCTCTTCGTTAAAATTCGCAGAAGTGAAGAACCAGTAAAGGAGACGGTAGACTCTACTAATGACGCTGGAGACTTCCATGAGACTGAGGATTATGAGGACGTAAGCTGTGAAGTTGAACAGCTTATGGAACGAGAGCCCGATGAGCGCGTGTTGCTGAGCGTGTTACAACAACACAGACAGTTCAGGGTGTGACAAAATAATAAAAGTGCACAAAGTGAATAGATGCACTGAGGGAAGGATCCAGGAAATATGACTATATCGCTCGAGTGTTATCACCATAGCACACAGTAGTAGGGAACTAGGGCGTCACCTATGGTAGGAAGTACCGGATTTATAAGAATTTTTCGTGGATACTACGGTAGGGGAGACCGGGGCAAAATGGCACAGCGGGGCAAAACGGGACAGTGAGGGCAAAACTCAATTTTCCAATAATCTTCGGATGCCACATTTTGTCCCAACGATACATCCGGCTTTTCAAACCCGTTTTGCCCCACTCACCACCATTGCCACCATCCAAAAGTTATTGGAAAATTGCGTTTTCTCTCATTATCCCGTTTTACCCCGCTGTGCCATTTTGCCCCGCTTTCCCCCTAAAAATTCTTGGAAAATCTGAGACTTTTCGCCATAGGTGGCGCTCTAGTCCCCTACTGCTATGTGCTATGGTAATTTTTCTTAGATGGTAGTTTTTACTAGATCCTTCTCTCAGTGTGGAAAAACACGGTTCTAGATGTGTTACGCCTCACCACGTGAAGCGCGTCGTTGAGAAACAACGTGTAAAAAGTGACTACACGATTGACACGCCCAAATCAAGTTGAAACAACCCGCGAGTTTTCAAGAGTTCTTGCTCTCGATCACAAAGGACACACAAGAATGGCGATCGGATCGAAAAAAAAATCCGAGAGCTGGGTTCCTGCGTCCGTTCGTTAAAATTCGCAGAAGAGAAGAACCAGTAAAGGCGACGGTAGACGCTGGTAATGACTTCCACGAGACTAAGGATTATGAGGACGTAAGCTGGGAAGTTGAACGGCTTGTGGAACAAGAGCCCCGATGACCGCGCGAGGCGGAGAAGAGAGATGCGCGTCGTTGGGTGATCGTTGAGTGAGTTTCACCTTGAAGACATCAGAAAAGAAGTCGAGTCGGCGAAGGTAGGATACGCGAGGCACCTGTCTGGTGAGCGCGGCCTTGCTCGCCTCCGCAGCGACGTTGCGGGCGCGCATTCTCCCGCGATCGGGAACGAGTTTAACGAACGAATTTCGCGACTGGAAAACCCTTGGTCCGTGCTATTAGGGCGAGGAGAAATAAGAGGAGAACGAGTTGGAACAGCGGCGCGGGGCGAGTTTGAACGACAGGGGTTGCGGAGCACTCGACCCTGGAGCCCGGAGTGGAGAGGAATAGGGATTCCAGCAGGCTGTGGGTGAAAAATAGCAGCAACTTATTAAACGGTAAAAGTTGGTTGCGCGAGACGAACGAGGGCGAGGCAGGCGTCGTCGTCGTCCTTCGCGTGATATATCGCTAGCCAAACTTCGCCGAACGAAACCTTCCTCTTCTTACACCCTACTTTCTCTTTTTTATATATCGACCATTGTCAAATTAGGGAACATTTTTCACTGCCCGGACGTCTCGATTTACGGGAACGAGGCAGCGGAGAGAAAGAGGTCTCGACTCAGGCGCGAACGAAGTGGTTGCGCCTGATGCATTTTACAGGTCATCATTTCAGTTTTTTTTTTTTTTTTTTTTTTTTTTTTTTTTCGGACAAAAGGGTTCTGAGACATCATTCAGTTAGGTCAATCTTTCCGTAATCTGTTCCAGTTGCCGATCGATATAAATCTGATGTGATGCTGAAGTCGGGAACATAAAAAAGAAAGTCTCCTATGGAGAACAAGGGTTCGCGCTCTCCCCCTATTCGCATCGGCTGTTCTCCGATAAGAAACGATTTTTCATGTCCGAGACGTCTCGATTGTCGAACGCGAGCTCCCCGACGGTGAAATCCAAAAGAACTGCGAAGTTATAAAAGATGGTAAAGTCCGATGTACGAGGATTTCTCGTCGGTACGTCACGGGTAACGACGCTTTCGCTGAGAATCACGTTTATGGGGTGTAAGCCGGTGCTTGACGACGTCAGCCCCGAGAATTCGGCTTTGGGAAAATCCTCTCGTTCATCCTAGCATTTCGCTACGAAGAATCTCTCGGAGCGTCCTCCTTCGGTGGGATCAAGCCTCTTTAATGTCTCGGTGAAATCCCCCCCTCGGTCGCAGTCGCTCTTCCCGCCACCGGATTTCCCTCCTCGTGTCGTTGCTTTTAACGTTCGCTGGGTGGAAAGTCGCGGAAACCCCGGTCGAATCACGGGCAAGAAGCGAACGGAGCTTTCCACGATTTGTTCATTCGTCAACGAAGCTGATGCGAAAATCGGCGTCGCAATGTCATCGCCGTAGTGAGAGCGACACACAGGACCGGTATTGGCAGAGCGTCAGCCAAAGCTCGCCCAGAGTTGGCCCAGCGTCGGTCCCGTGTCTCATTCCCGCCGGATTTCGCTCCTCGTTCGTTCATTCGTCAACGAAGCTGATGCGAAAATCGGCGTCGCAATGTCATCGCCGTAGTGAGAGCGACACACAGGACCGGTATTGGCAGAGCGTCAGCCAAAGCTCGCCCAGAGTTGGCCCAGCGTCGGTCCCGTGTCTCATTCCCGCCGGATTTCGCTCCTCGTTCGTTCATTCGTCAACGAAGTTGACGCGGAAATCGACGTCGCAACGTCATCGCTAACAGTGAGATCTACGCACAGGGCCGGTATTGGCAGAACGTCGGCCAGAGCTCGCCCAGCGTCGGTCCCGTGTCTCATTCCCACCGATAATGCCCTCGATTTGCCGAAGGTCCAGGATAGACGAGCTTCCCGCTCAGCAGCCGACGGACCTTCCGCTGAAGGATCGCGTGCCGTAGTGAGGACCCGAACAAAAACCCCGCAAGCTTTACCTCTCCCAGTCCGGAGATCGCGGGGACTCCGTGCCGTCATCGTCGCCGATGCCCGCGACGAGCGCTTTTTGCCTCATACACTCCAACCTCGTCCTTGCCCTCCGGTCTTACTCTCCGGCGCTAGCTTTGATTTAATAGCGAGAAGGACAAAGACGGAGTCCGGGGGGGGGGGGGGGGCCCTCGGGAAATGAGAGCAATTTGAGCCTCGCCCAGGCATAGAACCCATCCTTTTTTTTTTCTCCTCTTTTTCACCGCTCGGACCACTCCGACTCCCTGCGGCTGCCCTCGGACGTGCGGAGTCCAGTCGGAAACCTCGCGCACCGGCTGCGGCCCGCTGCTATCACATTTATTATATTACCCGGTAGGAAAGAAGCGAAACGAAGCGAGGCTAAAAGGAACACGAGAAAAGAATGCTTCTATCTGTCTGGGGATACACGGGCTGGGTTAGTGTACGGGTATAAACTAGTTCCGAGAGAGCTAACAGCATCACGATTCTTCCTCATCGATTCGCTGCTTCCCCCCCCCCCCCCCCCCCCCCCGCCCCTCTTCATTCCTCCCTCCCTCCCCCTCTCCCTTTGGCCGCAGGCATATTTACCACCCTTACTGTACCTATTCCATCGCGATAGTCCGACTGCGGAAGAAATTGCTTCTGCGGTTGATTGTGGCTCGATGCACTTTATATTTCTCCGGCCACTCTGCGGTTGCCGATCCTCTTAGCGCCGAGTGGTATGCTCTAATTCGAAGCTCACCGATCAGCCGGCTCCGGCAGCCGAGCGTTGAGTCGGCTCCGGTGAAAAGAGAAGCCGGCGAGTTGCACCGCACGATTCTCGAGCGGGGAATTGTGAATGGCAAGGGAATCGCGGCCAATATGGCGCCGGCAACATAACATTTCATCGCGGTTCACGTTAAAAACTCGGATATTGGTTATCGAATCGAGGGAGCGCGGATTCCAACATGGCGCGGACAAAATACTATTTCGTCGCCGCGTACAGTTAAAAACTCGGATATTGGTTATCGAATCGAGGGAGCGCGGATTCCAACATGGCGCGGACAAAATACTATTTCGTCGCCGCTCACAGTTAAAAACTCGGATATTGGTTATCGAATTGAGGGAGCGCGGATTCCAATATGGCGCGGACAAAATATTATTTCGTCGCCGCGTACAGTTAAAAACTCGGATATTGGTTATCGAATTGAGGGAGCGTGAATTCCAATATGGCGCCGGAAAGTTACGATCTCTACAGGACGATGCGCCGGGCTTGCCTAATTCGAAGTATCGATTCCGCTTACAGCCGGCACGAGTGTGAATGAAGAACACAACGAAATGCACTACGACGAAAATTACATAGTCAGAGGAATCATAGTTATTTTCTACTATAAAATATCATTCGCCATGAGAACGCCTACATTTTATAGTTAGAACGGTAATCACGAATGATAATAGCAAATATAATTATAGTGTAATGAATTAAATTTCTTTTTAGAGGAACTATATGGATAGACGTTTCATCAGGGAATTATTCCGTATGGTAAAAATAACTCCTTTTTTCAATTTAAGAACGACCCGATGAAGAGTAGTCGCGTTGAATCTTCAACAAACCGCGAGCTCCGAACTCTAAAAAAAAAAATAACGAAATACACTGAGAAATCAAAATGACATAGTAAGAGGAATCGTAGTCACTTTCTACTATGAAATATAATTCGCTGTGGAAACCTTTGTGTTTTTTTATAGTCCGGACGACAAACACGAATGATAATATCAAATATAATAATAATAATGATAACAGCAAATATAATGATAATTTAATGAATTAAACATCTTTCAACGGAAACTATATATGCCATTTGCTCAGGGAATCATTCCGTATGGTAGAAATAACTCCTTTTTTTCTCAGTGTAAGAACCACCCGATGAAGAGTCGTCGCGGAGAATCTCGCGCGAACCGCAAGCTCCGAAGTCCGAATGAAGTACATTACGAAATACACTGAGAAAACAAAGATTACATAGTCAGAGGAATCATAGTCGCTTTCTACCATAAAATATAATTCGCTGTGGGGACGGTGATATTTTATGGTTCGGACGGTAAAGACGAATCATAATTGCAAATATAATTATAGTTTAATGAATTAAATATCTTTCAACAGAAGCTATATGTATAGACATTTCCTCGGGGAATCATACCGTATAGTAGAAATAACTCCTTTTTTTTTCTCAATGTAAGAACCATACGATGAAGAGTAGTCGCGGAGAATCTCGCAAGAACCGCGAACTCCGAAGCGTACCACTATCGCCTTCCACCTGCAGCCGATTCCTCGCTCGACGATGTTCCCCATGCTCCCCGAGATAGACATCTAGACGAGAAACGGCGAGAGTGTCGGGCTCGTGTAATACACACTATCCGCGAAAGCGAGAGTTCGACGACGTGCCGAAAAAGGATACGGGTTCCCTCGCACGCGAACGCACACAGTCTGAGCCTTTCACCGTTGAACAGACCGAAACGGACTGGAAGTTTTTATGGCTGTCTGGGATGGAGATTCCGATGCAGTTCCGCAATGAAGAAAAATAGTTCCACAGGCTAACCGGAAAAGTTACCGGGAGGGTCCAAGATAAAAAAAAAAAATAACGTCTTTTCGATGCTAATGTAGCGGATCTTTT
Source organism: Exephanes ischioxanthus (assembly GCA_958510785.1). Lineage (NCBI taxonomy): Eukaryota > Metazoa > Arthropoda > Insecta > Hymenoptera > Ichneumonidae > Exephanes > Exephanes ischioxanthus. Next base: position 18,010,457 of record OY294020.1, on the reverse strand, counting down.
CCTTAAGGTGGTACGAGCACGAATGTTGTTATTAGTTAGAATGCCAATTTTTTGAAGTTAATGTTACAAACAATGCATAATAGAGGACCATGTCTGCAAAAGCGCAAGCAATATTATCGGCTATTTGCCTTAAAGACCTAAATCCAAAGTCGCCAGTTTTAGAGTGGTTTCTTATTTTTTTTGAATGTCACGATCGCGTTTTTTGTTGTCTTATTTGTATTTTGATGAAATTGTATTAGATGAAATCGATGAGACAAATAATTGGGCTTACCGAGTGTTTCGATAAAAATTCTTTAATTAATATCGGCTATTAGCCTACAAACGGTTGTCCCGCTCTATACCAATAAGGTGACACTGCGAATTCGGTACCATTGGTTCATCAGCTGTGCCAGTCCATTAGGTCAAACCCAAAACCCGCGAGCATATAGAAATACGTCGAATTTGTGTAAGTATCAATAATTGGCTAATTTATTATCGATCGCGAAATTCTATCGACAAACATTCTGTTTAAATACATATCTTGTATGTTATGTTCACGTGTACATTTTTGGTTCCACTCCAAACTACGTGACCCAAAATTCGTTCAGTCTTCATACTCAATAGTTCCCATAAAATGCTGTCGGGTAATGTCGTACACATGTAAAATACTTCATCGCATTACTATTTTTTTTTTCGAAACTCAAATATCGATACTTCAAAATTTCCATAATTCCATAATCTACTTTCTCTGAATTCCTCATTTATTAGATTGTTAAACTTCGCTTACTCCGTACTATTTCTGTCTTATTTTCATGAAAAGTCTGCACTAAATTGCCACCTTTGTATTGCTATGGTACTTTGGAGATTTATCCCAATAATAAATACATCTTTATCTATCAAATACAACTTTCATTCGACCAGCCAATGTGCAAGTAGAACCTTAACGCCTCAGGACAGAATTGGCCGTCGAAATTAGATATTTCTGCGGTCTGCCAACACATGTCAGACATATCCGGGATGGCCGTGACTGAGCAGTCGGAGTGTGTAGTTTCTGAAAGGGATCGAAAGACGTCTCTCTTCCATGTATCGAAGGGTAGCTCCTCCGGGAGTTGGGTAAACTCGGGGAAAAAGGTGATTCCTTTCGTCGCAACCTCCCTAACAAAGTTACACTCAGCGCGGCGTCGGGGAGAGGTCCTGCGGAAGGAGGGTCGGTCGACGAAGCGGGGGGGGGGGGGGGGGGGGGGGGGATAAAACAAGGAGCAAGGACAGGTCCACCTTCGTCGGGAAACCCTTAGGAATTCGCGCCGCGGAGCTGTGAGATGCGAGAGGCAGAAGAGTAAACAGAACAGGACGGAGGAGCGGAAGTCGGCGAGGCGGCTCGAGAAAGACGAGGTGAAGTGAGATGAGAGTGAGAGTCTCGCTCGGTGGGTCGTCGGCGAGTTACGATCAATAATGGCCCGGCGAATAGGTGCGCCTGTGGATATGACGTCGATGGACCGAGACGCCGGTGAAGAAACAGGATAAAAAGGAAGATCAGACGGGATGAAGTTAACGCAGTCCCTCGGAATCGAATGATTCGTGCGTGCATCAACCGCGTCCCTCCGATCAAGCTCTGCTCCTCTTCTACTTCCGGTTCTTACATACTGGCGCTAGGGCGGAATCGGAAGGGACCAATACATCTGGTTCCACTCCCGTTGTCCAATTGGCTATAGCTTCCGAACTATTTCCTCGATAAGATTCCTGCTCGATGGGGGAATCAGTAATTCGCCAGCGAGTTCTCTAGCCAGACATGTAGCAGAATAAAAGGCAGATGGGACAGAATTGAGTTAACGCGGTTCCTCGGAATCGAATGATTCGTGCGTGCATCAACCGCGTCCCTCCGATCAAGCTCTGCTCCTCTTCTACTTCCGGTTCTTACATACTGGCGCTAGGGCGGAATCGGAAGGGACCAATACATCTGGTTCCACTCCCGTTGTCCAATTGGCTATAGCTTCCGAACTATTTCCTCGATAAGATTCCTGCTCGATGGGGGAATCAGTAATTCGCCAGCGAGTTCTCTAGCCAGTCATGTAGCAGAATAAAAGGCAGATGGGACAGAATTGAGTTAACGCGGTCCCTCGGAATCGAATGATTCGTGCGTGCATCAACCGCGTCCCTCCGATCAAGCTCTGCTCCTCTTCTACTTCCGGTTCTTACATACTGGCGCTAGGGCCGAATCGGAAGGAACCGATACATCTGTTTCTACTCCCGTTGTCCAACTGGCGATAGCTCCCAAACTCTTTCCTCGATAAGATTCCAGCTCAATGTGGGAATCAGTGATTCGCCAACGACTTACCTGCTGGTGAAGAAACAGGAGAAAAAGGAATGTTGGACAGCATTGAGTTAACACGCTGACCCTCGGAATCGGGCGATTCGTGCATCAACCGCGTCCCTCCGATCGAATTCTGCTCCTCTCCATCTTCCGGTTCTTACATACTGGAGCTAGGGCCGAATCGGAAGGAACCGATACATCTGTTTCTACTCCCGTTGTCCAACTGGCGATAGCTCCCAAACTCTTTCCTCGATAAGATTCCAGCTCGATGTGGGAATCAGTGATTCGCCAACGAGTTATCCAGCCAGTCAAGTAGCAGGATAACAAAGGAGATGGGACAGGATGAAGTTAACGCTGACCCTCGGAATCAGATGATTAATGCGTGCATCAACCGCGTCCCTCCGATAAAATTCTGCTCCGCTTCTTCTTCCAGTTCTTACATAACTGCGCTAGGGCCGAATCGGAAGGAACCGATACATCTGTTTCTACTCCCGTTGTCTAACTAGCAATCGCTCCCGAACTCTTTTCTCGATAAGATTCCGGCTCGATGTGAGAATGAGTGGTTTGCCAACGAGTTATCTGGACGCGCTCTGAGCACCCGTACGGGACCTTCGTATGGCATCCGAATCGAAGACAGTAGCGGAGGACGATGAGCGAAGAATCGACAAAGCCGGTCTGATCTCGCATGGTAGCCCCGATGGACCGAGACGCCGTCGAAGAACCGGGATAAAGCGGAAGACGAGACAGGATGAAGTTAACGCTCACCCTCGGAATCGGCGGATTCGTGCGTGCCTCCGATCGAAACCCGCTCTTCTTTTTCTTTCGGTTCTTGCATACCGGCGCTATGGCTGAATCGGAAGGAAGCGATTCATCCGTTTCGATTCCCGTTCTCCGATTGGCGATTGCTTCCCGATTCTTTCCTCGATGCTATTCCTGCTCGATGTGAGAATCGGTAATTTGCCAACGAGTTATCTGGACGAGCTCTGAGCACCCGTACGGGACCTTCGTATGGCATCCGGATCGAAGATGGTAGCGGAGGATGATGAGCGAAGAATCGACCAGGCCGGTCGGATCTCGAATGGGAGCCACTGGCCGCATAACCAGCATAGCTCGAGGCTCTCCTGGGTTCTTCTTTCTCTACTGTGTATCTGTCGGCTTCTTACTCCTGTCCTCTGCCCGGCCAAGCCGTGCACCACCTCCGCCTCTGCCACTTCTTCTCCTTCTTCTTCTTCTTCGCATTCTAGTTCCTCCGGCGTAAGTGCAACGAGACAGAGATCGAGGCAAGAGTGCCGGGACTACACATGCGTACAGTGACTGCCGGTTGTATCTATAAAACCGCGCTCGCGTTGGATATAGATAGAACGTTGTAGGTATAATAGGTAGTAGGCAGGAGGTAAGTCGCGCCCTAGCGGGAAGCCCATTATCGCCTCCCGGCAATCTACACGCGACTTGTTTGTTTCTTATTCGCCGCTTCGACTCCCTTCAAAGACCGGAAGACACTCCGTTCGCTAAAGTCCGAGCGTCTCCTCCGATCGGATCGAACACGGCGATAAATAAATTAAGACACGAAAAATGTATATATATATATATATTGTAACGACCAAGGGAATGAATAACGCGCGTGTTTGGTTTTTGGGGCGGATATTGTTAACAATGATAAACGTTAATTATCCCGATCACGCAATGCCGCACGTTCGCTTTGGTCTCGTTCAGACTCGTCGACATGACGATCGATCTTGTATTGATCGTCCGTTCGGTCGTCTCTTGTCAAACCTAACTAATATCGTGTGTTTCAACGAATGCTCCGCTACATACTCGTTACAATATATATGCAAATAATAATGGTAAACCCGAAAGGCAAAAATGGAGTTCCGAACTCCCTCGTGGATTAATGGACGGATACGTAAAAAAAATAAAATAAAAATAAATAAATGAAAAAAGAATCCATTAGTTTCTACAAGATCTCATGGGAATCGGGAGTGGAAGGTTGATTACACGCGCGCATGCGTTCCTCGTGTCAATTACGGTTATAGGAAAAAGGCCGGGCGCTTGAAAAACGAGTTCAACGACTCCGGGTACACGATGATCGATGAGAAGTGGATCGAGTCGCGAGCGATGGAGAGTATATGGAGATCTCACGGAATACGAGTGAAAGCTTGGGGAGAGCCGGCGAGCGTGGGCAATACTCCGCCAGCATAGCCGATGAGCGCATCGGACTCTGGTACGCTCTTGCGGATCGCCGAAGAATGGAAACTAGTCTATGAGAACTGGGTAGACCGGAAGTCGAATGGGAGCCGTTGTAAGCCGGTGCGGCCGGCAAATCTGTAGCATCGTTTCGAGTTTCCTCTTTTGTCTTTTTGTTTACACACATCTTGTTGGTGATTTAGCGATCGTTTTGCGAGTTAAGGGAATAAGTCAATGGTCGTCGTTTCTTAACCCTTCGCGGTCACACATTTTTCACCGATCTCGATGGTCACACTGGGTCGATTCTACCCGGTCCATTTTTCAACCAGTATTGTGAACAAACTATTGGTCAGAAAAATCTCAAAAAATCACGGAACATCCTTCGGACATTCTAGATGATGTACACATTTTTTTTTTATGAGAAATCAAATGGCAACATATTTAAAAAAAGAAATCGTGAATAAGAAAAAAGGGAAAAAAGGTTTTTTCATTTAAATAAATGATAACTCCGTCACTTTTCAATATTTTTGTCTAACATTTGAACCTGATATTCAGGATTCTACCCAGGGTGACCACGAAGGGTCAATGACGGGGGAGGGGGGGGGGGGGGGGGGGGGGCATGTTGCAAGTGTTAAGGTCTAGATATCTATTCATATACAGGTTCGAATTTATTCATTTATTTGTTCGTTAACAGCTCGATTTTATACTTTTAAAGCGCTCCTAATAATGTCGTTACGTTATTTTAAGATAAAAATTCTAATAAAGGAATCCGGAAATATTCCATACACAGCTCATGCTAATGATACAACTTTAATCTCATATATCTCGGAATCCATGTGGAGAAAAAATGATTAGAAATTAAAAAAACAAAGCCTCATTCATTACTTTATAACACTTGTGATTTTTAGTTCCAACAGTAGAAACGCCGCTGTGTGACGTATTACCTTAATATGTCCGTTTTGGGATCCGGGAAAAGCGATATTACCGTAGAGACAGGCCGGTGGAAAACATTAATTGCGGAGGCAAGTGGTAAGCTCTCCGATCAATTCGCGACCTTTATTATCCCGAGGGATTCGAGTTTGGCGAAGCTGGTCGAGTCGGGGAGAGAGAGATAAAGCAGAACATGGAAAAAAAAAAACAGTCGCAATACCCCCAGTCGCGGATACTCCGTGCGAGGCTCGCGCTGCAAGCAGGGGCTTTCCAATATCTGTAATTGCCAGAACGTGGAACATCGACGATATTTCACAATTTTCGTCCCCCCACGGGCGAGGTGTATCCGATCGCAGAAAGAAAAAAAAAAACGAAAAAAAAAAATACTGGAAGGGACGCAGGGCGCGAGGGAGGATAATCTGTATTTAACTGCTCTCGCTGGGTGGGCACACGTGCTAAGCTCTGTTGGGAGCTCGCCTATGTGAAGTCGCTTTGGCTTCCTACAACAATAAAAATAATCAAAGCCCGATAAAGCTTGAATATTTGACAATTATTTTTTCTTTTCGAATTGCCAAAAAGGTAGCTTCCCAGGAAGTGTTTGACTGTTGACTCAGCTGGAGTTTGGAAAGCGCATTTTTCGACCGGAAATGCGTCACTTCCGGTTCGAAAATCTAATTTTTCGACCGGAAATGCGTCACTTCTGGTTTGAAAATCTCATTTTTCGACCCGAAATGCATCACTTCCGGTTTGAAAATCTAATTTTTCAACCGGAAGTGACGTCACAGCAGTAATACGTCACTTCCTGTTAAAAACTTTCATTTTCCCACCGGAAGTGACGTATTTTCGGTATAAAAAAATGTCTCGAATACTTGGCCCCGTGATTTCCGGAGCAAAGTTCAAATACGAAGCGAGAAGGACACACCGCGAAAGGGACGAAGGAAAAGAGCCGCAAGTATGATGTACAGCGTTAATAACCGAACGTAGCGAGGCCACGAACCGACCTAACGATGTTTTAAGCTGTAATTAATTTACTAGCTCGAAGGGGGACCGCCCTTATCTCTTCCCGTCCCTCTCCGTCCCGCTGTGTCCCTCCCATTCGGCTGGTCAGAACTGATACACGAGCGCGATCCGAGCATGCGGCTTAAATCTCCGACGGAGTGTAGGGATCCGTCTCGGTTAGGGAGGAAACCGGCCACATTCTCGTCGCCGCGATTCCCGGTCAGCCTGCGGAATCGATCTCGTTCCGCGCTCGGGCGAATGGAATCGATCTTCGCTTCAGCCTGATTCACTCCGTCGTTCCTCGTCCTTTCCAACCTCGTCCTCCGTTTCCGGTTATTTAACTCCGAACTCATCCCCAATCCGTGAACGATGCTCGTCACGTCCGCAACTATGATCGTGGAACGTTCATGACGCTGAAGATATCTGCACGACAGCAAATTTCATCCTTGGGAAGTCTTTGTCAAAGCACTGCTTTAGAAAGATAAGAAAAATTGTTCGCTTGTATAATTTTATTCTCAAAGTGTACTTTCCCAAGCGAAGTTTCTGCGATGCCAAAACACAGCCGTTGTAAGTTGATGGAACTCAGTCTCATGCAGATATCTTCAGGTTCACGAACGTATGGCGCCGAAGATATTTGCACGACATCAAATTTCATCTTTGGCAAGTCTTTGTCAAAGCACTGCTTTAAAAAGATAAGAAAAATTGTTCGCTTGTATAATTTTGTTCTCAAAGTGTACTTTCCCGAGCGAAGTTTCTGCGATGCCAAAACACAGCCGTTGTAAGTTGATGGAACTCAGTCTCATGCAGATATCTTCATGTTCACGAACGTATCGCGCCGAAGATATTTGCACGACATCAAATTTCATCTTTGGCAAGTCTTTGTCAAAGCACTGCTCTAGAAAGATAAGAAAAATTGTTCGCTTGTATAATTTTGTTCTCAACGTGTAATTTCCCGAGCGAAGTTTCTGCGATGCAAAACACAGCCGTTATAAATTGATGAAATTGCGTCTCATGTAGATATCTTGAGGGTCACGAACCTTCGAAGGACCATTTTTTTTCTCCTTTTTTCTTTACGGCTGCGTTTGGAATAGAAATTCAGCGCTCATGCATTCGTGCAACGCGACCGCGGAGAAAGATACAAAGTGAAAAGACGCGTGGCAGGTGTACGAGGGAACGTCGATAGAGCGGAAAGAATGGAGCGTGCGCTCGGATGGAGCGACACGGGAGAAGAGGATACGGATAAATGTGACAGAGATATCGGGCAGCAGCGAGACGAGAGATCGGTGGCGGCTGCTGCGGGAAGAGGAGACACCGGAGGCGAGGTAAAGAGAAAATCGAGCGTGAGCTCCGAGGTACGCCGGAGAAACGACTCGAGTCGAGAGCCGGGGAGAGAGAGATACCGGTACTCGACCAGATTCACCGTATCGGAGGCTCTCGCACACTCGATGTACCAGATCGCACTCGATGTGCTCCATCTTGAGGAGTTCTCGATTCGAATCTACAGATTCAGCGTCGGGAGAGGGCACGCGAGACAGTGTACAACTCCGCACGAGTTAGCTATCACACGTTTCTATGGCCAATCGAGTCTCTTCTAATCTGGGAATCGGCTCGACAGTACATTGAAAGAAAGAAAAGCAAGTGATGCGAATCAATGGCCTGCGAAAAGAAAAACACCTCACTACGAGTTCTCTATAAGGACTCGCAGAAAGGTAATTTTGTTTTCGTTTCTTAATCGTTTTCAAGTCATTTTCAAGTAATTCTTTAGTAATTCTTTAGTAATTCATTTTCTAATCTGTCATTAATATTCATGTCGAGATAAAAGCACGTGTTATTCACAGTAATATCCTTTTCTACTTTGCTAGTAAGTAATAGTAAGTAATGGTAAGTAATAGTAAGTAATAGTAAGTAATAGTAAGTAATAGTAAGTAATAGTAAGTAATAGTAAGTAATAGTAAGTAATAGTAATTAATAGTAAGTAATAGTAAGTAATAGTAATTAATAGTAAGTAATAGTAAGTAATAGTAAGTAATAGTAAGTAATAGTAAGTAATAGTAAGTACTGGTAAGTAATAGTAAACTACTTTGCTAATAACATAGCGAGTAAATAAGCAAAACAGATGCCAACAATTCTCGTCCGCAAACACCCGCAATTCTTTTCTCGTTAATTTTTTCATCAAAAAAGGGTCGTACATTTTACAAAAAATATGTTAACTTTACAAAAATATTTCTTAATTTTACAAATATATATATATTTTTTTGCCATATGAACGAGAAATGTATCGTGGATGTTTGTCGACAAAAGTTAAAGTTTGTCAAAAGTATAAATCTCCTTTACTGCGCCCGATACAATATCGCGAAGCGAGTTCACTTCGGGATTATTCAGCGAATTTCTCTTGCGAAATGGAATCTCTCGGTGCGTCCGTGGATAGGGATGTTTTTCGTGGAAGGTTGGAAAACAATTTAACGAGTAGAAAAGTTGGCTCCGGGAGAATGCCTCCGTCTTTCTCGTTCGAGAGAGCGGACGGCCCGGTGGTTGTATGTGCTGCTCGCACAGGCTATAACGTATAACCCAGAACGTATAGGTACTTTACGAGTGAACGAGGTACGCGAAAGGATGGAAGGAAGGAGAGAAGGACGCCGGGCGTCGCGACGCCAGACATCGTGGCTCGGCGCCGGGCATCCTAGACGACGGGACAATGCCCGGGCTAGAAGATATATACTATATGTACCTCCCCGGACCAGCAGCAGCAGCACAACGGAGCGGATATGTTAGATGCATAGCCGAGAATCCTGGCCAACATCCACCGCGGAGCGGCGCGGAACGACCGGAGGATAAAAAGAAGGAGAATAGAGGAACAAAAATAAACGTTAACGTTATGGGACAGCCAGAGCTTCGCGGCTGCTCGACTACCGCCTCGTTTTTTACTCCCGTTATGAGATAATGGAGAGAGAAATAAAAAAAAAACAAAAAAAGTAAATAAAAAAAAACCTACCTCCACCTCACCGATCACGAGGGCGAGGTATTTCGGGTGTTATATTTTGACCAGCGAAATTCGACCCCAAGGATAATCTAGGGGCCGGTTATGACCGATATCGTATAATATGATATATTCATACGTTGTGCACACAACGTTCCCTCGGTGGGTTCAAAAACGTAACGAGTCTGTGTTTCGTGTGGCTCACGTGATGATTTAGCCGGAATTGTGTGTTAAATCCAATTAATTCTGGTGCGGTTTGGATTAAAAAAATAAGTCTGCGTGCGATTTCTACCCTCGTTTCGGCCTCAACCCTCTCAGGCCAGGGGGGGGGGGGGCGGCGAAACTCCGTGACGAACTCCCGGCTTTGCAGTCGCTCGCGGTATTGTAATTCGTTTTCGAGTTACGACGACCGCCACAGGTGACGACGTTCCCTGCTTTAATAAGCGAAACCACGCAGCGTGATATTAGCCTGTCAACGAATCACCCTCTCCACCTCGTCCTCTCCGTTCTTTCTATCCTGCGCCCTCTCGCATTCTCATTATTTCCTCTGTCTGCTGCCTGCCCGCCTGCCTCGAATGTTATTTATAATGCACTCAACGTCGCGCATCCCTCTCAATCATACCCGCCGCTCTTCCAGAGCCCCACAGACGAACCACTAAACAGTAGAAATATCAACTTTAACACAGCGGAATTGGAGTCAATGTCTCGAGAGGAAGCATTTTAACCATCCTGGTAACTGCTAAAGTAATTACGCGGATACGATAACCCGAGAAAATCGCAGTTCCGCTAGAAATTATCAACATCCGGAAAGGTCGTTGAAAGATGGCATGCGGGTTGGCAACGTCGCGCAATGAAATCATTGATCGCCGTCACTTCTCGCAAACAGTTGCTTTTATTGTGGGGCCATGCTATGATACAATAACAATTGTTATATTCAAGATAATTGTTATATTCGTGATCAGCGGGAAAAAATACGTGGAATATAGTCTTGAAATAACAAAAAAAATCGATTGAACAACGATTTTTCCATTTTTTAGCCATTTTTTGAAAAACGTCAATTTTCGTGATTTTCAAAGGTCGATATCTCGGCTCCCAATGGAGCTAGGAAAATTTTGAGGTGCCCATCGCGTTGTACGTAAAAAAATACACAAGATTGGGTCCTGCTCAAAGTTTTGGAAGCGTTTTATCGTGCCGTTTGAGGACGTTGAAAAACGCAAAAAATTGACTCGAAAGGGGTAGCCTTGGAATTTTTGATGAAATATTTTTCGTCGGTATGAAATCTTTTTTCCGTTTATAAAATTAACTGCGACGTGTATTCCGACGTATTTTTGTGCGTTGAATATGAATCTGCTGGCCGTTTTGTGCGTGAGTGTAGTGAGACATTTGTATCTTCGATTTTATGCACTGAAAACAGTTTGCTCTAATGTGAAGTCGCATTTTTGGGATCAAAGTCTAAAATATTTCGTTTGAAGCAAAATGAACGTCATATTCGTGATCAAGGGGCCGCAATATTTTAATAAAGTGACGTTTTGGGGCTTAACTTTTCGGGGGATATACATTTCGGAGTTTAGATTTTCAGGGGATATGCGTTTCGGGCGTTACTCTTTTCGGGGGATAATCGGGGGATAATCGTTCGGTGGCTATGCCACCCTACTAAATGACAGATGTCAACAACTTCGTCGAAGCAACGTTGCTGACTTCCATGCCATGACAAAATCCCAAGTCGGGAATTCTAGTCTCTCGGAGATCGGTGGAAGAGTTCTCGAGAGCGAATTCCTACGAGGGGGAGGGGGCGGGGGAGGGAGGGAGAAGAGTACGGTGATGCGAAAAGGTTACAGGGTAGGTTGCGCGAGGAGGAAGAAGCGGGGTGTATCTTCGGGCTTGTCCCGAAGCCAGCCGTTTCTTACCGAGCGGAATGAATCTCTTGCAGGGTAATTAGGCAGATTACTTTCCGTAGTCGTTTAAGCCCCGGTTTCTTACTTGCCTTCCACGGATTGGTGGCCACGACCGGCGTGGGGAAACGGAGAGAGGAATGGTGATCCTGGCGGAGCTCCGCCTGGACGATTAAAGAGGAGGAAATTCTTAGCCGAGTTTTGGATTCCGAATTCAACCGACCGGGCGAATAACAGTCCCGAGCACCGTTCGCAGTCGCAACCGACGACTAATCGACCAAAAAGGGAAGTGGCGCATTCCTAGCGGAAGTAATCGTCGTCGGTCTCCAAAAACTTCACCCCCGTTCGGGTTGTTGCGGATCGAAGGAAGAGACGGCCAGTGTCGATTACCCGATCTTCGGTGGCGAGCACGATTGGCACCGTCCGATCACCCTAGACTGCGACGCGCGCTGGCTGCGATTCCATCGGTTCCGAAGAGTCAAGGCAAGAAAACGATAACGATGCTGCTACGAATGAAGAACTCTGCACGGAGCTCCGCCCGGAAGATTGGAGAGGAGGGAATTCTTAGGCGATTTTTGGATTCCGAATCCAACCGACCGGGCGAACAACAGGGCTTGAACCGTTCGCACAACCGATGACTAATCGACCAAAAAAGGAAGTTGCACGTTCCTAGCAGAAGTAGTCGTCATCGATCCCCAAAAACGCCAACCTCAGTCGGGTTTTTGCCGATCCAACGAAGAGATGTCCAGTGTCGATTACCCGATCTTTGGTGGCGAGCACGATTGGCACCGTCCGATCACCATAGACTGCGACGCACGCTGGCTGCGATTCCATCGGTTCAGAAGAGTCAAGGTAAGAAAACGGTAACGATGTTGCTACGAATGAAGAAGTCGGCTCGGAGCTCCGCCCGGACGATTAGAGAGGGAATTCTTATGCGATTTTTGGATTCCGAATCCAAGCGACCGGGCGAACAACAGGGCTTGAACCGTTCGCACAACCGATGACTAATCGACCAAAAAAAGGATTTGGCACATTCCTGGCGGAATTAGTCATCGTCGGTCCTCAAAAAATGTCAAACTCAGTCGGATTGTTGCCGACCGAACGAAGCGACGACCAGTGTCGATTACCCGATCTTTGGTATCGGGCGCCATTGGCACGGTCCGATCACCCTACGAGGTACACGAGCTGGCAGCGATTCCATCGGATCAGAAGAACCGATGGAACCGATGAGTCAGTGCAAAAAAACGATAACGATGTTGCCACGAACGAAGAAGTCCGGTCGGAGTGTTTGATCGCTGAATATGTCGTTACGGTGTAACACACGCGTAAACATCAAACCCGACGAGGATTGGAAGCTGTTGAGGCAAGGACTCGAGAAAGGAGCCTGAATAAGTGTTCAATCATCGCGCTGATCCCTAACCCCGCGATCTTGTACACAAGGTCCATAAAGTCCAAACGGATTCCTATCCAGACACGGCACGGAAGAATGAAGCGGTCGGCGGCAAAAAGGAAGCTAAAGGAATACGAGTGCGCGCAACGAAAAGGCCAACATGCGATCATGTGGCATCAACGAGGGATCGGTGAGTAAGGTGGAACGTGAATAAGGATAGACGGGAGAAAAGAAGTCGAAGTGGTTAAAAAGAGGATACGCAACTTTTTTTTTTTTTTAAGGCGATTGCGTTGGCGAGGAGAAGCGAAAGATCGGCAAGGAAGGCATGGAAGCGGTCGGAATGTATCGGAAGATCTCTCCTCCGTCGGTATTGTAGGAAACTTCCGGCGCATCGGGAACCGTGTCGTTAATTAAATAATATTTCTATCTCCTCGAGGAGGGTCGGTCGGGGTCGCCAGCGTAAATCTACGGCCAGGGCAATCCTGCGAGAGGAAATACCTGAAGCGAGATGGACCGAGAGTCGAGAACCGGAGGAATGGAGATGGAGTAATGGAGGGGAAGAAAAAAGCATGCCACCGCCGAGAGGCACTTATTGCAGTATTGAGATCGTAACTCAGAGACCAGCCTCGTCATAAACGTCCCCGCGCAGCAGTTATATGGTCTTTTCTCCTAGCTCTGTCTTTCCGTCCTGTGCACCTTGTTCGTTCGTCGGTTACGGCGCGAACGTTGCGCTCGAGTCCGCTTCTCATACCCTGAAAATGCCTTGGGAAAGCTCGGTTCTCAGGTGCAATATTTCGGCACAGGGTGGCCACTGAATGTGATGAAGAAAAAATTCAATAACATTTCGTTGTTTTGCCCGATCGTGGTCATCCTGTACTGGGGCCATTTTCGCCGGAATTCACTAGAGCTGACCTCCCTCGGACGGTCCGTGAAGCTTCGGTCGGAACGCGCAGGACCTCGAGTACTAATCAGATTCAAGTCGTCATATCCTTATACCTTATTCGTGAGTGCAACTCCTCGGTCGGTAAAAAAATCTGCAATCCGAAATTCTCTAAGACGGTTAATTTTTAGGGAAAAAATATGAGAACGGTAAACTATGCGCAGTAATTCTGCAGTTCACTATTCTCATCATTTTTCCAAGAAATAAACGGCTTATGAGATTTTTGACTTGCGAAATTGTATCTCTGTCGCAGTCATAGCTGTTACACTTCACCTTAACCATAGAATGGCCACTGAATGGGATGAAAAAGAGAATTCAATAACACTTCGCTGTTTTCCCGGACAGTGGCCAACTTGTACCCGGGCCATTTTCGCCGGAATTCACTAGAGCTGACCTCTCTCGGACGGTCCGCCAAGTTTCGAGTTGGTACGAGCAGTTCTCGACGCACCGTCGAGAACTGCTCGGATTCAAGTGACCAAACGGTCCAATATCCTGTCCGCGGTTAAAAACTAGTAGACGGATGCGGAAACAAACAAAAAAAAGGGTTGAAGTGGAGAAGAGCGGTCGCTGAGCCACTCGAGCGCGAGAGGGCGAGGGTTATCGGAGCCCCGAGGGAGGGCCAACGACGGTGCGCGGTGCGAGAGAGAACGAGAAAATATTCATAATGCTGGATTAAGCGTGGGAGTAGCCTGAGGGAATATAGCGCAGTTTCGTCGAGGGTTGAATCGGCAAACTAATCAAGAGTCCGCCCCATTTAATTTTGCCACCCTCGGCGAGAGCCGGCACTCTTGTCTATCTCCATACCCTTTAGCGAAAGACTGGAAAGGCTCTCGTTATCGAGGGGATTCCTCTCGACCTCTTCGCCACCTATTCTCGAGGAGCCTCGATCCGCGAAAAGCGCAATCGCTCCAAATGAACCGCGCTGGGAAGAAAAGACGGGTTTCTGTAGCTTCGAGTTTGATTGGTAGCCTCGGTTTGAGATGAACAAAAAAAATTTTAGAAACATTTAGGGGTGATTCAGTTGGTTTCTCTACATCTCTCTGATGGTTCGTTAGCGCCTTTCCGAAAGCTGAAATTCGGCATCTTTCGTACGGGTCAGTTTTAAACCATCGGCTAAAACTCGGAGCCCTTAAGATTCTGCTATCGTATTCGCCTGTGTCATCTCTGCAAATTTTTATTCACCCCTATACTATATTCGATTTTGATTTCCAATTTTCAATTTTCCAATTGATTCCAATTACAATTTCCAATTTTCCAATCGATTCCAATTACAATTTCCAATTTTCCAATCGATTCCATTTACAATTTCCAATTTCCAATCGATTCCAATTACAATTTTCAATTTTCCAATTGATTCCAATTACAATTTCCAATTTTCCAATATTCCTATTGTTATGGCCAATTTTCCAATTGCTATTTCTAATTTTCCAATTGCTATTTCTAATTTTCCGATTGCTATTTCTAATTTTCTAATTGCTATTTCTAATTTTCTAATTGCTATTTCCAATTTTTCTTATTATCTCATGCTTATCTACACGACTCTTAAATTTTTCCGGCTCTCGTAAGCTCCGACCGATGCGTACTTGCCATCGTCCTGTGATTGGGTTTTCGCCCGTTGACGTTAAAAAAAAAGAGATGAAATTTTTTTTAATTAAAAAAAGATGAACGACATCTACGAACAAAGGAGACCGGAAATTACCAAAAACGGCCGCGGCCGCATTTAATGGCTGTCGCGAGGGGTTGACGAGGATTCGTAAGAGTCCGATGACGAAGGGACGTCACGGGATTGTCACAAGCGCGGGGACGATGACACGCGGGTTCGCGCGGTTTCCCGGGTCGGCGGAGTTCGCCGCCGAAACTCTGACTAACGTTAAGATTAACGTACCGGATAATTGCGTCGTGCCGGTATGGCGGTTTTGCCTTTATTTCACGCCGAAAGGACCGCCTACACCCTTTTATCCCGCGGCGATCTCTCGGGAGAGAGATCGCCGGATATCTCGCGTTTAATCGAGAGTCCCTCGGGGATAATATAGAAACTCTTGACTCGATTTATCCAGTCGCGAAACACACTCGTCTAATTCGAGATTCGACTACTCTGCCCGGCTCGGTTCCCGTCGACTATCGATTCGTCGTCAATCCAGCTCATCGACCGGGTAAAGAAAAAAAAAAAAAAAAAAACAAGTTGCATTGCGTGCCTCTTTCAAGGCCTCGTATAACATCCACGCTAAGTTATCGGTGCCATGGTCGGTGACGAGAGTTCCAGCAGCGCGAGAGCCAGTTTATCGTGGTCTCATCGGCTATCGATTGTCGCCCCGTCGCGTGCACATATATCCGAGCATCGGGAAAGAGAGCCTTCCACGGTTTGCATTAAAACGACGAGTCCCGAGCGAGACGGACAGAAGAGCGCGTGCTAGGAGGGTTGCTGGACGCGCGCAGCAGCGCTTTCACGCGAGATGGAGCTCCCCTTTGCCCGGGCTTTAACTCTTTCCACATAAGGCATAATGGGGCAAAATGGTCCCTTACTAACATAAAAAATTAATGTCCCAATATAGAAAAAAAAAGGATTCGACTCGTCCTAGAAATAGTGTCTGGTATCGAGCTGGAGAGACTCAGCCGGAGTGACATTGAGCCGGCGCAACCTTCGAGCTGCTTTTTTGTTGTAACGGTCCGTTTTAGCCCGTGGTCCCGTTCTCCCCCATTGGCAGGTGGTAGACAGCCCCCTACGCGCAAATACTGAAACACTCGTGATGGCTCGCGTATATTTACGATGCAGGGACCTACTTGCCGCTGGGCGAACACGACCGACGCGGAGTTGAAAGCAGAACCAACATTGCTACGAATCATCAAAGTCGAAACCGGTCGATGAACCTTGTCCCGTTCCATCCGGCGAATTTATTGGATTCCGGTTGAAATTCTTTGCAATTTCTTCGAACGAACTCTAAACGAAGTAACGAAGGGACTCTACAAAAAAAGCGTATAAAAAAATACATAAAGTACATAACAAGATGTGTTCCAACCATTGAACGTGTCGACATAAGACGGTTGCACTGTATGTCATATTAAAATTAACGCTTTCGATAACACGCGTAAAGTGTGTTGAATTAATGAGCACGACCCGCAACAACACACTTTGTCTAACGGCACATACTGCGTAAGGTGCACACTTTATGAAACAAAACACCAGTGAAAAACACGTTGGTATGCGTGTCCGATTCGTGAAGTGCCGTATCTGCCGCTAGGTGGCTTCTAGGATAAAGATCGCCCCGACGTTTCTCGCAAGTGGTACGTTGCAACTTACGGTATAAGAGTCTAGCTCCGATTGGAACGCATCTGTGCTTACAGCCAACACAACGGCCACATATTCGGGAAATCAAAAGGTGTCGGGCAGCTGTGAAACATCGTCTTCCAGTCGCCATCTCCGATAGATCAGCCGGAGTTAAAATCGAAGTGTTAATAATAATCATTTGAAAAACTTAGAGAGGAGCCGGTCGCAATATGGTACATCAAAAAGATCAATCATAATATTCCTTTCGCATTTGAGACATGGACTCGCAAGTGGTTTAGGGCTTTAACAATTCAAAAAAAGTGTAGAAAATCAATACATGGAAATACACGTTTCTAATAAGTTCAAAAACTTAGAGTGGCGCCGATCGCAATATGGTACATTAAAAAGATCAACCTTAACATTCCCTTCGCATTTGAGACACGGACTCCTAAGTGGCTCAGGGCTTAAGGAGTCGAGAAAAGTGTAGAAAATGAATACATGGAAAAACACGGTTCTAGGTGTTGTTGTATCGGACACACTCGGAGCGTGTCGTTGTGAAACAACACGCAACAAAGCGTGAAAAAAAAAAGCGACTACAAGATTAACACGCCCAAAGCGAGTTGAAACAACACGCTTGCTCTTAGAGTGCGCGCCAGGGATTCTCGTGGACGCCGAGCAACAAACTGGCGCTGGGAGGCTAGGACCAGCGCCGGGTATAGAGCTCATACGGCGAGTCCGGAGAGCACTCCGTGAGATACAGCGAAGAGGCGTGCGGTCGGACTCGGAAGAAATGTGGAGCTGCGGGGATAGAAACCCGGAGTTTATATAGGAGGCTCCGCGGTTGATTTTATGTTAATGTATGAACGACGTGTAATTCCTCATTCTACGGCCGTTTGGTCACGTTGCATGAAACTCACTATATACCAGGCTTTTGTAGTGAAGACGTAACCGAGAAAATCGGACGGTATTATCATAATATCCCGGGACATCAGGCTTAATTCACGGAGAATTTATTTCGTGAATGAAGACGTCGAGTCAACGACCAGCGATAGATGGGATTTTTATTTTATTTTTTCATGCTTCTGTACAGTTAAGTTGATGGCGTTGAATTTCAGTAAAAATTAATTGAATAGGCCTACCGATTTTTTTTTTTTTTTTTACATAGATATTTTTTTCATAACCAACGTCAAAATTTCGTCAACGATGCCATGAGCAGCTCCAACGACAGGTCCGTTGTCGTTCTTGAATTCGGAACTATTCGAAGCCTCGCACGATTTTTGCATTCACTGCGACAGTGACCATGAAAATTAACGACTCCTAGACCGTGGTGACGAGTTTGATCGAGAGTCGACAGGCAACAGAACGAGCGCGGTTTGGGGAAAATGGGCCGCTGCAATATGCGGTAAGGCACTCGTTTCGCAAAAAATGTGAGCGGATCCGGGGCGATGACAGGGTTTCGCGAGGTTCCGAATAAGCGTTGGCATCAGCAAAAAAAAAAAAAAGATTCCATCTACCAATTTTTTTCTTCAATAACCAAGGTCCTTATCACGATACGTGCAAAATTTCAAACTTTTCTCGTCGCAATCACAACGGGAATAAAAATCGCAACATGACATTTTGTCAAAGACCATACGAGTCGTTCTTGAATCCAGAACGATTCGCAACCTGCTCGATTTTTGCATTGACTATGACAATGGCCATAAAAATTAACGACTCGTGGACCGTGGTGACGATTTTGATCGAGAGTCGACAGGCAACAGATCGAGAGTGGTACGGGGGGAAAATGGGCTCGCTGCAATATGCAGTAAAGCACACGGTTTCGCAACAATGCGAGTGCGTGTCCAGGGCGATGAGAGGGTTTCGCGGAGCCCCCGGGTTGCGCGTGTGGGCTTGTCTCGTTAATCAAGAGTATCCCGGTATCGCGCTCGAGCGGGGAATACAGCCTACAGGCGCGACGCGTTACAGATATACTTCCGGTATGGGATTTGGGCAACGAGGGGGGAGGGGGGGGGAAGGGGTGGAGGATGCTGCTGCGTTTCTAGCCCGACACCGTCGAGAGGGGTCCGCGCGATGCCCCGCGAACGCGCCGAGCGGCCGCACAGTGTTTAACGCTTGACAAACGAGCCTCGAGGTACGCCGCGTAAACATCGCGTTGCCCTGTCCGGTGCGGCACTCTTGGTGCCGGCGTCGCGCCTCCCGGCTGGAACGCACCCCGCGGGCGCGACAACGTTAGGCACACAGCGGCGACCCCTCCGGATTTCGATATTGCCAAAAATACCTTGTAAATCTTTCCATTAGCCCCGAATGATTAACGGCACGTTTTTTTATTTAGGGCCGTCGGATAACGCGACTGGTCTGGGGGGTCGTTTTGCCGTAGGTGAAGTAGCGAGCTCGTTTTTTTTTTACATGTGCAAAAAAAAAAAATCAAAAAAACGCTACGAT
The DNA here is from genome assembly GCA_958510785.1 of Exephanes ischioxanthus. NCBI lineage: Eukaryota > Metazoa > Arthropoda > Insecta > Hymenoptera > Ichneumonidae > Exephanes > Exephanes ischioxanthus. Next base: position 17,991,148 of record OY294020.1, on the reverse strand, counting down.
TGTAAATAAATAACAGTTCCAGGCTTCTCATTGGACATTGAAAACTGACGATATCGGCAGCCGCGTGAAGTATGCATCGTTTGCAATTTTTCGATGTCATCGCGAACATTTAACCGGATTTCTCTAATTGTGGTTTATTTCCGTGAGTTCAGACCTGCGCTCACAAATATACTGTCACAAACATTAATCAGGATATGAAGTTTTAGTATACCAAAATCTGTTAAGTCATTTCTAGCCGTTCTAACGTTTATTCGATACGTCACCGCGAACTTTTAACCGGATTTCTCTAATTATGGTTTGTTTCCGTGAGTTGATAGCTCCGCTCAAAAATGTACTGTCACAAACATCAATCAGGCTATAAAGTTTTAGTATGACCGAACCATAGTTAACCAAAACCTGTTAAGTCATCTTCAGCCGTTCTAACGTTTATTCGATATGCCACCGCGAACTGTTAACCGGATTTCTCTAATTATGGTTTATCTCCGTGAGTTCAGACCTCCGCTCACAAATGTACCGTCACAAACATCAATCAGGCTATGAAGTTATAGTATAACCGAACCATAGTTAACCAAAACCTGTTAAGTCATCTTCAGCCGTTCCAACGTTTATTCGATGTGTCACCGCGAACTTTTAACCGGATTTCTCTAATTATGGTTAATTACCGTGAGTTCAGACCTCCGCTCACAAATGTACCGTCACAAACATCAACCAGGCTATGAAGTTTTAGTATACCAAAATCCGTTAAGTCATCTTTAGCCATTCCAACGTTCACTGTCGCTTGCGGAAAGTCGCCGAGCCGGCGGATCGCAGTAAAACGCATAACTCCCGTCTTTTTGCCCTAGCGGGCAGTCGGGAGTAAAAACGAACGAAGCAATGAGAACCTACTCTTGAAGTCCAGAACATAACATCTTTCCAACATCGCGATAACTCCCTGCCGAGCGAAGTGGGAATGACGCACAGAACCAGCACTGTTCGAAGAGCGGCCGACGCTGGGCCGATACCGGTACTGTCCTAACGCTCCCACTGAGGGGATCTTTCGAAAATTCATTTTCACTTAATACCGACCCTCTCGGTAATGAATAAAAGAGCCCCTGCATCGTGTCCCCGACTGCGATGGGAAGATGACCGGGTAGGGTCTGGAACGATAATCTGGGAGTTTATTATCGGAGTAGCGGGAATGAAAGAACCCGCACACATGGGTTCATCGACGGTCATTCGCGCGGGCGATGGTCGTTTCGGAAAAATAAATAAACCACCCGGTGCGGGTGGTGTCATCGTCGGGGGAAGTCCGGTGGAGAGGAAGAGCGGCCGAGCAGAGCGTTAGAGGGAATCGGCTGGCGCAAGGTATCGCGTCACGTGCCGGTGATTCCCCGATGTGCCGGGCGCCTTGTGTTTGCCCTGGTCCCTGCAGGATTCTCATCTCGACCTTATACTTGATTAGGGTCTCTCGCAGACATTCGCACGTAGCTCGGGTTAGAACCAAGTGCGCCTACGGGAGAGACCCGACGAGAATCGCCGCTCGGGACCGAGCGGAAAAGGAACAGTGGAAGAAGAAGCGGCGACTGTTCAGTCCCTTTCCAACAGCAGGCCACGACGGCCAACAGGCATCTGGTGTACCGTTAAACGGTCGCTTCTTTACTACTCGTCCTCTTTATTCTCCTTTCAGCCACTCCGGTTCCCTATCGCTGGACCTCTGCATCCGCTCGGATCCACGACGAGAATCTGAGAATCATTTTTCCCTCGGGTGTGCAACGGAAAAAGGTGAAAATTGAAATTTTCGTACAGCTTCGCCCCGCTATTCTCGCAATTGTGAGAAAGGATTTTTCTGTATTTTTGGCTTATTCTTGTAAATTGTATTTTTGGCTTATTCTTGTAAGAGGCTTTTCGAATAAAGGAAAATTGTGAGGAAGCGATATGCAATTTTCAAATTACACCTTTTGCATTTATTGATTTATTTATTGTATATTACATAGCGTTCGATAAATCAATGATTCACTATCAAAGTGAATCGATGAGTCATTTCTATTACAAATACCAACGTCGTGTTTAACTTTGAGCCAAAACAGCAATGACATTTTGAAGAAACATTAATCACTGGCCACACATACCGTGTGCGGAACTTCACCTTCATCGCTCGAGGCATTCCCGATTTATAGCGGTTTGAATATTTCGGGTCTGATTCATACACACACATACCTACATATACCCGGACATTTTTTCTAAATGGCATTATTCGATGTTTTGGAATATTTTGATCTGAAATCTGAAATCTGAAATCTGAAATCTGAAATCTGAAATCTGAAATCTGAAATCTGAAATCTGAATCTGATCTGAAATCTGAATCTGATCTGAATCTGAATCTGATCTGAATCTGAATCTGATCTGAATCTGAAATCTGATTTTGATCTGAATCTGAAATCTGAATTTGATCTGAATCTGAAATCTGAATGTGATCCGAACCTGAAATCTGAATTTGATCTGAATCTGTGATTCTGAATTTGATCTGAATCTGCGATTCCGATCGAATCTGAATCCGATTTGGAACCTGAATCTGCTTTGGAATCTGAAATCTGATGTTTGTAACGAAAACAAAGTTTCCTCTATGAGAAACGAAAGCATATTAAACGTAATATTTTTTCGTATAGGCGACGGTGGTGTTGCTAGAGACGTTTTCTCATGCCACTCTTCGGTGGCACGCTGTCACGCTGCATTTTTTTCTTCTTTTAATCACCGAGAGAAGTCGGAGCGCGGCGTAACGGGTCCGATAAAGAGGAAAGAGACCGAGAGTGGTCGTCCGGGGTTCCCTCGGTGCGCGGGCTAATTAACGTGCGTCGAAGCGAAGCTGTCTCGTAAAGAGTCGAGAGGAACGATTTCGACGGCGGAGCGAGTTTCGTCGCTGGAATAACCCGCGTGGCCTACTCGGACGCTGGAGATTCTTTGCCTTATGGAGCTATCATCTTCGACGCAACTTCCAGTCGGCATTTGACTCGGAATAGTTTCGTCGGCTGACGGTCCGTTATCTATCGGCGCGATAAAACCCAACTCGCCGATGCGGGTCTCGCGTCACAATTTATTCGCTTTTAATCGTCGCGAAGATCGTTTCGTTCGGAGATGCAGATAAAAAGTAAATAATAAAAAAAAATTCATAATCCCGAAATTCCTCGAGACTCGGCGAAAACCGTCGCAAGAAACTCGCCGCCCACTTTGGCTGGAAACATCATCACATCATTGCCCGGTTATCTCCCCGGCCGGTGGTTAAAAATAATAGTCGGCACCGGCTCAAAGACCAGCGAATGGGACGAGAGATAATTTGTTGACCGCGCAACCAAAATGAAAGTGGGAGGGCTTCGACGACCTCGGGCGAAAAAAAGGGCATTTCATTTTTTTTTTATCGGCGAAAAAATAATATAAAAAAAATCCCTCACGATCGAATCAGCAAGGGAGTGTTTCCGATCGTGTACCGAAAAATTCCAAGATATGAGCATTTAAGATTTGTGGTAAGAATTTGATTCCTTTTTTTTTACTTCAATATCCTCCTTTTTTGGATCCTTAAATTCGCGGATCGCGCGAGGGTATTTAAGTGATACGTTGCAAAAAAAAAAAAAAAAATGTAAACCTTTCATCGATCGACCATTGAATTTACGGGAGAGATAATTTGTTGACCGCGTGCCCAAAATGAAAGTTGGAGGGTTCCAACGACCTCGAGCGAAAAAAGCGAATTTCATATTTTTTTATCGTCGAAAAAATAAAATAAAAAAATTCTTGACGATCGAGTCTTCAACGGGGTGTTCCGATCGTGTACCGAAAAATGCCAAGCTCTGGGCATCTAAAGTTTGTGGTAAGAATTCAGTTTAAAAAAGAAATTTATATCCTCCTTTTTCGGTCCTTAAATTCTCTGATTCCTGGAGGGTATTTAAGCTATAAGCAAAAAAAAAAAAAAAAAAAAAAAAAACCCTAAACTTTTCATCGACCGACCTGCGAATGGGACGAGGGAGATAATTTGTTGACCGCGCACCCAAAACGCAACTGGGAGGGCTCCAACGACCTCGGACCAAAAAAGAGAGTTTCATGTGTTTAAATCGACAAAAAAAAAAAAAAAAATCCTCACGATCGAATCTATGCTGTCTTTCCGCTCGTGCAACGAAAAATTCCAAGCTGCGAGCCTCAACCATTTACGGCAACAATTCAATTTTTTTTTTTTTTCTTAAATTCAATATCCTCCTTGTTTCCGTCCTTTAAAATTCTCGAGACTATTCAAGCGATACGTTGTAAAAAAAAAAAAATTATAAAATAAAAAAATTATAAAGTTTCCATCGATCGAAACGACGAGGACTTCATACGCGGGGAGCGCCCGACAACGCAGGGGAGAAAGGCGACTGGACACTCGGGAGCTCATCGGCGAGAGAGTGAAGAGAGAGCGAGAAAGGAAGAGAAAGAAAAAGAGAGGAGTTTGAGGTTGTTTGAGGAGGGGTTCTGGTTTTTGTCGGCCGAAACACAAACGACATTCTTTCTTTCCCTCGATCTTGGCTCGCACCGTTGCCCTCGCTCGTGTCCGCGCGAGCCCATCGTTTCTGCGTCCGGACTGAGCAGCAGCAGCAGCGGCAGAAGCCGATAGTCCTTTTCCCGCTGCCGAAGCTGCGAAAGAAGCGACGCGTCGAAGCTGCCGGTGCGGGAGAAGCGGAGGCAAAAGCCAGTCGATGTCAGAGAAGAAAGAGGAATAAAAAAGAAAGATAGCCGTTCTCTCGAGTGCGGCGTAGCTGCTCGGATCTCGGAGCGTGCAATCGATATACGGTATGAAGCGAGTCGTCGATCGCGATTCCAGATCTCCCTCCTTGCGAGAGCTTCTCGCTATTGCAGGACGCGCGCGAGCCAAGAAGAGTGCACGAGGCCGCGTCTCGTCGATTCTTCTCACCCCTGGTCGAGCGTCTCCCGGCTCAGCCGAGTTTCCGTTACCGATCTCGCGTCTTCGAGCTTGTCGCGGTTCACCAAAAAAACTTGAAAACTTTAATCGGTTTACGCAGCGGTTCTTTTTTTTTTTTTTTTCTTCTTCTCGGCTCGCGACGCTCGCCGGAGGAACGGATAAGAAGGTAATTTATCGTACGAGCGTGTAAGCTCGGTAACAAAAAAAAAAAAAAACGAGTGGATTGTAAAATAGACGGATAGTAGTTGCGGTGAAATCGAATGAATTACGCCAATTACGGAAGTCCGAGAGGAACGATGAAATGCCATTTTTGTTTGAGGTCTGTTTCGCCGTAAAGTATTTTTGTACATCGGTTTGGAGACAAGATACGGCAGAACTGAGAGAAACTTGAGAATGATTCTTCAATCGATTGACAGATAAGGTTGGTCGGAATGACGCAGCACGGAGACGAGGAACATTTTTGGGACAACGGGAGTTTCGTTACCGTAACTCATTTACCCGCTTAACATAGGGACAACAAAATATTTTGCTGTAGCAGCCAAATATTTTTTCTGCCAAAATAATAAATTATTAAGTGATCCTCTAACCAAAGATCCTCAATCCAAAGATTTATCACGCAATCCGATACCCATGATTCCGGAAGTAACGAGTGAGATGATTTTTCCACTCGGCTCGCGGGTCTAAACAATACAATACAATGGTATCTACATTTTGTTAGAGGAACATAATTATTTTTCCCCGCGTGTAAACATGGCCGATGTTGTGCCAATACTGGCCCGGTGGGAATCCGAGAACTCAAGTGAACAATTCCCTCGGCTTTATTGCAGGCTGCAGCTTCGTTCGTTAACCCTTCATAAGTGAGACCGCCCGAAGCGGGACTAACGTAGCGCCTAAGAGTGGTGATAGAGGTGTGACTCATAAAGGGTTAATCTTCGAACCCGCGAACAACCGGCAGGAAAGCCTCTCTTTCCCATCGAACGACTTTGAAGCGTGCCCAACAAACCCGAATCAATTCTCAAGAGTCGATTGCCCTTTCCCGAGTGTACTCGCCTCGGCTGGACAGGCGCTTCTTTCCTAACGCGCCGTTATCTGTTTTTTTGGGCCGATTCATCAATCGGTAACAAGACAAAGCTGGTGGGGATGACACACAGGACCGGCGCTGGCCGATGCTGTGCCAATACTTGCCCGGTGGGAAAAATTCCCTCGGCTTCATTACAGGCTCCAGCTCCGTTCGGACTTTAATCTTCGAGCCCGCGAACACCCGGGACCCTCCGCAGGGAAAGCCTCCCTTTGCCGTCGAATGGCTCTGAAGCATGCCCAACAAACCCGAGAGCCGAGTCTCAAGAGTCGATTGCCCTTTCCCGAGTGCACTTGGCTCCGTCGGGCGCTTTGCGCCTAATACGCCGCTTCTATCCTCCGCCGCTGCGGCTCTCGCAACCCGTTCACCCCCTGTTGCGATCCGCGAACCATTCAACCCCTCTCGCGACAGCGGCATCGAGGAGCGCTCTTTCAATCGGGCGATCGCTGACGTCGCCGCCTCTCGTCGGACTTAACGCATCGGAATTCATCGTACTCGTCACCAAGCAAGTTTCCCACTCTCGTCCGATACGAATACAGCCGCTTGCTTGTTTCGCCGAAGCGAAAATCCTACGTCTCACCGCGGTCACGCGAACTCGGATGTTTGTTGCGGGCTCGCGACCCCGCGGCAACGTTAAAATTGCACGGTTCTTCGCGGTGGTGCGCCGTTAAAGGCACTCGTCACTCTTAACGACCATTCAAAAATCTATATTCTTCGCCGATTACCGAGAAATGACTGTATTCGTGTCATTCGCAACCAACTTTCTTTCACGATAGAGGGAGCGTCACAGAGGCCCGGTATCGGCACGCCGTCGGCCAGTGCCGGTACCGTGTCTTCCCACTAGGGCAATCGCCCCAGTACGAAGATTTATCACGCAATTCGATATCCATGACTCCGGAAGTAACGAGTGAGATCGTTATGTTTTTCTTCGCCGATCACTCTAAGTGACTGTACCGATGTCATTCGCACCCAACTTTACTGCACCCTAGCGGGAGCGCCACACAGAACCAGTATTGGCATTGCGACGGCCAGGGCTCGCCCGACGTCGGTCAGTACCGGTCCCGTTTTTCATTCCTACTAGGGCAGTTACCTCGGTACAAAGATTTACCTCAAAGCAATTACCTCAATACAAAGATTTACCTCAAAGCGGTTACCTCAATGTAAAGATTCACCTCAAAGCAATTACCTCAATACAAAGATTTACCTCAAAGCGGTTACCTCAATGTAAAGATTCACCTCAGAGCAATTACGTCAATACAGAGATTTACCTCAAAACAATTACGTCAATACAGAGATTTACCTCAAAACAATTAACTCAATGGAGAGATTTACCGCAAAACAATTACCTCAATACAGAGATTTACCTCAAAGCCATTACCGCAATACAAAGATTTACCTCAAAGCAATTACCGCAATACAAAGATGTACCTCAAAACAATTACGTCAATACAGAGATTTACCTCAAAACAATTACGTCAATACAGAGATTTACCTCAAAACAATTAACTCAATGGAGAGATTTACCGCAAAACATTTATCTCAATACAGAGATTTACCTCAAAGCAATTACCTCAATACTACGATTCCGAAAGTAACGAACATGACGATCTTTTCTTCACCGCCGATTATTCAAGTGACTGTACCGATGTCATTCGCACCCAACTTTGCTTCACCCTCCGTAGCCTTCACCGCAGCGCGAGCGCCACGTACGTCCGATATTGGCACTGCGTTAGCCAGTGCTCACCCAACGTCGGCCAAGTACCGGTCCAGCGTGTCATTCAGACCAGGGCAATTACCTCAATCCAAAGATTTATCACGCGATCCGATACCCATGATTCCGGAAGTAACGAGTGAGATGATTTTTCCACTCGGCTCGCGGGTCTAAACAATATCCTCGATTCCCCCGGCAGCACCGTCTATCAAGGATCACCCGAGCAGCGCCGATCCTCTCGCAGCGATACCGAAGAGCTCTCGCCGGTATCGGCGAAGCACTATAATTCAGGAATAACGAAGCCCTCGATAGGAAATAAGAATGAGAGGAGTTCCGAAGAAGCCGAGAGAGGTGAGGATGAGAGAGGAGCGAGCGGAGATGCTGTTTCTCCTCTTCCACGGGTTCGCCCTCGACGCGGACGAGATCTCGTACCGGCCCGACGAACATTACGCCGAGGTTTGGTATGTTAATTACAGTGAAAGCAACGCCATACAGTTTATCTCTCTTTCTCGCTGAGGCGCTCCACCGAAACTTCTCTTTGGCGAGTTCACTCGTCTGGCGAGAGAGCGATTCGTCGTGGACGGGAGAGACGGCCGAAGCGAAGAGAGTTTCAGGGTTTCACGGGGGCCCCGGCCGATTCTCGACTCCTCTTCCTCATCCTTCTCCAGCCTCCTCTTCATCCGCGGCGTCGGCTACGACGCTGCCGGTACGGCTGGGGCACGCAGCTCATTCGCGTGAGCTCGGCCACTCGCGCGGATTCGACCTACGACCCCTTGGGAAACGATCATCCGCCTCTCTTTTACCCTCCTTTTTTCTTATTCCCCCCGTTCATCAGCTTCGTTCTTTTTTCACCAATGGTTACGCCAACTATACCGGAGCTCATCGGATCCCAACAACATCCCGCCCCTACAATTTCGCGAAGGCATCCGCTCCTCCCGTATTCGACAGAAACTATACGTTTCTCACTGATACTCCACCGCGCCAAGGATTTGTATTGCATGTGGGAAAGAATCCTTGGCAACGGTAATGGGTTGCACCGCGTGTGTCGGCCATTAATGCATATTCATATGGCCGTTTTTTTTTTTTTTTTTTTTTGCCACGTTTTTGTACCTACGGTAACGCACACCTTGAGCCGCGAAGGAACTTTCGCTCTGGTGAAGGTCCTGGCGGAAGATCGCCTTCCATTTGCCTCGCGAGGAAGCGACGTCTTGCGTGTGTTCCGAAGATGAAGAGGAAGAAGCTGACCAAGGTGGATCGTAGGGGAGGAGGAAGGCGCGTCGAGATGCCAGGATTCGATACGGATGATCGATTCGACTCGAGACACCCGGCGCACTCGTGCGCCCGGAGCGGCCGCGGTTCTTCCTCTGTGGTTGCACCGATCTTCTTCGGGAGGGTTCCGAGGAACGTCACCGAGATGGTCCCGGAGACCACCAAACGCTGAAGTTGTCCTGAGGAACGCTGCATGACGGCCCTGATGGGAAAGACACGGGACCGGCACTGGCCGACGTTGGGCCAATAGCGGCCATGTGTGGCGATCCCACTAGGGAGTCTTCAACCTCTTCGAGACTCGGATCTGGATCATCTTCGGGCAGATGTTCGCTTGGACCATCTCGGAAATCCTCCTGGCACATCTGCCCGGTAATAACATTGAGGCGAACAACGATGATCGATGTCCACCAGCTAGACCGCCCTTCAACTTTGTGCAGGATAAAGTTTCATTGATGCTGATTAGAAACTTGCACATGGACGAACCGAGAACGTGTGGTTCGTTCAGCTCCTCTAAGAAGAGGCTTGGATGATCGTGATGACTGGGACGCGATGAAGAGGCGAGAAGGTTCATCGACACTCTTTCCATTATGAAGCCGGACGATAGGTTGGATCAAAGAGAAGAGAGCAGATGCGCGAGTATATCGGTGAACGTATATCGGGAGTCGAGAAACAGGTAGCCGCGATGAGGATGACCAAACACGCTTCTCTCCGCGTACCAAAGTGTTATCGTGCGCGGGGGCTTTGATACCTCGACCGCTGTCCATTGTAACCGGACGTGGCGAAGGAGCGTGGCGAAAGGAACCAGGACTACCGGTTTGGGAGGGATCTTTGGATTTTACAGGCCGAATCGGAACCAATGTGAATCTCATTACGGATTTAATACAAGGAATGGTAAGACAGCAGTTTTTTTTTTTTGTTTTTAAAGCGTTCCGAAAATCCTTTCTTATGGTCAAAGAATGGTACTTTTTTGGTACGAACGGCAATTTTCCAGCTTCCGGGCGAAATGGACCAGACCCGTAATGGCCGCCCTCTCGGGTTCCTCAAAGGCTCATTTATCGAGAGAGCTGAAACGAATATCGAAAAGTGATTACATCCGAATCTTCCTGTTAATGATGATCGCCACTTATCGAGTCAATCCGAGACCCGGGTTGATTAAAACGGACATGCAGCATATCGGGTGGATTTCATTTTAAAAAATGGTACGACAGAGTTTTTTTTTTTTAAGCACTCAGAAAATCCTTTCTTATGGTCAAAGGATGGTACTTTTTTGGTACAACCTGCGATTTTCTAGCTTTCGGGCAAAATGGACCAGACCCGCAATGGCCGCTCTTTCTCGTTCCTCAAAGGTTTATTTATCGAGAGAGCTGAGACGAATATCGACAAGCGATTCAGTCCGAATCTTCCTGTTAATGACGATCGCCACTTATTGAATCAATCCGAGACCCGGGTTAATTAAAACGAACATGCGATATGTCGTGACGTGGGTCCCGGGAAACGGTGGAGGCTTCTTCGCGTGGCGTGAATCGGGAGTCGACGGCACGAACTACCGACGGTAATGATTCGCGAAGTGAGGCTCACCCGCGATGAGATGATTTCGGTGTCGACAACAGCGCCAAGTATCCGGCCGGTCGAACGGGAGGTATCAGCCGAGAGAAAAAAAAAAAAAGGAGAAACAGGTGGGACACGTTGATCAGATTGGATACGCGATGATCAAAAAATTTCAGCGGAACCATCGCGCCTGAGAATACGCCCCTGGGTCCTCGATTGCTTCCTTTCTGCCAGCTGTACGGCACTGCACACCCAAAAAATCATATTTAGTGTCGATTGAATTATTCCAAGTAATCTCCGAATTTTATAAACTTATTCGATTATTTTTTTTTACTAACTTTTCCGGAAATCTTCTCCGGCGCTTCTGAACCCATTTCCGTGCAAATATCTGTCCTAAGAATTGAAGTATTCGAGTAACGTCAGGTTTCAACAGTAACCTTGAGATTGCCGTAACCTTGGGGTCTAAGAACGCACTAATAAGATTTACGGCATTTCTTGTTTGATGCGCGGAGAATGAAGAACGAAGCCATGGGATTCCACCGTATGGAAAGTCCGATATTGCTGATAATAGCACTAAGTTGCAGCGGAGATGAGACGTCTACTATGAAGACCTGCAGTTTTTGTCGAAGTTGTACGGGCGCATGTACCAGCCTCTGGAACTCTTTTGGAGTATCGAACGAAACTACGGAAATAAGGTGTTGGGTCGTCAGTATTCTTGAGAGAGTACCGGAAAAATTTCCAGCAAGGCCTATCCCATTCATCCGGTCTATGGAGAGCGGATAAATGCAAAGAGGATGAAAATTGATAACCATTCAACGGGTTACGGGTCCACGTCGTGACATCTTGCTATGGAGCAAGATGTCACGACGTGGACCTGTAACCCGTTGAATCGTTATCAATTTTCATCCACTTTGCACACTGAGAAAAAGAAATGGTTAGATTAAGCAAATGCGCGGTGACATACGTTCAAAGGTGTATTTTGTTGGTACAACACATATGTTTGTTTCAATGAACAAATTTTGAATAAATTGAAGCAAATAATCGCTTAACAAAACAATGCTTTATTTGTACCAAACAAATAACAGCTTTGAACGTATGTCACCGCGTCTTTCGGTTAATCCAACCAATTTTTTTTTTCTCAGTGCATTTATACGATTATGCAAGTAAATTAAGCGCCGGTCTAACGTAAATCTTTTCTAACTATTAAATCGTTGCAATTGTCATACATATGAAACGCGTAAACAGTACTGAGCGAAAGTGACACTGAGCTGCATTCGGGACAAATTACAAACACATTTGAAACTTATCACTTATCACCCACGTTTTTTTTACCCACTTGCCTGTATTCCTTGAAGTCACTCGTTTCCGTCGCTAACTTCATTCGAGATAAATTCCAGAACTTTTTTTTATTTATGTCACTCTCGGTCTTGAAAACTTTTCCTGACCGGAAGTGATGTCACGCCGGAAATTCGTAATTTTCCGTTTGAAAATCTCATTTTTTCTTCGAAGGTTTGAAGAAATTTAAAAGAATTCAAAAGAACATTATATTCCTTTGAATTCTTTTTTATTTGATTAACTTTGATCGAAGAGCTTTTTAGTATATTTCCTATTGATTAAAATGTAACATACATACTTCCATTATGAGATTCCGTCTCATAACTGGACTCGCACGCCAGGTGCAGGTTTGTCGTTCGTTCGATGTCTTTTTGAAAAACTTTGTTCGAAGAACTTTTTAGTGTATTTCGTATTGAAAAAAAATAAAATATTAAATACATATTTCCATCATGAGACCCGTCTCATAACAGGATAAGGCACGCAGTTGCAGCGTCCAGAAAGCGTAGAAATATTATCCCAGTGGCACGAGTGTAGTAATATAATATTCGATGCAAACAGAAGCATGAATAAACGTGGCGACTGGAAGCTCATACGGCGTATTCGGTTCTTCGCGGTTTCCGAGATGCCCGGCCGAGGTTGGCAAGGATACAGGTAAGTATGTGAGTTTCTGCCGGGGAAACGAGACACCTGGTATGCTCAAGGGGGCACCTAATGCCGTAAGGCAGCGAAACTGGCTACTTCAAACCGCCCACGTTACTTTATAACACGCGATATAGTGGGAGAGAAACAGCCACTTCTCAGCTTATTCGACGAACGTTTATCGAGGTAGCCTCTTCTCGCGAGAAGAAACGACTATGGGAACATTGTGTGGATTATTCTCACCCGGGAGCTGCCGCGGCTGCTGCAGCGTCGTTTGCAATAATCGGCAAAAGAACGCTTCGTGCCCGAGGTGAAGGTGCGCTGATGCACCCACGCTTCTGCCGGAGGGCAGCCGAGGGAGAAGCTCCGAGATCCTTTTGCCTTTTTATCCGATTGATCAATTTATAAGATAATGTTTGTCGCTCGTTTTTTTTTTTTTTTTTTATCAAGGATTTAACCCAAGTTTTGTTACGCGAGTGTAATATGGCTTTTTTTAATGCGGGAATTTATGTTCGTTGGAGGAACTGAGCGAAGTATCATTGTTGCGTTTTCTCACATGAATTTTCGTTTTATTTCTCCTCCGGTTTGTCAATTTGTAAGATAATGTTCGATAATGGTACAAGTTTTCTTACGCGAGTGTAATATGGTTTTTCCGATGCGGAAAATTATGTTCGCTGAACGAACCAAGCGAAGCGAATCATCATTGTTGCATTTTCTCATATGAATTTTCGTTTTTTTCCCGATCGATCAATTTGCAAGATAATGTTTGATAACGTTGCAAGTTTTGTTAGGTGAGTGCAATATGGCTTTTCTAATGCGAGAATTTATGTTCGCTCAACGGATAAAGCGAAGCATCATTGTTGCATTTTCTCATATGAATTTTCTTTTTTCCCTCCGATTGACCAATTTGTAAGATAATGTTTGTCGCCCGTTCTTTTTTATTTGCAAGGATTTAACCCAAGTTTTGTTACGCGAGTGTAATATGGCTTTTTTGATGCGGGTATTTATGTTCGTTGAACGAACTAAGCGAAGTATCATTGTTGCGTTTTCTCACATGAATTTTCTTATCTTTTTTGTCCGTTTGATCCATTTATAAGATAATGTTTGTCGTTCGTCTTTTCAAGGATTTAACTCAAGTTTTGTTACACTAGTGTAAGATAGCTTTTTATATGTAATGCGAGAATTTGTGTTCGTTGAACGAACCAAGCGAAGTATCATTGTTGGCATTTTCTCATATGAATGTTTTTTTCCCATGGGGGATATTATAGTGGTAGGAAAGCAATGAAGAGACTCACCGCCAGAAGTGAGGAACGTAGCCGCTGGGACAGAGTTCCCTGCATTGACTGCACGGAGCTCCTTGGAAGGCTTGAACTGTGTTTGCGAATCCGTTTCCTCCGTTTCCCCCGTTGCTCTGTCCGCTCGTCGACAACATCCTGTGAAGTACGATTCAAGTTGAGCGATCGGCATGTACGTTAACACCCGATAATCTAGCTCAACTCTTTGTCGATTGGGAGCTCGAGAGTTAAGGCCTCATACATACGAATTTTTTTTTTTTCGATATCACAGTCTCCTCAAGTATTAAGAATACTTTACTTTACTTTCTATATTTGATTCTATTTTGCTTTGCCGAAAAAATATGGATTTTCTCAAAAAAAATTTTTTAGCATTTTATCGCCGAGGAAATCCATTGGGAAATATGCCACTTGAGAACAATGGCGGAGGTTTTAATTCGATGTCTCAAATTTTTTTTTTCGAAATCCATTCTATATGCTAACAATTCGAAATTTCGAATTGTTAGCATATAGAATGGATTTGGAAAAAGAAAATTGAGATATCGAATGAAAACCTCCGCCGTTGTTTTCAAGTGGCATATTTCCCAACGGATAATTCGACATCTCAATTTTTTTTTTCGAAATCCATTCTATATGCTAACAATTCGAAATTTCGAATTGTTCGAAACGCCCCTCGAATTTTTCCACTCTCAAAATGGTCAATTTTTTTTCGCGATATCGAATTTCTGAGACCGCCATTCGCTTCAGGTGACTCATGTCCACACAAAATACGTAAAACTGGTATCTTTTTCGAAATTTTAAAAATTGACCATTTTTCAACAAAGGAAATCCTATGTTGTTCGTAGAAAACAATGTTGAAGTTACAGCACTTGGAGCGGCCAAACTATATTGGACCGCCAAACATTTTTAAATATTACTAAATTGTTCTTATTTGTTATACCATTAAGACATTCAATACATATTGTATGAATAAAAAAGATTTGGCAATACATGCTTCACTTATTTGTCACTGCTTCTGAAAATGAACGAAATGGTGTGTGCGATGCATCGAGTAAAGGAGAACCAATATGGGTCTTCTTCGAAGATGTTAATCAAGCTTACGGATGAGTTACTCTCAATTATCGGATATAACGCCGGAGGACAATCCTCCAAGCCCAATGGGATCAATTTCTTCAATTTTTAAGCATACTTTAATCTTTTCCGAATGGGAAATTTCGAAAAAAAAAGAAAAACGCTGAAGTCCCAGCACTCGAAGCGTCCAAACTGTATTCGCGTACACACCAAAAACAACCGTCCGTTTACGGCCTATCGAATCCACAATTTTTTAAATATATGTATATTTTTTTGTTATACAGTCATTGCATAAATATTACTATAATCTCTACTGAACTCTATAATTTTACTCTAATTTTTGTCACTGCTTTCGAAAATCGCCGAAATGGCGTCTGCAATGCCTCGAGTAACGGAGAACCAAAATGGCGCCGACAAGTAGGTCTTCGAAGTCGGAGGCCGAAATATCGATCGACCGGAAGATGCGTATCAAGTTTACGGATAATTTCCTCTTAATTATCGGATACAACGCCGGAGGGACAGGCTTCAAGCTGAATGGGATCAATTGCAGGTGCCCGAGTCATTCGCGCCCGTAAAATGATCGATAGACGAATCGTGTCGGTCGTATCAACGAGCAAAGGTACCGAGAGGCCAACTGCTCGCGGAGAAACGAGAAGTAATTAATTAAGGCTCTCTCGCCTCTAATACGCGGAGAAACCGACGTTTACGCGTGGCGACCTCAACCGTATTCACGTCCCCCCGGTGAATTAATAACCGAAGCGCATAATAATTAAGGGGTGTCGCGCGAAAGAGGCGAGAAAGAGATGGAACGAAGCCACGGGCGTTTCCTTCCTTTTTCGCTTCCCAGCACACCGAGCGGGGCTCTCGATCGCTGAACGATTAGCCCCGGTTGCGCGGAGAGAGCGTCAATTATCCGCCCATCGTTTTCCACTCGGTGCCTTCGCATCGCCCTCTCTTGTTTATACCCGCTGGAAAATGTTTGAGGGACGCGGCTATCGCTGTTTATCCGCCACCTCGTACCATCCTCGGGCTCTCGAGAATACCGACCCATCAATCCGCTCGCCTTTAATTTTCTGGATTTCAGATTCCTTCGCGATGCAAAGGAAGATCAAAAAAAAAGTTCGATCCACGACACCTTTGATTCCCCTCGATTTACATTAATCTTTTTTAATTTGATACTATGTATTCATTTTATTTAAAAATACCTATCTTTATACAATTTATCATTCTTTTTATTGT
Source organism: Exephanes ischioxanthus (assembly GCA_958510785.1). Lineage (NCBI taxonomy): Eukaryota > Metazoa > Arthropoda > Insecta > Hymenoptera > Ichneumonidae > Exephanes > Exephanes ischioxanthus. The sequence continues at coordinate 17,975,045 of OY294020.1, read as the reverse complement.
CATAAAATTTTCTATCCTTAACCGGATTTTATATTTACAAAAAATGTATATGAAAAAAATTTTAGACTCGGTGCCTCTGCATCGCCCGATCTTGTTTATACCCGCTGGAAAATGTTTGTGGGACGCTGCTGTCTCTCTTTATCCGCCACATCTTACCATCCTTGATCTTCCGAGAATACCGACTGTCGATAGCTCGCCTTTAATTTTTCAGATTTCAGATTCCTTCCCGATGCAATTTTTTCCTCGATTCACGACACATTTGATTCCACTCGATTTACATACATGTATTTGAATTTGATACTATGGATTTATACTTTACAGAAATTTATATTTTTATACAATTTATAATTATTTTTATTGACATTGAAATTTTAAATTTTTTACTTCCAACCGGATTTTATATAAAAAAAATGTATACAAAAAAAAGCCGCCGCATCGAATCCCTTTCTTATTCATACCCGCTAGAAAATGTTCGAGGGACGCAGCTATCGCAGTTTATCCGTCACCTTGTGCCATACTCGATCTTCCGAGAATTCCGACCGTCAGTCGCTCGCCTTTAATTGACTAGATTTCGGATTACTTATTATTTAATTGCAATTTTTTTTTTTTTTTTTTTTTGAATTCACGACAATTTTGATTCCGCTCGATTTACAAAAAATGTATTTTTATTTCATACGACGTAATTACATACATAAAAACAATATATTTTTATAAAATCTATCATTGTTAATATTTTTTAATTTTTATAAAAAATTTGATGTAAAGTATAGTTTTCCACTCGGTGTCTTTGCATCGCCCTCTCTTCTTTATACCCGCTACAAAATGTTCGAGGTACGCGATTATCGCCGTTTATCCGCCGCCTCGTAACATCCTCGATCTCCCAAGAATCTCAACCGTCAATCGCTCGCCTCTAATTTTCTGGATTTCCGATTCCGATGCGATGCGATTTTCACTTCGATCTACAACTTTGATTCCACACGATTTACATAAATTTACTTTTGTGCTACACGATCTATTTATCTACCGGACCCAACAGATGCGCGGTTCTTTCAATCCACCATAAATCCAAAGATCTGTAGATCCGCTAATTTTAATCACCACGATAATTTAACTCATTTCCCCCTCCCGTCGTTTCGACGCTGAGTCCAGCGCGAACGGATTTGCGTAATCTTTCGTGTAAAACCTTGAGTTTAGGTTTACACGACGTTTTACACGACCTCTCACAGTTCTACAAGATCCACTTCGCGGCTTCACTTTGTAAAATCGTTGAGCGGCTTATTTATCGCCTGTGCCGTACTTTCGCTCCTCTTCACGGTTTTCCTCGCTCTTTTCTCTGCTCCGGTGTCTTTTTCTTTCTTCCTTTTTTTTTTCCAAGTTCCTGCGGCGTCGCGCAAGAAATTCGCGGACGCGCTCTCGCAGGATAAGAATGTCGGACGGGATGAAAAAGAGGAGAGGAAGAGAGGCGCGTATATCGTTCGCCCGTTCGCTATCCCGCGAAAGATAGAAGTTTAATTTATCGCTGTACGCAGCCGGCTCGTATTTCATTGTCGGATAAATCGTCGAACGATGGATCGATACGCGTACGGGAAGAGGGCTCCTTGCGTGGATCCGCTCTCCTCTCAGCGCTATCCGGATTATCTCGAAAGTCCCGAGGTGGAAGATAGGTTAGGGCCTTCGAGAACGAAGGACAATAGGGGCATCGGCCGAGGCGCTCGAACGGCCCGCGGATCCGTCCCCGATAAACTATCTCGATTATCTCGTGAACCGTCGCATCTACGAGAAATATCGCTGAAATCATTGTTGCGGTAAATTAAATTGTCTGCAAAAAAGGTCTAATGCGTCAAGCCCGGCAAAGGCTTCGTTGGCGCTTCAAAAGCGAGGAAAGCATCGAGCGGGGACCAACTCAGTTACAAGATTAACTTCGAGGTCGTACTAAGGTGGTACGAGCACGAATTGATTGTTAGATACAACGCTAATTTTTTAATATGTTACAAACGACGATATTTTTACAATGTTTTTACAGAAATAAAGCTTTTGCCTTTCCTCTCTCGAGGACAAAGTCTTCTCGCGGATTGAGATTTTTTAAATTAAATATGGGAAGCAAAGAAAACCCGAGGGCCTTCGAGAACGCGGAGCATTGGGCGAGCGATTATCTCGTGAACCGTCGCATCTACGAGAAATATCGCCGAAATCATTGTTGCAGTAAATTAAATTGCCTGACAAAAAGGTCTAATGCCTCTAGACCGGCAAACGCTTCCTTGGCGCTTCAAAAGCGAGGAAAGCATCGAACGGGGAACAACTCAGTTCCAAGATGAACTTAGGACGCACTGAAGTGTTTCGAGCAAAAACTTAATAATCGGACAAAACGCCAATTTTTCTACATCTTACAAACAACGATATTTTAATAATACTTTAACAACGACAGCGGTGGATGCGCGGTTGGCGCATCCACCGCGTTCGCGGTCAGTACTTGGATGGGTGACCGCTTAGCCGTGCGCTAGCTGGCGCATCGACCGTTGAGCGGGAGGGGCTTTCTTCTGAAACTTTGGTGTTTCTGCACTTTACTCAAAGTGCAACAATATCGGAGGATCAGTAGAATATGGCCGTCTGTACCGGCACGGGTTTTCCGTAGTTTCCCCGTGTCCCCGGCAAATGCGGTACAGTGTAGCTAAGTCGGCTGCGGACGCACCGGAAGTTGGGTAGCTTAGCTGAGTGCGGGTAGGGAGTGCTAGGGGGGAATCGGGATGGGGTTCCGCAAAAACCCAGAAGGGTATACGGTGGAAAAATGGAACAAATATACAAATACATAAATAATACTTCAACAAAAATAAATTTTCAACCTTTCCTCTCTCGAGGACAAAGTCTTCTCGCGGATTGAGAATCGAGCAAAAAAAAAACAAAAATATATAAAAAAAAAATAAACGAATCATCGGAAATCCGAGATCGGAGGCAAAGCAAGGGCGCGAAGCGTTGGAGAAAGAGGACGAAATTATAGAACGGGGATGAGAGCGAGAGAAACGTGGACGTAGAAAAGCACGAACGTAGGTGCTTATTAAGGTTCGCTCGGCAAGATTAACGAGCGGTAATGACCGTAGCACCTACGTTGCGGATTCTCCGGCTATTCTCCTCTGCTTACTCCGGCCCCGTCCGCAGCATCTCTCCCGGAGCTCGAGCTCTCGCGTCGTAGCTCAGCTTATCACGCAGGAACGGCGGCAGCGCGAGAGGCGGCGAATGAGCAACGGCAGAGCGAACCAACTGCGGAAGGCGGAGGTAACCGTGGAGTAGCACGCGTGATCCTATCCCGTGCGAATTCTCAGATCCACGCGAGTGCAGAGAAGTACTCCTCGCCTCCGCCGGACCACACTCGTTCTGCTACACGTATCTACGAAATAAGTACAGGATGGGCACGCGAGGCAGATTCTTGGCGCGGCTCATTCGTGAGAGCGAGGAAACTATATTGTTCCCCGATGCTGGATAAACTCTACCGGGAAACGAATTTGCAGCCGAGGTTGCGAATTAAACGAATTGAGGAAAGAAAAACATTAAGTGCATGTGAGAGTTAAACGTAAGACTATTCACGTAAGTTCGATCATAAGTTCGGACTTAAGTTCGGACTTGAGTTCGATCTTAATTTCGGACTCACAATTCGCCCCTCGGATCCTGTTGTATCGATTTCACTACAAAGAAGCAAAAAAAATATTCACTCATGGCAAAGTTACGCACGCTGAACCAATTTAAGAAATTTATTGTACCAATTTAAGAAAATTAAAAATTATATCGGAATTTCCGGAAATATTAGGAGAATCGAAATATTTGATGTTTAACGATTGCCTAATTTTCCTCTGTTCTGTTCGTCGTTGTCCTGGTGGGAATGACACATAAGACCAGCGCGGCAAATACTATATAGAAATATGTACAGGACAGGCACGCGAGGAAGATTCTTGACGCGGTATATTCGTGAGAGCGAGGAAACTATTTTGTTCCTCGATGCTGAATGAACTCGAGCGAGGAACGAATTTGCAGCCAAGGTTGCGAATTAAACGAATTAAGGAATTAAAACAAAAATTAAGTGGCTGTTAGGGTTAAATCAGAGTTAAATGTGAAAGACTATTATGCGAAACGTTTTTTTTTTTTTTTTACTTTCTGGAAATATTATCAGAATCTAAATACTTAATGTTTAACGTTTACCCAATTTCCCTCCAATCTATTCGCCATTGCCCTGATCAGAATGAAACACAGGACCGGTGCTGGCCGACATTGGCCGAACACTGAACGAACGTTGGGCCAGCACTGGCCCGGTGGGTCGATCCCACCACGGCACGTTCACGTGGCAACCGGGCGTACCACGAAGGCCGGCTAGAAACACGAACCACCCACACGCCCGCCGATAATTTTAATAAAACCGGGCGTCGGGAGGTCCATTAACGAAGGAATTCATTAAAGAGGCTCCGCGAACAAGATTCGCTCTCGAGGACTCGGGTTCCTCTCGTATTCCGATCCCGCAGCATAGTGAGCTCATTCTAGCGAGGAGAGAGTGCACGAGGATTAAAAAAAAAAACAAGAGAGTTGCACGAGTTGCAGAGTCGGTTGGAGACAGACCAGGAAGCTCGGTGGACGGAAGAACATCGCCGGCATCGCATAACCCACGCGTCCATGTCGAGTCTCGAGTGTCCGGAACCTCCGGGTGTGCAAATGTTCCAATCCAATTAATATTTCAATACGATATTGCGATACACCACGGTAAATATAGTAAGTTGTCTCGATTACAGATTCGTAGTATATTTTTTTTTTCTTTTTAAGGTTCGCCTTCAGCGTGCGTAACTTTGCCATGAGTGAATATTTTTTTTGCTTCTTTGTGGTGAAATCGATACAACAGGATCTGAGGGGCGAATTGTGAGTCCGAAATTAAGATCGAACTTAAGTCCGAACTTAAGTCCGAACTTAAGATCAAACTTAATTCCGAAATTAAGATCAAACTTAAGTCCGAACTTGAGATCAAACTTAAGTCCGAACTCGAGATCAAACTTAAGCACGCAATAAAGTTCGGGTCAAACTTCGATCTCTTCTTCTTATATGGGAAAAATGTGCAGAAAGTCACAAAATTCAAAGTGAATTAAAAAATCTGAAAAAATCCATACGTATTCAGAAAAATGTACGAATCATTTTCATTTTTTAAAAAAGTTACGTTTTCGAGAAATTTGTTGAACAATTTTATTTTTCATCAATTTGTTAATAACATTTTGCAATTATTATTATGCAAAATTAATCTTTTCAGCAGCCTCAATATGCTTGATTTTTTTCAGATTTTTATACCATGGAGAAGTCTTTGGAATTCCCTCTCATTTCTCTGAAACTTAGGGGAGAGCGGGGCAAAATGGGACAGTGGGGCAAAACGGGACATAGAGGGCAAAACTCAATTTTCCAATAATTCTTGGATGCCCCATTTTGTCCCAACGATACATATGGGTTATCAACCCCGTTTTTTCTCACCGACGACCATTGCCACCATCCAAAAGTTATTGGGGAATTGCGTTTTGTCTCATAATCCCGTTTTGCCCCGCTGTGCCATTTTGCCCCGCTCTCCCCTACGAGAAGTGAACACGATTCGCAAGGACGACCTCAAAAGTGAAACACGCCAGTGCAGAGGGTTAAGCTAGATAATAGAAAATCGGATCTTGTACCGGGAAGCAAGACGCTGACGAAGATGAGTAGGAAGACGGGACGGGGTAATTAGCAAAGTTTTTTTTTTTGCAACGAATGCAAGAGTCGTTATTTCTCTGGAGCTAGCGATAACTGAAGACGCGGAGTCTCGCTCGCGGTATGTTAATGGTCGCGATATGAAGGGAGGCGCTGTACAGGCCCGGGGGCGGCCTCTCCGCGTCTCTCTGTGTGGGTAATTCGAGAAACGACCAATTAACATTCCCAGAATGGAATAAGCTTCTTGCCGCTCGCGAGCAACTTCGTCCACCGCGGAACGGTAGCTTCTCTTTCGTAATTGCGACTGTCCGAGGACTCGAGGCACGCCGTGCGCCGAATCTTGCGAGATTTTTCTGTACCGTGTGCGTTCGGACTTGTCTTCTTTTTTTCCCAACTCTAAAACTTGCCATTTAAGGGCACCTTCTTAGAACTCGCCGGGCGAATTCTCTGCCGCGTTTTTATTATTATTTTATTTTTTTCAGACACATTTTTAACCCCCTTTCCCGTCACGGAATGAGAATGCTAGAAAATGTAATTAAACAGTTGTTTTATCCTTGTGTAAAAATTATAGAAGAGAGCATATAAAGAAATGTTCTAATTTTTTTTTTTTTCTTCTAGGATTCTCTTTCTGTGATGGAAAAAAGGGTTAACGTTTCCCGTTTGAAAGAGCATTACAGATAATCTAAATAAACAGTTTTTATATCCTTGTGTAACATTTATAGAAGAGAACGAAAAGAAGGAATGTTCTAATTTTGTTTTCCCAAAATACGGAATACCATAGCTCGAATACAAAAAAAAAATGTTTCAATGGGACAAAATTTCGAATATTTTTTTGTTCCAAAATATCGAACACCATAACACGAAAGGTAAAAAAAACCGATCTCTCTTAGGCGCGCTCGTGATGGATACATCGCCAAGCTCGTGCCGCGCGGCGACTCCGTCGGAAAGCTCGGAGGAGCATTTAGCGTCCTTGGGTAGCGAGGAACGCCGGCCAGATCGAGAGAGGTTGGAATAGGATGAAAAACCGTTTGTAGAAAAGAAGAGGTAAACAGAAGGAGATCCTGGCGAAGCTAGGATGAGAATGGGAGAGAGAAAAGAGAGTCGAGGGCGCGTGGAGGAACGCGGGAATCGAGTGAACGTTGTACGTGATCGGCATACGAGTTTCCTCGAATTTACAAGTCTCCTTCTCCCTCGCTCGCTCGCCCGGCCACAAGCACGGTGCGCGAGAGAGGTTGCGCGAGCGGCGAGTAGGTAGAAGCCTCCTCTCTCGCCGTGAGAGCGCAACATCGACTCGGACACGGAGGCTCGTTTTATCGGGACCGAATAAATTTGTATACGTGCAGCACGCTCTGCCGCCCCGTCTCACTTTTTCCTCGAGCGTTTTGCGTCTCCGCGTCCTCGTCGTCTCTCGGGGATTCGCCGTGTGTAGACACGTAGTTAAGTTACGTAGAGTTCCGTCCGCGAGGGTTTCTCTTCTATCGGCCCCGAGACAGAGAGGGCTCCTCTGACTGTTGAGCTGCCTGCAATAATTGCTCCGCGAAGCTCCTCGGTGTCCCCCGACGAGAGCGACGGCAAGGATCTGTTCATTTAAGCTATCTCGAGCCACTCGGAGAAATAATCGCGAATGAGTCTCAAGAGCTTTCAACATTACATTTTTAAGATCGGTTCGGTTTTTTTTTTTTTTTTATCATCCGGCCGTCCAGAATCGTGACAGGTACGACAGAACGTTGCGAGAAAATCACTTTTAGTCCGGCCGCGATAATGGTGTGGACGGTCGACAAATTGTTTAATTAAAAGAATCTCATAGCAAGTTCTATTTCTATATAGTTTCTAATTTTTTTTTTTATGCGGATGTTTCCAGATCGATTAGTTTTTGAGAGAAAAGAATCTTGATCTTTATGCACTTTTTTCGTCCGTCTACGTTTCGTGAACTTAATTACGTGCTGGCAAATTCGTAAGCATTCTATATATACATTTTTTTTTTGATTGATAATTATTAACTCGGGAGTATTTGGACTATCGCGTACAGGACTGTTTTTTTGCGCATACCAACGAGAAACGAAATAAAACTCCTCGAGTTGGAAACGAAAGAATGAAACGTCGAATATTCCGGTTTATTTCATCAGAGTCGCAGACGGTCTCTCCGTTTAAGGAGGTTGGAACGCTTCACACTAGTCGAGAAAGTGGTGCATTTTGTAAATCGCTTATACAAACCTTTTACGCATCTGTAAATTATAGTGGATGGTCATTTGTATTACAGCAGATGTCCTTAACCTAGAAAAACATTAACTGCAATGGATTTTCAAAAATATTTATTAGTTTGTGCTAATTTTCCAAAAGGTACATATTCGTTCAATTTTTTTTAAAGAGAATAGTCCGTAATTTTTGCTCGATTTTAATGTATTACAGCTCATACTCTTCCTCGAAAGATTCTCTACGAATTCACCGTCTAGATATTCGATAATATTTTCCGTTTAAAAATTACAGCTGTTTGTTTACAAAGGAATTCCGTCGATGGATAAACAAAAGTCTGTCATTTCGTAAACAAAAAATACTATCGAGTAATCTATATGGTGAATCCGTAGAGCATCTTTCGAGGAACAGAATGACCCGTAATACATCAAAATCAAGCAAAAATGGCGGATTATTCTTCGAATAAGACTGAACGAAAATGGACCTTTCAGAAAACCAGCACAGCACAGTTATTTTTGCAAAACCATTGCAAATAATGTTTTTCTAGATTAAGGATATCTGCCGTAATACAAATAACCATCCACTATAATCGCCAGATGCGGGAAAGTTTGTCCAAACGACGAAAAAAATGTAGCTCTCATTTGACTCGCTCCAGCCTCGTTAATGGTTTTATTTCACGTCGAAACAGGTTGATCCACAGGGTGCCGCGTCATCGGATTCGCCAGTTACGAGTCGTCGTGCGAGAAGGCGAACGCGCTCGGGGAATTATCTTCATTACGGCGGTTTTTCGATTCAATGCGAGACTCGCTCGTTCGCATTGTCAACTCTCGTGTAAGCGAGAAAATACAAGCGTTCGAAGACTGTCCGACCGCTATCGGAAATAACCGCAAAGCCCTCCCTCTCGTGTACACGATTGTAAATCTCGAGAGCGCGCGCATATTCGTCCGGTGTTCATGCGCGATAGAGAAACGTGGCGAGCGTACCTGTTGCTCGATCCTTTGTACACCGTCGCGGAGGAACGAGAAGGAACGATAACAAGAAGAAGACGCAGTCAAGTTCCCCGCGGGAAACTTTCACTGCCGTTGCCGCTTCGTAGGGAGACTCCCCAGCTTCCGATACTTCCAGCGTTGCTTCGAATAATCCCCTCGAAGTTTCGTCACAATCCAACTTCCACTGCACTTCCACTTTTATTCACTTCATTCGTCGAGATTATTTCAACCTCCACTGCGCACGGCCACTGCGCACACTCGACGACTGGGACATCCATTGTCCGGCATTCGTTTGCATCGCCGAGAATTACCGATTTACTTATAACACTGCCTATCGACACACGCGAAAAACTTACGCTGAACGAGAAATCGAAAGAAAGAACATAAACTTTTTTGGAACTTTTTTTATTTTACGTCCAAAAACCGATATATCAGAGAAACAAACACTAACTTTGATGATCGGCTGATAATCCTTTTAATTCCATGAGCTGCACATTCGTTTTGTTTTCGGGACAGCGTCGATTCTAGCGTAACGATTAACCGACTAGGACACCCATTGTCCGGCATTCCTTTGCATCGCCCAGATTTACCGATTTATTAATCACACTGCCTACCGACGACACACGCGAAAACTTACGCTGTACAGGATATCGAAAGAAAGAAGATAAATGTATTGCAAGTGCCTGTTGACTGGACGAGCCTCGTGCTCGGTGCGATACACTTTTTTGCAACGCCACCTACCGGGAACTGGAAGTGACTCGAATCACGTTTTTCAAACTTCCAAAAACCAATATATCAGAGAAACGAATACAAATCTTGATAATCCGCTAGATGAATGTCGACAGATTTGTTCCTTTGAGTAATCCTTTTAATTCCGCGCGCTGCAAATTCGTTTTGTTTTCGGCACAGACTCGATTCTAGCCTAACGGTTACCGGGCTGCGGGAAATTAACCTCAAAGTTCGATGCGACAGCGCTCAGATCTTGTATTCGCGTCCGGGTCGTCGCAAACGACCGAGAAACGTAAACAGTACGTTGCTTCCGTGCCTCGACAACATTGCGTCCCTCCGTCGGTGCGACTTCGACGAAAAATCAACCGACAGTCGAAACGAAACACGCGAGACGACTCGAAGCGGGAAGACGCGGAGATATTTTCAACGACAGCGCTGCTGCCGCCGGTTATCGTAGTGCACCTGCCTCCGCACAATCGCGAGGCTCCTGCGAGATCCAACAACGAAATCGCGCTCGAACGAGCGACACATCCTCGCGGAGTTTTCTCTATCGGTCTAGGACGATCGCCGAAAGACTGCCGAAAGCGTACAATCGTTTAATATCAGTCCTACCAACATGAAAAACAGAAACTTTGCTTCTTTGATTTTTTAAATTTAAATTGGTTTCCAAGTTGAATTTATATAAACTATCCCGGCTCAGAGTTACGACGCGAATGATGCGTTCTCTTCTCTTTCTTGCGCTTTGCGACTACTCTACTCTTTATCCCGGGGATCTGGTGCCGCTGCCGCTGCTGCCGGCAAGAGCATTAAAACACACACACAGGCCGTTGCATTCCTGTGCCCCGTAGTAGCGAAGGCTCGTTCCCCGAAGAAGCGGTGCACCGCGCACGGTGCAAAACCAACATCGATGTTTTATATACGATTCGCACTGGTGAAATATATATTCCGGGTTAAACGTTTTTTTGTTTCTTCTTTTACGCGTTAGCTTTAGGTTGGGAACTGCGAGGTCGCTTAGATGGTGCGGGTTAGGTGGAATTTTTGGTAACTTTGAATGGGAGATTCTTTTCTTTGCTTCGTTGAATTTTTTTTTCTTTTTTTTGGGAGACTCGTATCAAAAAGTCGATGGATCGAGAGCGTTCGTTGCCTCGCGACGCGACGAGAGACTCCAGCCGGACTCGGAGTCGAACTACCTCGGCCGTTGAGACGAAGGCCCCGCGAGGGACCTTCCCCCCCTCCCTGCCCATCCCTCACTGGCTCTACCTCTCGCGCCACCTCCACCTGCTGCCCGCGACGGCCCGAACTCCTCTCGTCTTTCTCCGCTCTCGGAGGAGAACAGTCCCGCAGCTTCTTATCTACTATCTGTCTTGTATACTTACTCGGACCATTTGTTGAGATTTATTGAAAATAAACGTTTCTTTTGTCACCATATTGTTTTCCCTTGAAGGATTGGGACCGGCATTGCCTGATGAGCGGATAATAAAAAAAAAATATTTGCAGCCTCTTATCTAGGATCAGTCTTATATATACGTGCTCGGACCATCTGTTGACATTTTTGTTTGAGAAAAATCATACAAATGTGCCTCACGAATTTTTCTGCAGAGACGGTACATGCTTCGCGCCGATGACGATAATAATAATAATAATAATAATATCCAAAAGTTACAGTTAACCCTTTATAAGTCAAACACGGCCCGAAACCGTACCGAAACGGGAGTAACGAACGCAGCGTGAGGGTCTCGCGTTCTTTTCGGGAAACGGGAATAACGGACGCGGAGTGGGGGCCGCGCGTTGCTACGATAGAGTCTACGAGTAGGGTAGAGGTGTGACTTATAAAGGGTTCAATCCATATAAATGTATCATACGTATTTTTCTGCACACTGCACATGCTTCGTGGCGATGGCGATGATAATAATAATAATATCCAAGTTACATTTACTGTTGATAAAAGATTTTTTTTGTCACCATATTGTTTTCCCTTGCAATAATAAAATCAATAATAAAAAAGCATTTGTAGTCTCTTATTTGTTAAGATTTATATTTGAGAAAATCCATAGAAATGTATCATACAAATGTCCACCTCTATCCCCACTCTTAGGCGCTACCGTTGCAACGCACGGCCCCCACTCCGCGTCCGTTATTCCCGTTTCCCGAAAAGTTTTTTTTTATCGCCATGTTGTTTTAACTTGCAGGTTCGGGCCCGGCATTGCCTGATGGGTTGATAACAATAATAAAGAAGCATTTGCTGCCGCTCCGAGAGTGCATTATCTTTACGAGCTATAATGTACTTGGTATAATGTACCAAGATCACGGAGGTCTCCGGAGTCAATTTTTCGGGGATCCTCTAAGAGCTACTTAATACAATATAACCTGTTCAAAGTTGCGCTGATCCGCGGAGGACTCTCGGGTATCTCGTGTATGCGGTGAGAGCATCGGGTAAGGCAATATCGCATAAAAAAAAAAGAAAAAAAAAAGAAAGTTTAGTAACACGATCTTCTTCTCGGCGCGGGAACATGCGGTATTTAACTTCCGTCCGGCTGACTTCTCCGAGCCGACGCGTATCGACTTTCGGCTCCCTTTACCGAAGCATCTTCGATTGTCACGTGATCGCCTTCAAGCAATGGCGGAATCATTTGAACGGACGGACGTTTTCTTAAATTTATTCATGAATTTCATCGAAGAGATAAAATTCAGTGTCGATTGAGATTTATTACTATTGACCTCTAGCAATCTTGACCCTCTGACGATCGTAGCGGGACTGCTGTATGCTGTTCCCCCACTCCGCGGCGCAATGAGCGCCGTCGGCGCGTTCGACCAATCGCGGCTCTCACCTAAGTCTCGGGCACTAACACACGCGCTCCCCCATTTGCTTCACAACGAAATTTGATTAATAATCCAATGCTAATAACTCGGAGTAAATAACCGACTGATAAGCGACTGTAAAAAAATTACATTAAGAAAAATTACAATCTTAAAAAATGACGATCTTAAAATTACATCTTAAAAAATTAGTATCTTAAAATGTCCACCGTTGAGTTGTTTTTTCAAGGCAATTACGGAATGGCCACTTAAATTTTATCTGATTCCATCATCGATGAAAGCGAAAAAAACGCGATAGCGAATTCGAAAAAAAACGTATTCCAATTTAATAACCAAAGCCCATAAGCCAAGTATCGGAGAATATTTTCATAATTCCCGCGCGTACGGCAGCGTCGGCGAGTTAGCTTCGCGATGCCTCGGCAATTCTCGCAACCTGTCGAAACGGGCCACGTGACAGGTCGTCAAGAAAAACGCGACTGTGGTGTGACGATGGCCGACTCGAATTACGAAAGAGCAGACGATTTTAAGCGGGGGGGCTTTCCATGCAAGCCCACCGCTTCGCTCGGCAAACGTCGAGACGTCAATTTGTTATTTATCTGTGCGTTCGCTAGGTCGAGCACGATGACTTACGACATCAGATGGATTATACCGAGATTGAGAAACACCGGGAGTCTGTGGAACCTGGCTAGCACTATTACCTTTGCGGCCGTCGGGCTGTTCTCTAAAATCATCATAGGTGAGCTAAAAACCTTGAATCCCTCAACACTTTCATTCTCTTTGTTTTTTTTTTCGATTCGGTTGTCTAATTCAACACTATTTGTTTTTCTTTTTTTTTTTCTATACTCAGCGCAGCAATTTTATCAACGAGTTTCACGCAGCGTGGACTACATTTTTGTCGTTGGTTCGAGCTGTACTGAATTTTCGTTTGGCCTTGATATCGGGCGCGTTTTTATCCAGTTTATAGTCATATATACATACGTGTGTTTGTGTGTGTGTATATATATATATATATATATATATATATATATATATATATATATATATATGCGTGTGTGTTTATGCTTCCTGGAATTCCAATGCATAAACTTGCATTTCATAGTTAGAAGATGAATAGCTCCGTTTGTTAAAAACATGAGACGGAATTTACGCAGCTTTCAGCTAAGCCATTCACAGCTTTCAACTAAGCGATACGCAACATTGTAAGCATTCAATGATTTTTGAGACATTTTTTTTTTATACCTACAACACATAATTGTCAATTATTACCAATGATTCATTGTTTTAACGTTTGGCTAAAAATGAAAATTATTGCTTTGTCAGAAGGCGTTTTTTAATTCTAGGCTTGTAACGCGTAGGCTATTAACGCGAGACGTGAGAAGTAACACAGCTTTCAGCTGAGCGATACGCAACATCGTAAGCGTTCTGTGATTTTACACATAATGAGTAAATTTATCTTTTTATATACCTGCACTGGATCCTCATCGATAATTACCAATGATTCATCGTTTTAATCGTTTGTCTGACCAGGCAAAAATTACTGCTACGTTGGAAGACACTTTTTAATTGTAGGCTTGTAGCGCAGCCTTGTATGTTTCATTTTTATCAGCTTCATAAACATGCACGTCATTGACTAGTCAACGTCAAATTCGAAACAAACTGTCGAAGATACGATCGTTAGATTGTTGCGAACAACAAAACTTAAGTTTTGTGATAAGATAACGTCAATGGTCTTCAAAATGGGTTGCCCGCCGTTGATGCAACAAGAATGCAGTATTTTTGTACACTGTTCATTATCCTTGCCTCATTCACGTTGCACCTACTTTTTTCATGAATGTACTACTATAGTTTCCTATACTATATTACGATCCTATATTATATATCCTATACTGTAGTAGTAGTACTATACATCTACTACATAGATATATAGTACTATAATATACACTACTACTAAAAATATAGTACTATAAGGTACTATGTTTTTTAAATTTATTTCCCTTTTGTTAATGTTTTTTTGCCATACGATGTTTCGTCTTATCCTTTGTACAGTGCATTCTTAAGGGATTCGGTCTTGGATACTGGAAGAAACGATTCTATTCGCGTATTCGTATTCAACCATCGATTTCTCCGCTCTAGTAAAAAAAAAAAAAAAAACATTGCCTGAAATTACTTTTTTTTCCAGAATGGCTCAACAAGACGACAGTTTACAACAAACACATAATGTCAAAGGCGCTGGACGACAGACCGAAGAACGTGCCGCTTATAACGGTATCGAATCATCACAGCTGCTTCGACGATCCTGGAATATGGGGTGGGTTTAGGAAGAGATACGAGATACGCCGAAAAATCAATATCGTCGCATGTACGATTCTAAGAGTCAAAATACAATTGCAACTCCGAACGAGGAGAAGAATTCGATAATAAAGCGGTAATAAATACGAAAGGCTGGTACTAAATCCTAGCCGCCTAATCTTATCGGTGTTGTAATCAGGTTTTCCTTATCTGTCGTATCCGAACTCCGCGCCATTGTATCGCCACCCCAGGAGAGCGATGAAATTATCGACCTCGTAATGATAATTTTTTTTTTCCTTAATCTTCAGCTACCTTGGACCTGAGACACATACTGAATAGAAAAACAATGAGATGGTCGCTCGCCGCTCACGACATTTGTTTCACCAATGTTTGGCACTCGTACTTCTTCATGACCGGCAAGTGCATACCAATCGTCCGCGGTGACGGTGTATATCAGGATTCCATGAACTTTTGCATAGAGAAATTGGGCTGCGGCGACTGGGTTCACGTTTTTCCTGAGGGAAAAGTTAACATGCTCAAAGAACACATGAGGTTCGTATTCGTAATAAACGTTTCACGACGCAGTTGTAACAAGTGTTCGTAGATTCGTATTATTTAAATGAACCCATTCCGTGGAAGTGACGATTAACTGATGATTCGACTATTTTGAGCAAGTTGTTTTTTTTATTCGATAAAATTCACCTCGAGGAACTTCTCGGAAGAAATATATTCTCGCGTAGATACAAATTGAATACATAACTAAAAATGTTAATCGACGCTTTCCGTAGATAATTTGGATTATTTAAATGAACGCATCCGGCGGAAGTGACGATTAACTGATGATTCGAGTATTTTGAGCCAGTCGTTTTTTTTATTCGATAAAATTCACCTAGAGCAACTTCTCGGAAGGAATAGGGTAAACCAGCCAATGAATGGACACTTTCCATAAGAGCACGTGCAAAAAAAGTCTATTCATTGGCTTTTTCGTCCGCTTAACTGTCTATTCACTGGCCGGTTTATCCTATGTCCTCTTATCGATAAAAATATAATATATTTAACAAATGTTAACCGACTCATTCAGCCTCGTTCGATAAAAAATAAATAGTTTGCCAATTTCCCACGTTGAGAGGAATAATTACTGCACATGCGTAAATAATTCGTATTACTAAAATCAACTGATGATTCGAGTATTTTTATTCGATAAAATTCACATCGAGTAGCTTCTCGGAAGGAATATGTCCTCTCGTCGACAAAAATTGAATGCGTAAAAAAAAAGTTAATCGACACTTCCCTCTTAGCACGATAAAAGTTGAATACGTGAAAAAAAAAAATGTTATTCGACGCTTTCCGCCTCGTTCAATAAGAAAAGAAAACTGCATTGTTCGCCAATTTCCCACGTTGAGAGGAATAATTAACTGGTGTTTTCTACGCAGCCTAAATCTGTAATGCAGATCGTAAAGTGCGAATTACTCTGTTCTGGTCCAGGATAAAGTGGGGCGTGGGAAGGTTGATATTGGAGTCGCCGGTGACCCCGCTCGTGATACCGATCGTTCATCTCGGCATGGACAGCGTGTTGCCCAACGATCCGCCGTACATGATAAGGGTCGGAAAGAAGGTGACGATGAATTACGGCGAGCCGATTGACTTCAGCGAAATGTTGGCCGATCTGAGGGCTTCCAAGGCTAGCGAGGTCGACGCCCGAAAAGCGATAACCGATCGTATCGAGCAGGAACTTCAGAGGTGATAATTCTTCATTCGTCATAATTTAATCGTAGGCTTTAATTACGCTGTATACATAACGCTGATACGCTGCATCGATCGTAGGTTAAAAGCCACCACGGAAGAGCTTCACGTCAGGCTTTGACGTCAGAGTGGCGGTTCACGCCGCCACTCCGTGTAGCCTCAATGTTTACCGATGAACAACGTCAGGAAGAACAAACGAGAACCATCGATCCGTTCTCGACCACTGGAAAGGCTTCGATCCTTATTTCTTCTCGCCCCAAAAAAAAAAAAGAAGAAATGAAGCTAAAGGATGTCTCGAGCCTTTGGGAACCAACGAATTCGTTATTCGAAACTATCACAAGCACACTTTTGTACGTAAAAAAAGACTTTCGCGTTGATAAAAATTTGTAAAAAAAAAAAAATTCGATTCGGCGTATATTTTACGACTGTGTGCGGCTCTCTCCCAGTCGTTGCCATAGCCGGAGATCAGAAATTTAGGGAGAAGACTCGTTCGTTTCGGAGAATGAAATTTATCCAATTTTACGAAACCGATCGTTGTTAAATATGCCGCACAGGTTGCGAGGGGTGAAATATTGCCGAATTGAATCGCAAGATGTACAAAGACGCGGGTGCTCGAAACAGGCCCGAAGGCGCGTGGCGTTCTTGTGTAGTTAACGTCGTTCAATTTGTCTCGATTTAGACGAATTAAAGCTGCCTGCCGCAGCTTCGCGCTCGACCTCCCAAGCCTGCGTACTTATGATCCAGAGACGTTGAAAAAAAAAAGAAGAAATTCGTTGAAATTATGAATCGAATAACGGCCCCGAAGAAAATGTGAAAACGCAACACACGATTGAAGCTGGGACCTCTGTCGAAAACCTCGAGAACCCCAATGTATATATATAATAATCGAGTAAAAAAAAAAAAGAAAAAAAATTGAAATTTATGCCTACCATACATATATTTAAAATGTACAAAGTGAAACGTGACCGCGCACTCTAAACTTGTTGAACTTTATCCATGAAAAAACTCACACAAAAATGTGTTACGAGGTCGAGCACCAGAGATCAAGATTGTTTGCGTTTTTTGTTGTGTTGTTTGATTAAAAGAGAAAGCGCAGCGACGAGTACGTTATATTTTTAATATAAATATGGTCAAGCAAGAATTGTCGTTGTCTTTTTTTTTGGGCAATATTTAATTTCTTTAACGGAAAAAGAACAATTTTTTTAAAATGGTTTTTTACGATTTTATTAACGATCCTAGGGCAAGTCGGTCGTGGAGCGATAAGTTTTTCGAGAAAAGAGACTTTTTTTAACCCCAAAGGGCTGTGTGTTATATATTAGAGGTTTCTTTAAATATTCACAGACGAGAGATATAGTACAGAGCACATTCAACAAAGTTTTTCCAACACATAGTTATAGATTAATGGTCAACCACAGGTAGTATAGAAATAGAATAGAACTATTCGTGAATAACATCTTACGAGACGAAATTTTCATCGGGACGAGGGCAAGATAAACACAATTAGAACGTACGAGTACGTCCCACTTGGCACAAATCTGCGCTTTGTTTTTTTCCCGCTCAATTCGTGAATACGAGCTTAGAGATATTAGCATCGGTGCCAAACCAGCACGAGACCTCATTCTCTCAAATGTAAATAAAAAAATACATAATTCAATGACCCCGATTGCTCGAAGTGGGTAAATAATTATGAAAGTTCGATCCACCAGAATTGCAAACAATGCAGAGAAATTTATAGCGATTGACATTTTTGCGACAAAAAAATATATAAAAATACGCAACATGAAATTAGACTCATTCACGTACGGGGAATGTTTTCGTGAGGCCACAACGTTGCCTTCTTTCGGCTCGAAAAACGACGTCAACGTTTGGAATCCATTGTTTTATCTACCCTACCGTTCAAATTACACTCAGAGTTAACTAAGCGATTTTTTGTTTCAAATAATTTAATTTCGTATTTTTTTATTTATTTTGTTACTTGGATCGGTTGAAATTTGACGACTGCAACCCGTACGTGAAAGATAGCGCGACTATAGCGAAGATAGCGTGGAACCTTTGCAGCAAGTAAATACGCTTAGCGCCTCAAACCGTCGGATTTTTGCTACACTCTTCCCGATTCGATTATCATAATCCACATTTTCATATATATATTTAATATATCTAATATGTATAATAATTCTTTGCGGAGTTCGACCTTGCAGCTAGGCTTCTCTGTCACTTTTTTTTCAACAAAACGATAATATTTCCTTAAATCCTCTCTGTGCCTTCAACGAATCGGCTATTCGGGCGAAGTATAACAGCCATATAACAATAAAAACCTTTCTCGTCCTCCCAGCCCAAACTTTCATCCACGGTCATGATTTTACCATATACAATTATATACAAAACGAATCATCCGAAGAAACAAAAATTCCCAATGAAATTATTTTAAAAAAAGGTTGAAAGGAAGGATCATTATTTCTCACAGATGCCATCAAAAAAACGAAAAAAATATCAAATCGAGTTCATTAAATGATTAATAAAATTTTTCGCGACGAGTCTCACTTTCTCTAGTTTCACTCTACCGACGGAATTTTTTAGTGATATAGTGGATTTTTGTATAGATTTTTTTGTTTCTTCATATAATATATATATATATATGTATATATATATATATTCTATAATAGTCTCTCGAGAAGTTTTCGAGGCCTTGTGATTTTTTTTAAATCCTCATTGCGACCTAGAATGTCAATGATTCCCATTGGTGACTCTGCGAAGATTAGTCTTGTCGAAGTTGCAGATACTGCCGAGCAAGGCGTTACGCTCGTTCTTTTGAGGCGTCGCCGGTACGCTGATTGTATTACCATTACTGTTCGAGGAATTTTTCAGCGACGTTTCGGCGGGATGACTTTTGTTACCCGTCAGAGAGTTGAAAGAAGAAGAGGAGGACGAGGAAGACGGCAATGGTAGCGTCATCGGTGGCGGCGCCGGTACGTGAGCAGTCGAGCCGCTTTTCACCCTCGATGGTTGGCTTGATAGTTCCGTGGAACCTTTGGAACAATTTTTTTTGTCAGTAAATGTACTTAAAACATTGAATAAAGAGAAAACGATGGGAAGATGACAATGCCAAGATGTTCTGCGGAAGATATTAAGCCCAGAAGCCACACATGCGTTTGGTGAATCAGCGACATTACCCTTCGAGAGCCTCTAATTGTCACACTATCTACTAAATCGGCACGAGACCCGAATCAAACATGTTGATGAGATCCTATCGTATCGATTTCGCTATAACGAAGCAAAGAAATATCCATTCTCGGCCGAGTAATACGTCAACGAAGACAGGGATGCAAAAATATGCGTGATCTTCTTAGGGTTAATAAAAGTTGAAATAAAAAAAAATGAAGCCGCGATGAAATGAGCTATTGGTAAGAGTCGAAAGCGAAGCGAGAGACGAATGACCAAGGAGGACATGCTGACTCGAAACGACTGTGATCTACTTTTAATGGATAGTATGAACGAGACCTACGTGAGATGAATGAGCGCAGTACGCGCCATCAACTCTTGTGTCCACCTGGCCGAGGGTTATGCGAGTTAGCGAGAAAGCACAGTGTTAGTTATCGGATTTGGTATCGTCGGTAAACCGGAGATGATCTTTAAAATTACGAAGAAAAAAGAAAATATTCAATCGTTACCGTGCGACGGAGGGGTCAAGGTCCCGACGCTGGTCGTCGTCGAGGTGCTCGTCGGACTGTCCGAACGCTCCGGACTCTTTCCGTTAATCTGCTTCACCCCGTTCGTACCGAGCTGGCTGGCCGATCTTTGTTCCTGAGCCAGTTTTTGTTCCTTTTTCTGCAAAAATCATGAAAATACATCGTTACACGCTCCGCAAAATAGTTTCGACAATGCGCGGAAGAATCGTGATGAGCTAAAGGAGACTACGAAATTGACTGACCAGCTTGTGTCTACGTTTCTTCAACTCCTCGTCGGAGCTCATGAGCTCCTGAACTTTTACGAGTCGCTTCTGATGTCTGGCGACCTTTTGTTCGTTCCTCAGGCGCATCTCGGCCTTGTTCGCGGCGTCGAGCAGAGCGTCCTTCAAGTGAGTGCTGAGCTTGAAGTGAGGCCTCTCCAGATTGCCCGACGAAAGTGCCGAGCGACGAGCACCGTCCAGAAACGGGTGCTCGAGAAGATTCGCGAAAGTCGGGAGGTCCTGATTCAGCGCCTCGGGGGACAGTATCACCTCCAGAAGATTCTTCAGGCTCGGATCGGAGTGAGGCACCTCATCGCACGTTGCCTCGAGCAGAGGCCTGCCGAAGGCCATCTCGTACAGAACGTGCCCGAAGGAGTAAACGTCCACTTGAGTCTGTTAAAAAACAATTTCGTTCGTGATTATTCGATCGATTCTTCACGGATTTTTTAATTTTTATATATTGACTGTAGCAACGGAAAATATGCTGGTAATTTTGCTGTCGGGAAGGCCTCGACTTGTTTTAGTGTAAACAACGATACGAATGTCTGTTATCATTTTTTTTTCTCAGTTATCGAGCAAGATGCACTTTGGGGTCATCAATTTTTTAATGAATTTTTTTTCATCAAATAAATAAATATATAAATAATTATAATATTAATATATAATAATTATTAATTATTCTTTTAAATTTATAGCAGTTTATAATCTGTTAAATTGTATTTTGATTTTTATGACATTGAGAACTTCTGTTCGCTAGTTCTCGAATATTTTTGTGTTATACGCGGGTTTACGATCTCAGTCACCACTGTTGTTAATATACTTTTAATCTCTCATGTAAAAGGAGCAATCCGTTGAAATAAATTGGATAAAAAATGTATAGATATAAATAAATCAACAAATTAGTTAATCATCATGTTAATCTCACCGTGGCATGTAGTTTTCGCCTCTGAACGACGTAGGGCCGATAAAACGCGGGCAAGCCGAGAAGGCCATTTTCGATATCCAGGAGCTTGGCTCCCGTTGGGGTCAAAAGTACGTTGCCCGTGTGCAAGTGTCCATAGGGCAGTCCTTTCTCGCTGAGGTAGCTCAGAGCTTCCAAGATCTAAAAAAAAAACACGAAAAGAAAATTGTTGAAAATTAAATCGTCTTCTCTACAGTAAAAAAAAAAAAAAAAAAAAAAAAAAACATGTCTGGCATACAATTTTTTTTACCTGATAAGCGTAAGTAGCGATTTCCGAGGTGGTGAGACACTTGGGCTGTTTAGGATTACCATACTTCTTGATGAAAGGTTGCTTCGGCTTGGCGTTGCAGAGAACGTCCCGAAGCGTGCCATTCTGATAAAAATTTCTGATAGTCAACGCTCCCGTATCGGCGACGTGCTGATGTACGATGCCCTCGATGTGAGCGTGCTTCAAAGTCTCCAGGCTCTTGAACACCCCCTGCATGTCCTTGTCGTGGAGATGCTTGTCTGGCCCGAATTCCACCCATGCGAGCAACAGCTCCAACTTCGGATTCTGACGATTCTTCACGGTGTAGTAATGCTTTCTTAGACGCCATCCCATGTCCGGTATGGCCTTGCCGATCTCGAAGTTGGCGTCGCTGCGCAACGCCAGCGACACCTGTTGCAACGCTATTTCTGTAAATTGCATTATTATTATTAGTATTAATATTATTATTGTCATTTGAGAAAATAAGTTTTCACTTTTGAAGTCTGCTTCTGTATAAATGCTCATAATGTAAAAATGAATATATCAATTTTATTCGTTAATATATTTATTGACTCTGCTTCAATTGCATCCACCGGTCATGCATAAAGTGTGTTTCCACGGATTTTTGTTGAAGAGCCTCTTCGCATTCAGATAATACGCTTTTTCGATTACAGTTTTTGTTATCCAACGTGGAATTTTTATTTTTTTTTCTTCAGATTCTTACCGTGCAACGGCGCCGTGTAGTTGTCGGGGTCGAGAAAGTGTTTCATGGGCAGCGACGAAGCGAGTATGGGATTCATTAGAACTGAGTTGAGATACTTCTGGAGAGCTATTTGTCGCTGAGCTACGAAATCGGCGTCCATGTTACCGATGATGCGTTTAGGTGGCAAAGGCAGACTGATGCCCGACTGCGATAGAGCCCCGTTGAGCTGTACAAAGTCATTGTAGCGTCTGCTTACTCGCCAAGATCTCGCCGGAAGTGGACCCCTCTGCGTTTTTATCACGTACTCCTGTGATGACATGACGAAATTAGATAGCTGTTTCATTAGAGATAAGAATACTATTTCAGGCATGGAATTAAATTTCTCTCAGCAGATAGGACAATTGTCTCATAATTCTTAGAAAAAAAAAAAAAAATCAGAGAAACAAAAAAATATTGTGCTGCTCAGGCTTATATTGAGATATATATATAGAGCTCTCCAGCCTATGTATATAGGCTGTTGCAACAAGTGGAGAGCGACTAGAACACGTTAAAATAACATTGAATTTTCTCTTTCCTCAAATTAATAAATATTCTGCACTTTTAATTGTAATTCTTGAATCAATTCGTTCGAAATTTTCCCCCTTCCTCTTTACTTTTCGTACAGCTTGAAAAAGGTGAAAATACCATCAGAATAGATACGTATTGTGCACCCAAAGAAATACCTTATCCAACAAGTAATTTGGTTCAGTTAATTGGAAATTTTGTAATGAATATATATAAAAATGTATATACATATATATATGTGGTAGAAAATTCTATCTAATCTTGATGATATCTGCATGAGACGAAATATCATCAAGTTATAACAGCCGTGTTTTGCATCGCACAAATTTCGCTCAATGAAGTTCACTCAGAGAATAAAATTATACAAGTGAACAATTCTTTATTCTTCCCAAAGCCGTGCATCGATAGACTTGCCAAAAATGAAATGTGATGTCATGCAGATATCTTCAGGGTCACAGTAAAAATTATACAAGGATCGGCTACGGCCCCGGACTGACCCAGTAAAACCAACGAAAATAGTAAAAATTATATAGTAACTATAGTCGATGCACGACAAACAAATAGTCTAATGTATTATTTTTAACAGAATCACTTAATGGAACGCCTATCGTAAAAATTTTTTATTCGTGGCATTGTTATTGTTTTCATGTTTTATAATCTACGTAATTATTCAAACAATGAGATGACGAAACGTACAGTTAAGCATGTAATTCGTTGGATCGCAAAATTATGGGAAGGTCATTTTAATACCGTATGTCCGTCGATAGTTCTTGCATTCTCGATAACGCTGGTCAGCTCTTCCGTGTCATCTAGGAGCACTTTATTCGTGTATCTTCTCTCAAATAGAGCCATTGATTATTAATCCGTTGTGGAGGAGGACCCGTGATGGGCGGGCTTCGAGTCCTCGTCGTCTTCCTCGTCCTCTCTTTCTCTACCGCGTAGTTTACTAGCGGTGCCATAAATTACGCGCCTGAGCTTCATTTCAACATCGGTTGTGGAAAATACGAGCACCGCGATACTTGTCGTACCCGTTTACAAGTCAATTTTTCGACCCTCCCTCCCTCCCGCCCGCCTCGCCGGATCGACGAGAGACACTTCTTTTTTTTTTACTTCCTCGAGATAACAAGGACACAAAACACTCCTCGACGTCGACGGACGACTTTGCTGCTGCACCGTTTCGTCGTGTTGCACCGCCGAGATTTCCTTGCGGAATGTGCGGCACAGGCGATGTTACGCCCTCTCGGACGTTGCGAGGCTAACTTCGCGACGTAGCTCGAACATCCGCTCGCGTCAGGTTGGTAGCATTTTTTTTCTTCGTAAAACGATGGGTTCAACATTAAACAATATCTTTTTTTTTGTGTAGCAAATAAATTCTTTATTGCGAATTTAACGATTGGAAAAATGTAAGAAAATTTAAATTTGTTTTGCGACTTGTTTTACGAAATTCTCATCGAGAGAAACAATTTTTAATTGTCACGTCGAGGATCATTGATCGCTAAGGTCGAGCAGCTTTGCCCACTGAAGGTAAAGAGGTATCGAACAAAGAACAAGTCGATCTGTAATGAAAGTGTTCAATTTTTTTATTCGACCTTAAATTAGATCGTTGCATTCGTTCGATTAAGAGATAATGCGTTTAAGAATCGTCTGATCGTCTTAAATAATGGAAACTTAAACGGTAGAGCGGAAGCGCCGTAAACATATGTGCGGAGGGATTGTTAAAAACGTGAGAAAACATAAACCTCGGCTTATAGAGGGCGGTCTGTATTGACACGCAAGATGTCAAACGATATTCTCTCCAGCGTGGCCGCGCTGGTTTCGACCGCGGGTGGAAGGAGATATATTATTTTAGCTTCAAATTTACACAAAAGGTCCTTCGCGCATGTTTGGACAAGCGATTCCTCCTCGTCTCGTATCCGGAAGTGCCTGACGAGCACTTAGCTTAAAATTTTTATATTTAAAACTCACCAACGTGTATATACATATATACATATATATGTATATCTTTCGGACTAGTCTCAACTCTGATACAATAGATAGATAGTATTTGGTAAATTTTCACGAACACGAATTAATATCTAATTTTTTTATAAATAATGTTTGGCTTCAATTTTTCGTAATAAATATATCGATCGATGGTAAATAAGAAAAACTTTTTTTTCTTTCTTTTAATAGTAAGAAAGCTGCTGGGACTCGAGATTATGATTATTGGAGAGATGCTGGTGAGACGAATGACTGAAGCTCTGAATCTCGTGGCCGTCGAGCTGATTCTGACCGCGATAATGATGATTCGGGCTCGACGAGCTTGACGTCGATGATACGCCGCAACTGTTGTTCATCAGCATCGGCGCTCCTGCTCCCTGAATAGCGAACGGCCATGACTGTCGGAAATGGGAATAATTATTTCGTTAATTCCACAGGGTCGAGCTGTTGAAACAATGGATTCTCGATTTTTCTCATTGTTCTAGATACACGTACAGAGTACAAATCTACGGAACAACGAAACCGACTCGAATTTAATAGGGGCGATTCACGGCCAAGAAGATGAACAAGAGACGAAGAAGACGGAGTCTCGCGGTGATTCGGTCCACCTGGCGAGACGTAAACAGAGATAAAAGATGCTTTTGCTTTAACAGCGAGGAATCCTCGCTCCCGTCACACCGAGTGGACCCACCTGGTACCATGTTATATTTCGCTTCCGAACCCGAGTTCTTCCTCCTCGCCGGAAGGATGTAAAAATGATTCGTCATTTCTTCTATTTTCTTTTTTTTCTAAATAGAAAATATACAACTTTCCATTTTCATTATCCAGTCGTTTGTTTGGTTCGGCAAAATATTGTAAAAAACAATTTGCGAGTTTTTAACTAAACGAATATTGTCCTTTCGTTCGATCAATTATTGTAAAAACGATTTTTTTAATCGTTTTGTAAATTTGAACACAAATTACCTGAGAAATAACAGCTAAGCCTCGATAGTTCGATTTCAGGGCACAAATAATAATATAATGATACTATATTGATAATAAAATCAAAGCGAATATTAATTTAATAAAAATAACCCTTAATAAGCCAAGTCGTCTTCAGAGGCATTAAAAAAATCTGATAAAGATTGAAATCTGTAAGAAATACGCAAAAATCTTGAACATACAATTTCGAGTTTTTACTAAACGACATTGTCCTTTCATTCAATTAATTTTTGTGAAAAAAAATTCTTTTCTTGTTTTATAAATTCGAACACGAGTTACATGAGAGTTACTTCCGAGGTTCGATAGTTCGATTTCAGGGCTCGAATTATAATACAATGATACTATAATTATAATATATTAGAAGCGATGATTAATTCTATACAACTATTTCTGAAGCGACTAAGTCTTATTCAGGGGCATTAAAAAAAAACCGGCAAAGATTGAAGAAGTTTATAAAAAAAATAAACTCACCAGGGCCAGGGACAAAGATCTCGTAGATTCCGGGTGCGTGTCGCCGTCTTCCCTGAGCACGGCTCTCAAGTGCGCGATGTACGTAGCAGCGAGACGAAGAGTATCGAGCTTGCTCAATTTCGTATCGGCCGGTACCCACGGAAGAGTAGTCTTCAGTCTGCAGAAAGCTTTGCTGAGGACTCTCATCCTCGCTCTTTCACGAGCATTAGCGGCATTTCTCGGTGCACGAGTTTCCCCGTCGTCTTTGCTGTACTTCTCGTCCGGCATGAAATCCTCATCGTCCAACGAAGTTATCGAAGCTCTGCGCTTTCGAGGCATTTCTTCAATTTTTTTTTTTTTCTTCTCTTTCAATTCCGCACCTTTTTCTCCCGGCGATCGATCGATCTACGAAGTTGGTAAGAAACTTTTGCCTTCGATAATTAAATTCGCAAAACACGTTTTGTAACACTCGAAGCTTCGTTAGCTTCTTTACGGATTTTTTTTTTTTTTTTTTAAAGGGTAGAAGCTGATGGGATACAATTTTTGGTGACCGACACGCTCCTCCGAACAGCCGGAACTAATTGCTCGGTGTTAAGTGGATCCCGAAGAGAGTCGTCAAGTGAGAAAAGACGGAGATAGGAGAAACGAGCAAAAAAAAAATGTTGGGGAGGGATTTGGGACGTTCCGATGGAAACGGGCGGAGCTTTCGTCTTCCACCTCCACTCAAAATTTTCCGAGTTAGATCTTCGTCTTCCACCAATCGTTCGAATTTCCGACATATGCAGCCACCTGGTAGACTCAATTTTTTTTTTTTTTTGTAATTTCTTTTCGCAGACACGCCGGCGCCAAGGAAACCAGGCGTTAAATATTTAATTTTTAATCATTTTTTTCGTATGGAAGATCATTTTTTAGCTTCAGTTTTCTGTTTTCGTTTCGATTTTTTTTTTCAACTATGACTTAATTTTTTTTTGTCATGGAACGTGGCGAAATAACTAATAATAAGAGAAAATACATCATTGGAGGGGAAGGAGAAGCGATAGAAATGATTTCGAGTGTCGAATAGCCGAACGAAAAGTTCCGGGAAAGCGTCAGCATAACTCTGACCCTCGTTTAAATAGGAAGGATGGTATCTCGTGTCAACGAGAGTATATCGTGTTACAGGATCCATTCAGTATCCTCGATTCTACGTAAGAGTTTAAGAAAAAAACGGGGTTTCTGGACAAGGATTTAAAGGTGGATTAAAGCTTCAAATATACTTCTTCGAGACATTTCTTCTCGAAATCTAGTCAGTATCGGTGATGGTGACTTATTAAGAAAAAAAAAAAATGTCAATTTACAGAATCCTTTTCGAACACACGGATATCTCAATTTATTCTCAACATTCAATGTTATTACCTATTCATAAAAACTATAAAAATTACTGCTAAACTATAAAAATTACTGCTAACGAATGGTTTTGGAGTTTAAAATTCCGAGAACAATTTTTTAAACAAATAAGGCCTTCATAAAAAAAAATAGCCGACCTTGGAGATGCAATCAATCTAAATATCGTCGGTAAGAAAATAATCAATTATTTACAACACGATCCATATTAATATCTAATCATAAAAACTATAACGTTGCTTCAATATCAGAAGGCCGGATGTGCACGCTTGCATATTTATACAAAAAATCACTACCAACGAACAAATTTCGAGTTTAATCTTCCGAGAATAATTTTTTTAGTAAATGAGATCATTATGAAGAAAATAACAGAAGTTACAAACACGATCAATCTAAATTTCGCCGATAACAAAATAATCAATTTTTAACAACAGACGAACGGGCAATTCACACTCCTGCAGTCTGAAGTTCGAGTCTCTCCGGCTTGGCGATTTGGACGTTGGGCGGCGCTGCAGTCGCCTCGTACGACTTGAAGCTCGTTGTGACACACACTGCGCTTGGCGTTCTCGTTTATTGTTTAGACAATTTTACAATCGCTTAAAGCGCATCTGTTGTGAAAAAAAAAAATGGTCGAATCAACAGCACAAATATAATCACGCTTTTTCCAATCGAACACGAATATTCTCCAAATATTCTTAGCAAACGTACGGAGCGAGATTTTGTCATAACTCGTCGCCAATTTCACGGCTAAAATTCTCGGCGACCGAAACTAACACAATTCTCGAATTTCTCGACGGTCCCACTTCACCGATTTTCTTCGGCGCCTAAGTAAGTATAAAAATCATTAATCGATTAATTAAAAAAGTATATTAAAAATTCAATCGAATGAAATGAAATTAAATAAAAAAATCTAACAAAAATGCCTGCGCGCTGTGTTTGGTAGATCAAAGCAATGTCGAAGGAACACGAGCTGCCTTCTGACTCTGACGACGATGACGAAGACTATGTTCCGGAGGGTGCGGACTGCGAGCCAGTCTCCGAGGTGGAGTCGGAGGGCGACGCCGAAAGCGCTCCCGAAGACGAGAATGACGAAAACAAGGCGGAGACGAACAAGGGCAGAAAGAGAAGCAAAGGTGGAAAGAAGAAAAGCTCCAAAAGAAGAAAGCGAGTAGAAGCAGACGGGACAAACGAGGTTCAGGGTGCAGAGGAGGAGGAGAGCGACGTGAAAAAAACTGTGCTCAGCGAGGAGGAGGAGAAGAAAAGAGCAGACTCGCTTTGGGCTGACTTTATGAAGGACGCAGGTTTGTATCTTCTGATATTGTAAAAAATATCCCCTAGACAAGGAATTCTCCATTTTCAACTTTGCCTGCAAACGTCGGATCAATACCGACATCTGCAAGCCCAACAAATTATATCTTGTGCAACAGTTGAATGGAAAATCTAATATTTTTGAGTGACTGATAAAATTACCTTGATAGTTTTTTTTGTAAATTCCTTCACTGAGAAGAAATTATTTATCTTGTGATTCAGTGATTTATTAATGTAAGAATTTAATTGCATCACTAATAAAAAATTTCTTATAATTTAGAGATTTAATACTCTAAAAATGTTAACGCTAGATAAGAATTTTTAATTTTTTAATTTGTTCGCAAGAGACACATCAATACAGATATCTGCAAGCCCAGTGAATCATATTCTGGACAACAGTTGAAAAAAACTAAATAATTTACATTACTCCAATAAAACTTGATCGATAATGTTTTTGCAGGTACCGGATCGAAACCAAAGCCGGCACGGCCCGTGAACGGAGCACCGGCGATTTCGCCGGTCGTGAGGCCGGCGGTCGAGGAAAAAGTTAAAATCACGAAGATCTTCGAGTTCGCTGGGGAGGAGGTGAAGGTCGAGCAGGAAGTACCGGCCGACTCTGCGGAGGCCAGACTGTCCCTGCCTTCGGTGGAGAAAGCGACGAAGGAAGTTGAATCCCCCGTGGAGGTGGAGCGAGGTCCGTCGTCGAGAGGGCGAGGCGGCAGACGCGCCGGTCTCGGCGGTATATCGTCGGTTCTCGGTCAGCTCGGCAAAAAAGCTAAAATCAGTACGCTAGAAAAATCGAAGCTCGATTGGAACAATTTCAAGAGGGAGGAGAACATCGACGAGGAGATAAACACGCACAACCGAGGAAAGGACGGCTATCTCGAGCGTCAGGATTTCCTTCAGCGCGCGGATCTTCGGCAGTTCGAAATCGAGAAGCAGCTGAGACTCTCGAGACGCAGCACTCGATGAATCCTCGCCGATATTGCACTCGCACAGATCCGGCGAAAGTCGTAATTCACGTAACGCGTAGAGGAGCATTGAAACAAATATCGGGCGCACAAAACATAAAACGAAAAAATCTTCGAAACGCAAACCGAGCATCTTCTCGCATAGTCTCGACTCGAATTTTTATGCTCAGCGGTAACGCGAACTCGTGCCGGCTGCCGATAGAACTACTTTGAAAAGAACGTGTGGAAAAACAAGAAGTATCCAATCTTGCACCCCTGAACCGGGAAATTTTGCTCCAATTTGGACAAACTTAAAGATAATGTAATCGATCATTCCATCTCACCGTACTTCCATGTACGCAATGGACAATGTATTTAATCCACGAAATCTCTAATAATCGGTCGTTCGTCTTAATAGTCTTTGATAGATAAATAAAAAATATTATTTAAACGCCGGGAAGCGGAAGACTTACGTTCTTAACTGCCACACATTATGCAATTCCTAGCACACTACGTATTTTCTTCTTGTTTTCTCGAGGCAAAAAATCAACCGGGCAACGTGGCTGAATCAATCATTTTTCTTACCCAATTAAATAGTGTATTTAATTAAAAAAAAAAATTTAACTGCTCAGGTCGCAATTCGCCTGACGGACTAAGTTCCCGATACGCCAACTGCTATTAATATCTCGTAACGATAATAATAATGATAACGTCTACATAAACTCACTACTGTTAGGTAAATAAAGCGATGAAAGAGTAAATGAAACTTCGGAGTTGAATCTTTTCGTATTTTTTATATTTACTTTCGAACACTTCGTCGTCCGGGCAGACAGGTGTAGGGCCAGAAGACAATGTCGAAAATGATTAGAAGAGCTTTCGCCGATTTGCTGCCATCGTCGGTTCTGCAGCGACGACCGACTCGACAGTTTTCCTCTTCCGATTTGTTGAATTCAAAATTTTTTTTGGGCGCGCGAATAAGTTTCGAAGGATCGTTTTCTGATATTTCACGATCGTTGGTCAACGACTTTGCGGAATTGCGACGCTTTCCGAAGTTCTTGATCGACGAGAAACTCCTGACGATCGCACCGCAGATACCGCTGTCCGATTTGTTTTTTCGTTTCCTAAAAAAGAAATTTTCGACCGTTAGATTGCGTATTATTATTCAATAATATCTATGGGCATTTTTTAATAAAATTAAAATAAATTTTTATGGGCATTTGTGACGTCACTAGAATTACTGTGACCGGATGTTTAACGATTCTTCATATTCTCTTCCACGAAAATCGTTTTTGTTTCGCCCCGTGCCCGATTCGTCATGCGCGAGGTATTCCCACGACCGTCCGTCAGCTTCCTCGTTCGCCTCTCTCCCGGAACCTCGAGTCTCGTCCCGCGAACGCGCGCCCGGCGGAGCGAAAAAATTTTCACAGTCGTCGCATTGTACCGATTTGCTTTCGCAATCGGGCCTGCAGAAACGACACTTGCAGCAGCAAGCATTGTCGCCGTTGGGAAAAGTGGAAGACGGGTCGAGGTTCTCGAGGCAAGTGCAACTCTTGAGAAGAAGATCGATGAGCCGCGTGCAAGCCGAAGATCTTGAGAGTTTCTTCCTGTTGGTTATCCTCTTCTTTTTCTTTCGTCTCTTCGCCTCCCGCTTATTATTTTTTCGCCCTCGTTTCTTCACTTCTGAACTACAACTTTCGGCTGTTTCGCTGTTCGGCAAGCGTTCTATCCTAGGAAGGATCAATTTTTATTTATTTATTTATTGTAACATATGCGGCTCAAGCCTTTTTTTACATCAATATACACGTGCAAATAGTGTACAGTGTACCGTAAGTTCTATAACATTTATTTAACTTTAGCTACTACCTAAAAAGTGAGCAGACCTAAAAATATATTTCATAAATGTAAAACTATATTCTCTTTTTTTAATTCGATATTTACCGTAAACTTGCAGTACTGCAGATTCGTTACCTCGCTTTCTTCTCTATCGACCGGATGCCGGAAGAACCTGACTTCGCAGAGTCGCAATATGATTTTTTCGTTTTACGAGTGTTTTTAGATTTTCCATGGCTCCTCGAAGAAGATGACGAGGAACGACCTTGGGAAGCTCGTCGACGACACCGGGAATGTCTTCTTTTCGACGGTGATGGGCCTCGAGAGGAGTCGTGCTCAGGATCGTGGCATCTCTTGGACATTGCGTTTTTTCAGGGAGCCGAGGAAAATTTTATCATCCACTGGATCGGACGGCCAGCTGCAGTACCGAAATTAATTTTTATTAATCTCACGTCGTCAGCGAATTAAAATCATTTTTTGTTGGGGTTATGAAAAAATCGCTTTAAGAATTACGTTACATTTTCCAGGCATTCTTCTTATCGTTTATCCGGGCCGGAAGTGGGCAACCGGACGCTGAAAATGGACCGGAAATTTTTGCGTGACGGATCATCTTCGTCAACGGTGGCGCATACCGATCAGCCTCACCCTCTCGCCGATCAGTTAAACATGACTGATGTTCTGACTCGAGATTTTTTCAAGCTCCTTCCGGAAGTGCGATCTTTTTTTTTTTCCTCCAATAATCTCATGCTTTCCTTAAATATTTTGGAAAGTCGTTTATGCCTCACGAAATCGATCCACACCAACTTCCTATCGATAAACAATAATTTGATCGAAACCAATCTAAAAAAATGCCTCAATTCAAATGTTTGGAAAGTCGTTCGTTCATATCTCACAAAATCGATCCACACCGACTTTCTATTAATAAACAATAATTATATAAAAATAAATCTAAAAGAGGATAATTTTTTTTTCCTCACTCTTTTGTTACATTTTTATAATAAATGTTTAGAATTAAAAAAAATAATTCTTAAAAAATGTATAGTTATTTATAGTCTCCGGTGCCAGAGGGAGTCTCCGATAATTGGGAAGTTGTGTCCCGATGAGAATTTGTTTTGATCGTAAAAGGGATTTCCGAATAAAAAATGTGCCGGTGAGCCTCGGGAGAGAAAGAGACCCGGTTGTAAATGCGAATTGATGACGCCGGATCGAAGAAGATATCGGCTCGTATTCTCCAGTCCGATGTGTGTCTGTGTGCGCGCTGTTATAAATAAAGCATCGACGCCAGTCTGGCGGTCTCGCTGGACGCCGTACGCGGCCTTGCCTGAGGGTACAAATTTATTCACCGACAACCGGAATATCTCTGGGCATCGCTACCGGTTAACTCACGCTTCTCCTCGAGGTTCTCCCGAGCAACAACACAACAACGGAGAGAGTCGCCGGTGCGCGCTCGCACGATTTTAAACGCGCAGGCAGGTACGCCTCGTTTGCTTACCTCGAATACCTCCAGCCTGTGATCCTATATAACTTCTCCGCACCTTCAGCGCCGATCGATCGAAGGTGCAAGAGCGCGTGACTCGAATCACAACTGTAGGTTAGTTCTTTTTTTTTCCTTTTTTTACCCTCCTTCTTTCACTCACCGACGTCAATTTTTTCTCGGTTCAGACTTCCCAGACTGAACACAAGTTGCAAGGGTATTAAGGTGTTACAATTTTTTACTCAGCGATATTACTGTTGGATGACACCTTTCTTATGTTACGGTTACATTGTCCATTAGGAAATTTTAATGAAACAAACGTCGGAAGCTGCACTGTAAAAAAATTTTGTTTGATAATTAATTAACTGTTTAAAAAATTTCAAACACATGTGCGTTGCAATGTAAAGTAACATTTTTATTTTTAGTTAAAATTTTTGTAAATTTCAGACTAAGGATTTGTAATTTTTTGATACCTGGTGTTTTAATTTTAGAAAAAAGTACATTAATTTTCAATTAATGTAAGTAATGTAATTAAATTTCGAGTTCGAATACGTTACACTTAAAATTAATCTTTACATTGTGACATTGGATTTGACCGGAATATTATTCTTGAAAGATCTATAAACGAATCGTCATTTATCTTTCCGGTGCACTGAAGGTTTTATTCATTGCCTGCTGGATTTCTTCCCTCCGGCAATACTTTTATCGAGACCCTCGTGCTCCTGGCTGAATATTTAAGTCAATTTCATCTCGGTTCAGACTTCCCATTGAATACAAGTTAGAAGGACTTTAAGGTGTTCCAATTTTTTATTCAGCGATATAACTCTTTAATGAGACCTTTCTTATGTTCCGATTAGGACATTTTTATAAAACAGCAATTTTAATAAAAAGTTATTAATAATCTATTTTAATAAAAGTAAAACTGTTTATTTGCGGTCATTGGCTCCCTAAATAAGTAGGATCGAAGCTACGTAGCGAAACTATCGGGAGCCAATTAATTATTTTTCTGGCCTTCGACATTTTTTTTGCTTCAACATTGATTTTCCGCAAGTTGACATTGGACTGGGAAGATTCGTAGGCGGATCGTCGTTTTCCTTTCCGGTGCACCGAAGCTTTTCTTCATTGCTCGCCGGGCAGTGAAGAAAAGCTCCGTCTTCCCCTTTCCATACTTTGATCGTTACTCTGGCGCTTCTCGCTGAATATTTAAGCCGGCTAGGGACGTGGAAAAATGTATGCACGTGGTATAAAAAAAAAAGAAAAAAACCGTCTCAATGCGAAAAGGAAGACGACGAAGAAGATACGACTTGGAGTTATGCGATCCGAGTATACTTTCGGTTGGAGACCTCTGGTCGGGTTTTTTTTTCTTTTTTTTTTCCTCTTCATCGAGAGCAATCGAGTCTGAGCGTGTCTGCCTGTCCGTCCACTTCGAGAAACGGCGAGCTCCGTATTTTGCACCGTACAGCTTGGGCCCAAAGCGACGGATTCAGGGTCGAGGTCCACCACGGCCTTGCTGCGGCGGCTTCGACCGCATCGCGCTTTATACTTAAAGTTAAACGAAAGAAAAAGGGAGGACGGAGAACGACGGAACGAGACCGCGATGTAATCTAAACTGAGAATTAGACCACGTAATTAGTACTCCCCGGGGCGAAATTGCCGCCTTCACAACCACACGTCTTCATCCACCTATCTTTCCCAAACCGTATATTAGCATCTGCATTTGTTTTATTTTATTTTTTTTTAGATGATTTCAAATACTCGTATTCGAAGCTGTACGCCAAAATCGTTTTTGCGAAATGAAAATGCCATGAAATTTTATCAACCCTCCGACAATAATTGGGAGAATTATTTATTTCATAGTTATTATCGTGTATGCAAAAAATCTTATCTGATGGAATCGACGAATGAAAAATGTGGGTAGAAAAATGATGTTTTTGGTGTTAAATATAGTTGAAAAATTGTAATTTCGCGGGAAGTTATACAATTCTCTGAAAGATGACTCAACTGAAACTGTTTTTAGCAGTGCAAACGAATACCGAACACCGTCGATACGTTTTACTAGTGTTTGGATGATGTTTTTTTTTTTCATTTCCCCGTAAGCCTCTCTCGACTCGGTCCGGAGCGTGCTCGTTCCGTCCTCCTCTACTGAGCATGTTTTATTGATGAGCGTCTAGGGCGTCCCGGCGCTGGCGCCAGTATACGCGAATCCCGATACTTCCCGCTTTATTCGTCACAACTGTAACGACTGTAAAGTGACCGAGTCTTACATATTTAATTGCTTGCCGATACTCAAATAAAAAGATAAATAAGTAGACAAATAAATAATAAATAAATAATAAATAAGATAGATAGACTAATAAATCAACAAAATTTGAAACACAATCCTTTCGACCGAAGGAGAAAAATATTTTCCATGTACAGAACATCGACGTTCGAGGAAAAATATTAAGAAGGAATTTCTTCGAGTATTGAGTATTGAGATCGATGCGCGCGTCTGGAGCGTCCCCAGAGGTGACGCCAGTACACGCGAATCCCGATACTTCCTGCTTTATTGGTCCCAATTGTAAAGACTGTAAAGTGATCGATTCTTAGAACAATCACGATCGAAGAGAAAAAGTGCTCCAAGTGCAGAATATCGAAGTTCGAAGAAAAACAAAAGAATTATTTTCTTCGAGTATTGACTATTGAGATTGACGAGCGTTTTCTCGCTTATTCGTCCCAACTGTAACTGACAACTGATCGATTCTTATCTATTTAATTGCTTGCCCATAGTTAATAAAGTCAACAAAAATTTCAAAACAATCCTTTCGATCAAAGGTGAAAAATGCTCCGAGTTCATCGAAGTTCGAAAAAAAAAAAAAAAAAAAAAAACAGAAGGAATCTCTTCGAGTACGTCACACTCGCTTCGAAGAATCTCGTAGAATTGATACGGCGAACGCCTGGCGCGCGATTCCACGGACGATAAAACTCGTTAGTGGATTCTTTAAGGAAAGGCTATTGCTTGCACGCTTCATCATCGAGTGTCTCGTATTAGCCGAGGAATCATGACACGGGACCGGCGCGGTTCATCAGCCGAATTCACGACTACACAATCATCGTCGTTTAGCCGTCGAGAAACTGAGTCATCCTTCCACTTTCAATTCTCGATACGCTCCGGTACTACGAGGACCGCGTGACGTAATCGACGCCTTATCTCATCTCTTTAAACAGGTGAGAGGTAAAATAAAAATGCCGTACGCATTCCATGAACGGAAAAGCTTCACTCTCCCTCACCGGCAAGCGATGACTCTCCGCTGGCTTTTACACCAAACTCCCAAACCATTAGAAAAAGAAAGAAAGAATGAGAAAATAAAACAAAACATTAAACAAAAAAACATGATTGAGTGGCGGCGTCGAGGACTAAGGGAGCCTGCCGGCTCGTACACAGCCCGCTCGGCAGTCCTCGGGAGCCTTCGGGCGCCTTCGTGTTACTCCCAGTCGTCGGAACACACCGCCCCGGCTCGGCAGTATCGCGCGCAGCCTCGACGGGGAAGGTTTGTGCCCCGCGTCGTTCTCGACGTTTCTAATTCTTTTCATTCCTCGTTGTCAAATTTTTTACGCACGCATTTCCATCCCCGTCGTCTTCCCTGCACCCGACAGAGAGGGACCTTCGGTTCGAGGTCTCGACGGTGTTTTTCTTGGTAAGACACAAAAAAAGGACCCGCGAGACTCGGCTCGCCTCCACGCACCGAGGAATTATCGATCTATCGGGCATACGAACGCAGCTCTTTGGATTTACTATTTATTTTTTTCGATCACGAAGACAGTGTGTTTTTTTCGTTTTGGTTTTTGTGTTGAGTTCGATCGATTATGATTGTCATTGAGGTTACGTGCAACGCCCAACGCCGCTGTTGACTAGCGTGGATTTTAATTTGGCGAATGAACAAGCGTTGAGGAGGAGTTTGACCGACGAACATGCTGCCGCAGACACCGGACATCATACCCACGTCGTTGAGCCAGGTAAGAGATTGTCGAAGGCGTTGCGGAGTGGTTTCTTTATTTTTTCAATCGACCGAGCACGAGTAGCGGTATTTATTTTTGCGATTATTCGTACCCGAGCGTTTTTCGTGGGAGGGAAACCGGATTGCTTTCGGTATCGAACTGAGAAACGGGGTTGGCTGGAGATCTCGCATTTTTTATTCTTGGTTAGACGAAGCGCGCACCCAGATGTGTGCGAAAAAGAGATTTTATTTGCCGAAGGTTTACAGAGATAAAAATTATAATGTGAATTTAGAAAATTCGTCAAATTCGTACGCGTAAAAAATGTTTACTTTTTTTATTTTCATTCATTGTACATTCTTTTTTCCGTACGGGTTAGGATGACCGTAATATTTCTTATCTTCGAGCCTATTTTCTCCCTCAGGGTCAAACCTATCTTGTCTGTTAAAATCACTTGTGGACTGAAAAAAAGAAGAC
The DNA here is from genome assembly GCA_958510785.1 of Exephanes ischioxanthus. NCBI lineage: Eukaryota > Metazoa > Arthropoda > Insecta > Hymenoptera > Ichneumonidae > Exephanes > Exephanes ischioxanthus. The sequence goes on along the minus strand of OY294020.1, from coordinate 17,937,359 downwards.
AGAAAACCTTCACTCCATCTATTACATTCTATGCTCAGCACAATTCTCTGCAGGCAAGATTATTTATTCAAGCGAGGTTAAGCCGAAAACCGAGAGACCGCCGGGCCGTGTTTGTTTTACTTCCGGTTTAGTGAACGCGCACACAAGCGGCAAAAGTTGTTACGAATTACTCGCCGACCGATTGGCTTGGAAATTTTTTATTTGTTTTTTTTTTTTTTTCATAAAAAAGGGGGGAAAAGAACACAAATTTTCGTTTCACGCAACTGCAAGCATAAATTTTGGGTATCGCAGTCCGGTGTTTCGAGTAAGTGCTCGTCACAGCGGGGACACGCTCGCGAATATTGATCAGAAGAGTGACAACGCTGTCGTTTGCACACTGCATATAGAGTTCCACATAGAGACTTCTCGTAACACACATTCGTTCGCTGACGAGGAGTCACGAGCGCAGCCAACTCGACTATTTACTCGCAGATTTCCCGTTACTCCCACGAGAGATAGTCGATAGTCCCTACATATATTTATATATATGTATATAGTGTCTTATCTCTACTGCACACACTGGTTTACCTGTCAGAGAACTTGCCGTGGTGCCGTTTGTGTCAGTGACGCCATTCGAATTAAATTCCATCGGTTAAAGCGCACTCTCGAGCACGGGTATACGAGAATTTATCCGATATCTTTTCAATAATAATTATTATACTTTTTTTTGTTTCTTTTTTTTAGAGGTGTAAAAATCGTTTATTTCAATTTTAATTACGGTCGGTCCTGGTCAACTCTGGACACAAGAAGAAAGCTAAAGCGATGAAATTTTGTTATTAGTTTGTGAGTCGGAAAATTGAATTTAAATAGAAACGGACGCAATATCCAACATCGAACATCTTTTCAACAATAATTATGATCAATTTCTTTCTATTCAACAGGTGTATAAATGGTTTAGTTCAATTTTAATTACGAGAGGTTTTGGTCAACTCTGGACCAAAAAAATCTACAATTGCGAAATGTTGTTATTCGTTTATGACTCGGAAAATTAAAAAAAGCAGCCTACTCGGTATTCAACGTCGATCACCTTTTCAACAATAATAATTATCTAATGTTTTTTTTTTCCAACAGGTTTAAAAATCGTTTCCTTCAATTTCAGTGACGAAAAAAAGAAATGTTTAGTTATGAAATTTTTTCATTCGTTTATGACTCGGAAAAAAAGAAGCGGACTCGTTACAGCCGCGCGGTCTCCGATTTGGTTGAGGCATTAAAATCAACCGCCCCCGTGCGCTTGAGGAACTGTTCACGCGTGACACACTCGGTGCAGCACGGATCAGGGGAGAGTATCCGTTACGGTTCGCTCGGTCGGGCTTCATTCTTCATCCCCTTTAGTTCTCCCTCTCTCCCTTCGCTACTTGTTACACAATATTTTTTTTTCCTTCCGACGCCTCCTTGTTTCTTTCAACGCGCTATGTGCAACAATGAAAATACGAGTGACGCATCGCGTGAGACCGTCCAGCTTTTTTGGATAAACCCGAGCGAAGAAGCCATTCCACGCTATTCCAAGGCGTATCGAATTTCGTTTCGACCCTCGGATTGTCAGCGGCGGAACGGCAACTGTTTTCCATTCGATAAACGCACCTCTTTCCTAATCCTCTTTCATCGGCATTCGTTTCTCACTTTATTCGTGTCAATTCGAAAATTGCTTCGATCAAATCCTTCTTGAATATTCAGTTTCTTCGAATGCGATACGACGCTTTCACTCTGTCGAAAAATGTTACCATTTTTTCGTCCGTTTAGATACAAAGATTAAGTTTGGTAAAGTAAAAAAATGAAATTTAATAAAGTTAAAAATGGAAGTTGATAAAGTTAAAAAAAACGTAAATTTGATATAATAATAGTACATTACGATACTAGTGCGATAAAACTGAATTGCGAACACTTCTCGATGGGATAAAAATCTTTTAAAAAATCAACCATATGGAAGGTGCTGAAAAGATTGATTTTGCATAATAATATTTCTAACATGTTATTAAGAAATTAATGAAAAAAAAATTGTTCAACAAATCCCACCGGCAACTTAATTTTTTGTTAAAATAAAAACAATAAAAGCGTATGAGATTGGCGCGAAGGCAGGATGAGTGGTGGAGTACAGAGCGTGTTAAAAAATCCGAACGGGGAGGATCGAGTGGATAGCGAGCTGCGCTTGGCATGATCAATCGTCCGAACGTAATTCCGTCGCTGGCAGCAACGCTCTCGACGCAGAAGTGGATCGTCTGTCGCCCGAGCGCGCGAATCGTCATCTTTCAGCATGTGGCGTTGATCGACGTTGGATTCGAATCTCGAGATATACAAAAGGGAAGACGACAAATTGCTTCCTACCGATCGAAGACAGTCGCTGTTCACGACTAGCGCGGCGCATGCGCGGAAAAACTAATTGGGCCGTTCGCCACACCGAACGACTTAATTTCTTTTTTATTCACCAGGGAGGTCGACGATTCGAAAGAACAATTATTGGGGAAAATTTTATTTATGGTCACGTTTAGCCCGAGTGTGACAGCAGGCCAATTACCTGTTACGGCGCGGAGCCACGATATTTCTTAGTCGGCTAAAAGGTCGTGAACACCGTATCGTAGATTCCCCCCTCCTACCCCTCTCTCGTTCGCGCGTGCGCGCCTTTTAACGCGTTCTGATTCACCGTTAGTTGCAGCGTCCAGGCTTATATCGCGGTGCCGATACGAATCGACTTTGACCTGAAATTAAAAAATAATTCATGAAAAAACAATAATTAATAAATATAAACTAATTATTACAAAAAATGAATCATTTCAAAAAGTTAATTGGTAAAAAATATTTATTAAACAAAATTAATTATTAAACAATTTAATAATTAAACAATTTAATTATTAAACAATTTAATAATTAAACAATTTAATTATTAAACAATTTAATTATTAAACAATTTAATTATTAAACAATTTAATTATTAAACAATTTAATTATTAAACAATTTAATTATTAAACAATTTAATTATTAAACAATTTAATTATTAAACAATTTAATTATTAAACAATTTAATTATTAAACAATTTAATTATTAAACAATTTAATTATTAAACAATTTAATTATTAAACAATTTAATTATTAATCAACTCAACTATTAAACAAAATTAATTGATAAAAAGAAAGCTTGATCAGTGGTCGAAAACTCGTCCTCGGGTGGTCCGAGCGAATGAGCCGAAGAGGGTCTCCCCAGTCACGCACGTCGCCGTGCCCAATGATTAAGTATCGGAACCCCACACGTAGAGAACTGGTTCAAGGAACGTTTTCGTTTGGCAACCACCGAGCGAAACTGCGCGAGGTTCAATCTCATTGCCATTTTAGGACATGCCGCAGTCCGGCTCGCGGTTTCGCGTTATTGCCCCTGTCTCTTCCTACTGAATATATGAATATTCTCTTTTCTCTGTATAGAGCAAAGGGCTCAGAATTAAATTTAAATAATCCGTTGGACATTTGTGATAAATATTAGATGCACCAATCTTCGTTGAAACCATCCAGGCTGAAATGTAAAAAATTAATATCTACGTGAACGCGAATGATTGATGAATAGGAGAGAGGTCGTTTTATTACAAATAAGAGGAAACGAGTAGTCCGTAAAAGAGATTGAAAAAAGGATTAGTCACTGTTGCTTGCAGAGAAGATATTAATATAAAAAACAATAGTAACGGTAAAGAATTCAATAGAAAATAGACTTTAATAGAAGAAGTAGACACTTTAATAATAAAAGTAAACACTGTAATAGAAGAAGCAGACACTTTAACAGTAAACGTAAAGACTTTAATGGTAAAAGTAAACACTTTAATGGTAAAAGTAAACACTTTAATAGTAAAAGTTGGAGAAACGGTCTCCGTAATTCGAAGGCCTGCTTGTTACGTGGATGAAATGTTGATTGAACGTGACATTGACCACGCAAGCTCTCCAGCTTTCTCGCTGCCTCCCCGAGCGAAAATAGTATAGCTGAAGGTCCTCGCGTGAGTCCGTTGTGCGGGCTCGGGTACGATCGATTGGTCTGCGAGGCAGCGAAATCCCCTCGTGCCTTTGAACGACATCGACGACCTTCGCCTTAGTCTGGAACAAAAAATTTTACCAATTTTCGTCGGACCGATTTACACATTTCAATATTTTCAATTATCGATAAAGAAAAATGAAAATGATCGATCATGAAAAATGAATTTAAAAAATTTATCGAAAACTGAAAGTTGAATCTGAACTCATATTTCGCTTTCTCTCTGCATTTTAAGTTCGATCTTTTGATCTATACATTTTTTCAAAAAATTTATCGATTCAGAAAAATCAAATCGGAACTCATGTTTCGCTTCCTCTTTGTCCCTTCGAATTAAATTTATCTCTTTAAATTACCTACTTTAACGGGATAAAGTTGAGTAGTCTTCCTTCATTGATAAGTTAAAAAAAAAAAAACCGATAAAGAAAAATTGAATCAGAACACATATTTCGCCTTTGTCCCATTTGTTTATTTTTTCATCTGGCGCAACGTCATCCCACGTCAGCCCCGTGTCGCGTATCTTTTCGCACTCACAAACACACGCACACACACAACTTCTCTCCTCGGAGAGTACAAAGTGTGCAGTGTTGCCCCGCTCGTGGACAACCCTTCCTTACACTTTCTCGGTCGCATGTGTAAGCGTTGCGAAATATTTTCGCGGCAAGCGTGTAAGAAGCCTTCGTAGAAGAAAATTGCAAGCCTCGCTAAAAAAAAAGCGTAAACTCGAGCGTGAGCCGTAACATTTTTTTTCTTTACATCCATCGTTAATTTCCTCGATTTTTTTAAAGTGACTTTTCTACAACGCTGATTTCAATCCGTTCGTTTACACGCGTCGCTTTAACGAGATAATCGATGGGAATTCGCCTCGTGATTTAAAAAAAAAGTCTTCGGACTAATTCTCAATTTCGTTAAAAAAAAAAAAATAGTTTCAATGATAGAAAATTGATGTTTGCGTAACTGTCGAGTTAATTTCTACTGGCGCCAGTCACTTGTAATAACTGTAATAAAACAGTTATTATGAAACGTATTTCTCAAGTATTCTCACTTAATTATTTGCAATCAATAATTGACGTTCCTAGATGCAAAAAAAAACCACTCGGGTCGATTCTTTTTTCTTTTCTAAAATTAAATTGCAATAAAGTGGATAATTTTAGAAGCCTCTCACTTCGTTATGACACGTCGGAGAGTCTTCAAGCCTTAAACTCGATTAGGCCTTTAAAGAAAACGAGGTTTGAGCGGGGGACGCCGCTGGGCGAAGAGTGACGACCACTGTCGTAAGGGGAGCGAAGGACGAACTTTTGAAAGAATTCTCACGGTCCCCGTTGCTTTTCTTACCACGCGAAGAGCCCTTCTTCTTCCCCCTCGAGCCTCTCGAAATACCGCGGCGTACCGCTTCCTCTTTACCACAAATTCTCCGACCAAACAAACAAAAATCTTGGATAATTTATTTCAGACTTTGATCTCTTCTGCGTATCTCGTAGTGTAACGGGTTGTCTCGAATAATAAAAGCGGTTTTGCTACGTTGGCGAAACAGTTGAGATTATTTTTGCTTCCGCCTAGAGAAACTAAGTATGTTGTGGTAAAAAAAAAAAGTGCACTGAGAAAAAAAAATCGATTGAGTCAACAAAATGAGCGCTTACGGGTGGCGAAACAAATTTTTGGTTGATCGAATGAAATAATTGTTGTATTAAGTGAAGAAAAATTTGTATCGACGGCCTGTTAATTCGATCAACGAGGTATTCCTTTCGATCAACCAAACATTTGTTTCGCCACCCGTAAGCGCACATTTTGTTGACTCAATTGATTTTTTTTCTCTGTGTGTCGTGTGTGAGTGACCGATTTACATTATTTTAAAACGTCTGTAACTGGGAAACGCTTTGAGATAGAAAGTTGAAATTCACTACTGAAATGGGCACGTCTCTTAATTCAGTGAAATTTTCCACAAAGATTTGAGCCACATTGAAAAGTCGACGTGATTTTGAAATTTTTGAAAATATGTGGTAGTTTTAACTTTCGTAAGATTTGATCTTGTCGTCCTGTAAGTGAAGACAAATATGACGCTTTGATCTTTGGAATTGAATTTCGCCGAAGTTTATTCGAGCAGACGAATTTTTTTTGATTACTAAAAAGATATAATTCGATTAAACATGGAGGTGTAGAGTTCGAATTGATTATTTTTTTTTTTGTATTTCATCTAAAAATAGGTTTTGCCGTTGAAGGGCCGAACATGCTCTCGACTTTCCTCGCGGCCCTGAGAGAGGAAATGAATTGGCTCTTAACGCATAAAACGGAGCGAATGAAAAAAGAAAAGGAAAAAAAGAAGAGCCTTCCTCTCGCGTGTAGAGCAGGTGGCCATTCTACCTGCCACGGGCAATTTTGCTTTTGCCATCCACACTCCAATCGTAATCTCTCTCTCTCGAGCCTTTGCTCGCTCCTTTCCTCACCGTCTCCGCTGTATTATAACAGACCCGTTTCTACTTCGCGATTAACTCTGCATAATTTACCTCGGGCTGTACGCGCACATTAGCCGTTTCATTCTCTCTATTTTTAATCTCTCCTCCGCGCCGTCGTGTACCTCAACTCGACTACCGACACCGCTGCGTCGACGATCCAGTTCTGCTTAAACGCGCCCGGTATACTCCGAGCCGACCGATAAGATTAGAAGGAATCCGTCCGGAGGCGGCTTTTATCGCTCGACGATCGATACTAACTATTGCGAACTCCCCGAGCAAACGAGTTCTCTTCCGACGGCATTTATGGAACGATATTTTTTTTTTTTTTTTTTTTTTTTTAACGCGGTATAAAAGGATCGAAAGATTATCACGATGCGAAAACGAAATGAGATTATGGCGCTGGTTCAACTAAAAAAAAAAAAAACAAAAAACAAAATGTGAAAATAAAAAAAATTATATCAGTTTCTCGTAATTTTCCTTTATTCGCAGAGTGTTTCTATGTTAGAAAGCATCTTTGGTATTCTTTGTTTTTCTCACGGAGCGAGGAACGACGAAAAATACGCGAAGGGAAACAAAAAGAGTTTTTTTTTTTTGGCTCTACGAACGTTTTTCGAAACCCGAGTGTCGAGGGTTTGTTCGATCGTTTGTTTAAAAAAAACAAAATCCTAGAAACTCAGGACAAGTTTCAAGTTCGTATTTTAACCTCGTCAAGGTAAGAGTCGACGAGGGCGCACATTAGCGAACGACATCGAGATTATAGATACGCACACTCGTGGCCTTTAGCGCAACATCCACGCGATACAAGTCCGTGTTTATATCCTTCGCTCGTCTAATTCTGCGACTGCAGAGCACTCGACCGTCGGGACGGACGAGTGTTACTCGGCGCTAAGTGAGAGTGTACCTGGTGGCAACGACTTTGTCGTTGCCGCGTGCCTCTTCCCCCCCTCCCCCCCCCCCCCCCTCCCGCCGCAACGAACCCTCGGAAGCTGGAAAGTACAGCTCGCGAACGCGGACGGGCGAAGTACCGAGAAACAGGGATAAAAATACACACACACACTTTGCATGGAAAAAGTGTGTTGTCAGGGTTTCCAGCTCCAGGGTCGTTTCGAGCGGCGAGTGGCCACAATCTTGCCACTCCTCCAGCTCTCTCGTTGACTCTCGTCGTCACGCGACCCTCGTCAGTAGAGTCAACCTCTTCCGGTCCAAGTAGACGACGGAATGATTAAAAGCACGAGAGAAGCAAACAAAAAGTGCAATTGTTTTCACCGCGAATGGTAGTAGTATTTTTATTTGTTACCGGGTTAAAACCTATTACTTCTTGTTGACTTAACAACCTTAATACTATAAACTTTGCACTTGTGATTAAATAATATGAACACCCAATACTATTGTCATCACGACGCATTGCCAATTTCAACATCTTTGGTAACTTTATATATCACATTTGCTTTGTAACTTTTACATTCGGACACATTCTCGTTTTATTTACTCATTCACTGCTATTCTATTCAGATGGGGCAAATGCGCGATCTTTACAACATGAAAATACACAACAAAACATCTTTTTTATATCATCTTTCTGGAAAAAAATTCAAGGTTCATCGGAAATTCAAAGTTTTTCAGGTACTCTATGCGATTCTATGGTTTTCCTCTATGGTTTTCTCTATGCGATTCATACATTGGTCATCTTATGATAACGTGCTCCAGCGATTCATTTACTTCTAAATTGCAGGATTGACATGACGGCTTACTGTCGAACTTATACGCGATCACCGCGAATAATAAATAGCTGAGTGCCGAGGGATGAGAAATAAGACGATGAGAATACATTTTCTGAACGTATCAATGGCAAAATAACAAAATACAGCATTAAGTTTAATAAACTAAGGCGACAAAATTGTTTAATTGATTCACCTGAATATAGTGAAAACCTTGGGCTGAAGGTCGATGGCCCATTGGCAATGTCAATGAAAGCGATTTGTCAACAACACAAGGAGATGTATCGGAGATTGCATGGACCAATTGTTATTGTCAATACACTTTTACTACTCCTGCTAATAGAATAATAAAGTAGTAGGGAATTGCAGACGGCCCGGTGCTGGCCGACATTGGGCGAACGCCGGCCGACGCTGTGCCAGTACGGGCCCAGTTTGGCGCACCCGCTAGGGTTGCATTGCGGAAATTATTGAGAGCATAAAAATACCCAAGAAGAAAATTTAAAGTGGCGAACATAAACTTCGATATTAATAACTTTAAAATTGGCGAAACTTGAGTCGCGGGATTTACCTCGTCAACTTTGATTCGTTCACTGTCAAAGAAGTGCTCTTGGAAAATTCCGATTTCCGGCTCGAATGATAAACAACCGAGACGAGAGGGATGAAAAAAAAAATATTGCTTTCAGCAGCTCGGCGAAGAATAAAATTGTTCACAGTTCGAGGCGTCGCTACTGAAACTCGTTGAAACGATCTCTGGGAGTGGAGAAGCTCCGCCGGTCCGAAGTGCCACGGGAAGAATATTACAGACGTCCCGGCACTCTTCCCCTGGAGCCTCGAGGAGGTTGCGAAGAAAATGAGAGCGATCCGCCCGGCGAAATGACTTTCTACGATGAGAGGAAGAGAACAAGAAGAGCGACTATATATATGTATATATACACTGGTAGCACCGGGACGACTAGAAGGTCTCCGGATATCGTTTTACTGCAACTCATGTTTCAGCTTCAACATCTTTCTACGCAAGAGATATTCCTTTTTTTTTTTTTTTTTGTTCCAAGGAACAGGAATCTTTCGATGGCCAGATTGAGGCAGTGCTTGCGCATTAGCTAGTCAAATCAGAGTTGTATTATGGAAATTTTGAAATATAGCTTTTCAAGTTTCGAAAAAATTGTAATACGAGAAATTGTTATTTACTGCCTGAGGCGCTTTCGATTTCACGCTTTTTTTTCGTTATTATAGTGTGAGTGCGCATGCGCGCGGTCGTTCTCTAATGCGAATTCTTACGAAGAAAAAAATGTTATAATAACGAAAAATGCCAAATCGAAAACATCTCAGATAGATTTCTTTGGGAACTGTTGAATATTAAGACGGAATTTTGGCTTGCGTAGTTTGGAGAAGGAAAAAGATTTTATCGCTACAATTTTGCGATCGATAATAAATTCGTGTTACTGCAACTCATGTTTCAGCCTCAACATCGCTTTACGCAAGTGATTTTTTTTTTCTTCAAGAAAATCGAATGTTCCGATAGGCATAATGCACATTACCTAGTCAAATCAGAGGTGCATTATGGAAACTTTGAAGCATAGCTGTTCGAGGTTCGAAAAAATTGTAATGCGATGAATTGGTATTTTAAATGTGTGCGACACTACTTGCAAATGCTTGCATTTTTTACAGACACGATTTTCTGTGTTTTGTATGTAGAATATTAAAAAACAAATTAGCACTGTATCGAATAATCACGTTCGTGTTCGGTCTGCCTTAACTACAGCTTGATTTACGAAAATGAAAAAAAAAAAAAAAAAAAAAAAAAAAAAAAAAACCCCGAAGGACTCGCTTCAGTACAGAGCCGCACGGCAAAGTAGTTTCGTTATTGACGCAGAAGACGTCTAGAAAGTTTCCCTCTCGACCGCGACCCACATCGAGGAACCGCAGCGGCATCGGCGTCACACAAACGGTGCGACTAGATAGATGACCCCCGTTCAAGACCCATCGTGATTCGGTATCTTGACACGTATCTCTCACTGTCCCCCGCTTTCGAACGTACGACTCGATTCTCCATAATAATTCCTGCTCCGATTTCCGTTCGGTAAAACGATTCGTCACTCCCGCAGGCGCTGGCCTGCGGGGTCGGTCGGACACGCGGGAATTCACACTTTTATTCGGGCGCTCCGGCGACACTCTTGTTTAGGCACCGGAACGAAAGAACCCGAGTCAATAAAGTGCGCAATGTTCCAAAATATTATTGTGCATCACAAATAAACAAATCACTCCGCACCCAGGCAAATAAGTTATTTGAAGGGTGGCCCGCAAATAATTATTTATTTGTTTCAAATAAATATTTATTTACTTTTGAATAAAAATTTATAAATATTTAGGCTAAATACAAAAAGTCTCTCAACTGCAATAATCAATGTTTCTCCACACAACTATCGTGTTCCATATTAAACAAAAGAGAAGCCCGAGTTGAAGGACTCCGATCGATGGCTCGTTGCCATTTTTGTTACATCGTATGAACCACACCATGTATATAAAAGCTACAATAGTCAATTTGTGACTAAATTTAAACAAATACATGTACAGCTACGACAACGAAAATGCACTGTAAAAAAACTCGCATGGGTTTTAATGTACCGTTGATGGAAGTTTTTATGCCCAAGCTGGTATATTAAATTTCATGTACAATGGTGACGAAAAATGTACAGTATGTTAAAAAATAAACTTTAGAAATACTTCGCTTTTGATAGTTTAGTTAAATTTTTCTGTAAAATTACACCAATTCCACTAATTTAGTTTAAAAGTAAAAGTACTGTAAAAGCATGTCAATTTTTCATCACAATTATACATTGAATTTAATGTACCAGTTTTTGCATAAAAATTTTGGGTCGGGTGCATTGAATTTACAATTTTTTTTAAACAGTGTAGACAAAGTTTTGAGAGAAGAATCGAGCCTCGTTATCTCGTGGAATTAACTGTCCGCTGGAGCAGACATAGCTTTCGGAAAGAATAAACTGATGGGGTCAAGATTCCTGCTCCGACTTCCGTTCGGGAAGGCGATTCGTCAATCCCGCAGGCCAGCGATCGGTCGGTCACGCGGGACTCCACGCTTGTATTTGGGCGCTCCGGCGACACTCCCGTATAAGCGCCAGAACCAAAGAACCGAGTCAATGAAGTACGCAATGTTGCAACGACCGGGCGGCGACTTCGGAGGATTGGTCGTGGCCGATGACGTAACGCTGGTCCAAATTTGAATGATGACAAAATATAACGATCGCCGAAATTAAAACCTGGGTTTGTCGGTTACTAAGTGTCGAATTTTAAGACGTTAGTCTGAACTTGAGATCGCTCTTGAGATCGAACTTATGATCGAGGTTTATCCCGAACTTCATTGCGTGCTTAAGTTAGATTTTAAGTTCGGACTTAAGTTTGATCTTAAGTTCGGGCTTGAGTTTGAACTCAATATCGCTCTCAAGACCGAACTTAAGATCGAACTTACGTCTGAACTCAATTTCGAGTGTAGTTCGAGTTCGATCTTAAATTCGAACATAAAATAGACCTTAAGCACGCAATGAAGTTCAATCTTAAGAGCGATCTTAAGTTGAAACTAATGTCTTAAAATTTGACCTTAAGTAAGGTAAAGGTACCAATGACCATCCCCAGTTTCCAGCAGTCCTTAATTGGTCGAGAACAATATGTTTGTGAAAATAACTGAAACCAATGTCAAGCTGATAGTTTTCGGTGTCCAAAACACACCGAGAAAAAAGAAAATTGTCTTTCTCTGCGTTTACCAATTCCCTAGGGTAAGACAATTTTCTTCTCATTCGGCGGACTGCGGTCTCAGCGGCATTATTGTCCATTATAAACATACAAAGTTATGGGAGGTGAATCGAGGCTCGGTATCTCGTGGAATTAACTGGCCGCTGAAGCGGACAGTGCTCTCGGGGAGAATAAACGGACGGGGCAAGGTGTCGGTGCGCACTTACTATGGGGACAACTCGCTTTCATGTAAGTTACACTTGCGCTCGCTTTCGTGTAAGTTTAACCGTGTAACGGAGAGTCGGGACTCGCTGCAAATCTCACGTAAGCCCGGTGGCTATATTTAGAGCCGACTTACCGGTGTACAGCATATAATCGCTCTGCGTGTACGCACGGTTTGTACAATGAAACTCCCTTACGACCCTCTCGGAACGCAATTTAAGGCAGTCTTGCGCATAGTGTTCACTTCACATAAGTTTCCGAGAAATGAGAGGGCATTGCAAACACTTCTGAATTATATAAAAATCCGGAAAAAATCGGGCACATTAAAGGTGCTGAAAAGATTAATTTTGCATAATAATAATTCCAAAATGTTATTAACAAATTGTTGAATAATAAAATTTGTTCACCAAATCTCCCGGAAACCTAACTTTTTTTTATTATGAAAATGATTCACTTTTCTGAATTCGTATGCATTTTTCAGACTTTTAAATTCACGTTGAATTTTTTTTTATGTGGAAAAAATGTGTAGATCACAAAATTCAAGGTGAATTTAAAAATCTGAAAAAATGCCTACGTATTCAGAAAAATGAATGAATCATTTCCATAAAAAAAAAGTTAGGTTTGCGGGAGATTTGTTTAACAATTTTAATTTTCATCAATTTGTTAGTAACATTTTGGAATTATTATCATGCTAAATTAATCTTTTCAGCACCTTTGACATGCTTGATTTTTTTTTTCTGATTTTTATACCATCGAGATGAGTTTGCGATTCCCTCTCATTTCTCTGAAACTTATGCGAAGTGAACACTATTCGCAAGGACTGCCTTAAATGCGTCTCGAGGCTCGAAGAGCGCCTCTCGGCAATAATTTGAATACAAAGTACTGGAAGGAATTTTTTTTTTTTTAAACTCATTTCCCCCTTTTTGAAGATTTGTTTGTACCAACCGAAGCCCGCATAGTCCTCAATCCGCTCGTCCGGTTTACGGACCGATGCACTCTAAACGACTCCGTCAGTCAAGAGAACGTCAAAGTCGGTTCGCACGCGTCTCGAATGAGCCCTGCGGGCTCCATTCTTCGTCGTTTTTCTTATTTTCCCACAACTATAATTGGGAGGCTCGTTGAATTCGTACCGAACGGCCGTCGGGACTCTCGACTACGATCAATGAATTAATGTATAAAGTCGGTCGTGTTTACGTACGCCCGATGTTTCTCCTCCTGTTCGTTTCGTTGTAAAACGAGCGGCGACCTATCCAACGAAGAGTCGTGCACTCGAGAGCTTTGTGACCGTGTCGCGATCGAGTGCCTCGTGAAAAATTTAGGAGAGGCCGGGAGCCGCCGCCGGCGACCGAGGTTCTTTGATATACGAAGCGTCTGGACCGGCGGTCTTCCTTCGATGCAGATGCACATAGAAAAAAAAAAACGTTCTAGGAGATTGAACATTTAGAGCTGATCGATGCTTGGGAATTGAACAATCTTGGACATTGAAAACTGAGGTATTATTCTGATTGAAAAAAATCTCTCATAGGTGTAAGGTGGAAGTTAAAAAAAAGTTTCATCGTTCGTCGAACCGTTTAAAAGATACGGCGACTCTGTTTCAAACGGTCGATGACGCAACTCTAAATGAAAATTCCATTCGCTATCAAAATTCGACGAATCATTCATTTTGCGTAAATCAAAGTCTGTGAAAGGAAATTCAGAGCTAATCAATGCCTTTTAACTAAACCACATTTGAAATTTAAAACCTAAGTATTAACCCTGAAACGAACTTTTGTAAACATATGGAAAAAAAATCGCTTATAAGATTAAATAGAAAGAATTTAATGATTCGTCTTCAAAAGATCGATGACGCAACTCTAAATGAAAATTCGATTCGGTTTCAAAATTCGACGAATCCTTCATTTTGCATAAATCAAAGTCTGAGAAAGAAAATTCAGAGCTAATCAATGCTTTTTTTAACTAAACCACATTTGAAATTCAAAACCTATTATTACTCTAAAACGAACGGTGGTAAACATTTGGAAAAAAAATCGCTTATAAGACTAAATAAAAAGGATTTAATGATTCGTCTTTAAAGGGTCGATGACGCAACTCTAAATGAAAATTCGATTCGGTATCAAAATCCGACGAATCCTTCATTTTGTATAAATCAAAGTCCGAGAAAGAAAATTCAGAGTTAATCAATGCCTTTTAACTAAACCACATTTGAAATTCAAAACCTATTATTACTCTAAAACGAACGGTGGTAAACATTTGGAAAAAAAATCGCTTATAAGACTAAATAAAAAGGATTTAATGATTCGTCTTCAAAGGGTCGATGACGCAACTCTAAATAAAAATTCGATTCGGTATCAAAATCCGACGAGTCCTTCATTTTGTATAAATCAAAGTCCGAGAAAGAAAATTCAGAGTTAATCAATGCCTTTTAACTAAACCACATTTGAAATTTAAAACCTAAGTATTAACCCTGAAACGAACGTTTGTAAACATTTGGAAAAAAAATCGCTTATAAGATTAAATAGAAAGAATTTAATGATTCGTCTTCAAAAGATCGATGACGCAACTCTAAATGAAAATTCGATTCGGTTTCAAAATTCGACGAATCCTTCATTTTTCATAAATCAAAGTCCGAGAAAGAAAATTCAGAGCTAATCAATGCTCTTTAACTGAACCACATTTGAAATTTAAAACCTGAGTATTAACACTGAAATGAAACGGTGGTAAAATTTTTGAAAAAATTCATTTATAAGACAAAAAAATTTTTTTATGATTCGTCTTCAAAGGGCCGATGACCCCACACCAAACGAAAATCCAATCCGATTCCAAAATTCGACGCATTCTGAATTTTGCATAAATCAATCTTGAAGACGGAAACATTCTACCGACTCATCGGCTTCGTATAACGACAAGCTTGACGAAGATGATAATCAAGCGACGATAATCGATTGTTCCGCGTGTCCCGAGAGCCTTAATGCCTATTCAATGGACTGACCGGGACGCGGGAGGTTGTTCTGGTCACCACGTGGCGCCAGAATGCACACCGTCAGAGGTAATAATTTTTCCGTGCCGACGCTTCAAGAGACTCCACCGTTGGCCTAGCCTCGGTCTCGTCTTGTATCCGAACAGAGAGAACTCGAGTCTAGTGCTTCGCATCTTTCTCGGAAGGAATATTTAAGAATGTTAAGCTGCAAGGGGCGCAGCGTCGACAATGGTCGAAGGCTCGGTGAGTCGTAAAACGGCCGAGCGAGGTGAACGAGGAAACCTCGAAGGCGACCGGTTTACCGGTGAAATTTGGCTCGCACGTGGAGTGGCAACTACGGCGAAAATTTTTTCATTTTTCCTCGTTCCTCGACCCGCGGCGATGTCTCGTTCGCCATTTGCGCAACACGTTGCGTCAGGCCGTGCGACCGGAAACGAAATAAAAAAAAAATTCCATTCATCGAACGAATAGCTGTGGAAAAACAGAGACGATTTTCCTGCAGTTGGACACGATCGGGTGGACGGCGGAATTTCGTCGGGGAGTCCACGCGGCTACGAGTCGATGAGTTTCATTAGCACAGCTGTTGGAAATCAAAATCAAGATATTGAGAAAAATAATTTTATGGTGACTTTTAACGATTGGCGATATCGTTGTGTGGTTTAAGTTTGTTGTCGATTCTACAAAATTCGACGAATTCTTAATTTTGCATGAATGTCCGAGAACTAAGCAACATTTGAAATTGGTAAAAATTTAGAAAAAAATCACTTACAGGATTGGATAAAATTCTGAAAAATTCTGAAAAGAATATGAATTCTGAACAATCAAGGCATTCATTTAAAATGACAAAATAAGAGAGTTTCTGATTTTTAAAAAACAATTTGTTAATAACTTTTTGGCATTATTATTTTTTTCAGATGTTTCCACATCACCGACTACTGCAATTGTGATCGAATTAAACTTTTGGTTGGGCATGCATGTGTGATGCATCCTTAAATAGTAATCGAACTAAATATTCCCCGAGGATAATTTTGCGTATCGAAAACTGTCGCTAGAGTCTCAAAAAGAATTGCCATAACCCACAATTCGTAAATTTGCCTCTGACATTAAAACCGCCACTAATAGGAGTATTAACCTTATTTGGAGAATGCATGTCTAATGCATCCTTAAATAGTAATCGAACAAAATATTCCCCGAGGATAATTTTGCGTATCGAAAACTGTCGCTAGAGTCCCAAAAAGAATTGCCATAACCCACAATTCGTAAATTTGCCTCTGACATTAAAACCGCCACTAATAGGAGTATTTACCTTATTTGGAGAATGCATGTCTGATGCATCCTTAAATAGTAATCGAACTAAATATTCCCCGAGGATAATTTTGCGTATCGAAAACTGTCGCTAGAGTCCCAAAAAGAATTGCCATAACCCACAAGTCGTAAATTTGCCTCTGACATTAAAACCGCCACTAATAGGAGTATTTACCTTATTTGGAGAATGCATGTCTGATGCATCCTTAAATAGTAATCGAACAAAATATTCCCCGAGGATAATTTTGCGTATCGAAAACTGTCGCTAGAGTCCCAAAAAGAATTGTCAAAACCCACAAGTCGTAAATTTGCCTCCGACATTAAAACCGACACTAATAGGAATTTACCTTATTTGGAGAATGCATGTCTGATGCATCCTTAAATAGTAATCGAACAAAATATTCCCCGAGGATAATTTTGCGTATCGAAAACTGTCGCTAGAGTCCCAAAAAGAATTGCCATAACCCACAATTCGTAAATTTGCCTCTGACATTAAAACCGCCACTAATAGGAGTATTAACCTTATTTGGAGAATGCATGTCTAATGCATCCTTAAATAGTAATCGAACAAAATATTCCCCGAGGATAATTTTGCGTATCGAAAACTGTCGCTAGAGTCCCAAAAAGAATTGCCATAACCCACAAGTCGTAAATTTGCCTCTGACATTAAAACCGCCAGTGTCAGGAGTATTTACCTTATTTCGATAAGACACCACGAAGCGCGTTGTGCATTTAATACTGTCGGCGTGCGGTGCAACCGTCTTGTTTCGACGAATAGGCGCGACAAGCTTGCGTGTATCGCGTGTTGTTTTAACACGCTTCGCAACACGCTACTTTTCAGAGTGCGGTTAAAGGTACTACGGAGAAAGAACGGAAGCGGAACAAGGTAGCGATCGGCTTACCGGTGCATCGTACCGGCAAGGTGGATAGCTGCACTGTTAAACGCGCCTCACTTTGTTACGCCGAACAGGGCCGGTGTATGAGCACGTATGTGTGCAAAATAAACGGGCCGATGGATGGACGGTTGCCGTTGTGTCGCCGATGCGCAGCGAACCGAGAACGAGTAACCCGATAGGTGTCCGGTGTGCTCCGTCCCAATCGCGCTGACTGCACCGAGCAATCGACCAACCCTCCGCGAAATCCGGTCACGCTCTGCATAAGTGCACACGGTGCAGTGCCGCCTCGTCGGATAACTCCGTTTCTGCATCGATTCGCTGTTTCTCTTGCCGGTCGTTCGGAGCGGGCAACGACGAGGACAAGAGTTTTTGGGCGGAAAGTTTGGGGCATTGCGTCATAGAAGCGTTTGGTGCTACCTTAATGGGAGGGCCACGGGGCCAGCTACGGCGCGACATCGGCACGGCGTCGGCCGGTGTTCGCGATGACTGCACCGAGCGATCGACCAACCCTTCACGAAACCGGGTCACGCTCGACTGCCCGACGCTCCGTTCGATAACTACGTTTCTGCATCGATTCGCTGGTTTACTTACAATGAAAGAAGCATCTCGGAAAAACTACCAAGTCATATAGCAAAATGCGACCAGGGAACTTGGTAAACCAGCGGCACGGCTAGCGATGCGTGACATTTTCACAGGGGCCATAGCAATTTTTTTTACCGAATGCACATGGCCATTTTTTTTTTTTTTTTTTTTCAGAAGACGGGTCTGCAAAATTTTGCGGATCTGGCTGAGAATTTGGTGGATAAAATGGAATTTCGTCGATCAAAAATGAAAATTCCGCGGATCGACAGTGAGAATTCCGCCGATTGAAAATGAGAATTCCGCCGATTGAAAATGAGAATTCCGCCGATTGAAAATGAGAATTCCGCCGATTGAAAATGAGAATTCCGCCGATTGAAAATGAGAATTCCGCGAATACAATTTTGTTGTGCTGTGCGCATAAAAAAAAGTTTGATCGACATAATATGCCGGTGTCACCTACAAACCTGAGACAAACGGTTCGCGATCGCAACGCCACTGATTATTATATTTTTCTAGTAAGAAGCGAAAATTACCATATTTTCCAGATCTCCGATAGCGAAAATTACCATATTTTCCAGCAAAATGCGTTAACTCTAATACAAATGTTCGACAGGATGTCGCAGAAGTTTCCCCGTACCTAACAGTTCTCTCCGTTTTTGCCAGGTTTGTGGTAATTTCTATCGCATCCTTCTCTCAGTGTACCGGTCATTCGGAGCGGGCCAACGACCTCACGAAGACATGAGTTTTTACGCCGAAAGTTTGGGTCTTTTCGTCATCAAAGGGATTATGTGACGCTTACTGAGAAAAAATTTCATAGTAAAAACAACAATACTGATATTTACCATAAAAAATTGTTCTCAAGCGGATTGCCTACATTTTATAGTTATCACAATAACAAACAATCATGCTTGCCACCATAATTATAGTTCAACCAATTGAATATATACTATAAGAAACCCTATACTAGAAGTCTATATCTATATCTATATCTATATCTATATCTATATCTATATCTATATCTATATCTATATCTATATCTATATCTATATCTATATCTATATCTATATCTATATCTATATCTATATCTATATCTATATCTATATCTATATCTATATCTATATCTATATCTATATCTATATCTATATCTATATCTATATCTATATCTATATCTATATCTATATCTATATCTATATCTATATCTATATCTATATCTATACTAGAAGAAGGAAAATCTTATAGTATATTGAACAATACTATAAGATCTGTATAGACGTTCCCCCTGGCAACTATTCGTTACACTAGTAAATATTATCCTTTTTCTCAGTGCAAATGTTTCTCTCTGATTTGGGATTAGGCAGCGATAGGCGACCATGAACACAAAGATCGACCGACCACCTACGATTGCCCTGAGAAGAGCCGGACTACCCTCGTCATCAAAGGGTTTCGATACTACTCTAGTGGGAGCGCCACACGGGGCCAGCTACGGCGCGGCGTCGGCCGCTCTCCGGCCAACGTCGGCCAGCGCCGGTCCCGCGTGTCATTCCCAGTAGGGTAATCGACCGGGTGCTCTCGACAACTCGTCTCTCCGCGGCCCTGGAGGGTAATCACGACGATGAGCGAAGATAAAGAGAGGAGGCGAAGTAGCTCTCGTTTTGAGAGCCTTGATTACTGGAAGCTCCGTTCTGCCCCCGACAGGTCTCAGACGAAGACGAAGGGTGCTCGGTCGAAAGAGGCCCACGTGACGTTGAAACAGCCGACTCACCCCTGCCGCGGCGATAGACGACGTTTTTTTTTTTTTTTTTTTTTTAATTCCAGACACGCGACTTATCGTTCTTTCGCCATTCGCCGCGTGCGCGCGGCTCTACTTCACATCGTTTACACACACGCTTCCACAGTTTGCGGGCGCACCGGCTCGAGTTCGCCGGCAGAAATTACGTTCCCGGACCAGCACGTGTCCCACGAGTATTCTCCCTTGCGGGACTCATTCATAGTCCAGTTTGTTCCCACTGTCGCGGGAACAAAGAAAGTAGGCTACGTCGATATTTGAAAGTGAGCTTTCGGAGCCTCCGCTCGGGTCGCGCGGGAGGGTTAAAAATTAATTGATCGTTCGACGATGATTTTTGTATTTAAAAGAAATTCATTATTCGGAAAACAAAGCTTCGTGACATTGATTAATTCTCACGTACTTTTTTGGGTAAAATTGCGATGCCAGATATTAAAATTAGAAATCTTTTGCCAACAATTTACAAAAATTGTAATTAATAATAAAAAATGTAGGGGAGAGCGGGGCAAAATGGGACAGCGGGGCAAAACGGGACAGCGGGGGTAAAACTCAATTTTCCCATAATTTTTGGATGTCCCATTTTGTCCTAACGATACATCCGGATTTTCAAAGCCGTTTTGCCCCACCCACCTTCACCGCCACCATCCAAAAGTTATTGGAAAATTCCGTTTTGCCTCATTATCCCGTTTTGCCCCGCTATGCCATTTTGCCCCGCTCTCCCCTATTGCACATTTGCAATAAAAATGTTCGTTCGAAGTTTTAGAGACAGTTTATGTAAAAGAGCTTCCAATACCTTTTATTAATTTTTAGATAATTTTTTTTTTACAGTGTACCATCGGAGAGGAAAAATAAGCCGCGTTGTCAATTATAACGATGCGATAAGAATGAAGGATGAATTTATTCCGAGTTTCCGAGAGGCCTTTGGGGCTGCGGGATTGAATTATGCTGATTTCTGTCCTCCCCTCGGACAAACTCCGTTCGAGATTCAATCCCTTCTCGGCCGCACCCTTTTCCTCGAGATTATCTTCCCTCTTCAGCTTCAATGAAAATTAATTTTTCACTTTTTACTTTTTTTTTTTTTTGTACTGGGAATAATAAATCTCGCAAATATAGAATTTCACAAGCAGTCGGAGTAGGATTGTTTGTGTCGCAATCGGCGGGAATCTTTTATATCGAGACCGGCCAGAACCTCGATAACGAATGATCGATTATATTCGACAAGGATACCGATAGAATCGGCTTGAACGTTGCTCGCGGGTTCAAATTCACCGGCGAGAGCGAAGAGAACGCTCCGATCACGCGCCGACGATTCGATTAATTCAAATGAAACCAGCTCCGATGAAGCGCGAATTGGTTGGTCGATTGCTCTCATTGACCTTCCTCCGACGCCCGATACGCAGTGTCGAGCTAGGGGAGACCGGGGCAAAATGGCACAGCGGGGCAAAACGGGACAGCGAGGACAAAACTCAATTTTCCATTAATTTTTGGATGCCCCATTTTGTCCCAACGATACATCCGGATTTTCAAACCCGTTTTGCCCCACGTACCACCATCGCCACCATCCCAAAGTTAGTGGAGAATACGTTTTGTCTCATTATCCCGTTTTGCCCCGGTGTGCCATTTTGCCCCACTCTCCCCTATCTCACGCGATCATTTTTTTTTTTTTTTTTTTTTTTTTTAAGAAATTCCGAGAAATCGTTCTATCAACCCCAAAAGACAAAGCATTTTTCTCACCCGCATATCTTCATTAAGAAGGCAATATCTCTGCCGGGAATGAATATTTCTTGGCTTCCAAGAAATATTGATCCAATGAAATACTGACGGATTTTGGAAACGTAACCTGTGAACGGAACTATAATGGAAGATGTAAATTAATAAATAAATGGGTTCACGGGTAAAAGTCTGAAAGTCGACGATTTTATAAGATTTTGTCCCGATGTTTATTCAATTGCATGATGCACAATATCAAAAGTGTAAAACAAAAATTGGGTATGCCGGACATAAATAGGATTCTTTATCGTAGATAATATCATTAACGGACAGTGAGAGCTTATGAATTGAACTATAAAATGAAATACCAATAATTTACTTGTATTAATTATGTTACTTGTGCAATTCACACCCACACTCTCTATACTTTGTTAAAAGGGTTCGACCCGTGAAACCTAATAAATAAAAAAAAAAAAAAAAAAAGTGATTGGGTCGTTCACCTTACGCCAGAATCCCACCGAGATGTACGTCGGCTCTCCATGCCGATGAAATAAATGTTGCAAACATGAGAAGCTCTTGAAGCTAAATGCTCCGGCTCTAACGGACCAATCTCGTTTTTCAAGGTTAAAAAAAATATATACAGCAAAGATGCTAGATTGGAAACGCTGAAAAACACAATTACGCGCTTGAGATAAAAAATGTGCTTAGAGATATTGTATCAAATTTTTTTTTTTATCGTACGATAAAAAAATGATAAAAAAAAGAATGCGACGAGATCGCTCGAGTATAGAGTGAGTTATTGTTCTTCCCACCCACGGAGGCTTTTCCTAGGTAAAATTTATCGAGGCTCTCCGGTGTCGGAGAGCCGAGGGATAATGCCTCGACTCATAAGAGTCACAAGTGGAAGAGCCCGGAGGTCTTCGGGACTACCGTGCCTCTTCACTGTGACGCCTCACTATGAGCGTTATAAAAAAAAAAATGATATAAAAATAAAGAAAACGTTACAAGGCACGAAAACGTATTAAACGGTTCCACGGAAATGTACAAAGACGAGGACTAGGCGTGTGCGGTCCCGCCTTGAAAAATATTAGCTTAGGGCTCACCCTCGATCACGAAGATTGTACGGGTTTCGAGGATTACTCTTCTTCCGTCTCTCCCTCGACTATCCCTGTGGATACAGTTTTCGCTGTGGATACAGTATCAAAAGCTTTTGGGAAAATTACGTTTTCTCGGAGTTGATAAAAATTGATGGAATCTCCGTCGGACGAAGGAGGCAATTTATTTTTTGTTCGGTCAGCTACGCTGTAAAAAATATCTGTTCGAAAATTAATGAACGGTATTGGAAGCTTTTTTTTTTTACATAAATTTGTTTCTGAAATTCCAAATACATGTGCGATACAATTTTAAAGGAACATTATTATTTGAAAATTCTTGTAATTTTCGGGCGAAATATTTGTAATTTTAATGTCTGGTATTTTTATTTTACAAAAAAATACGATGATCTTCAATGAATGTAAGTAATGTAAGCCAATTTCAAATTACAGTACATTGTATTTACAATTTATTTTTACAGTGGACCGGGAAAAATACTGAGAAAAATAAATGGTTGGATAGACCCGTCTTTGAAAGGGTCTATTTTTATTTTATTTTTCCTTCATTTATTATATTTATTGATATAATTTGTTTTTTTATAATTTCAACTAACGATTAAAATTTAAAAATCTGTAAACGAATCGCATTAAAAAAACGAAAACTCATAGTCTAACCAAATAGGGGCGATTTTCAGATTGCGTAATATTTGTTGTAAAACGTTTCGCGCAACTCCTCGACGTTGCTCCGTTCGGGAAGGTCGTGGGAATCCTGGATAGCTGGAAATTATACATCAAGAAATGATTTTATTAAATTCTCACGTCCAACATTCGAGGTCGTCGGTGGTATGGAATTCTTCCAGTATTTCTGGTATTCAATTCGAACCTACGTTCTGCTGAACCGGAGGATTTATTAAAAATTAAACATTCCCATTTTTGACAAAAAGAAAATTTAGGTATTTTTTGAGTTTTTTTCATAGTACAATGATGTTCCGTAGCTAAAAATGAAACGGAAAAATTACGTTTTCCCAGCGTTGACAAAATAATGGATGAAATCTTTGTCGGACAAAGAATGCAATTTATTTGTTGTTCACTTGGCTAACGCTTAAAATGTAAAAATCTTTAAACGACTCGATCGAGCGTTAAAAAAAGCAAAACATCGTATTAACCAAATAGCGGAAAGTCTCAGATCGGCAATGTCGCTCCGATCGGAGATTGCGTAATATTTTGTCATAAAACGTTTCGCACAACTCGACGGTGTTCCGTTCGGGAAGGTCGCGGGAATCCTGGAAAGAAATTACAAGTCGAGAAACGATTTTATTAAATTCTCACGTCCAAGATTCGAGATCGTCGCTGGAATGGAATTCTTCGGGTATTTCTGGTATTCAATTCGCACCTACGAGCCGCTCGACGGAAGGATTTATTAAAAATTTAAAGAACGACATTTGACAAAAAGAAAATTACGTCTTGTTTGCGCTTTTTTTTTTTTTTTGAGTAATACGATGTTCCGTAGCTAAAAGTGGATGTAAAACCGATGGAAGCTTGTTCGGAGAAGAGGCCGTCAATTACTCGTCGCTACGCTTCGCGCGTTCCGTCGCTCGAAAATAATTACTCCTCCGGCAATTACTCGGCGTCGAGGCCGGAGGGCGAGCGCGACGTTCGCGTGGCTAATTTAGAAAGTTTATGGCAGAGCCGCCGCCACTCGAGAGTTCGCGTGCCCAATTCGTAGCGAAATTCCTCGAAAGTGTCTCGTACTAATGTTGCGATCAGCCGTTGTTCAACTATAATTTTTAATACATTTTTAATATTTGTATACACTTTTAATATTTTTCAATGTCAATAATGTTTTTTGTAGTCCTTAGTTTACTGTACCGAGTGAAATTATCGAAGAGCCAAGATGCGTCTCTCTTGCATTACATTGAAGAGTTCTCTTGCTCTCGTTTCCTGTCCTCGCGTCTTCGTGACGTCAATATTATTTCTTTCATGCTCGCTTTGAGGGACACTTTGCTCCCTCGTTTCTTGTCTCTCCGGTATCATTCCACTCGAGCACTTCAATTGAACTCACTTGAGAGTTTAAACTCGAGTTTTCAACTCCTCTCCGCCAGCTCCTTAAGATTCTGCACATTGAATCGCATGACACTCCGCGTACTATATTCAAATAAACGGCCTGTGCGGATTTTCGTTCAAACGGTTTGACACTAATGAATATTCTTTTCCTTCCTCATAGAGAAAGCTATTTCTGTAAAAAAAAAAAAAAAAAATCGTGTTTTTAGTGTCGGAATACTTAAAATAGTTTAAAACTTCGAGAAGTGTGATTTTTTTGCTAGTTCATTGTTTCGTCCATTGAAATTTTATATTATGAGCATAGCTTCCTTCAGGAGGAAGCCAAAAGCGGGCAACGAACTTTCTCATGAAGAAAGCTATCCGCAAAAATCATAAAAAAATTAGGAAGACATGTGCGAACTATTTTGCAACGTTTTTTATTGTCTTTTTCAGCAACAAAAATGTGTGAAGGCCCGAGCTCTTTACGACAACATTGCCGAGGCGCCGGACGAATTGGCTTTCCGAAAGGGAGACGTTCTGACCGTTCTCGAACAGAACACATCCGGACTCGAGGGATGGTGGCTTTGCGCACTCAGAGGCAGACAGGTAAACATTTTGATACAAATTAAACGTTGTTTGTATATAAAATCCGTGTAGCGAATATTTCGATGAATTTTCTACGAAACACCTGCGGGTCTCGCAGATATGAGAATCGGCCTCCCCGTTGGATTTCATTTCGCGATAGCGTATCGTGCACATTCCGCTCGATAGCCAGATAAATAATTTCGATTTTATGAAATTGAATTTCAAGAAAATGTTATTACGGAAACCGCTCTAACTCGAGTAAACACGGAGGTTTCGAGTTTAAATTTCGAAGGTGAACAATGTTTGATAAAACATTAGGCGAAAAATCGATCTGATCGTCTAAATTTTATAAGATTAAAAAATTTTTTAACATTTTCACTATAAAATTTTTTAGTATAAATATTTTTTTTACCATAAAATATCGGCGAGTCTTGAAGATATGAGAATCGGCTTCTCCGTTTCATCTCATTTCGCGATAGCGTATCGTGCGCATTCTGCACGATACGCACCTCGTTGCTTGCGCACGTATGCTGAATGAGTCTTCCGTACCGAGAAGCTCGAAGCATCCGAGAAGGCTTCGCGGAGCAAGTCATATCGCCGACTGAGAATCAAAAGGGCGGCAGAACCGACGTCGAGACATACGAGTTGCGCCGTTTTGATTTCCGGCCGTGCAGTTGCCATCTTCGCATCCAACATCTGTCGAAGACGAGAAACTGCGATAGCGAGATAAATAGTTTCGCGCTCATCGAGTACAACTTCGTCTCGAGAAGATTCTGGCGATAACATCGTGACATCTGTCAAAACATTTTCGACCACTGCGCTCCAACTCTAGACGACATTACGAATTGTTTTCCTTTTTGCTTCCTCATAGAGGAAGCTTTGTTTTTTTTTTTTTTTTTTACAAGGATTATTCTGTAACGAAAACGGTTGAAATTTCAATTTCTTTTCCACGCTTTTATGAGCTACGCTATATGTCGTAGGATGAAATTACAAATTATGAAATGAAAAAAAAAATCAGTGCGATGAAAAATATCGAATTTTCGTCTTACCCGATAATCACTTTTAATTTTTTTTCTTTTGGGATTTCTGTAACGATAATTGTTGAAATTTCGATTTCTTTCCCACACTTTTATGAGCACTATATGTCATAGGATAAAATTACAAATTATGGAACGAAAAAATCAGTGGGATGAAAAATATCGAATTTTTATCTTACCCGATAATCACAATTTTTTTTTGTCGTTGTTGTTTTTTTTTCCTTTTGGGATTTCTGTACCGATAGCTGTTGAAATTCCATTGCTTTCTCACACTTTTTCAAGCGACGATGTACGTTATTCGATAAAACGACAAATTATAAACTGAAAAAAATCCGTGGACTGAAAAATATCAAATTTTCATCTTACCCAATAATCATTTTTTTTTTTCTTGTCATTTTGTTTTTAATTCTTTCGGCGATTCTGTAATGAAAACGATTGAAATTCCCATTCCGTTCCCGCACTTCCGCGATCAATGCTATACATCATAAGATAATCTAACTAATTATAAAATTAATAAAAATATCAATGTGATGAAAAATATCGAACCTTCATCTTATCCAATAATCACATTAAAAATATATATATATCATTCGTAACACACATCGTGTCCCACACATCGATTAATTTATATATAAGTCGGTATAATTTTGGACGAGCCCTCAGTCGATACACCGCGATGCCCCTGTGTAAATTTTCCTCGCGGCAAGTTCGCTATCGGGGACATCGCGGACGGGTTTGCGTCGCTCCGGTAAAATCGATTGGACCCGTTGTGGGATTGAAGAGACTGGATAACGGGGCAGATGTTGCGGACGTGGCAATCCGGGTGCCCGCGATACCACCGCTGCCTCTTGTGCTGTACGAACCGTGCAAGACTCGACGCTCGTTTACTTTGCTTTCCAGCACTTTTTTTTTTCGGGCCCCTATACTATAACGCTCGCCGCCCAATTGTACCCTAATGGAAGCAAGCTCGCCGCTCCCGTACAACGGGCGAGAGTATTTGAGTAATTGCTACGTAAACAAAAAAAATGTATTGATTTTTTTTTTTTTTTTTCAAGATGTTCGAATCAAAGTCGAATCGATTCGAGGATTAACATTGAGAATACAAAAAGTGTTAAATTCGAGTGCTATAATAACTATACTGAAATACCGGGTACGAGGTAATGTTTCTCAAGAGAAAAAGTAAACCTCCGGATTTTGACTGTATTGGCTTTTGGTAAATTGCAAACCGGCGACGCGAGGATTCTCATCGAAATCTGAGTGAACGATAAAGAGGTTATTTTTTTGTTGTTGTTTTGTTGCATATTCATTTTTTAAATAAGATTTTTATTTTTATTTACAAGATGCTACGCATGGTTCGAATCAAAGTCGAATCGGTTCGACGGTCGGCACGTTAACATCTCTACTACTCACAACTCTATCACATAACAACTGTACCAGAAAACATCTCTACCGTATTAGAACTCTACCAAAATCTCTACCAGAATCAAAATAAAACTCTACTGGAATTACAATAAAACTCAATGGGAATACAATACAGTCCAGCATTGTATTCTGTTAGAGTTTTATGTCAATTCCGGTAATTTTGCTTCCTCATAAAGGAAGCTTTGTCATAGTGATAAAAAAAAATGTTCGAGATTTTAATGAAAACGTGTTCAGAATGTTCCAAAACATCGAAAAATCACATTTATAAAAAATGTCCGGATGTATGTGTGTCTGTGTGTGTGTGTCTGTGAATCGGACGTGAAAAATTCAAAACGCTATAACTCGATAACGCGTTGACCGATCAAGCTGAAATTTGGCACACATCATGTGTGATCAATAGTCAACATTTGGTCGAAATTTCGTAAAAAAATGTTCAGTTGTTTTTTTTGTACGCCATTTTTTATTTCGTCAAAAATGTCGGTTCGCGCTCTGGCACTCCCAATTTTTTAGCTATCGGGCTAAAAACGCGTATACAGGTAGAATATCATCACCCGATGATCCCATTAAAGTTTCAGGAAAATCGATCGAACCGTTAAAATTTTATGTCATTTTGAATTTTTTGAATTTCATGGTTTTATTTTGATTTCGATAGAATTTTTTTATTTCTTGGTAGAGATTTTGGTAGAGATCTAGTACGGTAGAGTTGTGATTGGTAGAGATGTAAATATGCCCGACGATCGGTGTTGAGAATACAAAAAATATTAAACTATATAACT
The DNA here is from genome assembly GCA_958510785.1 of Exephanes ischioxanthus. Classification (NCBI taxonomy): domain Eukaryota; kingdom Metazoa; phylum Arthropoda; class Insecta; order Hymenoptera; family Ichneumonidae; genus Exephanes; species Exephanes ischioxanthus. Next base: position 17,908,971 of record OY294020.1, on the reverse strand, counting down.
GTACTGCTATAATAACTATACTGAAATACCGGGTACGAGGACATTTTTCTCACGGGAAAAAGTAGACCTCCGGATCCTGCTTGTATTGGCAACTGGTAAATTGCCAACCTGCGACGCAAGGATTCTCGTCGAAATCTGAGAGAACGACAAAAGGATTTTTGTTGTTGTCGTACATTAATTTTATGAATGGATTTTCGTTGACTTGTTCTTTCTTACCCTGAGCCATGCAGTGTCTCACCACCGGAATAATACGTTCTTGCATGTCCGGTGGCATCATCATTTTGATTTGTTTTACGAGAGCCTCACTTTCGAGTCGTCCATTCTTCATCTGTATCGTTCCAAAGAACAGAAACGCAAGTTACTCGAGTTCAAGTTTGTTTCAAACAGCAGTACGGATGCTTGCAAATATTTCATTTTTTGGTGCCATCGAAAAACAACACTTCGGTTTATCCACGAAAAAAAAAACAAACAAACAGAAGAAAAAAAACTTGCCGCTTTCAACACAGACAACACACATTTGGTGTAGCACTGCAACTTTTCGTCCGCGGGAAATTCGCCTCGGTGCATACCTTCCACGAGGTCTGGAAAATTTAAAAGATTAAGGTAAAACAAGAGATTATAGAAAAAATTAATTAAAAGCAGAATATCGTTTGGTGTCACCTGGATCAGCTCCGGTCTTTCCTACACAAGTGCTTCTGACCCCTCTGGCCATGTTGTTCAACTGGGCCATAGTCAATGCCTGAAATTATTTGTCATTTGTTGTTTATTATTTGTTCATCGGCAATAGTTTTTTATTCTTTTATTTTTTCAACGAAATCAAAAAATTATTTATTCAAAGAAACCGCATACATCGACGTAGTTATTGCACAGATACGTCACGCAGATGACCAACGAAACACAGACGAAAAACCGGGATAACATTTTTTAATTTTTTAATTTTTACACAGACAAAAAAAAATCGATTCGATATATAAGAGAAGAAAAGTGCTAACGAAGCATCCGACTTGACGACTGTTCGCTCGTCCAACTCACCGCGGCGTTTTATTAAGTATGCAGGATGTAGGTGATTCGAGACATTGCTAATTATTTGATTGTATGAAATTTTTGTCATACGTTGACGGTTCGCGAAACTTGAAGGTTGCGCAAGAGAGCTTACAAGTTACCGGAACACGATAAGAGCCTCGGCAGGTTAATTCGATACTCTGTGCGATTCGCGTATCGCGCATACGCACGAGTCACGAAGGAGGAACTCGCGGATGGATACAAATTGTTTCCCTTGATTGTACGGTGACTGGAAAAAAAACTCTGTATTCCAGTTATTCATTGAGAACAATTGCCAGTACGAACAGCTATTAGTAATCATAAATCCGTGATTGCTCGTCCCTTCCATATGTCTTGGCGAGACGAACAGTCGAATCGGTGAGACTATGAACGGCGCCGATTTCGATAATTGGTCCTTATTCGTGTCCACGCACAACGTTACCATTCTGACTTTGTCAATTGTAGAGAGATGGAAAAAATTAATTAGTGGCTATATATATATGTATATAAGAAATAATTAAGATTAATACAATATTAATATTATATTGATGATATAATATTAATATTAATATTATATAATGCACTGGCGTAAGGATTTGGTCCAAAAAACAGATCGATTTTCAACATTTTTTTTTAACGCGGGTATTTCAAAGACAAGGGCGGGTTTTTACATACATTTAGTACAAGGTGTTATGAAGTTTGAGCTATTTAGTTATTGAAAAATATCAATTAACAACGGATTAAGGTCGTCATCAAGAACGAAATGAACTTTTTTTTAATCATCCGGTGTTTAGATAGAAAGTGTTATAGTCAAGGATCTACCCAAATTTCACCTCAATCCGGCGAATAGATTTTGAGACACGATGTCCGGTGTTAATTGATATTTTCCAATAAATTAAAAATTCAAACTTCATAAAACCTTGTACTAACTATGTGTGAAAACCCGAACTTGTCTTTCCAATACCCGCGTTAACAAAAAAAAAAGTTAAAAATCGACCTGCTTTTTTGGACCAAATTTTATTGCTAGTGCATTATATTAATATAAAATTTTCGAGAATAATTTTTGGAAGTAAGAAAATTAATTGGTAGGGATACAATATGTATATAAATACATGGCCGCCAATCAATTTTCTGTATACATATATATATGTTTTGCAATGATGTCAATGACTCAGACGCCCAGATGGATACGTGAATAGAGTCAGCGATCTCTCCTCGATTCTGATTCACCCTGTAAACTAAAAGGAAAGGGGCGATACCCCATAGTCGTGTCGGCGGGTTGAGCGTGCACTTGCCATCAAGCGTAGAAGCTCCTCCACCACTATTTCCCCATTTGCATACCTATTTCCATACAAATTGCGCTCACGCGAAGCTCGCCTCGCGCTCGCCAACGGTTAACGCAATAACTCACGAGCCGCGAGACATCCAGACGGGATCATGAATCGTGGGATTATATGAAATTACAATAAAAAGAACGTAATACACTAAGCGGTCGTTCATAATTCCATCTAAACAGCGTATTTACCGACACACGATCGGCAACAAAAACTGCAATACATTTTTCTTCGAGGAATAAATGAATGGAAAAATATAAATAAAAGAGTCGAAATTCTTGGAAAAAATTGAGTGCATTTCTGGTTACCGACGCAGTGTCACGAGAGTGAGTGACCCATTTGTTACTAATTCGACAGGGTGTCTGTCGGGGAAACAGACTCTGGGGAACATGAATTGCATTAAATATGAAAGTGGAATATGAAAATAGCATTAAATGTGAAATTCCAATGAAACGAACCTAATATAACCGGATGTCCATAATTCTATCTAAACAGCACATTTACCGACGCTCGATCGGTAACGAGAACTGTGATACACTTTTCTTCAAGGAATTAATAAATGGAAGAATAAAATTTTTGAAAAAGTAGAAGTTCTTGGAAAAAATGGATTGCAGTTCTCGTTACCGACACAGTGTTACAAGAGTGAGTGACAATGTTGTTGCTATCTTCGACAGGGTATCTGTCCGGGAAACAGACTGAGGCTCCTGGTCGGCCAATACGACAATGGAGGATGTTTGGGCGGTAGCAAAGCCGATCTAAACATATCCGAGGAGGGTCTTCAGCGTCATGGAAAACGTAGAAGCTGGCACGTTCAACCGAACAGGGTGAGTTTAATTTCCATTTTGATTCAATATATTCGAAAACTCTCGAGACCCGCGTGGGTCGAGAGGACAGAAAAATTTTGATGAAAAAACCCCGACGAGGCATTGTCGGCCGGAACGAACAAGTGTCAATATTAAGGCGGGACAGGAAGCAGCTGGTTCTCGCGTGCCCGCATTCGAGATGCTCGGAAAACTTTTGAGAGGCTACGTCGAATCTTTTTGTACTTCAACGGTTTGAGGCTGCCTTTTTTTCATTAAATTTTTGCTTCTTCATAGAGGCAGCTATGTTTGCGTAAAAAAAAATGAGATTATATCGACGGCGAACCGGAAATAGGCTAAAACGTCGAGAAATGCGATTTTTAGATGGCGCCCCGATGTACGCGTGTGTGTGAAAGATTTACGGAGTTTAAAATGGCACAAATTGATCTGACGGTTTAAATTTAATTGGATTTTGAAATTTTCGAAAGGTATCTGTGGTAGTTCCAACTTTCATAAATTTGGAGCTATCGTCGGAAATTCGTTCAAGCAATCAGATTTTATGGGATTTTAATTAATAAATTTTTCTATTTACTAAAAACAGTATAATTCGAGTAAACATTGAGGTATCGAGCTCGAATTTTGCAAGTGCCTGCACTCTGCAATGTATCGAATCACGTTTCTCGGAGATTTATCTGACCGCTTGAATTTTACTGGATTCCGATATTATTTAAATTTATCGTAAAATTTGTATTTTACATCCGACACGAGTTTCTGCATCAAAAATCGTTCCCTGAATAAAATAAGTAATAAGGAGAAAATGGATTAGACACAGCAACAAAAGACGAATAACGGAAATTTAGGGCCCCTTTAACGACACAAAAATGCCCATAGCTTTCTGTATGAGGAAGTTATTGTGTATATATTTTTTATGTACTCGGAGTTTTGGACACTTCGGTTAAGTGACTAGGGAAAAAAATGACGACAGTTGGACGCGCGGACCGATCGGTCGTCGAAGCTCGGGGGCCGAAGGCTGATATCGGGATCCATTATTTATATGTGTGTGTTCACCACCCTCGCCGAACTAATTCATCGCGGGGCTCCATTCTGCCCGCAGCAGCCCATCAATTACAAAGCCTCGCTGCCGCCATTCCGAGAGCCCATATGCCCGCCCGATGGGGAATATATACCAAAAGCAGAAGCATCAACGTTCTGTATAGAGGCTGTTGCAGCCCCTTCGTCTCTCGCGATCGAACCCTTCGTAGCCAGCCACGCGTCAGCTGACTATCCATTCGTCTCGCTACCGATCTACTTACAAACCGCTGTTTGCAGCCTGTCGAACTATTCAAACCGATCTTTGATACTTTTCCTCCGCAATAAACGCAGCGTGAATGGAGTCACGGAGCAGCTGGCTAGATCCGTGGTCGACCGACAAGATACCGAACAACAACAAGGAAATTAGTACTTTGCTATACTAGTGCGAAAAAGTAGACTTTCGGCGAAGGTTTTGAACTTGGCAACATGAGCTGAACTTTTTGGTACAAGTATCGCATACTACTGTTTTTGTAAGAAATTCACAAAAACTACCCCTTTTTACGCCTGAAGCGTGGCGAAAGTGTGCGAAACAGTAACTAGTGTGATCTGTGCGTGTGCAATATTTTTTTTCCGCACGCCTTACTAAAAAGCGCAACTTTCGCCACTCGTTACAGGCACGAAAAATTAGATTTTTTGTGCACGCGTTACAAAATAGTAATTTCCGATACTAGTGCGAAAAAGCGGACTTTCGACGAAGGTTTGTGAAGTTCGCGGCACGAGCTGAAGGCGAGTGTTGCCCTTTTTGGTACAAGTATCGCATCCTACTTTTTGTAAGAAATGCACAAAAACTACCTCTTTTTATGCCTGTAGCGCGACGAAAGCGTGCGATAAAGTAACTGGTGTGATTTGCGCATGCGCAATGTCTTCCTCGCACGTCTCACTGAATAGCGAGATTTAGTTCCAGACGTTCCAGCCGCGAAAAGGAGGACTTTTTGTGCATGTTGGTACAAAATAGTACATTACGATACTAGTGCGAAAAAAAATGCTGACGATTGTGGCGAGTGTTGCAATCAAGCGAGTTAAGGGAATACGTCACAGATTGCCGTTTCTTAATGGTGGGGGGTGGTGGGGGGCATGTTGATAGCAATGGTTGAGGCCCAGGTATCTATTCATATACAGGTTCGATGCTCCTTCAACTCGTAATATCTTCGAAAATCTATGGGCAGAGTTCGATTTAATTTTTTTAATGCGTCCTTAATAATGTTGTGATATTATTTTAGAAAAAAAAATCTAATACAGTAGTCTGGAAATATATATATAAAAAAAAGAATTATGCTTTTCATGCGGTACCATATGCAGCTCATGCTAATTGACACAATTTTAAGCTCATGTATCTCGGAATCCATGTGGGGAAAAAATTCTTAGAAATTCTCTACAAAAACCTTATTCGTTGTTTTATAACACTTGTGATTTTTAGTTACAAAAGTAGAAAAGTCGTTGTGTGAGGAATTCCCTGAAGGAAACGGTTTTCGCACAAGTATCGTACAAAATTTCACTTCGCAAGGTGTGAAAATTGGCGTTTTACGCACGCAAAGCCTCAATTTTCTCACCTAATGAAATAAAATTGATTTTCAAGTTGCAGTATTCGGATTCTTCGTTTGTTGTCTCGCGAAAAGTTGCAAGGAGGCAATGTTCGTGTCCGAAAATAAAAGCCGATCTCCGGACGGTCGAGTCATCTCGTATTCGCGCCATCTCTCGCCCTGCGAGCCGACCGTTACACGAGCGATGTATTTTCGGCCTCTAGTTTCTTATTTCTTCTTTCATTTTTTTTTTCTTCCGCCCTTCTCCATTCGTTCTCGCATCCTTCAGCTTCGCTCCGTCGCTCACTGGGATCTTCCTGTTCCTTCTGGGGCTGCGGCTCGTCCCGTGGACGTCTTGTTTTGCGCTGCTGCCGGTCTCCCCATTTCTTCACGTTCTTTTTTTTTTTTTCTCTTTTTCTTTTCGCAGCGGAGGTTTTGCCTCTTCCCCGGCATGCCGCGTGTTGAACGACGCTCTTTCGAGATAACGCTCGCGGCTCGGAGAGTGCATACACGCGAGTGCTGTTTCTCGGAGACGACAGGAATACGAGACTCAGAAACGACGCACTCCGTCAAGTCCTTTTGGCCTATCTCGTTCTATTCGTTTTCGTCGTCTTCGGCGAAGAAGCAGAGGAAGAAGAAGATGAAGAGAGCGTCGGCGTATCTCGGGTCAATGGAACTTTAACGATGTTCAAATTTCCGTCGAGCGTCTCCCCCACGACTCGTTATCGACTTAGGAGTGCTTCTCCAGTACCGCTTGGATTTATGTCACAAAATCGTTGTCCTTTTTTTTTTACACCGGAAGACGATAAATTAGCCTTCGGGAAAAAAGAGGAATAAATAGAAATTGCATCGGTCTCCGCGATATTCGGGTCATCCACGGATCAAGATGTTCTCCGGTGCTCGTCGGTGCGTAGCGTCGGCGAGCCGGATGAACCTTGAACACTTGGATTTTAGTCTTAAAATAGTTACCTTTTTTTCCGTTTTTATTCCGAAAGACAATAATTAGCCTTCTTAAAAAAAATCCAACAATCGAGCATCGGATCAGGAATTGCACTGCACTTCGCGACAGTTGGGTCATCAGCGGATCAAGATTTCCACCGGTGTTCATCCGCAAGCCGGGCGGACACTCGGATTTAACTCCTAAATTGTAACTTGAACGCTTGGATTTTATTTTCAAGATGGTTACCTTTATTTCCGTTTTTACTCCGAAAGACAATAATTAGCCTTCTAAAAAAAATCCAACAATCGAGCATCGGATCAGGAATTGCACTGCACTTCGCGACAGTTGGGTCATCAGCGGATCAAGATTCCCTCCGGTGTTCATCCGCAAGCCGGACGGAGGTTTGGATTTAACTCCTAAATTGTAACTTGAACGCTTGGATTTTACTCTCAAAATTGTTACCCTTTTTCCGTTTGTACTCCGAAAGACAATAATTAGCCTTCTCAAAAAAAATCCAACAATCGAGCATCGGATCAGGAATTGCACTGCACTTCGCGACAGTTGGGTCATCAGCGGATCAAGATTCCCTCCGGTGTTCATCCGCAAGCCGGACGGACGCTCGGATTTAACTCCTAAATTGTAACTTGAACGCTTGGATTTTACTCTCAAAATTGTTACCCTTCTTCCGTTTTAACTCCGAAAGACAATAATTAGCCTTGTAAAAAAAAAAAAAAAAAAAATCTACCAATGGAGCATCGGATCAGGAACCGCACTGCACTCCGCGACAGTTGGGTCATCAGCGGATCAAGATTCCCTCCGGTGTTCATCCGTGCGTAGAGTAGGCAAGCCGGACGGACCCTGAGCGTCCGTAGATGGAGCAGCCGGTTATCCGGCTTCTTCCTCCTACCTGGCATGGACCGAGTTTTAGTGTCCTTATAAGTCGCCCCCGAGTCTCCGGGGTATTCCGAGCCCCTTGTCTTCTTCTTCTTCTTCTTCTTCGTCCTCTCCAGAAAAGCCTCGCTCGTTCCGCTTCTGCAGATCTCGCGGGCGCGATTCCGCTTCGGTTTCACCTACGTCACGCACAAAGTGGGCTCGCGGTTCTACCGTCCGGAGTCATCACGATGGAATGCGCGGGCGGTTCTGGCTCAAAGGACAGGACGATTGCGCTGCGCTCGTCCCTGCAACTCTTGCTCCTGCACATTTCGTATATATAATTATCTTTATTCACCTATGCCCATTTGAACATTAACTCTGTCTCACCATATATTTTTTTCCTTTTTTTTTTTTTCGACCATTCTTCAACCTCGCAGACCGTTGACCCGGGTCGGAATGGTACAAAGGCCCGGTACTGGCCGACGCTGGGCGAACACCGGCCCGGGTCAGGGCCGGTACTGGGCCGGTACTGGCCAAGCGTTTCGACCAGGAAACCCTCGATCGTCAAGCGGAGCCTCAATCCTCGCGCGTTACTTGCTCCGAACTTATCAGACGTAATTTTTATATTGAACTCGAGTCCTCGCATCCTTCTTCGTGAGTTCCGGCTTCAGGCGGCTTATGTGTGTTTGCGAGTGCGCGAGGGTACGAGAATCGTGACACTCGTGCCGGCAACCGTGGAATTGAACGCTTCGAGGGAAGGAGAGAGAGGGACAGAGAAATGAGAGCGAATAATCGAAAGTTGCGCGACGCTGCCGGACTGGATGCATGTTAAAAATAACTCGACAAACATGCCACGGTGGACGGAATTAAAATTACCGGGAATGGTTAAGGAAGCCGGATCCTGGATGAGTTTCATGAGAGTCTAGACTCTCGAAAGTGGATAAAAAAAAAAAAAAAAAAAAAAAAAATGTAAAAAAGGAAAGGAAATAAGCGTGGAAACGACGCGGAGGATACGGCTTGGGCGTGGGTCGGATTCGCTTTACCTACCACGCGCACTCGCACTCGTTCCGCGGGTATCAATGAACTGCGAAACTTGTTCGCGTGGGATTATATCTAGCGATATACCGTGTCTCGGTTCGCAAACTTGAGGAAAGAACCGTAGCGAACCTTCTCCGAGCTTTGCGCACCGTGCGAGTAACTCCGAACTTAAAATTAATCCTTGATAATATTCCGGTCGCTATGAAAAAAGAAATTGAAATAAAATTTTGTGAAAAAAAAAAAAAAAAAAAAATTGGGACATCGGCAGAGGCCCGAGAAAGGAGTGGCTGGAAATGTGTAACGAGACATGTCTCGTTATACGAGCCTTCCATCGTTGATGCGCCGCACGAGTAACTTCGAACTTAAAATTAATTTTAAAAAATATCCGAGTCGTTATATTAAAAAATATATATAATCAAGAATTTATACATCTGCAGAAGGTCGGGAAAAGAGTGGCTGCGAGGAAATGTATAACGAGATAGCCCGTTCCGTCGTGGATACGCGTACAGGTAATATCCAACTTGAAATTAATTTTTTTAAATATTCAAGGCCTTATACAAAAATTAATAATAATAATAACAGAAAAAAATTGCTACATCGGAGGTCCGAGAAAGGAGTGGCTGCGATGAAATGTAAAACGAGACATAGCCTTCCGTTCCCGATCCTCCGTTCCGGAAGTAACTTCGATCTTAAAATTAATTTTCAAAAATATTCAAGTCATTATAAAAAAAAAAGAAATTAACAATTAAAAATTGCAACAACCGCAGGGGTCCAAGAAAGCAGTGTCTGCGAGGAAATGTATAACGAGATACAACCTTTCGTCATGAATGCGCCATACAAGTAACTTCGACCTTGAAGTTAATTCTTAAAAATATTCCAGGCCTTATACAATAACAATAATAATAATAATAATAATAACAGAAAAAAATTGCAACATGTGAAATCCGAGAAAGGAGTGGCTGCGATGAAATGTACAACGAGACATAGCCTTCCGTTCCGGATGTACCGTACGAGTAACTCCGGTCTAAAAATTAATTTTTCAAAATATCCAAGTCATTATAAAAAAAAAAAAAGAAATTAACAATTAAAAATTGCAACATCCGCAGGGGTCCAAGAAAGCAGTGTCTGCGAGGAAATGTATAACGAGATATAACCTTTCGTCATGAATGCGCCATACAAGTAACTTCGACCTTGAAATTAATTCTTAAAAATATTCCAGGCCTTATACAATAACAATAATAATAATAATAATAACAGAAAAAAATTGCAACATGTGAAATCCGAGAAAGGAGTGGCTGCGATGAAATGTACAACGAGACATAGCCTTCCGTTCCGGATGTACCGTACGAGTAACTCCGGTCTAAAAATTAATTTTTCAAAATATCCAAGTCATTATAAAAAAAAAAAAAGAAATTAACAATTAAAAATTGCAACATCCGCAGGGGTCCAAGAAAGCAGTGTCTGCGAGGAAATGTATAACGAGATACAACCTTTCGTCATTAATGCGCCATACAAGTAACTTCGACCTTGAAATTAATTCTTAAAAATATTCCAGGCCTTATACAATAACAATAATAATAATAATAATAACAGAAAAAAATTGCAACATGTGAAATCCGAGAAAGGAGTGGCTTCGATGAAATGTACAACGAGCCATAGCCTTCCGTTCCGGATGTACCGTACAAGTAACTCCGGTCTAAAAATTAATTTTTCAAAATATCCAAGTCATTATAAAAAAAAAAAAAGAAATTAACAATTAAAAATTGCAACATCCGCAGGGGTCCAAGAAAGGAGTGGCTGCGAGGAAAGGTGTACCGACATATAGCTTCGTCACGTCCGATTAATTTACTCGATTATTTATCGTCCTGTCGAGAGTTCTCTCCCTCCCCGTCGCGATCGTCGTGCCGCCTCGCACGTGGGCGATACAGTATAAACGCCAAAGCCCGCAGCGATATCTGGCATCCCTTCTATTTTCGAGCGCGCGCACGCGTTCGATTTTTTTTTCCGATCCCCGTCGAGCACCCCGAATCCCCTGTCGCCGATGAGGCACGTAAAAACCAGAGTCTGCGAAACCCGCACGTGGCGCAGCCGAATTTGACGTCCACAACTCAGACGTCAAAAACGAAAACTGAAACGCCGCGAAACGATCGAAGAGCCAAATTCCAAAAACCTCGTGTAAAAATTATACAGATTTTTTTTTTTTTAAGCTCGCTAGGTCATTTGGCCGCTCGTTTCCTCAAGAGCTCTTTTCGAGCTCGCCCACGCATACAATTTTTTTATGACCCTGAAGATATCTGCATGAGACAAAATTTCATCAAGTCATAACGGCTGCATTTTGCATCGCACAAACTCTACTCGAGGAAATTCACTTGGAGAATAAAATTCTATAAGTGAACAATTGTTCATTCTTCCTAAAACCGTGCACCGATGGAGACTTGCCAAAGATGAAATTTGACGTCATGCAGATATCTTCAGGGTCATATTTTTTTTTCGATCCCTGACGAACACCCCAAAATGTCCCAGTCGCGGAAAGGCAACTAAAAATGAAAATCCGCGAAACCCGCACGCGGCGCAGCCGAATTTGACGTCCACAAGTCGGACGTCAAAAACGGAAATCTAAACACCGAGTTTCCAAAAAACTTCGTCTAAAAGCCATGCAGATTAATTTTTTTTAAGCTCAAAGGATTTTGGCTCTTCGAGCCGTTTCTCTCCTCAAGAGCTCCTCACGAACTCGCCCGCGCATCCAATTTTTTTTTTTTTTCGACCTCCGTCGAACACTCTGATTTCCCTGTCGCGAAAAGGCACCTAAAATCGAGACTGTGAAACCCGCAGGTGGCCAACCGAATTTGGCGTCCACAACTCGGACCTCAAAACGGAAACCGAAACGCCGAGAATCGATCGAAGAGCCAAAATCCCAAAAAACCTCGTGTAGAAACTATACAGATTTTAAAAAATTATTATTATTATTATTATTATTTTTAAGCCGGCAAGGTCCTGGCGCTCCGGGGCGCTCGCTTCCTCGAGAGCTCTCTTTTCGTGTTTCTATGGAAACCGGGAATTCACCGGCTCTTATACTATCCGACAGGATCTCTCTCTCCGGTTCGCTCCCTCTCACGGGCCTTCCGTGCATTCTCGCGCCGCGGAGGTCATACGCCTCTCCCGCGGGGGTGGCTGTGCGGAGCGCCGCGACGCCCGGTATCGACCGACCTCAACCCTCGTCGTTCACGTTCGTTTCCAACCGTCTCACTCCCCTTCCCACGTCTTTTGTACCATCGCAACCACGACCACCGACACGAACCCATGGAAAAGCACCCTCGGCTTTCTAAAAAAAAAAAAAAGAAATCGGTCCGGAGCGAGATGCGCCCTTGCCGTTTCTTACCGGTCGATGCGTCGAGAAAAAGAAATCGATCGGGTCTGTAGAATCGAAAGTTTGTGTCTTTACTATGACAATTATTTCGATCCGTCGACCGGACATTCGTTTCTTGATCTTTTTTTTTTTTTTTTTTTTTTTTTTTGCATTGATGTTCTGCCGTTTTATATGAGAGTGATTTATTTAGGTTTTATATCGAATAAATGCGATACCAAATATTTTGCATACTGGGAAAAGACGTGGTTGGATTAACCGAGAAGCGGTGACACGCGTACAAAGGGGTTATTTGGTTAGTACAATAAATTTTTTTTTTAATCGACTGAAGCGAATAATCTTTCAACAAAACAATGCTTTAGTTGTAACGAGCAAATAACAGCTTTGATCGTGTGTCACTTGCGACTTTTGGTTGATTCGAGCACTTTTTTTTTTCTCGGTGCAGTGTTAGCTCGTTCGTTTCTCCATGTTTACTCGAATTATACAGTTTTTAGTAACTTTTCAAAAATAATTCGTAATCCCATTAAATCTGACTGCGTGGATAGATTTCGGCAAAATTCGATACCAAAGATCTTCGATAAAAGTGTCATATTTGTGTGCAATTTTAGGATGACAGCTCAACAGTTTCCGAAAGTTGGAACTATATCGCAGTTTTTGAAAAAAAAACTTCAAAATCGCGTGAAATCTTCAATCGGGCTTCAATCTTCATGAAAAATTTCACGGAGTTGAGAGTCCGCTTCACTGGTGCCCGCTTCACTGGTGTACCGAGTTGCAACTTTCTATCACGAACCCTTTACGAGTTGCGTTTTGGATTATGCAAAACTCTCCCACACACACACACACACACACACACGTACATCCGAACTCCAGCTAAAAATTGCATTTCTCGACGTTTTAGACTATGTCCAGTGTACTGAAAAAAAAAAAATCTCATTTTTAAATTTATTTGGCAACGTTTACATTTTTTTTTAATTTATTTTTAATGATTTTAGTATTTATTATTTTATTTATTTTTTGTTAAATATTATTTCTCATAATTTTTTTTATTATTATTTTTTAACTTATTTTATAGCTTCTTCTATGAATAAGCGAAAAGTGCGGTACTCCGTTGTTGTGCACAAGCACGAGGGGTATCAACGCTGGAAATAGTAGAATGGGCGGAATCGCGTGAGCTCGTACGCTGCGGTTCGCGTGCACGCACTCGGCGAGTGTGGCGCCCTCGTGACCAATCGGACGATTTCTTCATCAATGGTCGTAAGGTCGTAACCCTCCGGAGTAATTATCGCCGGTGAGAATTTAACCGTTTGCGGTCGAAGGGGTTCCTCGAAGTGGCGAGCCTGACTTTCGAGAATTGATTGATTCGTTAGTTCGTTTACGTCGAGTTGTTTCGGGCGAACCCCAACGATGTCAATCGCCAACCCGGAAACTAATCGCGAGTCGAACCGAAACGTTATCGTCGGCCGGTAATGCAGACCCAAAGTCTGCCCCTGATGGGCTGCGATAGAGTGGCACATTTTTCTCTCGCGGTTCCAATCGCACTGCGATACGCTGCCAACTCGACACTCGACCTCGTTTCTTTTCCACAGATATCCCGAACAATTCTGCTTTTTCTGCTTTGAAGAAAAACCTCATCCGTCGCAGCGGAACAATCGAATGGACAACATTGTCGAGTCGTTTGTCCGATGCACTGCGCCTTACGAGTTCAGTCAACTTTGCAATCTCGCAATCTTCTCGTGCTCTCTGTTTTATCTGGAAATAAAACTCGCAACATTTTCTTCGGAGACGATTTCTTGCGAAACGTCGCGCGTATTACTAGGCGAATTAATTGATTCGTTAGTTTACTTGCTTCGAGTCGGTTCGGCCCTGCACACAAAAAAATTATTCATTTGAAGGGTGATCTGCAAGTAAATATTTATTCAATTCCAATAAATGTTTATTTAATTCTAATAAATATTTATTTAATTCTAATAAATATTTATTTAATTCTAATAAATATTTATTCAATTCTAATAAATATTTATTTAATTCTAATCAGTATTTATTCAATTCTAATCAATATTTATTTAATTCTAATAAATATTTATTCAATACTAATAAATATTTATTTAATTCTAATCAATATGTATTTAATTCTGATCAATATTTATTTAGTTCTAATGAATACTCATTTCTATTAAATATATATTTGTTTTCGGGGCGGCTGTCAAATAAATTATTTGTCCGGGTGTATTCCAACGATTCGAATCGCCGACCCGACGTCTAATCGTGAATCGAACCGAATTGTTACCGCCGATCGGTAATGCAGACCCAAAGTCTGCAGCGAATGGGCTACGATACAGTGGCCTATTTTTCTCTCGCTGCTCCAATCGCACTGGGATACGTTGCCAAGTCGATCCTCGACCTCGTTTCTTTTCCACAGATATCCCGAACAATCCTGCTTTTTCTGAATCCTTCGTAGCGGAACAATCGAATGGACAAGATCGCCGAGTCGTTTGTACGATACACTGCACCTTACGAGTTCAGTCAACTCTGCAATCTCGGAATCTTATCGTGCTCATTTTTTTTTTTTTTTTATCTCGAGATAAAACTCGCAATATTTTCTTCGAAGAAAATTTGTTGCCAAATATCGCGCCCGTACTAACCGACCAAGGACGATACCGATAAATTCTTTTCAAGAAATTTCTCGGTATCGTCCAACATTTTTGCTCCGCGAAAAAAGCGTACAAAGTAATTTGAATTTTTATTCAACTTGCACATAACTTCCTCGTTCTTTTTTCAGTATTGCAAACTTCTATAAGACAGTTCGTTTACAATTTTTTTTAACTATCGTCAAGATCTGCGCGTGCACGATTTCTGCGCATGCGTGCGATTCGCAATTTTTTGAAATATAATTTTTTCTTTCTAATTGCGATAATTGTATTATAATAAATTTTCTTGCCCCTCATCGACGCAAAATACTCACAGCATTCCCCTACAAGGAAGCCAAAATTGATCGACTAACTTTCTCACAGAGAAAGTTATCGGCAAAACAGTTTTTTAAAAAAATGAGGAGTTCACAAATTACTCTGTGCAATTTTTTAATTTTTATTTTTTATTGCATCGATCCATCGATCTTAAAAAAATACCGGGCACGAAAGATCACCTTTCCCGGCTACAAAAGTACCGCCATGCGTATAGTCCGCCTCTTCGTCGACACTCGACTATGCGGTAGACCTCTTCGAGAGCCTCCACAAAGCCGGCAATGTCTCCAGTGTTTTTGTCGCGTGACGCGTGACAAAAAAAAAAAAAAAGTCTCTTCGTAGAATGCAGAAGAGTCCGATGCTCTCTTGCCGCGTGGAAGTGCCACTACTTCGATTTACAAATCCGGAGGTAGGCGAGTACTTCGGCGACAAGCCATGCGAGAAAATCTCTCGTGCGCGACGAATTAAAGGGCTGCGCGCTCGAGAGGGCTTGCTCTCCGGGGTTGTGTAAGAACCACCCCGGACGTGCAAACACACTCGCCGAGATAATTCCACGTCATTCACGCGAGAGAGAACCAATGCGCGAAACGATTGGTAAACTTCATTCAATTTTATTTATTTATTTTTTTCCCCTCTTTTTGTTCGCAGGTCGTAACGCCGCAGAAGTGCGGCGATGTTTACCTGTACGATCTTCCAGCCAGCCGGGCGAGTCCCGCGCCTCCGTCGAGACGAGATTCGCCTCTCAATTCGACCACAAACTCCGAACATTTGCACGCAGGTATGTCTTGTTCGCTAAGATAAAAAAATAAAATAAACAGCTCGGTTATTATTATTTTTTTTTATTATTATTGTTTATTGTAGCTAGGGTGTGAAACCCTGTGAGTAGAAACATTTTTACATGTGTTTTACATGTGTTTTACATGTGTTTTAAATGTGTTTTACATGTGTAAAACACATGTAAAACATGTTTTGTAAAATACATGTAAACCACACATGTTTTGTAAAACACATGTAAAACATGTTTTGTAAAAACATTTTTACATGTGTTTTACATGTGTAAGCGTTTAAACGACGCGCACTGTTGGCGAATATAGATAGTAAGACACATATACATCTGTATCACTCAGAACTGCATTAGATAACAACTCTACAAGCATCAGAATGAAACTCTACCGGAATACAAAGCTAGACGCTAGCCTTGTATTCCGGTAGAGTTTCATTTTGATTCTGGTAGAGTTTTTTTACTTTCTGGTGGAAATTTTGGTAGAGTTGTAACTGGTAGACATGTAAATATACCGATAGTAATAGGATTAATTAGATATATTAAGTAAGAATTAAAGATTAAGTTAAGAATTAATAAAAAAAAAAAGAAATAGAAGTAGGGAAGTTAGGAAAAACAGTGCCTTTCATTGCCCCTAGACATAACTACATTGTTACCCCAACTTGGAGTTCTGGATTGAGTAGTAAGAATGAGAACAATCTTCTTTTCCCGAGATCCACCGGGCCCATCGATCGCACGGATTCCGGCAGTTGGTTTCACAACCGGATACCCGTTACAATAACCGATCGTTCGTAGATGCTCAGTCGATAGGGAGGGCCCGATGAATCGTTCTCCCGTGTGCATGTAGCGATTCGACGTTCGGTTCTGAAACGAAGCTGACTTGCATAGAAGTCTGGAACACCGATTTTGATCGCCCGAGCCATAAGGATACCCAAGAAGTAAACAGCTCGGTTGGAGTTCTTCGCGAATAACTCCCAGCTTGAGCCTCGCGCAACGGCCGATAACTTGCCGCGACAAGATAACTTCGCATAGAAAAATGTTTACACAAAAATGTGCATTAAAATACCGTTTCGAGAAAAAGAAGATACCTTTCCATATATTTGGGTTATTTTCTTAACTTGTATACACGTTTTGTTTCTTTTTTTTTTTTTTTTTTTACTGAAAAATGTGAAGATTTCCTTTCATATTTTCGGGTTATTTTTTTAATTGTATGCGATATTTTTTTCTTTTTTTTTTTTGTGGAACAATCATCGACGAGTTGATTTTTTAAGTATCACGATGTACGTACCACCATAATCACTCGCCATTTGCGCATCCGGTAAAACGCGTTTCGTCTTCCACCTCTCGGTTTTCATTTTTTTTTTTCTCCTGGTACTTAATAGCGCGTATGTTCGACACGCGATACGATCCGATTATTATCCGCACGACGCGAGGTCAGGAAGTATCTCGGAATATAAAAAGGATTGAAACATCGGGATTGAACTTCAGGGATTCAAGGAACACGTAATTTTTATTTATTTATTATTATTATTTTTTTTTTCATTCTTTTAAAAAAATAGCGTGTACGAAAAAGACGCTCTTTCATTGGCGCCAGAATGGAGGGTCTAAAAATGCAAATATCCTTTGCCGGTAATTACCCCAATTATACGCTCGGTGCCTCGAAAGTAATTTTTTTTTTAACCGAGGGTTCCCTCGGGTACGCGAGACTCAAAAGAAAGTCAGCATGAAAAATTAAAAAAGAAAGGACCGAAACGCAAACACGCTAGGGTGCGGCAGTGCTCTTTCGCTTCTGATTATTGCCGAAAGTAAAAAAAAATTATTTGTCCCCCTTAGCGCGCATTTAACGCAGCGTTGCGGCTGGCATTTAGGAATTAATGCCAAGGGAGGAGGGAGCCTTTTATTTTGTAAACTTTGTCGCTCCGAGGACGACTGCAGTCCGTAATACAATCGCGTTCCTTCAACCCTTACGCCGTTTACGGCCTGCATTGCTGAACTTGGGGGGAGGCTCTAAGGGGCGAAGGGGTGCGACTGCTCTGTATTTGCGAACTATTATTCTCTTCTGTGCCGAGAAGTGAGCTTGGATAAGTATTGCTTCCTCACAGAGGAAACTATGTTTTCGCAAAAAGAAAAACTTTTCGCATTTTAATGTCGGAACACATATATATTATATATTATATATTATATATTATATATTATATATTATATATTATATATTATATATTATATATTATATATTATATATTATATATTATATATTATATATTATATATTATATATTATATATTATATATTATATATTATATATTATATATTATATATTATATATTATATATTATATATTATATATTATATATTATATATTATATATTATATATTATATATTATATATTATATATTATATATTATAAAAAATCCGACTTTCTCATACAGGAAGCTGAGCGCGAAATGGTAAAAAAATGTGCAAGCCATGTGCAACTGACTGCACCCTTTTTGGTGCCTTCTTGTTTCCATGAAACTCTCCTTGGGACCTCTGAGAACCAATAACGCTGCCTCGTATCGATAACCCGTGACGAATTTCGACGTTTTCCAGGTCGTTTAATCTCCGGACCACAGAATTCAGTGGACAGCGGCGGTGGCGGTGATATGAGCGATTGCTACGACGTACCGCCGAGAGCCACGCCCGTTATTGCATCCCCGGCGAGCAGTCCGAGTCCGGCGCCGTCTTGCTACGACATTCCAAGGCCGCCGACATCGTGCACACCAAACTCTAATTGTTCCGGAGGTTCCGGCGTGACGCCGCTCGACTGCTACGACGTACCGAGGCCTCTTCAGCCTCTCACCCCGAGCAGTTCCGCTTCCAGTCTCACCAACGATGGATCGCTCAGCGGCTCCAACAGGTATAACTTTGATCCGGACGTCCTTGTTGTCCGAACCATGGCGTTTGATTCAAACGGCGACCCAAAATCGACTTTTTTTCGTTTTGGAGCAGCAAACGATTGAAAAACTTTCATTAAGTTCGTTGTGAAATGCCTCGGTCGATAATAAAAACTGTAATGCAATGTTCTTCAAGGGCGCCGAAACTTTAGTTTCCAAAGAAAATGGGAGCCCAATGCAGAATCGATAGACCCAGTGGCATTCTATTTCCCTCCGACAATAAACTTTTAGCACCCTTAGAAAAGAAAAAAGAATTGCATTACTTGAAATTTTAGAGTTTCAAAGTAAATACAACCACACTGTAATTGATCGACGCAGTGGCATTCTATTTCCCTCAGACTTTCAACTTAGCATTATTCAGGAACTTACACTTTCGTCAGAATAAACTTTCAACACCCTGGAAAAAAAAAAACAACAACAACATAGCATTACAGATTTTATTATTTTAATTGGCTTAATTATTTTATTACCTTAATCCGAACTAGGCCACGACCTCAATTTATTCGTTTAATCGACGTTCAACTGTGTTTTTTATTCTCCAGATCCAGTCTCACCGCTCCGGATTACGATGTTCCGAGGCCCCGTCTTCCATCATCCTCGTTGTCATCCCGATACACAACTCCGGTGCCGAAGACCCCGACGACGCCTCCACCTTCGCAGCACCAGCACCAGAATCGCGACCCGAACCATCCTAATCATCAGCAGCAGAATCAACAGTGCCAGCAGCAGATCTACGACGTTCCTGTGAGCAAGGAGCTTCCTCTGGAGCTGGACTCCGCGTTGGAAGGTCTTCAGAGGTTGCAGGGCGAAGCGTCATCGGCGATCGCGAGGCTGCTGGGATTCGTCAGTCCGGGATGGCGAACGCCCCAGAAACTGGACACGAGCCTCATGGATCTCAGACTTGCGGCTCTGAGATTGAGAACTTCGCTTCACGATCTTGTAGAGTTCGCCGAGGGGACACTCGGCAATGCCGGCAAAGCGCCGGACAAGGGCCTGGCGACAAAGTTCAGGCCTCTCGTCAAAGCCCTCCGAGACTCCGATAAACTCGTCCAGGAAGCCGCCAGCGAATTGGACACGATAGAGTGGGACGCGACGAAGCTGTGCCGAGGAGGCGGCGGCGACACTCCCACACCGACGAACGGCACACCGCCTCTCATTACCAGTCTTCTTCCGGATCCTCTCGATCAATTGATCGCGTGCGCCAGAGCGCTGACCGAGGATGTGCGCCAAATCGCCAGTTTCATTCAGGTATTTTTTATTTATTTATTTATTTTATCTTTCTTCATTTCATGATAAACGGGCAATGGTCAATTGCATGTAATTAATCAGCGATTAATCGGAGATCAGAGAACAGTATGTGATTAAAAATTTTAAGTAAAATTAATGTTGCCGAACTGTCTGAACGGAGGAAAGAAGAAAGAAAAGGAGACGAGATTAGCAACGGAGGTTGTTTGTTTTTGTTGTTTGGTTTTCTCCCATGGGGTTTGACTCGCTTGAGATAAAACTAAAGGATAAAAGTTTGTCATTGATTAAAATATATTCCGTTGAACTCATATTTTTGTAGTTGTTTTTTAAATTATCTACGGAGCGAGAGACGAGACCGAGGAAGGTGAGAGCTCGCAAGAGAGCGTGAGATCGCTGTGTGAGGCGATCCAACGAAACGTGGGAGATTGGACGCATTCATTGGTGGTGGCGAAACAATTAAATTAAAATCAAAACTGAAATTGACATTATAATTATAACAAAGAATATTCATTTGTAATGATCCTATAGCTTTTCCCTGTCCCTTAATCCGCTAGAATTACCCTTAACAGCCATTTACGTCAGTGTTTTTATTTATTTAACCGACGAACTGCAGTTTCTAACTGTTTGCCAAAAAAAAAAAAAAAACGCACACTAATATGATTTGTTTGTTTCGACCACTTTCGCAGGGTAATTCCACGCTGCTGTTCAAGAGATCGTCGATCGTCTCGAGCACCGGCAGCACGGGAAACGGCGGCAACGCCGACGACTACGACTACGTTAATCTCGACTCGCGAGAGGTCGTGGCGAAGCAGCGCGAGGAATTGAGGGCCGCCCTGCCGCAGGAACTTCGCAGCAGTTACGATCTTCTCGTTAACGAGGCCGACAACGCGGCCATACAAATGCCACCCTCTACCCCCACTCCAATGGATCCGAACGACAAACAATTGCTGGCATTTTACGCCGCCCAAGTTATAACTCACGGGGCTCATCTGACCCATGCCATCGACGCTTTTCTTCAAACCGTCGAGCACAATCAACCCCCGAAGGTGGGCTAACTTTTTTTTTCAAAAAGCTCAATATATAAAATTGACCTCCGGTTCGATCGGTTCGATCGGTTTGAGTGGTTGGATCAGTTCGATCGATTCGATCAGCTCGATCGGTTCGATCGTTTCGCTCGGTGAAGCATGAGAGAAAGAAAATTTGATGAATATTTTTGATACAGGTTTTCCTGGCTCACGGCAAGTTCGTCGTGCTGAGCGCCCACCGGCTGGTGCACATCGGCGACACAGTCCACAGAAACGTAACTCGCAACGACGTGCGAACGAGGATTCTCCAGTGCGCGAATTCTCTCAACGAGGCACTCGCCCAAACGGTCTCGAAGACGAAGCAAGCGGCTCAATTCTTTCCCAGCGTCACCGCCGTTCAGGAGATGGTCGACAGCGTCGTCGACGTTTCCCATCTGGCCAAAGATCTCAAAGTCGCTATGATACACGCCGCTCAGCAGCCTTGAATTTTTTCAAGTTCCATACAATTTTTTTTTGCTAACACCGAGCTAAATGGGAACGTTCGATCGATCGAATCTTCGTCCCCGAGGCCCAGAAACGCTTAAAAATACGGATAGACTGTACGAACGACAAAGTTAAATGACTTTGTCATTGAATGGTTCGTTGTATTTTTTTTTTTCACGTTTTTGGAGCCAACAATTCAAGATCGATTTTTGTTTTTTTTTAATCAGAGATGACGATTTTTCGCGTTGAAAGTCGCGCACTACTATTGCCAAAGCATAGAAATATATAAGGAGGGAGAGAAGCGTTTGCTAAAGAAAAATAAACGCGCTCTTGATCCAGGAACATAAAAAAGAAAATACTATAATGGCCTTTCGACGAAGAGAGAAAAAAAAAAACTTAAAAAGTGTAGCTAAACGTCTATTAGAAATGGTAGAATTAATGTTTAACGGGATCGAACCAAAATGCGCTTCGATCGTAAGCGAAGCGTGAGATACCGGAGTGTACCAGAGCCGAGGCTTTCGCGAGGAAAACATTGATTTTGGTCGAGGAATTTCTTTCGATTTTTTTTTAACAATGAAAATTTTATATGCAAGCTTTAACGACCGCGAACCGACTTTTTTGTCACAGACGACGCGGTTGTTTTTTATACTCTTAACTCCTTCGGCCGATAAAGCCTACGGAGCATAAACGGTTAACAACAGCTTACGACGGTGCGAAAGTTCCATTCAACGGTCTCCCTTTCAAGCCAATCATCGTTCAAACATTCTCGCGTAAAGGGTCTCGAGATGATCCAAGAATTCTTCGGGTCACAAATTTTAGATGTTCGAACAGTGACGAAATATAATAGAAAAAAATACGAAAAACAAATCGTAGAACAGATACGAAAAAATCGCAGAGAAACCCCGATAATCGATAATCAACTGTACAAGTTAACTGCGAGGGAGACGATAAATTGAGCTTCCGCATTGTCCCGATAAATGTAACAAATTACAACGACGATAGAGAACCGCTCTATTGCGGAAAGTCTCGATAGACTGATTTTTTAAGAGCCATGCGCCTTGTCATCGATTGAAGTCAAATTCAAGCTGTTTGCACGCACCCACGATCTATGTTCAATATCCGTTAATCGGGAAATAACGATTGCCGATAATTTTTTCATCATTCGTCATGTCGCAAGGGAAAAACGTGATTATTTCTTTTAGAATTTTAATTTATTGTCGCGAGCGCATTGTAAGATAATTTATACGCTACCTGTGCGTGTATGGGTAGAGCGGAGAAGGGAGAAATTAAACAAACAAAAAAGTAGGGTAGCTAGGAAAAGCGAAAAGAAGAAAGCGCTTAGCGCTTACGGCTCTTATGCAATTGCATCATATTACGTAGTATTCGACGCCATCGTAAATCAACATATATTTATCATCATCGAGATCAAAGTCGGCGAATTTTTTTTTTTTTTTTTAACGAGATAATGTTCCTGCTACATTATACCGTCGGAATGGAAAAATCGTAGAAATCGGTCGCTTTCACCGATAAAACTTCATCTTCCTAACCGAGAGGAGATGACACTATGTACTCTGTTTAAAAGTCATGTACACTGTAAAAAAAATTAGTTTGAAAATTAATGAACGGTATTGGAAGCTTTTTTACATAAACTGTTTCTGAAATTTCAAACACATGTGCGTTGCAAATTTACAGTGAAATTTTTATTTTTAACGAAAATTTTCAAAAATTTCAGGCAAAAGATTATAATTTTAAACATCTGGTATTTTAATTATACAAAAAAGTACATTAACGATAAATTAATGTAAATAATGTAAGCAAATTTCAAGTTCCAGTACATTAAATTGACGATTTATTCTTAGTGTAGCACATAGACGGTCTTAAAAAGCGTACGGTCTTGTCCAAGCTTAAAAAATTACAATTTTTTTTTCTTCCCTCAATATTGCGAGATTGTGCTCACGATTTTTCGATTTCGACTGAAAATTATTCAACGTATGCAAGGTAAAGACTTTAGTTTCGTTAATCGCGAATATTCGTCCGACGAGAGATTAAATGAATTTTTAATATACATACTGGTCGCATCGTTGAGCCAGTGCCGAAAAGCTTTCGAACTGAATCATTGAAGGAGGAATCATTAATTTAGAAACATTGTCTACGATATATACTGTACATAAGCATATTTATACATATTAGTAACGATGTATATTAGCTATTAAAATAGTATATATATATATACATATATATATGATAACATTTTACGTGTCACGTGTAGACCAACGCAAGGTTGTCCGAAAAAATCGTGCAATTACGAACAAGAGTACAGATTGTAAGTGAAAAAAAAAAAATTATATTTGGCAGTGCGTTGGCGTCGACGGAGAGCAGCTATTTGAGATGTCAACGATGTTTACATCTATTTGGCATTGGCCGATGTTGAACTGCCGAAGCAATGAATCAACGTTAATCGTCGACGCGTTACTTGTATATTTATATTATAGACTTCGTGAATGAATAAAAAAAAAATTTACGTGATTACGAAAGGACCTAAGAAAATCGACTATGATAGTTCTTTTTTTTTTTAATTCGACCGATCGAGAACAATTCATAAATAAATTATTACAGGGAGCGAAATCGTCGAACATCCTCTCTAAACCCAACCCGTTTAATTGTCTCGACGAATGAAAAAAAAAAAAAAAAAAAAAACGAAATTCCATCGATAAAATCGTAGCAGGTAAAAAAGTGATACATATAGTTTCCGTTTAAATCGCACAATACGTCTAGTTTTATTAAGAACTTTCGACCAGCTTAATTCTATCGTATAATTGGCCCGTTCAATCGCGTTACTCCCATCCCCGATCGACAGATCATTTCCAAATTCATAGTCCTCGAAAGTTTCCCGAACGATCGTAATCGCCTCTCCGTTGCTCTCGTCCTAAGAGTGATCGCAGCATCTTCCCGTGTGTGTGTGCGCCGCGCTACCGTCCTTTATCATGTTCTCCTTGGCGGCATTTTTTTCCTGCTGAAAGCTGCTCAAATCTCTTTTCATGGCGTAAGCGTCCTCGCCGTCGGCGTAGTACTTCGGCTCGACGTCGGAGACCTCGAACTGCAAACTGCTAGTGTACAAATTAAGCGCGGCTCTGTTGCTCCTGCGCACATGAAGCGAAACGTAATTCGCCTCGAAGCACTCGACCATCGCCCTCGAAGCCTGATTCATAAGCTTCTGAGCGATCCCCAGGCGTCTGTGAGATCTCTTCACCGCCAGGCTCGTAATGTGTCCGTGAGGATTGTCCTCACAATCCTCCTCCATCTTTGCAAGAACATACCCGACCACTCGGCCTTTTTCGTCCTCCGCTACGTAACTCAATTGTGGCCAGGAGAGGGCGTGATAGAGATAATATTTCATCTGATAATTCTCCGGCAAGCATTGAAGATTGCAGTGCTGAATGTTCAGCAAATCGTTGGTATTCGCGCAACGAATGTTGATTGACATTGTTGCGTCTCAATTTTTTTTAAATATAATTTATATATATGTATATATATATTTAGTGGCGAGACATTCAATCTCTCCGCAGCTTCTTTATCCTCGATCTGCCGTTCTTCAAGTCATGGACGGACGATGACTCGCTCATCCCACCGAGGAGCTCGCGGACGAAGCGGAACCTCGAGAGGAAGAACTTCCACACGAGATACCAGCCTGAGATGGAAACAAAAGCACAGTTAATGAAAAAAAAAGTCAAAATTTCAAAAAAATGACAAATTTGCATTTTAAAAAATAGGTTGTATTTTGGGATTAGGAAATGATAGGTTTTGTTGCGCACAAAGCGGAATCGCGAGATGAAGATTTTCCACGCGAATTGCCAGCCCGGGGTAGAAAGAAAAAAAACAGAGTTGTTGAAAGTGAAAATTCAAAAAGTAACGAACGTAAAACCTCCGAAAAAAAGGCTGTACTTCGAGGGTAAAAAAACAATCGTTTTTGTCGCCAA
Source organism: Exephanes ischioxanthus (assembly GCA_958510785.1). NCBI lineage: Eukaryota > Metazoa > Arthropoda > Insecta > Hymenoptera > Ichneumonidae > Exephanes > Exephanes ischioxanthus. The sequence continues at coordinate 17,883,564 of OY294020.1, read as the reverse complement.
GCTCAACCTCGAGAGGAAGAATTTCCACGCGGGATATCATCCTGAGATAGAAAACAAAAACAGAGTCATCGAAAGTGAAAATTTCGGAGGTAACGAATTTCGAGAAAAAAAAAAATTATTTCGTGGTTAGGAAATCATCGATTTTCGTCGTGGGTTGATCTTACCGAGTAGGGCGAGGGCGAAGACGATGAGGAGGCTCGATATTACGGAGAAGGCAGCGAGAGCAATTTCCTGCATTATTGTGATTCAATTTTGATTTTTTTTTTTTTTTTTTTCTAATTCGACGTATAACCTCGCGAGCTACAGCCTTCCGGAGCCATGAGCGCGACACCAGCCGTGTATTTCATAACCTCACGGCCTCCGTTGCGCTCCGATCTTCGAGATTTTCGTGCAAGATAAAAAGAAAAAAAATTACAAGGACAAAACACGTGGATCGACGATCGAACGTCAAAGATAACGGTGATTCTTTTTTTCCTTTTCCGTCGATTCTTCCCCCCCCCCTCCCGATTAGATATACGTGCGACACGCCATTTTGAAAAATCAATCCTAATGTTATGTATCTCGTGTGTGCCGACGAGGTTATATCCTCGCTTTCCTCCTTCGCCACTCAGTCCCCCCCCACCCGCCGCCCGACGAAAAATTCGTAGCCACGAGTTTACGCGAAAGTATGCATCTGTAACTTATGCCAACTACGCAGCTTACCAAAGTCCAAATTCGTTGCACTGGGAGTTGCACGTGAGACACTTATCTTTCGTGGCACACTTGTGTGTAACACTCTGCCTAATGCAATGTAATGGGTCCGTTTGAATGCGAACGGAAATTGGAACTGAAAAAAAATAGACCGGAGCTTGATCTTCGTCGTTGTTGGGCTTGGCGTGACTTCCGATTCGCGGCCATCTTGTTTCCCACTCGGCGCACTTGAGCGCACAAATTTGACTGTACGAATGGTTTGAAATGCAGGAGATATATTAATAACAAGATTTATAAGTTTATTGCAGTAGTTTAGTACCTGCAAAAACAAAATGTTAACAATGTTATGTTTATATACATCACAATAATCTTTTCTCACAACAATGTATAGAAATAGTTTGAGTCGTTCGATCGTGTAAAAAATAGAAAATTTTATAATCTTACATTACGATTAACGATTGGTCAGTTAAGGCAAAATTCTTGGCCCCATTGACAAAAAAAACTGCCTTGAATCAATATTCCGACTAATTACCGATTGATCACCGCAGATACTCATCCGTTCACAGCGCAAGTGGGAAGTTAGTTTTAATGCAAAAGATATATTAATAACAATCACTATAAATTTATTGCAATATGTATGGCCCTTGAAAAAATAATGTTAATGTTATGTTTATCTGTTTAACGATAATCTTTTCTTACAACAGCGTATGAAAATAGTTTGAGTCCTTCGATCGTGCGAAAAATTATCTCGTCGATAGACTATTGAGATACGATGATAACATTTATCTCGTATCGAACTTATCTAATCCCGCTAAATCTTAATATCTACATTTTTATTGACTCGTTTGAGGTAACTTTATCTCTCTTTCAGTTATATAATATCTTATAACAATAGAAACAATAGAATGTTGCAGTTTTAGTATGATCGTCAATAACAATTAACAATTCATAAATCGGGGCAATACAACATTTATAAATTTGTTGCAATACATTTGGTACTTGAAAAAATAATGTTAACAATGTTATGTTTATCTGTATCACAATAATCTTATCGTACAATACTGTATAAAAATAGTTTCAGGCGTTCGATCGTGCAAAAAATTATCTCGTCGATAAAAGATTGATGTACGATGATAACATTTATCTCGTATCGAACTTATCTAATCCCGCTAAAGCCGAATATCTACATTTTTATTGACTCAGAGGTAACTTTATCTCTCATTCAGTTGTACAATCTTATAGCAATAGAAACAATAGAAAGTTGCTGTTTGAGTATAATCGGCAGTAACGATTAACAATTCATCAGTCATGGCGACATCCTTCGCACCTTTGACAAAAAACAAAAAAAGCCTTAAATTAAAATTCGGACTGATTACTGATCGATTACAACAGATACTCGTCCTCCGGCGGAGCTCGCGGGAAGGTAGTTTGTATGTGAACGTCAGCGTTTCGATCGTTCTCCTTGCCCTTGTAATGCTGCACCTTAATTTCTACGGGACCAGTTATGGGCCATACATGGCAAATTTCCCCGTTCCTCCACTCGGCACCGTACGCCGTGCGTGGCATCTTCAAGTCTGCCGCACTGAGCGTTATTTCCTTGGATATATAATCGTCAGAATCTTTGACACCTTTTTCATACTCGTTGAGCTTAGCAATAGCAGCTTTAACGTCGGGATGCTCTTTCGCATAGTAGGTCACGAAACATGCTTCGCTCATTGACACATAGCCAGATTTTTTACCGGTCACGCGCGAAGCTTCTTCGACGCACGAAACTTTAGGCGTCTTCGCATCCATTCTCTCTGTGACGGTGCTCTTCAAAGTATCCGGATCTTGTTTGGTAACTTTGCCAAGGGTTTCCCAATACCCATCCATTTGCTCCGGCGGACAATTCGCGTGCGGGGGATCGACGAATCGATGCTGCTCTTTACCGTCGGTCGATGACGAGACGTATTCACCGGGTTTGTCTCCTTGAGGTGGCCGATACGTGAATTTAACAGGCTCCTTACCATCCTCCTTCTTATTATTACCGACTGTGTAAAGTCTTTTGCCCTTCTCGTCGTAAACTTCGACGTTAGTTCCCAGGACGACGGACGTCGCCTCGAAGTGAGTGCGAGTCGTGCGTTCGTAAGATTCATGAATCGGTATATCCTTCGCGTCCATCTTCTGTGTAATGTTGATCTTCAAAACATCCGGATCTTTTCCGGTCATCTTGCCAAGGGTCCTCCAATAATCCGTTCCCTCCGGACTATTCGGGGTACTAGGATCGTGCAATCGATACTCTTCTTTACCGCCGACCGACCTTAAACGTTCTCCGGATTTATCTCCCTCGGGCGCGTAATACTCGAATTTAACAGGCTCCTTACCCTCCTTCATCTCATAATTACCAACGGTGTAAAGTAGTTTTCCGTTGGTATCGTAAACTGCGATATTAGTTTGAAGTTCCTCGGACGTGGCTTCGAGGTGATCGCGCAACGTGCGCTTGTGAGGAACATGATGAAGAGGATGACCTTTCGTGGGTTTGCCGGCCTTCCGGAAGCCTCTTGTACCATCCGAGTTTGTAAGATAAGGTTCCATCTCATTGGGATTCTTAGCCTTGCAGACTGCACCGCCGGGTGCCAATTTCATTCTGGAGTACATTTCCAGATGTGTGATGTCGCTCGCTTGCTTCGCAAATGTCTCGACGTTCTTGGACATTATGTTCAAGCTCTCATTTTTCAGAGCGTTCGGATCGAGTCCCTTCTGTTCGGCGACAACGTTGTAAAGGCACATGTTGCTACCGCCACCGGAAATCTTTGGCTCTTTGCCTCCGGGCAATGTATAGTGTCCGGTCGTCTCGCCATTTTTGGGCTCGTGATATTCTACCTTGACCGGTGTTCCCTTCTTCCCCTCGCCAATTCTGTACATGACTTTTCCCTGCTCGTTGCAAACTTCGATCTGACAATTGGCGGCGTCGCTCAGAGGTCCCAAGTGGACGAGTCCCGAAGGGCCCCCTGCGCGTGCGCGTTCGATCTCACCCGCCGCTTTAGCCAACTCCGCTTCCGTGACGGCTTCGTTCCCCGGCCGACTAAGGTGCTTCTCCCTTTGCTTCGGATCTTTGTACCCCATGTCCTGATTATGAATGAGACGACTGTGCGACTTGTGCAATTGCGTCTCGTGCTCGATTGATTTGTCTATACTCGAAGTTATCTTGTCCATACTGTAATTTACGCCGCCCTGAACGACCGGAGCTATTATCTTTCCTTTTATTATGTTCAACATATTAGCCGAAGCGGCCTTGACGAACACTTTCGATATGGCCTTGGAACTTCGTGGTTCCCTCTCGTCGAGTTTAACTTGGTCCTCCTCGACGTGCGCTCGGCTGAAATCCAGCTCTTCGTCATTGTCCTCTTTCGAAGCAGCTTCCACTTCCATTTCCCCTTGTTCTTTCTCCTTCACGATAGTCTCGACAGATTTTCCATCGATTTTCTTCTTTCTCGCTTCCTTGTCAATCGCCTCGTTCAACTCTCTGATGAAGTTCTCGACGAAGCCGTTCAACTTGAAGAGAGCTTGAACGGCTCCGGCGATCTGTCGACCTACGGCGAGACCTTTAATTTTGTTGTTCGCTACACGCGACGCCACTTCCAGAGCTATATCCATGAAGGTCCGGTTGTTCTTTGGATTCAGTATCTCGTGTCCCATTGCTATTATACGATTCTCGTAGTAGTGATCTTTGTTAACTTTCTCGTCCAGCTCGAGCATCTTCTTTATCATTGGATTGTCCATCAGAGCCTCTTGTATCGGTACTCTTATCCGTTCGACGATTTCCTGCTCGATGGCCGGTATGAGGGTCTTGTCGATTCCATAGTTTATCAGATCTTTGGCGATCTCTTTACCGATTCCCTTGGCCAATTCGAGACCAATGCGTTTCGCCACGATCTTCCAACCGATCTTCGCCGTTTCCGTGATCCCTCTTGTGACCGCTTTAACGCCCGAGCAAGCAGTCTTTGCGCAATCTTTTATCGCTTTGAAACCCGCGCAGATTACCGACACCGTTATGCTTATAGCTTTTTCTATGGCCCATGTCGCCCAATTGAAGTCACGGTTTATTATCCCGTCCTTCACCGCCGTTATTATATCGCTGATACCTTCGCTGATGAGGCCCATGCCGAACGAAGCTCCAGTACCGAGGCTAAAGACGACCAGGGCAGCACCACCGACCAATTGGGCGAAACCCAGAAGAAGCAGTCCGATAACCGCTGACCAATCTATAGGCGGTATCTCGGAAATTCTGAACTCTCCTATGCATCCGTTTCTCTCGAATTCCTCGATCTCGCCCTCGTGCGTTTTCTGATCGTCTTCCGGCAGGCTCTCCGTCAATTCCTTTAGCTCGATTTCTATGTCGGTACCGTTCTTTTTAGCTTTTTGTATAACACCGACGATCTTTTTGTCCTTCTTCATATTCTTGATAGCTTCTTTGATCTTGTCTCTGTCATCGGACGTTAGCTTGTCGGATTTTCGTTGCTTCTTGAGATGTTTGATCTGCCGATCGAGAGCCTCGACGTCCGGGCCGATGGCGATGTCGATGGCGTTCTTTTGGACGTTGTAGAGATTTAGCTTGTTGCGCACCTGTTGGGAAAACACTTCGCCGTCCGAAGCTGTTTGAATCAGATTCAAATCGTTCTGTCTCTCGTCTATCAGTCTTCTGGCCTCCTTGAAGTCATCGGCCGCTTTGTCGATGAAGTCCGCGTTGTCGCTAGCCTTTCCTCCGTATTCAGCAACGTACGCGTAGCCGCGGTTGTAGCGCGCGTGTTCAGCAAAATTTCCGTCCAAGTCGATCGCCGACGTGTACTCTTTTATAGCTTCCGTATAATTCTGCTGTTTCAAATATTTGTTACCGATCACGACGTGCATGTAAGGATTTTTAATCAGCTTGCCATATTTGTCGTTCTCCTGTATCTCGCTGAAGAAAGATTCGAAGTCTTCGAGAATTTTTTCTCTCGGCTCTTTCTCGATACCTTCTTCGTTTATCTCCAACCAAATAGCGAAGCGTTCCTCCACCGCTTTCTTCTCGACTTCCTTCGTAGAACGCTTTCTTCCCGTGATCGTTTCGCACAGTTCGCAGAATCGCTTGAATATCATATCTTTCGTCGTCACCTTAACGATCTCTTCTTCGGCCCTGTCCATAGCTTCCTTTTCCTTAACGGCCCGACCGCTCTTCAATTCCGCGATGTCGTTCTCGTCGCTCGACCACAGAACGAACTGACTCGTACCGCGATTACCCGTTCTCGAAGTTCTGCCGACGTTCTGAATCTCGACCCGCGAATTTCTCGGAAGAAACGTGATGCACACGTGAAGACCGCCATTTGCGTCCGTGTCCTTAGACGGCTTGATGTCCGTTCCTCTTCCCGCTATGTTCGTCGTTATTATCACGTGACCCGATTTCATTTCTTCCTCGACGACAGCCGCGTCGGCCTCGGTTTTGTACATCTTTATCTTCGAAGCGTCGTAACGGAAGTGATCTTTGAACACCTTCTCGAGTTCGCGCGTCTCCTTGATGTTCTCCATTATTATCAGAACGGGCCTTCCGTTCTTGAGCTTCCGAAGGCAACTCTTGGCCACCGCCGTGTACCAGTCGTCCTTGTTGTCGACCACTATGGGAGCCAGCTCTTTGTGCCTCTTCAGTTTGAACGGCGGAACGACCACCGAATCCACCCCGTAAGTTTTGCTCAGGAGCTCCTTCGTGCCGTTGGTGTCGAGAGTTCCGGTCAGTCCGTAGAGCCTCGGTGGATATCGCTTGAAGAATTCAACGTTCGATATGAAGTTCGTCGACAAACTTTCCGGCGAAATTTTCGCCCCGTGCTTCATCTGAATGAACTGATGAAGTGCGCTGGACCATTGGCTGTTCTTCTTCACGACTCCCGTATTGGCCGCGTCAACTATCTTGATCTCTCCGTGGTCCAGTATATAATCCACGTCCTTCACGTAAGCAAACGCCGCGGCGATGGCCCTGTCGATCCATTTCTTCAGTTGGGCCTTGCAGACGAGATCCCGAAGGTGTTTCGGTATCTTCACCTCCGCAAACGATTCGTCCTCGACCGGTGTGTCCCGAATCAGCTTTCTTATGTGCTTGTCCGTGCAGTCGGTTATGAAGTCCTTCGGCGAAACTTCCAGAGGATACCATGAGTCCTCAACGACATCCTGCCTAGCTTCACCATTCTCGTCGTAGGAGCTACCCTTTTCAACGAAGTAAGCCTTGCCATTGTCGTACTGGATGGACTTTCCGGCGTGTTTCACCTGTATGAAGATCGTCGCGAGGAGACCCGCCAGATGATCCATAGCCGGCATCTCGCAGGACAGCATGACGATGTAGTTGTTGCCGTCGACCAGCATGTTGTCTACCTCGTCGACGATCGCGATGTCGCATCGTCTTCCCTGTCTCGTGTCGTACTTGCGAAATTCGTCCCGAAGAATGTCACCCTGAAATGCTTGGGAAGTGCCGTACACAATGTCCGCCTCGTATCCTTCGTTGTGGTTGTCGATGTTGTGGGAAACCGTGAGCCCGAGGGCGGAATAAAACGGCTCCTGATGTTTCGCCTGCGGTTCGGCGAGCAGCGGCGAGCTGGTTATGACGTCCACTTTGCTTCCCCTCGTTGCGTGATAAGCCGCTATCATCGATATGATCATCGTCTTTCCCTCGCCCGTGTTTATCTGGGACAATCGACCCTTGGCGTCCGACGGATTCAACAGCAAAATTACGGACAACAGTTGAATGTCCCGAATTTGAAAACCGGAAATCAATTCGGCTGTTTTTTTTATTACCGCTATGCGCTCGGCCTCGCTGACCCCGAAGTCGGGCTCTTCGGGTTCTTCGTGACGACGGCGTTTTCTTAGACTCTCGTCCGGGTTCTCGGATAGAAAGGCGTTGATCAACGACGAGGATGAATCGCTCTTGTCGACCCGGGATCTATCCGGATTATCCGACAATTTTTTAACCCACCTCGCCACGTCTTTCTTCCCCCATTTGCTTATCGCACCGCTGTCCGGAAGCAGCTTTGACTTGCCGCCGTAAGCCCTCATCACATCCGCGTACCTCGACATCGACAATTCCTTGATGTTCGATCCTATTTCTTCGCTTTCGTTCAACTCCCCCAATTCTTCGATCAGATCATCGAACGACTTCTCCTTGGACGTTCCCGGAAAAGAGCGCTCGATCGCGAACTTGTGAATGTTACTCTGCACGTTGAGCGCATTGGATTTTGAAAAGATTTCGAACACCTCACGATCCGTTACATCGATCTCGTAATCTATGAGGATATCCAGGGCGTTCGTCAACTGCACGATCTTGTCCTCGCTGTCGAGACACTTTATCAGAGTCTCCAGCAGACACTTAAATTTTCTCGACCAGCCGCAATTCAGCAAGATCGTCGATATCTTCTCTTGAAGATCTCTCAATAGTTTGCCGATCGATCCTCTCGTCTCGTCGGAACTCAGCCATTTTCGTCGATTCGATTGCGGCGAACACTGGAGATACATCGTGTGCTTCTTCGCGTCCGTACAACCGATCGGCGCGAAATACTTCAGATCGAAATCTCTCTCGCTCGGTCCGGCATCGAAATCGTACGAATGATTTTTGTAATTCGGAAATTCACGACGTACAATGTTCTCGATCAATTGAAGATACAACTTTTTCTTCCAGTCGTCGATGCTCTTGTCGCTCGGTCCGAGGTCCAGCAGAAAGAGCTCCTTCCACGTCGCACTGAGATCGCTGTTGTTCAACAATCGAAGAAACTTTACGAGTTCGACGATGCGCGTGCCGGGTTTGATCCTTTCGAATATCGAGGCTATCGCCTTGTCCGAGTAAAGAAGAAGACTCCGCAGTTTAGCTAAATCCTTTCCACCGGTGTGTGCGATCTTGTGACGATCGCACATCTTCTTCAGTCGCACTATCGCCAACTCGTCGATTACCCTTGGCAAGAAGCAAAAGTCTCTCGCGATCACATCCAGACATTCGATGTCGCAGCCGACGGAGGTCAAAATATTGTTTATGAATCCAATGTCGAGTCGACATTGATTTTGCGTCTCGATCAATATCATCAAAACATCTTCGATGCTGTGAGGCGTATCGCTTCCTCTTATAGTGTCGTCGAGATCGTTTATCTTCTCGACGAAGCGCGGTGCTTCTGTTACGTCCCAGGAACTGTTGTTGGACAGCAGAGCGTAAACGAGCGACTCTTTCGTCCAGACGCTCGGAAGAAAATCATTGAACATGGAAATTCTCAGGCCGCAATTGCTTTCCAACAGAGCGACCGACAATGATTCGAGAATTCGAAATTTTTCGCTCCTCTCGCACGCATCGATATGTTCGTCCAGTTTCATCAATCCCGAGTTGTCGCCCGAATTGCTCGCTCGTAGCATCTGCTTCTTCAGGCCGAGAGTGTAGGTCCGATAAAAATCATCGGAGAGATCGTTGGCTTTAGATCTCAGGCACTGGAAAGCGTATCGATTCAGATCAAAGAGTTGCAAATCATCGTCCTCGTCGTTCAACGGTTGTAGGGCAATTTCTCTCAGGTCCGACGTGACGGACTCGTTTCTTAAGAAATGAAGATTGATCGATTTATTCTTCAGTATGATTCTGAGAGCCCGACGTCTCAAGCGCCGAGCCTTCCGACGATTTTTGGCGACTCTCAAGGCGACGGGCAACACTTCGATGTCGCAGCTCGATGACAAACTGGTGGAAATTACGAGCTCGTCCTCGGCATCCAATCCCGGATCACCGTCCGGATTTGTCGTCCCATTTGTATCTATTTTCGTCATATTTGCGAGAGTATGGGATAACTGTGAACCACCGATCCTCTCTACCTACCACTCTACATCATACGAACATAAAAAAATCTACTCCCAGATTTTTATTTCAATGGGTTCGGAGCCAATCTGGAAGCATAAAATTTGAACACAAAAATAAACACAAACTACTGAACGGAGTAAAATACTTCAGTACATTTCAACATGGGTAATCCACGACACTTTCTATCGTGAAACTGTTACCTATCGCTACCTATCGATAGTCTTTAGTAATTTTTAAATAGTCAACGATTGAGAAAATAAATATTGCTTTCTCCTCATAGTTTGAAATAAGAATTAAAAAAAAACAATAGAGACTGCAAAACTACAAGATTTGCTGTGAACCAGGCACTTTATTATTTTTTTTAAATATATATTTATGCTACTTTACACTTTGACTGCCTCATCCACAGGCACTTCAACATTATCTGATGCTTCGGCGCCGGATTCATCGGAAGAATCTTCCCAGCCCCTCTCTATCAAAAATTTACATATATTTGGATGTCTCCCTTCTGCCATGTGTTTGGCGCTGTCGCCACGGTCATCGTTGTGTGTCATGTCGGCACCAAACTCATCGATCAAAATACGAGTCAATTCCTCGTGGCCGTTATGGGCTGCGATCTCCAGTATAGTACGATGGTAGTCGCCCTTGTCTTCCGATTCGACGTCTACCTTCTTTTCTTTGAGCAACTCGACCACCCTCGCGATATCATTCGCCGCCGCCGCTGCGAATAATTCGTCGACGATCTTAGCATTCAAAAAACGCTCCGCGTAAGGCCGACCGTTCGAATTTCTTTCCAGAAGATATTTAACGATTTTGATCTTGTAAGTGTCGCAGGCGAGTTGCAGAGGAATCTTTCCGACTGCGTCCTCGACATTGACATCGGCATTGTAATCGTCGACGAGACTCCGCGCCAAGTCGTAATATCCTTTCGCCGCCGCGATATGAAGTGCGGTTCGATCTTTCATTTCCGTGTCTCTCAAATTTACGTCGACCACCTTCGTCTTCAATAATTCAACGACTTTAGGGATATCGTTAGTTTTAACGGCTTCGAAAAATGTCTGTACTGCGGAATTTGAGACCATTGCGGAGCCTTAAGAAAGGACGTGTCTTTAATACCGATCGACTATTGTCGATAAACTGGCCAATATATCAAATCGAATTAACGGTAATCGATAATTTTGAACGGTCGACAAAAACTCAAGTTCAATTACCTATGTATCGCAAAGTACAGAGAGATTTTCTCCTTTTTTTTAGACCATATATATTTCTTCTTTCTCCAAGTTCTCGATCAGGCAAATCGATTCCAGTCGAGAAACTTCTTGGCTGCAATTTAATGATGACAAACATAAGGATAAGTTGTGTTTACAATGATAGTTGTAATGTACGCAATTGATTACCTTTTTGTAACCTCGGTCCGTGTAATCGCCGTTGCCAACCAAGTTGATCTTCCCGTTCACTAAATAAACAAGAAATTAACAAAAACATTTATTAGTCAAAGTTAATAAACAATTAATTTTTGTTTAATCTAAAGACGATGTTTCGGATAAAGCCGAGGAAAGGCTCGATTCTTTTTTTGAAAAAAAGTTATTGTGCCTAAGTAATTTTTTATTCTTTCGCTCTATGAAGGATAAATATGAACGTCAAATCTGCTATATATATATATATGTATGTATGCCAACACTGTAATGAGCTTCTTTTTCAGAACTGTAATGTTTGCTTGTGTTAATTAATGAGCTAACCCAATTTTATTTAATCATCCTTATCGTCTACCCAGTATCGGCGATAGCATTCCTGACCGTCGCTGGGGCGAGCGAGTGTCTCGAGACTAGAGAACAAAATATGAACAAAGACTGCATCGTGTTCGTAGAATTCTGCTTAAGCTCGGCGCAATACGACTCTTCGTCTCTCGAGCTCGAGCCCTCGTAGAAAAATAAAGAAAGAGCTTACGCAGATAGCGCGTCTGATACGGTGATTCACCGAGGGCACCTTTACCGTTTACTTTATTGCAAGACGCAAAATAGTATAGGCAGAGCTAACACAGTGAATAGCGCGTTTGCGAGGCGAATCGCAAGAATATCCGGAAAATCGTTGACTGAATTAATTGACAAAAAAAAGTTGACCGACAAAAAATGCGTAAACATATTACAGACTCACAAAAAAAAAAAAAAACAATTCCATACTAAAAGTTTAATACACACTTACGATTTGAGTGCTTAGATTTGTTAATTATAAAAAAAAGAAAGTTGTCCGTCTTACACACCCCGATGTCACGTCGAATTGAAAAACGGGTCATTTGACGTTCACGCAACGAATTTCAAAAAACTCAAATCCCATATAACACACGGGAGTTGAATTTGAAAATCCTAAATCACTCCCACATGCTATATTCGGGAGATTTCGGCGTTTATAGCGAATGGGAGTGAATTTCGAAAAATCCAAATCCCATATAATACGTGGGAGTGGAATTTGAAAATCCTAAATCCGTAAATGCCTATCCTAAATGCCATATGCTACATTTGTAGTATACAAATTCAATTCCGTATGCCAACTGATTCCATGGACCAACTGAAGATCCCAGGACCGTCAGTTGACCCATGAAAAATTTACCGATTTATTTGTGGCCGATTATTCAAATTTTCCGCCAGTTTGCGGCCTACTTTGAGCACTCGAACTATCGATATAGAGCTTCATAAAGAAGAGATGGTTGCATTAAAGATTCTAAGAAGAATTGTATTGTTTACAACATTACAAACCTCTACAAACTTTTTATCACTTTTTTTTGTATTTGTAATACAAGGAAAGTGACAAAAAGTTTGCAATGAAAAAAGCAGAAATAAACTACTTTTTTTCGCATTCAATATATTCGAGTGATCGCGTTTCAATAACAAATTGGAAATCCTATTCTTTCCTCATCCTTATTCTAAGCCAGAAAAATCACCTGTTAACTGTTGCTTCTTTGCAGGATATATTTATGTCAAATGACGGTCTTTTTCAGTGATTTGACGGATCGAAAAAATAACGACCATTTTGCATCACTAATTTGAAGCCAAATAACGTAGAGATGAAAAAGCTTCGAAAATATAATTCTTACCTCAACGTAATCCTTTGAATCCCTGTGGCTTTCAAGTCTTCAGAAATGCTCGGCAAAAACGTAATATCTGTGTATATCTGCTGACACGACTCTCACGCGTAGCAACCAAGTGTCTGGTGCTCAAGCCGTAAACGCAGGGACACTGAATCCTCCGAAGTGATTGAAGCTCTGTTGTTGCGCCTCGTCAGACTGTAACTGCGGTTGTCCGAGCTAGTCCGAGCTCTGCAAATCTATCGGACGACTTGGTTTCCGAGAACGGATGATATGATGTCATCGGCTTTGTACACGCCGAAAGGCAACGTTGCCGGTATTGGTTTGGTAGTACATACTGACCTCGGGCAAAGCTAGGTGTCGGCTTCGGTAGCCTATCAGCTCACCCGCTTCAAAAACTGACAGGAGCGTCCCCAACAACTTCCATTGCAACTTATTCACCACTCTTTCAATGTCGTAATAGTATTTGCAATCTAAAAAAACGCCATTTCATTTGTAATTGTATTGTACGAACGGTTTAAATGCAGGAGATGTATTAATAAAAACAATTATTAATCTATTGCAATACCTTTGGCACTTACCAAAAAAATGTTAACAATGTTATGTTTATCTGCATCACATTAACATTTTCTTACGATACTGTATCGAAACAGTTTGAGTCGTTCGGTCGGGCGAGAAAATTATCTCGTCGATCGACTATTGAAATACGATGATACGACAGTGCCGAATTAGATATTTTGTTGTTTCTTTCTGGATCGTCGTGATGTCATGTTGATGATCGATTTCCCATCGTTTAGATGCGGAGTGAGTGTGGTCAGTTACACTCGTCACGTTATATTCTGGACCGCCGTCACGGTTAAGTAGATACTTACAGTATCCCGTACGGGCAGAAATGACGTGCTCCGGGCTTTGTGGATGGTAATGGGTTACCGTCGGTCGGGCTTTTGGTGGTGCTCCTCGACCGTCGGATAATCAGTTTGCAATACAAGAGTTGCTGTTAATCAATACAATACAAGAGTTGCTGTTAATCAAGCACTTTATTATATAAAATATATATATATGTATCTTTACACTTTAACTGTCTTTTCCGCAGGAAATTCAACATTATCTGATAATTCGCCCTCGGATTCATCCGTCGAATCTTCCCAGCCCCTCTCTATTAGAAGTTTACATATTTTTGGGTATTTCCCATCTGCCATGTGTTTGGCACTGTCACCAAGGTCGTCCTTGTGTGTCATGTCGGCACCAAACTCATCGATCAAAATACGAGTCAATTCCTCGTAGCCGTTACGAGCTGCGATCTCCAGTATAGTACGATTGTTGTCACCCTTGTCTTCCGCATCGACGTCTACCTTCTTTTCTTTGAGCAACTCGACTACCCTCGCGATATTATTCGCCGCCGCGGCTGTGAACAATTCGTCGACAATCTTATCATTCAAAAAACGCTCCGCGTAAGGCCGACCGTTCGAATTTTTTTCCAGAAGATATTTAACGATTTTGATCTTGTAAGTGTCGCAAGCGAGTTGCAGAGGAATCTTTCCGACTGCGTCCTTGACATTGACATCGGCATTGTAATCGTCGACGAGACTCCGCGCCAAGTCGTAATATCCTTTCGCCGCCGCGATATGAAGTGCCGTGCGGTCTTTCATTTCCGTGTCTCTCAAATTTATGTCGACAACTTTGGTCTTCAATAATTCGACGACTTTGGGAATGTCGTTAGATTTTACAGCTTCGAAAAATGTCTTTACTACGGAATTTGTGTCCATTGCAGAGCCTTAAGAAAGAACGTATCTTTAATATCGAACGACTCCTGTCGATAAACCAGCAGATATATTAAATCGTGTTAACGCTAATCGATACTTTTGAACGGTCGTCGAAAAACTCAAGTTCAATTACCTACGTATCGCAAAGTACAGAGGGATTTTCTCATTTCTTTCTACAACATGTATATTAATTTTTTTTCTTCAAGTCCTCGATCAATCAAGTCAAACTCTGGTAGTTGAGAAACTCCTTGGCTGCAATTTAATGATGACACGTAAGATTAAGTTGTGTTTATAACGATATTTTTAATGTATGCAATTAATTACCTTTTTGTAATTTCTTCCCGTGTAATCGCCAACGGAACCAACGATGCTGATCCCCTCGTTCGCTAAAAGAACAAAAAATAAATATAATTAAGTAATCGAAGTTAGTAACAAATTAATTTTCGTTTAATCAAAAGACAATGTTTAAGATGAAACCGAGGGAAGGCTCGATTTTTCTTTCGAAAAAGGTACAGTGTACAGTGTCTTTCAGTAATTTTTTCATCTTTCGATCTTTGAGGGATAAATCTGAAGGTCAAATCCGCTATATGTATGCCAACGCTGCAATGAGTTTGTATTAATATAATGACCTAATAAATTTTTTTATTTTGTCATCCCTATCGTTCTAGACCCTTAGTTGCACTATCGGATGTCTTGAGACGCAAGAAAAAAATATGAAAGCTTGGTGAACAATGACTGCATCATTTCGGTATAATTTTGCTCAAGGTCAGCGCGATACGATTTTTCGTTTCTCTCACTCGCGCTCTCGTAGAAAAATAAATAAAGACCTTACTCAAATAGCCCGTCGGGTACGGGCATCTTCTGTGGGCACCTTCGTCGTTTACTTTGTTGCAAAACTCAAAATAGTGTAGGCAGAGATAACACGTCGTACCGCGTAAGTGCATGAAGGAACACACGGTGCTGGCCATCCCGAGAAAAAATTATCATATCTGATCAGATATAAATCTGATCGGATAATACATATGATTATATACGATCAGATATGAACGTATATGAGTCCATATATGATAAGATCATGTTTCATATATAATAAAATAATATGATCCTATATGATCAGATACGTTGAGATATGAATTCATATCTGATCCTATGTGATTATGTAAGAATCATATATGATCATACGTGAATCATATCTGATCATGTATTAATAATATCTGATAGTTCTGATCATATATTAATCATATCTAAACATATCGGCGATCTGGTGTCCGATTTGAACAAGTTTAATTTCGTTATTTTTATTTAAACATTTATATCCTCATGAATGATGTAGATTAATAGCTGTTGCATATTACATGTGCATCAGAACGTATCGTTTTATGGTTGAAGTGAAAATTGTTGTCGGAAAAGAAAACATTAGTCGGATTTTCATTGAGACGTTGCTTATATACTTGTTAATTTGATACTTTATCACCAAAGTCATCATGACCGAGTGGTAACTGGCCTGGTTTAACATATAGCTCTTGTATGCAGAGAATAAACAGACTGTAAAGAAAAAAAAACACGCTACAACCCAGCTTTCGATTCCCGTTGAGTTACTTGCTACGCAGTTTCAGCGATTATCATTATACGTAGTACGTGCCGAGTCCGTCACCGGCCGAATCGGAAGCCGCACATAGGTAGAAAAGTCGTGAAAATATAATTCTTACCTCAACGTAATCCTTCGAATCAGCGAGTGTGGCTTATCAAGTATTTGGAAAAGCTCTCCAAAAACGTAATGTCAGTAGTACATATGCTGACACGAACTTTCGCGCGCAGCAACCAAGTGTCAGGTACACAATGTCGTAGATCCAGGGCCACTGGATCCTCCGAAGTGATCGAAGCTATGCTGCTGTGTCGCGTCGGACTGCGACTGCGGTAGTCAGAGCCTTGCAAATCTATCGGACGACTCGGTTTCCGAGAACTGATGGAATGATGTCATCGCCTTTGTAACGATGTTGAGAGTCAACGTAGCCGGTGTTCATTTGGTAGTACACACTGACTTCAGGCGAAGCTAGGTGCCGGCTTCGGCGGCCTATCAGCTGACTTGCTTCGAATCTGTCAGGAGCCAGTTTTGAATTACCCAACAACCTTCTACAGTCTTCTTAATCACCACTATTTCAATGTCGCGATAATATTTTCAACCGAAAAAAAAAGAAAAAGAAATTTCACTTGTAATTAATTCTGAATATTATGATTAACTTGATTTCACTAGTTTTGCGACACGCCATCTCACGTACGACATCGTTACTGTGTCTGCAGCGTAGCAGACGACCGAGCATAACACTCCGACGTCAGAGCGTACGAGTGTGTACGCCAGAGTTGGAAAGATGTTGTCCCCTGCCGTTATTACTCGTGAGTTTTTTTAAAACTAAACCCTACAAAACAACAATTTGACGAACCTTCCCCGATTTATAATCTACAGACTGTGTGGCGATTTATCATTAGCTTTAACGTCCCTTGTTTCGCAATCCTATATACATATAGATATAACCTATAAAAAAAGGAAACCGAAAAATCTTTCGAGAGACTCAAAAGCCGAGACGAACAATAATGCGTAGATAAAGTTGCACCAAACATTGCCGGTATTACGTAACCTTGCTAAATCGTGTACAAAGCGTCGAATTAGACACTATACCGTGGCATCGACTGATCTATTTTTGCACCCATTTGCCATAACCTCAAAATACAATTGATTTATTAGATACAATTAGCTGGAAACACAAAGAGTTGGTTTTTTTCTTTCAGGGCGTGTAAAATGCCCCTG
This sequence comes from Exephanes ischioxanthus, assembly GCA_958510785.1. Taxonomy (NCBI): domain Eukaryota; kingdom Metazoa; phylum Arthropoda; class Insecta; order Hymenoptera; family Ichneumonidae; genus Exephanes; species Exephanes ischioxanthus. The sequence goes on along the minus strand of OY294020.1, from coordinate 17,866,399 downwards.
TCGGTAACGGAAACTGTAACGCAATTTTTTTCAAGGGTTCTGACTTTTTCATTCTTTAACTAGCTATCTTTAGAGAACTTAAGCGTTGAAAGGAAGTAAGAGCATACTGTAGAATTGATAGACGCAGTGGAACTCCATTTCCCTTAGACAATAAAGTTTCAGCACCCTAGAAAAAATAGCGTTACAGTTTTTATTACCGACTGAGTACCCGGTGGGTGAAAGAGAGGGTGTTTTACATCACCTTAAGGGCATGTCAAATGCCTTGGTCGATAATAAAAATTGTAATGCTATATTTTTCAAGAGTGCTGAAACTTTGGCGTTCAAAGAAAATAGGACCTCACTGTAGAATCGATGGACACAGTGGCATTATATTTTGCTTAGACAATAAAGTTTCAGCACCATAGAAAAATTAACATTAGTTTTCATTACAGACTGGGTGTGGGCTGAGCGGGAGGGAGTTTGTTCCACATTACCTTGATTTCTTACTGCTGAAATGATAATTTTTATGACGAATATTTTTGCTCATATATATCCATATAGTATCTCAATTCCGAGTGGATGGAAAAACGACAAATTTCCATAATAATGTTTAAAGTCTTTTAACGTCAAAATATTTTAGTTCAAAAAGGAATGAATTGATACAAATGAAAATGTGACTTACAGGCAATGTGCAACAGGGACTACGTGCTCTGGTGCGAAGCAACGCGGGTGCATTCGGTCCGATGTGCGGCCAAGTCCGAGACCTAGCGACCGATGTCCAGGCCCAAAAAACCGGCTCCGCGGTGTCCCAAAAGCAGACCAAGACCCCCTACAGTCCCTTCCAGAACACGAATAACCTGGCGGAATATGCGCTAGCTCGCGTCGACGATCTTATAAATTGGGGACGCAAAGGCTCCATATGGCCGTTAACTTTCGGTCTTGCCTGTTGCGCCGTTGAAATGATGCACATAGCGGCTCCCCGCTACGACATGGACAGGTACGGCGTTGTATTCAGAGCCTCGCCGAGACAGGCCGATGTTATAATCGTCGCGGGAACCTTGACCAACAAAATGGCACCGGCGTTGAGAAAAATTTACGATCAGATGCCCGAACCGAGATGGGTCATTTCCATGGGCAGCTGCGCCAACGGTGGTGGATACTACCATTACAGTTATTCGGTCGTCAGAGGCTGCGATAGAATAATTCCTGTGGACATTTACGTGCCAGGTGAGAGAAGGATACTTCACTCCTGTGCGTTGTACGAGCGGTCTTCTTTTCCTAGCGCATGCACGTAAAATCTCGCTTTCCGTTCATGTTCAAGTGAGCGCAGAATAGTAATTTCCGATGTAAGTGCGGTAAAGCGAACTTTATACTTACTTGACAATCCGTGCATAATGTTCGCTACACCGCACTAGTATCGCATATTTTTTGTAACGAAGAAGTGTTACTCCGTGCCTGCTGATTGTGCTGCTGTACAACCAGCGTGCGTAAAGTACGAGATGCGTGCGGGAAGTAAAATCGACCCGATGTGCACATGCGGCGGGCATTTATTGCACTTGGCTGTAAAGCGCCACCTACGCTTCTCTCGGCAGAGATGAAAAATAGCACTTTTCATGGATGAGTTACAAAAAGGCACTTATTCGCACTAGTGCGTGGAAAAATACCATACTGCGTTTGTGCGCATGCGCAATACTTTTCTCGCACGCGATGGGAAAAAGTGTCTTCGCGCTGACTTCACAGGAACGGAAAGCGGGATTTTACGTGCATGCGTTAGGAAAACTACAATTGCACGGTACTTACAAAAGATCCGATACATTGTCTTATCTTCTTCAGGCTGTCCCCCAACGGCCGAAGCTCTGCTCTACGGAATTCTTCAGCTCCAGAAAAAGATAAAACGCATGCAGACCACACAGTTGTGGTACAGGAAGTAAATTGAAATGAAGATCTACGACCTGGACGCACCCCGCGCGATTATGTGCGTCGCGTTATAAATAGCCTCCGTCGTAGTCGCGGATAGTCGATGAAGAGGATGAAAAAAAAGAACCTTGTACCGTGACGGTCGAAATAAAAAAAATGAAACAAAATTTATGCTAAGATGATCGGAATAATTGTACAGTTTGAGGAAGTCTTTGATCAAGAGTACGGGGATTGGTATCTTCTCGTTGTATCATGAGTAATAAAAATTATGTAATAACGACGAACGAGATCGTAGTCTGTACCATTCTTTTTTTTTTTTTGTTCTTTCTAGTATCTTAAAAAATACATTAAATTTGTGATAAAACAGTAGACTTTTCGTCACTCTCGTCAAATATCATTCTCGTCTTTCACACACATACACATACTCTCCGACGTTCAATCGTTTAGGTGGACTTTTTTTTTCTTACCAACTTTGACACGAAGCAGCCTTTCGAAAAAAAAGAAAGAAAATCCCCCCCTTAGAATGGAAAATTCGTCTCGCACTTAGGTTTTGTCGAAAATCCTGAAGAATTTGCCGACTTCTTTCTACGATACTCCATCTATCGTACACAAAATAAATAAATCTTCTTTTATAAAGTCCTTTCCATCATTTCCACGCGTAACTATAGTACATTGCCGCAATAATCTCTACGGGCTGTGCCGTCCGTTTCGTTTCTTTTTCAATCTAGACGATTCACTGCATAATCAGAACGTACACAAAGCAAGACATTGCAATACTCTTGCGAACTATCGTAGAAAGAAGTTTCTCACAAAATCCCGTTCATCGGTGATCGCGCAAATTATTCGTACAGGGATTATAAAAAAAAAAATATATATATATTTTTTTTTCGAAACGGCCGTATTTTTCTGGTGATCCCACCCTCAATTCGATTTATTTACAAGACGTCGAGGTAACTTGATGGCGTCATCGAAAAATCGACAAACTGTTTTTTTTTTTTTTTGTGGATTTTTCGTTTATGAAACGATCTCGAGCTACCACGAACGTTAAGGCCCCTGTGACGCCACAATACACGCGCCAGGCTTGTCGGTTTTTTGTTTGTTTTTTTTTTTCAATGCTTATGCATTTCTGAGGTCAGTTTTCATAAATAATAATCGATCAATCGATTTCTCTTTATCGACACTTTCGAGAACAGGCCTCCTCACTTTCGCGTTCTCCGCGACTCCGTCGTCCACTTGAAACATCTAATCCATTTTGCTTTACTCATCGCTCGTCCGCGCCGAAAGCCCGAAACCGCGTCCAGCCACTCTTTTTTTTAAGTAGATTTATTATTTACGACAATTCGTCTCGGCAGCCTGACCGCGATTGCCGAACGTCCCGAATTGTTGCTCGGCAAAACGGTCGTTCGGAAAGTTGTTCCTCACTATTATTCTCAAGCAGCCATCGACGACGCCGACGACGATTTTGCTTAGCTGATCGAGCCTGGTTATAAAATGGCCTGCGACGTCGAGGGCGGTGGATTGCTCGGCAACGCTGGCACCGGACCGTCCGTCCATTGGATCAACGAGTGTTCGACCATTTGCGAACTCTGAAAGTGATCCTTCAGTAGGGTTTGAGAAAAGTTATTGTGCATCGCGTAGGCCTCGTTTTCTTGATTCGGATCCCCGCATATTCTATACAAATCTGAAACATCAAAGAATTATGTTAATTCCGCGTTTAATGTGTATAACAAAATTTATAAACAACAATAACCTTTGAGTATTGCCGTTGCCCAAAGCTGCACGTGAACGTCGGGTATCTTCGACGCCAATTGCATAGCCGGTGTCACCATATTCATGGATTCTCGACTATTGCCAAGAGACAAAAATATGTGTCCGAGTAGTACGAGACTGCACGATGTTAGCCTGTTCAGGTCTTCGGAGTTGGCCATTTTCAGAGTTTCTCTGAGGTATCTCCTAGCAAATAAAAAGAAAATCATCATAAAAAAAACAATATTAAAGATGTCGCTAAACCAAGACCCCTCGACCGATTCTTGCCGAATACCATAACGAAAATGATTTGATTAGTCCATTTCTGTAGAAAATTCCAGCCCGATAGCTCCAAATTTACGAAAACTAGATCGTGAATACACTTTTGTCGAAAAATTCGCAATCTCATATGATCTAAACGAATGTCAATTGCCGCGCAAATTGTAAAGAGGCTGCTCTACTTGCGTGCCAAATTTCGACAACGATGAAGCCGTTCTTGAGTTATAAACGGTTGAATTTTACAGACCTGACACACACACACACACACACACACATGTCTGGATTTATCCAAGTAGACATTTCTTCCACATGTAATTTTTCGACGTTTTGGAACATTCTGGATAGGTTAATATGAAAATCTCGAAAAACAAAAAATTTCACGAAAACAAAGCTTTCTCCACGAGGAAGCACAATGAGTTGAAGAAAAAACTACCAGCTTTAGTGCCTTTAGATATTTTCGATTGTTTTTTTAATCAATTTTTTCTCAATATTAATCGCTTGTTAGTTACTAACTTTGCTTCGTTGTATCGAGCTCCAAAAAATGCCTGGAGTCCCTGAACGTAGTAAGCCGCAGCTCTCAGCGAGTGCGAGTGGGACGGCAGAGCCTCGGGATTTATTCTTTCCAGCAGCGCGCCCAACTCGGCGTCCCTCTTCGTTCTCAGGTACACGATCGCTAGATTCAGATTGGCAAAAGTCCGAAGTTCTCTCTCCGGTGACGTCTGTCGAAAACGATGATAATTAATTAAATTATCGAAAAAGCTTAACACGTGTCGGGCGGGTAACGAAAACAGTACCCTGAGCGCAGCGGTGAACTGGGCCTCGGCAGCCTCCATGCAATTCATCGACATCGCGTAGAGTCCGAGAAGCGCGTGAAGCTGAGGTCTGTGACCCTGCAGGAGTCTCGATTGTCGCCTGCACAGCTGACAAGCCTGTGATATTTCCGCCAGCGCGACGCTCTTGTTTCCCATTACCAGCCTGCACATGACTATGTGCTCGAGCAGCATCAGTTGAAAAATTGATAGTATGGGCTTGTTGTCGACAACTGAAAAATAAATAAATAAATACATAAATATATAAATCAACAAATGAGTATAAAATATTAAACTATACGATCTATTTATATCCGATAATTAAATAAATATGAAATATTAAACTATCCGATCTAGTAATTGTTTAGAATAGGCAAGTTTTTTAATTAGTTTCATTCATGATCGAAAAGTAAATCGATAAGAAACAGTCATACTCACTCTTTAATTTTTCAATTTGCAGCAATGCTTTTTCCGTATACTTGTGCGCTTTCTCCATGTATCCGGCTTGCATCGAGTGCATTACAGTAACGAGATATACTAAGACGTACAAATGTTCCTTTGGCATCCATATAAACATATCGCCGATGTTCGAGCCGGTGACGATTTCGTCGGACGGCCAATTCGGCGACATGATAGTCTGTATGCTTTGCTGCAGTTGCTTCAGGCACGGTTTAACGCTCTTCACCTGTCCGGCCATTAGGAAGTGGCAGACTTGAAGGACGAGAAAGTAAACCTTCAGGTACTCCTTCTGATGAGGATTACCCTGCCAATTCTCGACGTGGTGGCCCGCCGAGTTGAGCAACGGATGGACCTCGCTGAATTTCTTGTCTATCAGCAAAAGCATACAACGGCTTAACAGAAACAATACCCGCGTGTAGCTCGCGTTGCTGATGTGTGAGTAATCCACGCCTACGGCAAGCAGACTGCTCGCCGCTACAAAATCTTTCTCCGACGCGTGAATTTGCTGCAAATGAAAAAAAAAAAAAAAAATGTTAATACATTTTTTTTTTTTATCAATTTGGAATAAATTTGGTATCTTCTAAAACTTCAAACTCTTACCGCCAGTTGAAATATGAGCCTGCAGTGCCAATACACATTGTGCTGCGACAATTCTATGGCCTTTCTGAGGATTGGTTTACTCAAGTTCGGTTGCTGCTGCTGCTCGTACAGTTCGGCCACAACGCTCGCCGCCTCAAATTTAACGTCGTCGAAGGTATTTATGTTCTGACTTAGTCGCCACTGTAAAATAACGCAAATAACAATATTAAAATATTATCGATAACAAATAGACAGAATACATTTTCTTAAACTTAAGAGTTGCAGTTTCTGCGACGACAGGGATAAAAATGAATTACAATCAATCGTAGAGACAGAAAGGAAACTTGTAACTGAAAACCCTCTGCAAAAAGTTACCTACGAATGATTAATTGTTCGATCTTACATGTCGAAGAGGGTTCGTTATTGTTGGACTGAAAAAAAATATTAAAATTTTGTCAATAATAAATGGAATCATAAAATGAAAAAAAAAAAGTTTTTATTACAAAGTAGTTTCCACAATGACACGAATAAAAGTCTATCACAAACGATTGTACACACCGAAAAGGAACTTTTAACCAAAAACCGTCTGCAAATTATCAACTATGCGATCATGAATGTCCAAAAGGATTTGTTATTGTTGGGAAAATTTTTTTTTTAAATATCAATGATAAATAGAATAATGAATTTTTTTTATTTTTTAGATTAAAAAGTAGTTTTCAAGATGACACGGATAAAAATTGATCACGAACGATCGGACAGAACGAAAAGGGACTTTTAACTGGACACCCTCGGCAAAAAGTTCCCTGCAAACTATAAATTATTCGATCTTACATGCCCAAGAGGGTTTGTTATTGTTGGACCGAAAAAAAAAATGGCGAATAGGTTAGAATCTCTCGAAGCGCCGAAAAAACGTAGTTCGTTAACGTGAGAATTGATCATCGGGCATGAAAATACGAGGATGACAACGATGAAAATTGGTATTAAAAAGGATAGAGAAAAACAATAACAATTATCGGAAATGTTGTTTCTTACCGCCTGTTCGAGATGCGAGCGCGCCAAGTCAATGTTTTTCGTGTGAGTTAGCAAAATATTGCCGAGCTGTAGATGCGTCCGTGCCTCGACGCGGGGCGGTGGCTTGAAGTTAAACACAGCTTGCAGACACTGTATGCATGATTTTATGTTCGGCGGACTCGAGGTACGAAAATTTTCAGCTAAACCGAGCAACGATAAATACCAAGCGTCCTGCGAAGACGCCATTTTGACATTTCTGGTCGTCGCGCGAACGTCTCTGCGGACGTGATTGTTGTGTGTGTGTGTCGAGCGTGAGACTCTCCTGTTTCCCACCCGAAAATTAACCGACCGATTAATTTCTTTCACTCCCGCGAGCGACGCGACTCAATTCACGACTGACGAACCGTTGTTCGGCACTCGCGGTTTCACGGAGGACTCGCGGAGACTGGATCTTTGCAGAGAATAAATACACCGTATTGACATTATGCGCGTCACTTTGTATTTATCAAATTTATCGACTGAGGATAGACCGACTCTAGTCTCACTTTTGTGAGATACGGTCACGGACGGACGGCACTTTAGACGTTGGACTACCGGCGTTTTGGGATTTTACCTCTGGCACTATAGCGAAACGAATTTGCCGGCAATAAGAATTATAGTATTTACACATTTATTTTTTAATTTGTTACATAATTATAATTAAATTATTTAATGTATTAAAGTCGTAATACGCCCGGGATTTTATAAAACTCCATATTAGTTTAGTATTATTAATCTTAAATAAATTAATGTAAATCGGTTGTAGAAGGAGAAATCCGCCAAATAAATTAAATAAAACAAGTAATTATTTCGCACATAAATTGTCGTTGAAAAATATGGTTTTCAGTGGCGATTAATTGACCAGTTGTTCGACGATTCGCGTAACTGTTTATCGGGTGACGATAACCTGGCCGAATGAAAATTGCTTTCAATGCGTTTTGTTGTTAGAGTGGTAGCCTGGGATGAGGATATGACTTAAGGGAAGGCTAAACACGTATGAGTGCGTGAGAGACAGTTACAATTTTTGATACCGACTGAGTCTGTTTCATCTGGCATTAAATTTAATGTATATTGCGCACGGACGCTAGTTGACTGCCGAAAGAGTTTTTAAAGCAGCCGTTTCAGAATATGAACGAATTTTGTTGCAATTTGTTTATTATGCATGCTAAATATAAACAACATTTTTTCACACTCCCGAACGGAGTCATTCGGTGCGTGAAGGGTTAACGAACTTCCACGCACGCGGTTCGCTTACCAGATTGCAAGCTACATTGCCATCGTTCGAACTAAGTGACGATCGGTAACGCAAATTTCTATGTTTTTCAAAGGTACCAATCGTTATCGGACTAAAAATTGCGAGATTACAGTCGCCCGGAGATTCACAGCTTTAGAGTTTCTTCGTTTCGTTGCTTTTTCGCTACTGTCGACGGATCCAAGATGGCCGCGTCGGCCGCAGGTTGTAAATTTAATATTTAATTCGATATTTCGGTAGTTGCAAACATTTTCTCTTCCTCGAATTACCGTTTAACTCGTTGAAATTTATTTCGTTAATACGTTCACAAGCTTTTATGAAATAATCATTTTGGTTGTTATTTTTTTTTTTTCAAATAAAATTGTGCCGTTCCATAACCCGTTCGCGAGCAATAAGTTATTATATTTGTTAATATATAAAATGATTATAAGAATGCACAGCTATGTTCGTTGTTTTTACGTTGTTAGGAGCTAATCGATTACCATTTTATTAGGAAAATTCGTCAGTGCCCTGTGTACTCTGAGAGGCACAACCGGGCGGCTCAATTTGGGATCCGCGCAGTCGTGCACATTGCTGCAAGCCCGTAACTACGCCGCTCGTAAGGGTACAAGAGAGCGTGCGAAGAAGAAGAAAGTCAAGGTTGAAGTGCAAAAGGTCGGATTCATTCCGCACAGAGAGAGAGATTTCAAAAAGTAAGTATCACCAATGCAATACTCAACATTTGCTTTGCTTTCTCTAAGATCTAACTTTTCGATATAAAAATGCTACGAATGTTACAAAAAATGTTATCCGCCTATAACTATCTTTTTTATTACATTTACTTTGGGGTGTAATATTGTCTTCGTGTCTGCGATCAATTACTTCGGCAGTTCGTGAGCTTCTTTGGGAATGTTGCACAGAAGCAAACCTATTTTTTTTTTTTTTTAAAGCCAGTATTACCAAAGCTTTGGTTTCTCTAAGTTCTAAGAATGTAATCTTTCTAACTTTTCAATACAAAAATGCTAATGATATTACAGTAAGTTTTATCTGCGTGTAACTATCTTTTTTATTATATTTACTTCAGACTACTATTAAGGTGAAATACTAACTGTTCCGTCCGCACTCACAATTTGTGTCCGTACAAGCGACACTCTTAATCCAAAGGGGACGAATCTTTCAATGAATATAAAATATATGTTTTTAATTCCAGTGCTATTATACCGCTGGAGAAAATAAGACCCGACGACTCGTCGAAGCCTGACATTCCTGACGATGACGTTTGGCTAGGACAGTTTTATAAATGGAAGATTTATTCTTTCGCGGAAGCCATACAATGCGCGAAAGAGACAAATTGTCCGGAAATGTTGGACACTCCGAACGCGTTTGTCCAAGCTGTGATCGAGCTCGACATGAAGGGTCCCAAGCCGAGCAAGCCAGTCACGAAATTTTCACGAATCTGTCCTGCGCCTCACAGGTTCGATCTCGGCGAGAACAGAACCCTGGCGGTTTTCTGCAAGACTCCCGAGATGCAGGAGGAGGCGAAAAAAGCTGGCGCGACCGTTGTCGGAGGGCACGAACTTGTAACCAGTATACAGGTAAATGGGGATGCTTGAAAAATTCGATCATTCAACATCACTCGAATTTATCTGTTACTGAAAATTGAAATTTTATTTAAAATTTACAACCGTTCCAACGATCCAGCATTTAGTCGTTATTCAACGTCTTTTTTTGACATTTCGGAACATTCTGAGCACGTTTACACGAAAATTTCGGAAAACAAAAAAGTTGACGAAAATAAAGCTTCTCTATGATGAACCAAAAACTTGGCCTCCAGTCTTTCGACAACTTAACTCAGCTCAGTTACTTCGATGGGTCAAATCGCCATCCGAAGCCACTTATAGGCTGAGTTTTTGTCTCATGCAGAACTAAGCCAATGGTTTTGAACGGTAACGTTGGGAAATCGTAAATATTACTAACAAATCAGTCGCGAATCTTCAATACCGATGCGAGCTTGATCTGCTGATTAAGAATTTACAATTCACCTCGTAATAATTCCTAGAATTTTCCGGGTCATTGAACTCCCGAACGTGCCAGTCGGCTCGAAAGAAATACCGGCCAATGTGGCGCAAACATTTCTAACGCGATCGTCCATTCAGTAACGAATTGATAACGATACCAATTATTCTTCCTTCAGACCGGAGACGTCGCTGTTGCGGATCTCGACTACGTGGTGGCGCATCCGGATATGATGGCAGAGTTATTACTTATCAAAGGTCTCTTGAAGAAAAAATATCCAACTCCTGGACAAGGTACGGTTTTGACTATATCGAGTTCAATTTTTTTGCCACCTTGCATTTCATATATTCCGAGTCGCCACGAAGTCATATACGACAAAAAATGTGTACATTTGTTTCGTGCTCAAGGTTCCCTCGGTGCCAATATTCCGGCAATGGTAACGAAATTCTTGTACGGCATCAAATACAGCGGTCATCCTCACGAGCGGCAGCCTCTTTACGGCCTCGCCCAAACTTCGTTTGGAAGGGTAGGGTCTCAAATACTAAAAACTAAAGCCGAGGACTTAATCGTTGTTTATAAAATTCCAGCTCGACATGGAACCGTCGAAGCTTGAAGACAACTTGTCTGCGGTAATCGACGATATCATGGATCACCGTCCGAAGCGTCCGGGCCCTTTTATAACCAGGTAAATTTGTTTGATAAAAAAAATCTAATGATTTCGAATGATTCGAATTTCGAATGACGAATAAAATTTGTATCATCAATATATCGTGTGCTATACACTTTATATTGATGATACATATTTTATTTCACGCAAATATAAAATCGTGAACATTACTCTTGAAAGAGTATTTTTTCAAATTTTGATATTATCAATATTTTTTTAAATATAGCGATTTTTGTACCTCGCAATGTAAGTACGCTGAGCGAGGATCCTAGCCGAATCGTCCCGAATCAAGGTCCTCGCTCAGCGAGGATTTCGTACGTGAAGGATTAACACTCTCGTTAATCAACTAACGTCGTTCATTGACTCGTCCGTCATAATCGAATAGTCGACGTCCGAACCGCATAATACGAAACTTCTATTTTTTTCAGTTGAACGTGAAAATTACGTTTTCGTTTATAATAATATAATATTTTATCAATTTTTTGGTGTTTTGTTTTGTTTTAAAGAATAAAACTCACGACTCTACCATCGGCGGAACATTTCACGCTTGATCATGAATTATACGTGAAGGACGGTAAGGAAAAAGCTGACGACGACGATGATGATGATGATGATGATGACGGAGAAGAAGGAGTGGATAAAAAACCTGTTGTAGCCACTTCTTAAAAACGATTGTGTATTATATTCATTAAAAAAAAAGGAAAATTGTACCTATAAGAGTTGCACATTCATTCGGGCGTCGATTTCTCCATAACACAATTATTTTTCCTATTAAATTTTTTGTACCCCAAATGCCAAATATTGCTTCAATCTAAGATTGAACAGATAGGTGTCTGGATCCACAAGATAGTTTCAATATCATCTCATCCACAACAAGAAAGCCAGACAATAGAGTAAACCGGTTGGGAACAATGAGAAAAAAAAAATGAGTTACTACTCGGATTCCCGTCAAAAACGATGACAAAAAATACATTCTTCACGGCCAATTATTCGAGAAAAAAAATCAACCTCGTTTGGTGAAAATAACTTTTTTTGATTGTCAATACATAATTCGCAATTCGATATCAACTGGCAAGTAACTATTTGTTACCTGTGGTCATTATCATTATCTATTATTGAACGCAAGTTCTCCCTAAGGGTTGAATTTTAAGACGTTAGTTTGAACTTAAGATCGCTCTTGAAATTTACCTTAAAATTGAACCTCAGTTTGAACTTGATTTCGTACTTAAGGGGAAGTGAAATATCGCGGTCGGTAATGAAAAATGTAATGAACTTTTCTCAAGAGTTTCAATTTTTTTGAGAAAAAAGCAAATTCGACCCAAATGCGCACAGTAATTTCGCATCCGGCCCGAATTATTTTTTGTACCTTATTATTATATAAAAGGTGCCAAGAACTCAATGTTCTTGGCACATTTTACAATAGATTTTTTCAGACCTTTATACTAATAGCAAGTGTTCAAATTCTTACTGAATCTCACTTTTGGCTGTGAATGTATGTGTGAAGCATCCTTAAGGTCGGACTAAATATCATCATAATACTCGACTCGAAATATTTTCAATCCATTTTTCTCCGAAACGGTTTTATTTACAGTAAAAAACGAATTGTGAAGCTCCCTGCGTATTTGATTAACGCAGCGAGCGCCGCAATTTGTTTTTCATTTTATAGAATCGTTTCGGGAAAAAACGGATTTAAAATTTTGACGCCGTCTCTCGCACTTATACGTGTTTAGTCTTCCCTTAAATTCGAACTTACCATCGAATTCAAGTTCAGACTTAAGTTCGAATTTATGATAAAACTTAAGCACGCGATGAAGTTCGGGCCAAAGTTCGATCTTAAGTTCGATCTCAAGAGCGAGCATAAGTTCAAACTGACGTCTTAAAATTCGACCCTTAATCCGGAACTTAATTTTTTCCTCAAATAAATGACTTATCATGAATTTAAGAACTCTGATTTTGAACCATAATTATTATTATCTATTATCATAGATCACAGAATGGTCGATCTTTGCGTCGTTGTTAAAAGTCGACAGTTCGAATGAGCATTGACGCAGTAAAAAGCAGTTCAAATTCGAACCCATGTGAAAATAATGAATTCGGTATTAGGAGACACATTGTTCAAGAGTCTTTTACGTAACGAGTCATCTGCATAACACGCTCCATGTATCTCGCTCGACTATAATGACCACGGGAACGGAAGGACTGGCGAAGAGAGTTCGAATAAGTTGATCCGATTACATGGAGGATGAGCCTTTTCGGCGAGGGTAAGATAAAAGTTGCAACAGTAACTACGGTTCAAAGGGTTCAAAGGTTGATCACTAGTTACGCGGCAGTGCAGGTATCCCTTTTACACGGTCAAACTTTTTTTTCAAACTTAACCTCCGAATCGGATTAATTATCCAGCTATAATTACGATAAACTGCTAATGAGTTCGCGTATTACGCAACGAATTTTCATCACTGCCGCGGTCTGTAATACTTAACCGAAGTTCGGGAGGGCTAACGGGGACGTTTAATAAACACAAGCAGTCCTCGAAGGCACATCACTCCGTTATAATTCGGTAACTACAAAAGGCCTCTGCACCACCTCGTGGTTCACGACATCCCCTAATCCGTCTAATCTGCTCCGAAATGAAATAGTTGCGATTCTTTTCCTCCCCTCAGATTCACCCGGCCCCCCTTATTTTCAACCCTCCACTTCGTGTTACTCGCAAGTGTTCACGATAAAACACTTGACCCGCGGGTGGAAAGACAGAAAGAGATCGGGGTGAGGGCCAGGGCGAATGACAGGAGTCCTCCCGTTCCTGTTTTACGGGGATGAGGCGTACCAGGACGACAAGGGTAACTACACACTTGCGAAACACTATAATCCCTCTAACTGGCTGCTCGCATATTTTCGACCCTTAGTCGCCTCCGCCATTGGCGTAGTGCCGTTCCCAAGGGGTTCCGACGATCGAATCATTGCCGATTCTTTCCTCGACTCATCGAGGACCTCGTTGTGGAAAATTATTATTATTATTATTATATTATTATTATATTATTATTATTATTATTATTATTATTATTATTATTTATTTGATTAATTATTAATAAAGGGCTGGGCCCAATTACAGGACGACAGGTTACCCAACCGATGATACATACAGAAGTAATTGAGATGAATCGCATTACAATAAGGATTTGCTTGAAATGATACTTCAAGTTGATCGAAAACATATTTTGATGGATACTACCGAGTTAGTGCAAACGGATTCGTACAGCCGAAAAGAATTAAATACAAGATAAACTGAAGATACCACAAAAGCACTATTATTATTATTACATTACTGTACAACTTTAAATCATTGGGGATGCATGATTCTTTCCTCGACTTGTCGTGGTAATTTTTACGAAAAAAAAGTTATACTTTTTTCATAATATTATTTTTACTATAATTATTATTTTAGGGTTAAAAAATTATCATTTTTTTATACTTTGGAAAAAAGCGATGATGTATAGTCGAAACATTTATTCGCGAGGCAATTCCATCGAAAAATGGGTTTACAGCCCCTCGGCCGAAAAATACGTTTTCACCCTTTTCATATTTATCTGAAGCTCGCTCGAGTGCATTCGGAGTCGGGCGTCCAATATTCGCGTGTGCCTCTCGGTGGATGGGGGGGGGGGGGGGGGGGGGGGGGGGGGAGGAGGAGGAGTCGAAAAAAAAAAGAGAAAAATTGAAATACAAAACCGTCGAATTTGCACACACGAGCGACGTTGAACGAAATTTCCGATAAAAATTGTATCGCGGCTCACCCTACGCCGTTGGTTGAAGCGTCGACGATGGCTGCGCGACGTAGCCTCGGAGCGTCGACAATGCCCCCTCGCACCCCTCTGCGCTGCTTCGGAGCCGGGCGCGTTTGTCGCTTTTTGATTCCCCTGTTCTACGGTACAGCCCGGTAGCTACGATCATCCCCCCCCCCCCCCCCCCCCCCCCCCCCCCCCATCCTCCATCGTCCTTTGGATCGGGGTTGACTTTTATTGCCGT